>CP092873.1:64551315-64650600 GCA_030710605.1 Cordylochernes scorpioides | reverse complement strand
GATCTCTCTGGAAGCAAAACCTCGGAATGGAAGTCTATTGGCTGTTACGGTTTTGCAGAATATTGAAGCTATTGAAACGTTATCCACGTATGTAAAAGTAAGTGCTCGACAAGTTTCTCGAAAAACAGGGATTTCGTATGAAACAGTTTGGAGAGCACACACATTAAGAATACCCATACAAAATTCAAAGATTTCACGAACTGAAAGTCGGCGATTTTGAGAATTGTCAAGAATTCGCTGCATGGGTTTTCCGGCAATTTGATATTGATGAAAACTGGCTGTCTAATTTTCTGTGGACAGATGAAGCTCACTTTTCTCTAAACGGAGAAGTTAACAGACAAATCAGCCGCATTTTGCAACAGAAAACCCTAGGAAATTTACAGAAATGCCACTTTATCAGCCCAGAGTTACAGTTTTGTGTGGGTTCACATCTACTTTTATTATTGGGCCATTTTTCTTTGAAAAATTCAATGGAAAAACTTTTAAAACCGTTTCTATAACTGGTGGAACTTCTATCAAATACTGTTATTGCAAACTTTTATATACATCCACATAGATTTAATGACACTCATCGAAAATTTATCCAAGAGCTTCTGGATACCTACAATCAACAACCTATTATACTATGTGGTGACTTCAATTCTAGACACCCAGTCTGGTTTGATCCGACAACAAACTCCAATGGTTTCAAATTCCACTCCATCATAGATGAACATAGCCTACTTATTCATAATCTTAAGATACCCACCTGCCGAAATTCTAGCTTTATAGATCTTACGATTTCAAACAAATAATCAATAAGTTTTGTACAAAACTGGAAGACGACTATATTGACGCACATTTCAGATCACGTCGCAATAACCTTTGACATTTATCATAATTTTAACAGGCAAAGGACAGTTCAAAACTCAACATGAAAATTTATAGAAAAAGATGCTGATTGGAAAACATTTACCGAAAAAATATCAATACAAGACGTAGATAATATTAGCACCATGATAAACCACGCGTCAAACATCAAAGATATTGACAACATTGTAAAGACTTTCACACAAATAATTAAAGAGGCAGCTTTTATCTGTCACTAAATGTCAAGACAAGAAGCGGAAATCATAAAACAAATACATACTGGTGGGATGGGAAGCTGGAGAATATGAAAAACGATTTCCACTTTATTAGAAATTTGTATTACCGACATGGAAAGGTCCTTGAAAAGACCTATAAATCAATGAGAAATAAATATTTAAATAAAAGTAAAAAGGCAAAAAGAGCGAGTTGGAGTATTTTTATAGAAGAAAGTCATTCAAATAACTCATTTGGTAATGCTTACAGGATTTTCAAGTCATTGAGATCGAAAAATAGAAATTTAGGATTACCACTAATAGATAATTTACCAGATCATTTAAAGATCGACAAAATAAAAAGTTTAATGAACGATCTATTTCAGGATGATATTGGAGGTTTGGATAAAGATGATCATATTTTGATTAGAAATTATACGCCTAAATATAAAAATAAAAGTAGTGTTTATATCGAATCTAAGGAAATAGAGGAAACAATTTTGAAAACAAATATTAAAAAAGCACCGAGCCCTGATTACATTAGTAACAATATGATTAGACACAAGCTAAAATAAAAATAATCCCAATTCTGCATCAATTATTTAGTAAATGTATAGAAATGGGATATTATCCGGATGAATGGAAAAAATCATTCTTAAAAATAATTCCAAAACCAGGCAAAACGAATTATGAAATAAATAAAAGTTATAGACCTATATCATTGACATCTAATCTCTCTAAAATATTTGAGAATATAATAAAAAATAAATTAAGTAACTATTATTTAGAGAATAATTTAATGAGCTCAAGGCAGCATGGTTTTATGAAATCTAGATCAACAATTACTGGAATGGATAAAATTATAGAAACTATATTGAAACATAAACAAAAAGAATTGACTTCCTTGATAGCTATAGATATTGCGGGTGCATTCGACAATGCATGGTGGCCTGCTATTATAAAAAGAATGGATAATGATGATGTTCCCTCAGATTTAATACGGATAATAAAATCTTTTATTTGAATAATGAAAGGGAGGTGAAATTTACATACGAATCAGAAACCTTTTATAAGAAACTAACTAAAGGATGTCCACAGGGTGGACCTTTATCACCACTTCTATGGAATATTTTGCTAAATGATTTGTTGATAAATTTTGATTCAATGAATGCAGATATTATATGTTATGCAGACGACGTTACAATAATTTGCTGGAATAAGACTATTGAAGGACTAAAAACCGCAAGTGAATACACCTTAAATTATGTGATCCAATGGTGTGATAGAAATAAATTAACGATCAGTACAGAGAAAACTAATATGCTATACCTACATAACAGACAAAAAATACCTATTAAGGTTAATAACAATATAATAATGCCGGTCAAGCAAGTAAAAATTCTGGGAATGAAATTTTCAAATCATAAATGAAAAAACAAAGTTAACTTCACACCGCATGTTAATGATATTCTGTGTAAGGCAGGACGTATGAAAAATTTATTGTGTTCACTAAGTGGCAATATGTGGGGTTTAGATACTCAAAAGAGGTTAACTTTATTTAAAACAATCATTAGGCCTGTACTTACATACGGTTCTGAAATTTGGTTCAAATATTTAAACAATCGTTGTAAACAAAAACTGAACTCCATGCAGTACCAGATCATTTTATGGGCAGTTAGAGCATACAAAACCACTTCATCCAACTGTATGCATAGCTTGGTAAAAATTCCACTCCTAACAGACTATATAGAATCCAGAATAATTAAATTTGATCTAGCTCAACTGTGTCCACTGAAGATCTAATTACTTACGAACCCCATGCTCCAAGTATAGTCAAATCATTCTTACACAATACTAATGAAATTTTCAGAAGCTTTTTCGCGTATTTGGAATTCCAAGATTTTTCCGTCCAAATTTTTATAATATCCAATTCATTACAGATCATGGCAATTTTGGGAAATTTTTGGCAACTATCGGCGTGGTGAAGGAACCAGGATGCTTCTGCGGAGGTGAAATTCAAGACGCGAGACATCTACTTCTGGAGTGCCCAATTTTCCGGGATTTTAGGGAAAATAGATTTGGTCGTATTGGACAGCTTGATGAATTTGTAGACAAAAAAGAAAAGTATAAAAATTTTGATCAATTTTGTAAATACATATACAACTTTCTTTTGAATTGGAAAAAGAGAAGAAATCTTAGAAAAAAAAAAAAAACTGTGATGCTTGCTCTGTGTGTTTTGCTTTGTTGTTTGTTTTTCTCTTTGGACAATTTTCTTTAGTTAATTTATGTAAAATAATGAATTGAACAGGATTGTATATAGCCGAATTGCTGTAATGCAGTGAAAGGTATTGACGCAAATATCCCTGAGTTTGGGATATCGCCTTTCATGATGTTAATAAAGTTTAATAAAGTTTCTATAACTGTGTGTGTGTGTGTGTGTGTGTGTGTGGTGAACGTTATGTTCAACTTATGAGAGAAAAGGTTATTCCCATATTGCAGGACAGACAAGCACTAAGCGAAATAACATTCATGCAAGATGGAGAACCTCCTCATATCTCCCGCGGTGCCGAACAATTGCTGAAGGATACATTTGGTGAAGCTAACCAGATAGCTAGTAAGTTTTCAATTTAAAATAAATTTATGAAACTTTTTCTTATTGGTTATCTCAACTTAACATATCAATTTAATCTTAGATAAAAATAAGAATATTTCATTCAAAAAAATAAATTTCAAAAAATTGATACTGAAAAAGATCTTGGTAGTAATAAAGATTTAATTAGCCTTTGTGTGTGTGTCATTTTCTGATTATAGAGCTGCGAGTTAAAATATCTCTAGTTGATATGTGAGTAAAAGAGCTCATTATTTACTAAACAATTATCCCTAAATCAATCGATACCCGACGCCAAGATGTGCTGGCCATTCAAGAAAGTCTCCCGAAACAAGCATCAACAAGAAGAAAATTACGATTATGACGGCATATTTGACAAATATTTCAACCAAGAGATCGAAATTCTTTCGTATAAAGACAGAAATGAAGAACCTCATCATATGCCAAAAAGGTCAGCTTCGGACGTGAGCTTCTCTACAAATAATTTGACAGCTCAGAGATGCCAGAAGAGCTATCAAAAAGAGAGTGGAAAAACATGGCGGAAGACGCTTTCTTCCTGAAGGAGATCAAAGAGCGATCTATTCCTCACTGCCCTCCATGTACGCCAAAAAGATACTTCTTCCAGTGTTCAAAAACCCGGCCACCTTACAGCGTAATAAAACTCCTGAAAGAAGTTTCCGCTTGCTTGGAGAGCCACAAAACTGATATAATATGCCAATTGGGCGCCAGAAGAGCAAGAAAGGCCAAGACACGGGAGCGCCATGAAGAGCTCTGGCGATCGTCAGAAATAGAACTGAGGCAACTTGAAGCCAGCGAGGAGCCTGATATGACAGATAGTATCGCGTTGCTTCCAGAAACATGAATTTCAACTTTTTCCAGTGTAATACATTTGGCAACTACCCTCTAAATTCCCGGAATTCCTTCTTGATAATATAATATGTATTTTTATGAAAAGGAGAATATGATAATACAGGGTCCATTATGAAAGTAATGAGCATAATGTTATTATGACGCGACGATAGATGGCAGCACGATAAAACCGTGGCAAAAGGTGGTGGAGGGATATGCCCTTTCAATCCATCCGGTCGTCAATTGGGTTCGAGTAGTGTGAGGTGAGATACATGCCTCCGCTTGAAGTGTGTTTTCAACTTTTGTAACATAGCGCGATGGAGCGTTCGCTTGAACAACGATACGCCATAAAGTTTTGCGTGAGGCTTGGAAAAAATGCAACCGAAACATTCCAGATGCTGCAAAAAGCCTTCAAAGACGATTGCATTTCAAGATCACAGTCTGGGAAGTGGCACAAGGCGTTCAAGGAGGGCCGGGAGGAGGTCGCCGACGAACCCCGTTCAGGACGCCCAACAACGGCCAGAACTGACGAGAACGTGGATCGTGTGCTCGAAGTTTTGCGTACCGACCGTCGATTAAGCATCCAGCAAATTACTGACACATTACACATGTCCACATTTGTGGTACATGGGATAGTGACCGAGGATCTGCAAATGCGTAAGGTCTGTGCGAAGCTTGTGCCGAAAGTGTTGACGTTGACGCAAGACCAGAAAGAACTTAAGAGTTTTGCGCTGTCAAGAATTGTTGGATTTGATTCAAAATCAACCGGACTTTCTGAACTCTGTAGTAACCGGAGACGAATTCTGGATGTTTGAATACGACCCAGAGTCTAAAAGGCAGAGCTGTGCATGGCACACAAAATCATCCCCACGCCCCAAGAAAGCGCGAATGAGCAAGTCGCGCATCAAAACGATGATCATTGTCTTCTTTGACATCCGAGGAATAGTCCAATGTGAGTTTGTCCCGCAGGGACAAACTGTAAACTCAGCCTTTTACCTGGAGGTGCTCAGGAGATTGAAACGCCGGATCGCACGCGTGAGGACTGACATTAAAGACACGGTCAAGCTCCACCATGACAATGCCACCAGCCACACAGCATTCATTATTACCAACTTCCTGGCCCGGAGCAACACCTCGGTGATCCCTCACCCCCCTTACAGTCCCGACTTAGCTCCATGTGACTTCTTTTTGTTTCCGCGACTCAAGAGAGAGATGAAAGGAAAACATTGGGAAACCGTGGAAAACATCCAACACCATGTTACAACGTTCCTGAGAAGCATTCCTGTCGAGAAGTTTCAGGGTACCTTTCAGGCGTGGCAAACGCGTCTCCGCAAGTGTATTGATGCAGGAGGAATGTATTTTGAAGAATATTGAACATTTGCATAAATTACGATCAATAAATGAATTTTGCCGGTAAATGCTCATTTATTTCATAATGGACACTGTATATATATAAATATATATACAAGGTCTTCATTGGTGACGCCCACCGCCTGAAAGACTCCGCCACCGATGGACTGCGAGAGTTATTTCCCACAGAGTGGGCAGGTCGAGGTGTTTGCTGGCATTACCCAACTCAAGACCAAGATGGTACTTGTAGAGGGTAGCCTTCGCCACCCTTGTTAGTTTCACTCCCTCGGGATGGAGACCGACGCCTAAGAGCCATGCTTGCAGATCCAGGGGCATTTCGCAGGAAGTGAACACGTCCCGGAGCAGGAGTCGCACGGCTTGGAAACTCTAATATCTGAATAGGGACGGAACAGTTCGCAACGGCAGAGCTGGAAAGTACCAAGGGGGTCTTCTGGATGGTGTCAGAACCCCTCGCAGCCGATGTAAGCGCTGAGGAATTTGTGGAGGGCGTGGGTTGGGAGGATGGAGACACCGGTCCACTCCGTGTGTCCTGAAGATAGGCAGGACGACTTCCATGGGCTTTCAAGGGACAGGAAGCTCGCTGGTGTCCCTTTCGGTGGCATTTGCCGCACTCAATGCCGTAGGTGATATATGCGGGGGTCGACTCTCCTTTGGGGACAATCACCAGCTTAGCAGGGAGCTGGTGGAGTTTTAGGCCTTCATGGAGAAGGACAAAGGCTTCCCTGCTGGCGGTAGTCCAGGTGTATCCGCCGCTGGTCACGACCTCATGGTTCAGGGAAGCCACCCTGCAGTAGGGCCGCAGTACCGCGACGACTTAGATTCCCAATTGTTATCTTCTCCGCCCGCTTCTTATAAGGAAAGGTCTTCAGGAGGGTGGTCCCAATGGTGAAGCCCTCCTCAACCAGGCGTTCAGCCAGATTGACGCTGGCCAGCCCGACCAATACCTGGCCGGACATCTTCATTATTTGGAACACAGAGGACTTTCCAAGCTTTTCCTCCAGAGCCTTGATGTAGTCCACTGGAGATAGATCAGAGTGCCACTCCACAAAGCAGCACTGGTCAAAGTTGGGTGAAGCCGATCTGGACTTGCTCAGGGCCTGCTGCTGTTAGTTCTTTTCCAGCTGTGTCACAGCATGCTTCTTTGGTGGCTGAGATGACATGGCTACCTTGTCCTGGATGGCGATGGTTTGGTGAGAAAGGCCAGGCTGCGGCCTACGAGCCTGTTGAGTAGAAGGCGAAAGCTTCCTCTTCTTATGATCCATGAGAATCCCCCATAAATGTTTTTTTATTCACTCTAGAGGCGGTTGTAATTTTTCAAGCCCTTATCGTTGGAGCAGGAGCGTACGCCTGTGCAGCTTCGCACCGCGAGAAAGAGAGAGAGATAGAGAGTGTGTGTACGCGAGAAAATTCATATCAAATGAGAAAAAGTGGTACAGTAATAGCAACTGCAGTAGAATAAATTTGCAACGAAGGCATACAAACATGATTGAATTGTGTTTTATAAGTTTTGGTGTGTCATTTTATGAGATAGAGTTCCATGCCTGTTGTACCTAATCAGTCAAATTAACAACAGTAAATATACTGGTTGTGGTTAGAGCTGTGGCCCAATAATATCCTATACATGCTGGATGGGAGAAAGATCTGGAGATCTTGAAGGCCAAGGGAACTTGTCGACATTCTGCAGAATACGTTGGATAATAGAATTTGGATGATGTTAACTAGCTTTGAGTCAAGGATGCTCTAAAGTTGTTATCAGCACCACGTGGAGGATCCCTGTCACGAAAGAAAACATTTAAAGAACTGTTCTTACACCATTTTGTTTTTAATTTAAAATAATAAAAAAGGTCAAAGATACTCTAAGGAAATGATGAAGGTAGTCTCAATACATACAGCTCATTGATATCGAGCGAGGTGGTGTAATAGAGCTATGAGATGGTGGATTTATTTTCACAATATTAAAGAAATGTTTTTAAGAGAAAGACTGTTCATGTAGCTGACAAAGGTTGTCACAGGAAGATCTGGCTCATGAAAACCTCCAAGGGGTTCTAGTACAACTTATTGAATTTATGGAAATTTCATGGAAAGCGTTTTGTTTGAGCAGCTAAAACCAATGGCGTAGGTTTTTTTAGAATTCAAACACTTGGAAATGATCTAAAAATACTATAATAGCATAAAAGTACCCGCATTACTTAAACATATAATTATATCAATAAATTTTAATAATTTCAGATGTAGACAAAACAAAACTGATACTTTTTAGAAGTACAATAAAACAGATTTCTATCTGTGACCGCTCACTCCAACTTATCCTGATATAGCTAGAGAATTTTGTGATAAAAACCTTCTTTTTATATAAAATAAAATAATAAAAATATAGTAAATTTAAGTTTTTAACAATTAAAAAATAAAATTTGGAAAGGAAAATCACTTAGCAACGTGAATTAAAGGCCATTGTTTCACAATTAGCTCAGCTATCGAGATGGGAAACTGCATAAAGCGATCCAAGCGAGTGCCATACCAAAGGCCACCAAACGTCAACGAAATATTGCGCAAATATTTCGAGGAAGAACTACGATTCCTGGGATCCAGACAGGACCCAGAGCCCCGGCGACCTACACGGGTGACATTTGGAGCCCGACTCCTGGTCCGAACCTTCGACGCGGACGAAGCGGCCAACGTGAATCGCGGCCATTACACCATGGCGGAAGACTCCCTCTTTACCCCCGGGCAGGAATTCGATATCCCGGCGTGTCCACCACCGTCCCCAAGGAGGAGATTCTGGAGCCGACGCCAGACCTCTACTGGAGTCCCAGTTAGACTTGAGATGGCCGCCCTCAAGCTGGGCAAGGTCTACGTGTAATTGGTAGACCTGTACCTCCGCCCTCCCCTTCACTACCATTGCCCTCGTCAACTACAACCATCCTACTATTGGCTCCTCCCTTTGTCTCCAACTTTCTCGGGCTCTTCTTGCCACCTCCTTGACCTTCTCATGCCACCTCCTTGGCCTCTCCTTGCCACCTCCTTGGCCTCCCCATGCCACCTCTTTGGCTCCTCCCTTTGTCTCCAACTTTCTCGACCTTCCCATGCCACCTCCTTGGCCTCCCCATGCCACCTCCTTGGCCTCCCCATGCCACCTCCTTGTCCTCTCCATGCCACCTCCTTGGCCCTTCCTTGCCACCTCCTTGGCCTTCCATTGCCACCTCCTTGTCCTCCCCATGCCACCTCCTTGGCTTCCCCATGCCACCAACATCTCGACCTCTCCTTTCAATCAATATGTTATGAATTGAATAAAATTGAATATTGGGGAGAATATCATTTGAAATGTTTTATAAAAACATATTTCACAGGTTCCTTTAACAACCATTGATTCTATACTAAAACAAAAATGTATCAATTAAAAAACCCTGTACGATTTATAAATGAATAAAATAAAGCATCAAGGGCTGCGTATCTTTATTTATAAATAAAGATACGCAGCCCTTGATGCTTTATTTTATTCATTTACAAAAATGTATATTATTAAATCAGTCTAATTCAATAGTAGAGAGGTATGGTAGATTAAACTGACAAAACTAATATATGGTTCACCACTGATGAGCCAGGCCTTTCCACATTTTTTTTTTCATTTCAGAAAAGGCAGTAGAAGGCTGTTTTATTCATAAAAATAGCAATTGCGCTAATACATAGTTTCAAATATCATGTACCCATCTTTTTTTGATTTCCATAATCGTGATGCACTAATATTCCGCAGATAGGGAAGTCAAGTTTATGCTGCCTAAAGAATCAGCAGAGCTCAAGACTTCGATTTTAGGAGTTTATAATTTCTTTCACACAAACACACAGTAAAAATAGTTAAATAACTCTAATTGTACTTCAAAAACAAATTTAATAATTTACATATATATGCACCAAAAGAGACAACTCTTCCTTTAAATGAGTATCATAATGATGACACTGTGATCACCCTAGTAAAAAACCTTGCTAGTGATGATAAAGAATGAGACACAACACTAGTTTTGGCAATTTCAACCTTGCTAGTGATGATAAAGAATGAGACACAACACTAGTTTTGGCGATTTCAACCTTGCTAGTGATGATAAAGAATGAGACACAACACTAGTTTTGGTGATTTCAACCTTGCTAGTGATGATAAAGAATGAGACACAACACTAGTTTTGGCGATTTCAACCTTGCTAGTGATGATAAAGAATGAGACACAACACTAGTTTTGGCGATTTCAACCTTGCTAGTGATGATAAAGAATGAGACACAACACTAGTTTTGGTGATTTCAACCTTGCTAGTGATGATAAAGAATGAGACACAACACTAGTTTTGGCGATTTCAACCTTGCTAGTGATGATAAAGAATGAGACACAACACTAGTTTTGGCGATTTCAACCTTGCTAGTGATGATAAAGAATGAGACACAACACTAGTTTTGGTGATTTCAACCTTGCTAGTGATGATAAAGAATGAGACACAACACTAGTTTTGGCGATTTCAACCTTGCTAGTGATGATAAAGAATGAGACACAACACTAGTTTTGGTGATTTCAACCTTGCTAGTGATGATAAAGAATGAGACACAACACTAGTTTTGGCGATTTCAACCTTGCTAGTGATGATAAAGAATGAGACACAACACTAGTTTTGGTGATTTCAACCTTGCTAGTGATGATAAAGAATGAGACACAACACTAGTTTTGGCGATTTCAACCTTGCTAGTGATGATAAAGAATGAGACAACACTAGTTTTGGCGATTTCACACAAAAAGCCAACAACCTGTATACCATGGTTTCAGACTTTGGCCCTTATCAGTACAGGGCGCTTCGCTCTCTCTATATATATTTAATTAAAGTTTCACTTAATAAATCCAGTGATTTCTACTGAACATCTAGGAAAATGAAATAATTAGGTAAAACATTAGACTTTATATCCCGGCTATAGATAATTCTCTACCCTTGATCCATCAATGTATAAAACTGTATATTGATGACTGATAATTATGTATAATTTATTGTTGTATATTCCTTTTTCATTTGTACTAATCTAAATTTCTGTCAATATACAACTAATTAATGTTCATTAAGAAAAGGAACTGCTTGTTCTCGATTACTTGTGTATAAGCTTATCGATGGCCGCAAAAATAGTTTTTTTTTTATTATTCAATTTATCTATTTGATAGCGTGATTTGAATCTCTGGTGACTGTTCTGTGTTAAGCCCTAAGATAAATGGCTAGCCATTATACTGACAAGCTCTTCCTTTCTTCTTTCCCCCTATTTTATATACTGTAAAAAACATTGATGATTATTGTTACTTTTACTGTTATTCCTGTATATACCCTGTTCTACTCGGAGAATCTGTATAAGAAGAAAGGTCATAATAAATCTTCTAGTTTTTGTTGTTGATTGAAGTTTCAAAATCACAGGTTAGGTAGTGTGTGTACGCAGGAAAATACATATCAAATAAGAAACAGTGACAATTGACAATTAAAAATAGTTAATTGACATCTAGTCAACAGCATAATGAGAGTTTACAATTAGGGTTAAAATTAAAGCTACATTAAGTTTGGACAGGCCCTTGCCAATTCTGGAGTTCTTGTCCCCAACATGCTCGATGACAACGTCGAGGAATTTGGAGAGAATAATCTTGTTTTCAGGCGAGAGTCGCTCGAGGAGATAATTCCTATGACCGCGGTATATAACCGCAAACTTGATATCTCTCCTAATAATATTTTCCTCATATGGGGAGCTCAGGAAAGTTACATCGTTACTTTGTTCGAGTATCTCGCTTATATGATTCTCGCGTTCCTCGGCCTCCTCCCACTCAAAGAGTGTAGGAGCGGTCTGGAGCTCATGGGTCGTCGGGGCAGGCAGTGGAAGCGGAGGGGCTACTACGGCTGGAGCTGACTCCTCCTCATGGGGAGTGGGCGGCGCTGGTTCAGCAAGGTGAGGTGCGGTGGAGCGACGAGGCGAAGTGTGGGCCGCGGGAACATTACTTGGAACCTCCACAGATGGAGTAGGGGGCGCTGGTGCTAGCTGGCTGGGCAGCTGAGGTGTGGTCGGTGATGGGACATCAGTGGGGGAAGGTGATGATGCTTGATTGGGGCCGATGGTCTGCCTAACAAGCATGGGGCAGTTGGCTCGGCGGTGACCTTGGTTGTTGCATTTGGAGCACTTTATCCCGAAGGTCAGGAACGCCGGCAAGGTGTCGCCTTTAGTCTATATATCTAGGCGGCTGGGAAGCCTCTCGACTTTTATGCCGTCGTGGAGGAGGATGTAGGCTTCACGGCGGCCGTTAGTGTAGCCATACTCCCCAGCTTTTAGTTGCTTGGGGGCGATGGAGGTAACGCGCCCATAAGGCCACAGGGTGTCGATGATGACGGCACCCTCCACGTAGAAAGGGAGATTTCCGATAGTTAGTTTCTCCGACCTTTAACGGAAGGGGAAGGTCTTGAGGATTACGCCCTCGATTTCAAGGCCTTCGTCAATAAGGCGTTCCGCAAGGGTCAGACCCACCAGGACGTGACCATTCATCCTGGTGAGCTAGATGATGTGCCTGGCCCCTCCGACTACTTTATCTATCGCCTGAAGGTAGTGCTAAGGCGCAAATTCAGGGCAGTGCTCTATGTAGACGCACTGCTCCTGGATGGAGGACGCCTGCCGCGCTCTGGCTTCCGCGATGTGTATCCTCGTGGCCTTCCCTTCCTGCACCCGCGGTGTCCATCCTCCTGACGATCGCCCTCGCTAAGTAGCCTCGATGGTTCCGGCCCTGTTGGACTGCGCCGCTGTGATGCCTGGTGCTCCCGAGCCGCGGCGCCTTTTCTTACTTAATCAGTCAAATTAGCAACAGTACATATACTGGATGTGGATAGGGCTTCGTTGTGACTCAATAATATCCTATATATGCTGGATGGGAGAAAATCTGGAGATCTCTCAGGCCAAAGGAACTTGTCGACATTCTGTAGAATACGTTGGGCGACAGATTTTGGATGTTGTCAACTAGCTTTGAGTCAAGGATGCTTTAATGTGGTTACCAGCACCACGTGGAGGATCGCTGTCACGAAATAAAAAAATTAAAGAACTGTTATTCTACCATTTTGTATTTAATTTAAAATAATAAAAAGGTCAAAGATACTCTAAAGAAATGATGATGGTAGTCTCATCACACATAGATCACTGATATCAAGAGAGGTGGTGTAATAGAGCAATTAGATGGTGGATTTCTTTTCGCTATATTAAAGGTATAATTGTCAGAGAGAGGGTGAGAGAGATTTTGAGATTGAATATACTTTTTTATTATTCGTATATATAGGGTTAATTAGAAAAAAATTAAAATTAAATATTATTTTCCTCATAGGAATCTCACTGATGATTGTCTGGTATAATGTCACATTCCGCCCTGAATTCAGACAGCATTCAGTGTAGATCGGAATTCTCCCCGACTATTTCCATGTAGAGGAATAGCTTCAGAACAGACCTCTGCTCAGGTGACAAGTACTCGAGGATGTCCTCTCTGTTAGAAGGGAAGTCTATCTCCTCCCTATAATAGTTTTTATACAGAGGTTCTAGGATGGTGTTGGCATTCAAGTTCTCGTTCTCTACCTGTTATAAAGTGGTCTGAAGAGGCTGTTTCTTTTGGAGCTTTGGTGTGGTGAGAGAAAGGGATGTATAACGTGTGATCAATAATTTCCAGGATTGAGACTGCATCACGTAAAGTATTCAAAATAATAAAATCATTTTATAAGAACCTTACAGATAAAACATTTATCAACACATAGAAAAATAAATTGATCACACAGACGTACGCGCTCACGTTTTTGAATTTATAAGCTCGAGTATATCAGAAGATTTTTTAACTTCAGTATGGACTGTATTGAAAAACAGCGAGTCTGCATAGAGATTTGCTTTATATTAGGGAAAACAGCTTTCGAATCATTTCAATGTTCAAGCAGGCTTTTAAAGATGCCCTATCACAATCGAGGACATTTGAATGGTTTGCACGATTTAAAGCTGGTCGAACAAGCGTCAAGGATGATCAACAAACTGGCAGACCTTTATCGATAAGAAACCCCGAAAATGCACTCAAAATCAAGTCATTGATCAAAGAAAACCCAAGAATAACTATCAGAGAGCTATCAGAAGACTTGGATATCTCTTTTGGAACATGCCAAACCATCATAAAGAATGATCTGCATCTTAAACGATCCCCGGCTAAATTTGTGCCACCTCTTTTAACGAATGAGCAGAAAGATCATCGCAAAGAAACGAGCAAAAACATGGTAGGAATGTTTAATCCGCATTGGCTCAATATTGTTATCACGGGAGATGAAACATGGGTGTACGGATATGATCCCGAGACTAAGAGGCAATCAAGCCATTGGCTAGAGCCTGGGGAACCAAGATTTAAAAAAACCAGGATGATCAAATCGAAGCAAACAAAAGATCTTAGCAAAGCAGATGAATTTAGCTCCAAGAACCGTTTCCAAGATAATCAATGAAGACCTTGGACTGAGAGCTTTCAAACGACGCACAGGTCATTTGATAACCTCTGCTCTTAGAGATATTAGAAGGGTAAGATCAAAAATATTGTTGGCGCGGCATGATGGTCGGTGGCATGAGAGAATCCTTTTCATAGACGAGAAAATTTTCACCGTCGAAAAAATTATTAATCGTCAAATTGATAGGATATATGCTCATAGCTCTCTAGAAGCTTCTTTGAAAGTCAGGAAACTTGAAAAAAGTCACCATTCTTCTTCTGTCATGGTTTGGTGAGGAGATAGCTACCAAGTTGTAACAGATCTCCACTTCTGTGCCAAAGGGGTAAAAACTACAGCTAAAAACTATCAAGAAGATATTTAGAAACAAATAGTAAAGCCTCTGAATACACAAACATGGTTAATGGAGAATATTGGATATTTCAACAAGATTCAGCTCCTGCTCACAAAGCTGAGTCAACTCAACAATGGTTGGAGACGAATGTTCCGGAGTTCATATAAACCAATGAATGGCCCTCTGGAAGCCCTGATTTAAACCCCTTGATTACAGCTTGTGGGCATATTTAGAGGAGAAGGTGTGCTCTAAAAGTTATCATAATTTGGATAAATTAAAATCAGAATTGGTGAGAGCAATGAAAGAAATACCCTTAGAAAAGGTGCGTGCCGCCATAGATCAGTGGCCCGAATGTTTGAGATCCTGTGTCAAAAATAAGGGAGGATATTTTGAATGATTGTAAATATTTAAAATCTATGTCCTATTGGCTAATAAAATATGTATTTATATCCCATTAGTTTTTGTTCATTATCATTTAATTTATAAAATTGTTTGTAACAGAATTTATGGCTAGACTGTGTAATTGTTTTATTAAATTTTAATATTCTTAGGATATGTGAGGAGACAAAACAAAACTGATACTTTTTAGAAGTAAAGTCAAACTGATTTCTACCTGTGACCCCTAACTCCAACTTATCCTGTTATAGCTAGTGAATTTTGCATTAAAAACCTTTTTGTATATTAAAATAAAATCAACAACAACAACAAAAAGCCTTTATTTAGGGGCACTGACCCTATACAGGATTCACCAGAGGTATGCATAAGAACAAAGCAATGAGACAAAGGAAACAATGATATAGACAGAAGAGAAAAAAAAAAGAAAGAGAAAGAGGGAAGCAAGAAAAACAACACAAAAAGAATAGCAGTAAGAAAGTGAGGAGTGAGTGTCACTTGGCCTTCTTCTGAGATATGGACTTGTGGAAACCATAAAACGCCGTAGCAATATACTTATTCTGGGTCATATTGTCAATTATTGATGGAAGTGAAGCAGAGAATTGCCCAGTTTTGAGCATAAGGGTTCTTCTTTCTTCTTTCAGAGCAGAGCAATCCAAAATATAGTGGGTGATTTCATTTTTTAGTTTTGAATTACTGAAGGTACAAATCGGGTCCTCAACGCAGAGCATCTTGGTGTGGTTTTCTCTAAAAAAAATTGAAAGTATTCTAACTTGTGCGAGTAGTCTTACAACCGGGAAAGGAAAATCCCCTAAAAGGTATCCCTCCGTCATGAAAGATATGTGAATGTCTTTGTAGTGAGAGTATAGCTTAGATTTATCCATTCGTGTAAGGTCGTTTTGTATAGATTGGTGTTTTTAAGAGCCCTGTAATCGCGCTCCTCAGCGTTTCAGGATCATCACAGGAAACAAGTGCAGTGGATCCATTATATGGAAATAAAATCATGAAAATATAAAAAAAAAATTTTTTTTTTAACAATTCAACAATTAAAAATTCGAAAGGAAAATCACTTAACGACGGGAATTAAGAGTCATTGTTCCACAATTAGCTCAGCTATCGAGATGGGAGACTGCATAAAGCGATCCAAGCGAGTGCCATACCAAAGGCCACCAAACGTCGATGAAATATTGCGCGAATATTTCGAGGAAGAACTACGATTCCTGGAATCCAGACAAGACCCAGAGCCCCGGCGACCTACACGGGTGCCATTTGGAGCCCGACTCCTGGTCCGAACCTTCGAGGCGGACGAGGCGGCCAACGTGAACCGCGGCCATTACACAATGGCGGAAGCCTCCTCTTCACCCCCGGGAAGGAATACGATGTCCCGGCGTGTCCACCACCGTCCCCAAGGAGGAGATTCTGGAGCCGACGCCAGACCTCTACTGGAGTCCCAGTTAGACTTGAGATGGCCGCCCTCAAGCTGGGCAAGGTCTACGTGTAATTGGTAGACCTGTACCTCCGCCCTCCCCTTCACTACCATTGCTCTCGTCAACTACAACCATCCTACTATTGGCTCCTTCCCTTGTCCCCAACTTCCTCGGCCTCCCCATGCCATCTCCTTGGCCTCCTCATGCCACCTCCTTGGCCTTCCCATGCCACCTCCTTGGCTTCCCCATGCCACCTCCTTGAACTCTCCTTGCCACCTCCTTGGCTTCCCCATGCCACCTCCTTGGCCTCCCCATGCCACCTCCTTGAACTCTCCTTGCCACCTCCTTGGCTTCCCCATGCCACCTCCTTGGCCTCCCCTTGCCACCTCCTTGGCTTCCCCTTGCCACCTCCTTGGCTTCCCCATGCCACCTTCTTGGCCTCCCCTTGCCACCTCCTTGGCTTCCCCATGCCACCTCCTTGGCCTCCCCTTGCCACCTCCTTAGCCTCCCCATGCCATCTCCTTGGCTTCCCCATGCCACCTCCTTGGCCTTCCCATGCCACCTCCTTGGCCTCCCCTTGCCACCTCCTTGGCTTCCCCATGCCACCTCCTTGGCCTCCCCTTGCCATCTCCTTGGCCTCCCCTTGCTATCTCCTTGGCTTCCCCATGCCACCTCCTTGGATTCCCCATGCCACCTCCTTGGCCTCCCCATGCCACCTCCTTGGCTTCTCTATGCCACCTTCTTGGCTTCTCCATGCCACCTCCTTGGTTTCCCCATGCCACCAACATCTCGGCCTCCCCTTACAATTAAAATGTTATGAATTGAATAAAATAAAATATTGGGGAAAATATCATTTGAAATGTTTCCTAAAAACATATTTCACAGGGTTATTCAACGACCATTTACTGTTTACTAAAACAAAAATGTAAATTATTAAATCAGAGTAATTCAATAGTAGAGCGGTATGAGAGACAGATAGATAAAACTAACGAAACTGATAAAGAGTTCACCACTGATGAGCCAGGCCTCTCTGTTTTCCTTCTCATTACAGAAACGGCAGTAGAAAGTTGTTTTAATTATAAAAGGAACAATTGCGCTAATAAATAGTTTCAAATATCATGTAAACATCTTGTTTGGCGTCTAGGGTCATGATGCGCTAACTTCCTGCACGAAAGCGAAGTCAAGTTTATGTTGCCGCAAACAAAAGGAGTGCTCCAAAAATGGTTAAAAGGGTATGAGCTTGTGGCAAGGTGCAACCATTGGTACGAGACCTTTGGTCTTACTAAAGTTTATTTTTATCTGTCTGGAACTGCACTCAAATGTTTAGAGAACAACGAAGAAAGCATACAGACTTGGAAGGAATTCACATCTCAATTAGAGAATGTGTTCGGAAAAAAATAAAATTCTAAATTGCAAGCGGAGAAGAAACTTAAAACACGGGCGCAGTTGAAAGATGAAAGTACCGAATTTTACATCCTGGATGTCCTGTGCTTGTGCAAAGAGGTTGATCCTCAAGTGAGCGAGGAAGATAAAATCTCGCACCTCATGAAGGGGATAGCTGAGGAGCTTTATCAAGCACTCCTACCGAGGGATGTACAGAGCACCGAGCAATTCATTATAGAATGTCGCCGTGTCGAAGCGCTCCGTTGTAGTCGAGTTACCCCAGGTACGAGCGCCTACCAAATGTAGCCTCTCTATGTGACCAGGATGATGGAGAATATCTATCTTCACTGATCCGAAAAATGGTCCGCGAGGAGATACAGCAAGCATTGGGCTCTCCTCAAGAGGTGCCTAAAATCGCTGCCATTGGGAATTTAGTGAAGGAGGAGATTATAAAGACCTTGGTACCCATATCAAATTATTCCCCTCAAGCACCCAGGCCGGTATTAAATCCTAGATTCGAGGTTCAACCTAGAACTGCCCCTTCCTACAACTCAGTATCAGAAACCAGGAAGAAGACGTGACACCAATGAATCGCGGACAACTGAGGGAAAGCCAGGTCACGTCGTTCGCTATTGCCGCGACAGGAAGAGACACAATGAGGAAAGGAGAAATGAATATTTCCAAAGAAAGAAAGATTCAATGGTATTCTACAACTCTTGAGCCGAATCTCAGGAGCCCAATGACGAATCATCGAGGAAAAATTTCAGTCGCTACCGAAGCCCTACCCCATATCCCGGTCGAAGCAGACAACATTTCTCACCTAATAGAAGATCTAGCTGGTCGCCCCGCTATGAAAACTAGATGATAGACCATATTAGGAGGTGAGGCCGCAAAGTTAGAAAATCCTCCCTTGACGACCACAGTATAAATAAGAAAAAACTACATTGACGTAAACATAGACCTACCAAGCCCACATGAAGAAGATATCTCTACTGAAAGAAGACATCCACCGCAGACACCTGAAAATATCCCTGGACCTAGTACTAGTTATTGAGACTGACGACGTAAGTCTCCTGCTGAGCATCGAGTCGATTCTCTTCATAGGAGGAGGCTATGTGGCGAAGAAATAATTTATATTTTATTATTTAATTTAATTATTCAATGAAAATATTTTAAACATATTTTTATTATTTTATCTTTGTTAAATCATCATTTAGTTGCCTAGCTTGCTTGCTCGATATTCTCTATCTGTAGATAGTTGGGTTGATAATTGTCGACTGGTGACGTCATCAATAAATACTTTCACATCTTAAGATATTCCTAGACTTGATTTCTACGCTACAATATTATTAAATCAGTCTAATTCAATAGTAGAGCGGTATGAGAGAGGAGCTGCAAGGAGGGTTCACCACTGATGAGCCAGGCCTCTCTGTTTTGTTTTTCTATTTCAAAAAAGACAGTAGGAGGCTGATTTATTAACGAAATAACAATTGAGCTAATAAGTAGTTTCAAATATCATGTAGACATCTTGTTTGGTGTCCAGGATGGTGATGTGAAAACTTCCTGCAGAAAGGGAAGTCAAGTTATGTTGCCGCAAACAGCAGCAGAGCTCAAGACTTCTCTGACAATTAGGGAGGCTGCGCACATAGAGGGTGACAATCTGGGGACCTATAGATGTTATATGGTAGATATTATAACTTTTGACAGCTTGTTGTAGAGGGCAAGCGAAGTATCACCATCAGAGTCGTGTAGACAAAGTGAAGATTGCTCTTGTCGACTGGTGACGTCATCAATAAATACTTTCACATCTTAAGATATTCCTAGACTTGATTTCTACGCTACAATATTATTAAATCAGTCTAATTCAATAGTAGAGCGGTATGAGAGAGGAGCTGCAAGGAGGGTTCACCACTGATGAGCCAGGCCTCTCTGTTTTGTTTTTCTATTTCAAAAAAGACAGTAGGAGGCTGATTTATTAACGAAATAACAATTGAGCTAATAAGTAGTTTCAAATATCATGTAGACATCTTGTTTGGTGAAGATTGCTCTTTGTCCTACTATCGATATGACCAGGAGATCTCAACAACTCATTCAAGGTGAAGATAGTCAAGATGATTTCTCTCTCTTTAGTTTCAGCGGTCAAAGTTTATCGATGGCCGCAAAGTAGTTTTTTTTCTTATTCAAAATATCCATTTGTGAGCGTGACTTATATTTGAATCTCTGGTGACTGTTCTGTGTTAAGTTCTAAGATAAATGGCTAGCCTTTATAATTCGAAACCTACTCCTTAATTTAGGCGTTATTTCCCACAATAGGCATTGATAATGGTTGCCAGCTATTCCAGGACTAAAACGATTGGAGATATTGAAAACGGAATTTGCTTTTGCAAGGAATGTAGGAACCAGAGTGAAAAATCTCGAGTCATCAGAACAAGAGTTTGTGCTGTAAGTAAATGAACTTCTAAACACAAAACAGGAACAGGTGCCAATGGATTAGGGGCGCTAGAAGTCAGAATTGCTACTCTCAGCTGATATTGTTGTTGATGTCGTGTCCAATAAATAGCCTTAGATATCCCCATTCATCTCTATCATAGCAGTTGCAATGTTCTCTAACTTTGGTGTGTAAAGCTGCTGTTTTGGGTCCTTGTCAATTTTCTGCTGCTGTTGTTGTTGTCGTGTCCAATGAAGAGCCCCAGATGTCTCCATACAACTCTATCACAGCAATATCCTCTATCTTGGGTGTGTAAAGTTGTTTTTCTGGGTCCATGTCGATTTTCTGCTGCTGTTGTTGTTGTCGTGTCCAATGAAGAGTCTCAGATGTCCCCATGCATCTCTATCACAGTTTTAATAAATTTTAATATTTTTAGATGTGTGTAGACAAAACGAAACTGATATGTTTAGAAGTACACTCAAACTGTTTTCTACCTGTGACCGCTCACTCCAACTTATCCTGACATAGCTAGATAATTTTTCAATAAAAACCTTCTTTGTATATTATAATATAAAATCATGAAAATAAAGAAATTTTGAGTTTTTTAACAATCGAAAAATATAAAATTCAAAAGGAAAATCACTTAACGACGGGAATTAAGGACCATTGTTCCACAATTAGCTCAGCTATCGAGATGAGAAACTGCATAAAGCGATCCAAGCGAGTGCCATACCAAAGGCCACCAAACGTCGACGAAATATTGCGCAAATATTTCGAGGAAGAACTACGATTCCTGGGATCCAGACAGGACCCAGAGCCCCGGCGACCTACACGGGTGACATTTGGAGCCCGACTCCTGGTCCGAACCTTCGAGGCGGACGAGGCGGCCAACGTGAACCGGGGCCATTACACCATGGCAGAAGACTCCCTCTTTACCCCCGGGCAGGAATTCGACGTCCCGGCGTGTCCACCACCGTCCCCAAGGAGGAGATTCTGGAGCCGACGCCAGACCTCTACTGGAGTCCCAGTTAGACTTGAGATGGCCGCCCTCAAGCTGGGCAAGGTCTACGTGTAATTGGTAGACCTATACCTCCGCCTTCCCCTTCACTACCATTGCCCTCGTCAACTACAACCATCCTACTATTGGCTCCTCCCCTTTTCCCCAACTTCCCTGTCCTCCCAAAGCCACCTCCTTGGCCTCCCCATGCCACCTCCTTGGCTTCCCCATGCCACCTCCTTGGCTTCCCCATGCCACCTTCTTGGCTTCCCCATGCCACCTCCTTGGCCTCCCCATGCCCTCTCCTTGGCTTCTCCTTGCCACCTCCTTGGCTTCACCATGCCACCTCCTTGGCTTCCCCATGCCACCTCCTTGGCTTCCACTTGCCACCTCCTTGGCCTCCCCATGCCACCTCCTTGGCCTCCCCTTGCCACCAACACCTCGTCTTCTCCTTACAATCAATATGTTATGAATTGAATAAAATGGAATATTGGGGAAAATATCATTTGAAATGTTTCCTTAAAAACATATTCTACAGGGTCATTTAACAACCATTCACTGTTTACTATAGCAAAAATGTATTTATTAAATCAGTCTAATTCAATAGTAGAACGGTATGGTAGATTAAACTGACGAAACCGCTGGGAGGATTCACTACTGATGAGCCAGGCCTCTCCTTTTTTTTTTTTTTTCATTGCAGAAATTGCATTAAGAGGCTATTTTATTCATTTTAATTGCGCTAATAAATAGGTTCAAATATCACGTAGACATCTTTTTTGATGTCCAGGATCTTTCAAGCATTGATAATGGTTGCCAACTATTCCAGGACTAAGATGATTGAATATGGTGAAAACGGAATTGGATCTTTTGTAAGAAATGTTGGGAAAAGAGTGCAAAAGCTCGAGTCATAAGAACATGAGCTGGTTCCGTAAGTAAATGAGTTGATAAACACAAAACAAGAGAAGGTTCCAATTGATTAGGGGCACTAGAAGTTAGGATTGCTACGCTCAGCTGACATTCTGATGTTGTTGTGTCCAATGAATAGCCTCAGATGTCCCCATACATCTCTATCACAGCAATGTTCTCTATCTTGGATATGTAAAGCTGCAGTTCTGGGTCCATGCCAATTTTCTTTTGTTTTTGCCGTGTCCAATGAAGAGCCTTAGATGTCCCCATGCATCTCAATCAAAGCAGTCGCAATGTCCACTATCTTGGGTATGTAAAGCTGCTGTTCTAGGTCCATGCCAATTTTCTGTTGTTGTTGTCGTGTTCAAAGAAGAACCTCAGATGTACCCGTACATCTTTATCACAGCAGTCGAAATTTGGAAAATTGGTGCCATTACCACGTTAGTCACCTTGGACCATAATTTGGTTGAATATTCCAAGGGTCCAGGGGGGACCGGTGTGGTGGGACTTCTACCCCCCATTCAGACCTCCTGATGAAGATACCTCTTCCAGTACTTTGGTGTTATGGGAAAAGTAAGTCCCTCGGTATCCCAACTTGTAGAATTCTTTTCAACTATTTCCCCGAGAGAAAAATGCTGAAACGCTCTCTACTCCAGCCTTCCTAAAAAATCGAGAAATTCCGATTTTATTATTAAAACCTTTTATTCAACTTGCCTACATGTTTTTTTTTTGATAAATATCGTTTTAAAATATCAATATCTTTACACTGCAATTAGAAAAAAGAAATTTTTACAATTTTTAGTGTTTAGGGTTTTTTTAGACAAGTGTACCAAATATGAGACTTCAAATCATAAAAATTCATCAAAATTTGAAAGGAAATAAAGAAATTAGAAAATTCCCAACCACCTCGACCACCTAAATATATGAACTTTTGTCGAATTGCATAGTCAACGGGCTTGAAAAATGTTCAAATATCAGACCTCAGGTTCAATGTGAGTATATTGAAATTTCTCATTAGATTTATTGACAGACAGATATAGAAGTAAGTTAAATTAAATCTTTTAAAATAAAATCATAAGCTCGATTTTAGGAATATATGCCAAGCTCTTTTTTTTCTTCTCTCCCCCTATTTAATAACTATGTTTTTTATTGTTACTTTTGCTCTTATTACTATTTATACTCTCTTTCACTCGAAGAAATTGTAAAGGACGAAAATGTCATATTAAAACTTTTAGTTATTGTTGTTGATTGAAGTTTCAAAATCAAAGATTAGGTAGTGCGTGTAAGTTTATGCCAAGCTATTCCTTTCTTCTTTACCCCTATTTTATATACTGTAAATAACATTTCCGATTATTGTTACTTCTACTGTTATTCACATGTATATACAATGTTCTATATTCTGAGAATCTGTATAAGAAAATAATTACCTTTTAGTTATTGTTGTTGATTGAAGTTGCAAAATCACAGGCAGATAGATAGAGAGAGAGATTGAGATTGAAACAACCTCTATTATTCGCCCATATAAAATTATATAGAACCAATTAAAATAAAAAATATATTACAGAGTTATAAATGAAAATAATAAATATATATAAATGTATAAATATTTACATCAGACATCTCTGAAGAGACATCTGAATCATGTCAAATGCTTAAAGCCGCCCTGGGTTCAGAAAGGCCCGTTCTTATAAAGGAATTTTTATTCCCAACGTGCTCAATTGCACCGCCGAGGAATTCGAGAAGTGGTTCTCTGTCAGAGCGGAATAGAACCGCGGACACCACTAAATCATCATCAACCTCAAACACATAGAGAGGGCTAGAATAGAGTTAGCGTTTAGGTGTTCGAAATTTTCTTCCAGCCGCTTCCTCTCCTGAATGGCCTGAGAGAGATGTCTTGGTCCGCGGGGGTAGCAGACTGGATGGATGATTGAGTCATGGCTTGAATCTCTTCTGCAGGAGCCGCTAATTGCTCAGTATTGGTCGAGGAAGGCTCTGGTCGTGATGGCATTTGGCTGGTGCTCGGCGCCGGAACAGGAAGCTCGGGGGCTGGAGTCTCGTCAGGACGGACAGGGAAGTTCGCCCCGGGCGAAGGCGCGGCAGGGCTGGAGGGTGTTGAGGGGGTCTGCTTGATGGGTGCAGACAATTCCGCAGCTGGTGTTGAGAGGGCGGAGTTGTTGGAGGGTATGGGCTTGGATGAGGGAGGCCTCGACACCGGGCCCTGCCTTCTTTTCCTTGATGTTTTCAGCTCCAGATTTTTTAGAGCGCTTGTTGTGGGGATAGACTTGAGGGTGAGGTCTTCCTGCTGAACATTGGATGCCCTTGATGGAGGTGGGGCTGTCTCCACAGCAGCAGTAGGTGAGGTCTGTTGGGGTCTGTGGTCAGCAGGTGCAGGTGCTGCATCCGGCATGGTATTCGAGGTGGAGGGTGGCTTGGTCCAGCCTTGTGTGCGGGCAGCAGGAGCCTCTACATGGAGCACAAACTTGTCCTCCTGGACACCAGTCTTACGAGGACAGTTTGCGCGTTTGTGTCCCTGCCTATGGCACAGGGAGCACTTGATTCATAGGTCACATAGAAGTGTGTGACCACTCCCTTGGACTTGACATCCAGCCGGGCAGGGATATGGGAGATCTTCCCTCCGTCGCGCAGAGTGATAAAGGCCTCGCGTCGAGCATCAGCACAGAAGGAGTCTTCGAGCTGCATCATCTTCTGGATAATGGACGTGACCTGTCCATAAGGCCGTAGAGCAGCGACGAGGTCAGCGTCCTCCACGAAGAAGAGCACATTACCGAGCCCTATTCGCTCGGCCCTTTTTCTCAGAGGGACCGCCCGCAAAGTGGCACCCTCGATGTCGAGGCCTTCCTCTATCAGCTTGTCTGCGAGTTGCACGCTGGAGAGGCCGGCCAGGATGTGCCCCTCCATCTTCATCAGCTGGTAGACGGTGTCCTTGCCCAGCTTGGCTTCCAGCGCCCGGAAGTACTGCTCCTGGGTGAAGTCTGGGCAGAACTCCAGGTAGACACACTGGTCCGCCTGCCCTGCTGCCGACCTGGCTCGGAAGGTAGCCTGATTCTTCCTGGTGGTCTGGCATTCATGCACCTTGCTGGGTCTTAGCGTGGCACGTGGCCTGGTGCTGTCGGGAGGGATTCTCGGTGTCTGGATGCATCCCTTTTTTGTCCCCGAGTTGGCGTGGTAAGATTCATGTGGCCTCTTTTTACAGACGCCCACTGTGGTGAGTTTCCGAGAACCTCGTCTTCTTGTTCCGCGCAGTTAGCCCAGTTGCGGCGCGAATATGCAATTCTTGCCGTCGGCCGCCGGCTCAAAATTTGCATTCTTGTTATTATTTAAACCAGAATAGCTTTCAGCCAATTCTGAATCTTTTGCCGATATTTCGGCCGTGAATTGAAATTTTTGGATGGAGTTTGTTCGGACTTGCAGCCTGTTTTCTTCGCTTTCAGTCAACACACCAAAGGGGTTAGTGATCTCCATTACCTCCATCCCAGCAGCAGAAAACGCGAAGCTTGCACGCCGCGCGGCCGCTCGGCCGAGAGAGAGTGTATGTACAGGAGAAAATTCATATCAGATAGGAAATAGTGGTACAGTAATAGACAATGCAGTAGAATCAATTAGCAACGAAAGCATGCAAACGCACATGAATTGTGTTTTACAGTCGTATTAAAATAGGACTAAAAATCGTTTAATGGCATAAAAGTACTCGTATTACCTAAACATATTTATATCAATAAATTTTTATAAATCCAGATGTAGACAAAACAAAACTGATACTTTTTAGAAGTACAATAAAACAGATTTCTATCTGTGACTGCTCACTCCAACTTATCCTGATATAGCTAGAGAATTTTGTAATAAAAACCTTCTTTTTATATAAAATAAAATAATAAAAATATAGTAAATTTAAGTTTTTAACAATTTAAAAATAAAAATTGGAAAGGAAAATCACTTAGCAACGTGAATTAAAGACCATTGTTTCACAATTAGCTCAGCTATCGAGATGGGAAACTGCATAAAGCGATCCAAGCGAGTGCCATACCAAAGGCCACCAAACGTTGACGAAATATTGCGCAAATATTTCGAGGAAGAACTACGATTCCTGGGATCCAGACAGGACCCAGAGCCCCGGCGACCTACACGGGTGACATTTGGAGCCCGACTCCTGGTCCGAACCTTCGAGGCGGACGAGGCGGCCAACGTGAACCGGGGCCATTACACCATGGCGGAAGATTCCCTCTTCACCCCCGGGCAGGAATTTGACGTCCCGGCGTGTCCACCACCGTCCCCAAGGAGAAGATTCTGGAGTCGACGTCAGACCTCTACTGGAGTCCCAGTTAGACTTGAGATGGCCGCCCTCAAGCTGGGCAAGGTCTACGTGTAATTGGTAGACCTGTAAATCCGTCCTCCCCTTCACTACCATGGCCCTCGTCGATCTCAATCATCCTACTATTGGCTCCTCCCCTTTTCCCCAACTTCCCTGTCCTCCCAAAGCCACCTCCTTGGCCTCCCCATGCCACCTCCTTGGCTTCCCCATGCCACCTTCTTGGCGCACACTTGCCACCTTCTTGGCGCACACTTGCCACATCCTTGGCCTCCCCATGCCACCTTCTTGGCTTCCACTTGCCACCTCCTTGGCTTCCCCATGCCACCTCCTTGGCCTCCCAAAGCCACCTCCTTGGCCTCCCCTTGCCCCCTCCTTGGCTTCCCCATGCCACCTCCTTGGCTTCCCCATGCCACCTCCTTGGCCTCCCAAAGCCACCTCCTTGGCCTCCCCTTGCCCCCTCCTTGGCTTCCCCATGCCACCTCCTTGGCTTCCCCATGCCATCTCCTTGGCCTCCCAAAGCCACCTCCTTGACCTCCCCATGCCACCTCCTTGGCTTCCCCATGCCACCTCCTTGACCTCTCCTTGCCACCTCTTTGGCTTCCCCATGCCACCTCCTTGGCCTCCCCATGCCACCTCTTTGGCTTCCCCATGCCACCTCCTTTGCCTCCCCTTGCCACCTCTTTGGCTTCCCAATGCCACCTCCTTGGCTTCCACTTGCCACTTCCTTGGCCTCCCCATGCCACCTCCTTGGCTTTCCCATGCCACCTCCTTGACCTCTCCTTGCCACCTCTTTGGCTTCCCCATGCCACCTCCTTGGCCTCCCCATGCCACCTCTTTGGCTTCCCCATGCCACCTCCTTTGCCTCCCCTTGCCACCTCTTTGGCTTCCCAATGCCACCTCCTTGGCTTCCACTTGCCACTTCCTTGGCCTCCCCATTCCACCTCCTTGGCTTTCCCATGCCACCTCCTTGGCCTCCCCATGCCACCTTTTTGGCCTCCCTATGCCACCTCCTTGGCCTTCCCTTTCCACCTCCTTGGCTTCCCTATGCCACCTCCTTGGCTTCCCCATTCCACCTCCTTGACCTCCCTTGCCACCTCTTTGGCTTCCCCATGCCACCTCCTTAGCCTCCCCATGCCACCTCCTTGGCCTCCCCTTACAATTAATGTAATTAATTGAATAAAATTTGGATATTTGGGAAAATATCATTTGAAATGTTTCCTAAAATATATATTTCACAAGGTCTTTTAAAACAACCATTTATTCTATACTAAAACAAAAATGTATATTATGAATTCAGTCTAATTCAAGAGTAGAGCGGTATGAGAGAGATATAGATTAAATTGCTAGGAGAATTCACCACTGATGAGCCAGGCCTCTCTATGTTTTTTCATTACAGATAAGGCAATTGAAGGCTGTTTTAATCATAAAAATAACCATTCAAAGTCTGTTGTTTTTAATCAGTCAAATTAGCAACAGTACATATACTGTTTGTGATTGGGGCTCTTGCACAATAATATCCCATATATTTTGGATTGGAGAAAGATCTGGTGATCTTGAAGGACATGGGAACTTGTCGGCATTCTGTAGAATACGTTGGATAACAGCATTTGGATGATGTTAACTAGCTTTGAGTCAAGGATGCTCTGAAGTTGTTACCAGCACCACGTGGAGGATCGCTGTCACAATAATTACAGAAAAGGCAGTAGAAGTCTGTTTTAATCATAAAAATAACAATTGAGCTAATAAATAGTTTCAAATATCATGTAGACATCTTGTTTGGTGTCCAGGATATTGATGCGCTAACTTCCTGCACGAAAGGGAAGTCAAGTTTATGCTGCCTCGGTAATCAGAAGAGCTCAAGACTTCTCTGATAAGGATGGAGGCCGCGCACATAGAGGATCGCAATGTGGAGGCCTATTGATGTTGTCTGGTAGATATTCTAACTCATGATAGCTTGTTGTAGAGAGCAAGCGAAGTATCGCCATCAGAGCCGTGTGGACAAAGTGACGATTGCTCTTTGTCCTGCTAACGATATAGCCAGGAGTTTTCAACTTCTCGAATGACGACAGTCAAGATGATTTCTCTCTGTTGAGTTCCATCGGTCAAAGTTTATCGATTGCCGCCAAGGAGTTTTTTTCTTATTCAAGGTATCCATTTGTGAACGTGACTTATATTCGAATCTCTGGTGATTGTTCTGTGTAAGTCCTAAGATAAATGGACAGTCTTTATATTCCGGGAGCTTCTGCTTAGTTGAGGTGTTATTTCCCACCATAGGCATTTTAGACATTGATAATGGTTGTCAGCTATTCAAGGACTAAGACATTTGGAGATAATGAAAATGTAATTGGAGCTTTTGCAAGGAATGGGGGGATCAGAGTGCGAAAGCTCGAATCATCATAACAAGAGATGGTTCCGTAAGTAAATAAGCTGCTAAACACAAAACAGGAGCGGGTGCCAATGGATTAGGAGCACTAGAAGTCAGAATCGCTACTCTCAGCTGATATTGTTGTTGTTGTCGCGCCCAATAAATAGCGTCAGATATTCCCATGATCTCTATCACAGCAGTCGCAATGTTCTCTATCTTGAGTGTGTAAAGCTGCTGTTTTGGGTCCATTTTATTTTTCTGTTGTTGTTGTTGTTGTGTCCAATGAAGAGCCTCAAATGTCCCCATACATCTCTATCACAGCAGTCGCAATGTTCTCATCTTGGGTGTGTAAAGCTGCTGTTCTGGGTCCATGTCAATTTTCTGCTGTTGTTGTTGTCGTTGCCAAAGAAGAGCGTCAGATGTCTCAATGAATCTCTATCAAAACAGTCGCAATGTTCTCTATCTTGGGTTTGTAAAGCTGCTGTTCTGGTTACATGTCAAATATCTGCTGTTTCTGTTGTTTTCCAGTCCAATTAAGAGTTTCATATGTTTCCATGCATCCCTAGGACAGCAGTCTCAATTCGGAAAATGTTTGAAGTTGCCACGTTAGTCACCTTGAACCAGAATTTGGTCAAATATTCCAAGGGTCCAGGGGGGACCGGTGTGGTCGGACTTCTCCCCCCATTCAGACATTCTGATGAAGATACCTCTTCCAGTACTCTGGTGTTAGGGGAAAGTTAGTTCCACGGTATCCCCCAACTTGTAGAATTTGTTTAAACTATTTCCCCGAGAGAAAAATGCTGAAACGCTCTCTATTCCGACCTTCCTAAAATCGGATTTCCAATATTATTTTAAAAATCTTTTATTTAAATTGCCTACATGCTTGTTGATAAATATCGTGATAAAATATTAATATCCTTACACTGCACACCTAGAAAATAGAAATTTTGGTAAATTTTTAAAGTTATTAGGTTTAAACAAGTGTACCAAATTCAAGACTTCAAATCATAAAAAGTCATTAAAAACTGGAAATATATAAATAAATTAGTATATTCCCAAACACCTTGAACACGCAAAATTGTGAAATTTTGTTGACTTGCCTAGACATCGAGCTTGAAAAAAAGTTCAAATTTAAGGATTTTAGGCGCAGTGTGAGTTTATTAAAAGTTTTCACAAGATTTATTGATCCTATATATACCATCTTTTACTCCGAGGATCTGTATAAGACCAAAGTTTTCAATAAAGATTTTTATTTTTGTTTTTGATTAAAGTTTCAAAATTTCAGGTTTGGTAGAGAGAGAGAGAGAGAGAGAGACAATGACAATTAAAAGGTTTATTGACCTCAAGTCAACAGTTAAACATTACAACAGTTAAAATAACAAAAAATAAATATTCAGAATCTCTAATCGTTTGTATCAGACGAATACCATGGGGATTCGTCTCGTTCAATGTCGCATTCTGTCCTGAAGTCGGACAGCCTCTTGCCTAGGTCGGAGTCCTTGTCCCCGACATGGGCGATTGCCTTGTCAAGGAATTTCTTCAGAGCAGAGATCTGCTCGGGCGAAAGATATGTGAAGACGTCCTCCCTCAGGGTTGGGCATACAACAGCCTTCTCTATTTCCCACCTGTGATAATCCATATATAGGGGTTCCAGGAAGGAGTCAGCGTCTAGTACCTTGAACAGATCCTCAACCTTCTGTAAAGTGAGCTGAGGAAGCTGTGTGGTTTGTGGTTTAGGGACGGAAGATCCCATTGTTAGTGCAGTCTTGGCCTGATCTTTGGCAGGGTCCGCTGTTGGTGAAGTAGTGGTCGAGGAAGGTGCTAGTAGAGATGGTAACACGCTGGTGCTCGGCGCCGGAGTAGAAGGCTTGGTGGCTGGAGTGTTCTGGGAAAGGACTGGGCAGCTCTCCGCGGGCGAAGACGCGGCAGGATTGGGAGGTGTCACATGGATTGTCTGGATGGTTCCAGAATTTCCCTCAGCCGATGTAGTCGCTGTGAAGCTGTGGGAGGGCGTGGGCAAGAAGGGTGGAGGTGTCAACACCGGTCCACTTCGGGTGCCCTGGGGGCAGGTGGCTCGCCGATGTCCCTGGCGGTGACATCTACTACACCTAACGCCGTAGGTGACGTAGGCGGGTGTGGACTCTCCTTTGGAGATGATCACCAGCTTGGCAGGGAGCTGGTGGAGTTTGCGTCCTTTGCGCTGACTTCAGGAGGACGAAGGCCTCCCTGTTGCCGGTGGTCCAGGTGTATCCGTTACAGGACACCACTTCATAGGCCAGGGAGACAACCCGGCAGTAAGGTCGCAGGGCCTCGATGATGTCCTCCTCCCTCACTGCGATGGGCAGGTTCCCGAGGATGATCTTCTCCGCCTTCCTTCTGTATGGGAATGCCCTGAGGAAGGTGTTGTTGATGGTGAGTCCATTCTCCACCAGGCGCTCCGCCTTTTCAATGCTGGCCAGTGCGACCATTGCATGGCCGGACTTCTTCATCAGCTGGTAGACGGAATCCTTCCCCAGCAACTCTTCCAAGGCCTTCATATAGTGGACGTGATGGAAATCCGCGCACCATTCGACATAGCAGCATTGGTCGAACGATGTTGCTTCTGATCTAGCTTTGTTCAGCGCCTGTTGCTGTCTGGTGTTCCTGACGTGGGTCACAGACTCTTTTGTGGTCCTTCGAAGCTGTCCAGATGGTTTTGGAGAGCTAGCGTCCGGCCTCACAATCTGGGCCCGCTGACTTTTAGAGTCAAAACGTTTCCTTTTTTTCCGGTGTACAGATTCAAAAGGTTCGGTGTTATTATCCTTTTCCGCGGCCTCAACTTGTTCCGCCCAATTTTCACTTTTTGCCGTGGCCGGATTTACATATCCGCCGTTTTTCACGAACGAATTTGCATGTCCGTCGCTCACACCTGGATTCAAACAATTATTCGTCGAATCTTTTATCGTCGATAAATCGACTTCCATTTCAGCTACCTCGATGGGAATCATACCGCCGTGTAGATCTTTATCCTAGCTCACCGCCAGTACTGCATATGGGTTGGAAAACTCGAAGTTTTCCATTTCCAGATAGAAAAATGCGGAGCTCGCGCGCCGCGCGGCCGCACGGCCGAGAGAGAGAGAGAGAGAGAGAGAGATTGAGATTGAAACTACTTTATTTCAATGTCCATATAAGATTATATAAGATTAAATACAGAATAAATATAAATATGAATAAATATGATTATATAATGATAAAATATTAATAAATAGATATAAATAGATAAAATAAATGATAAATATACATATATACAGGGTCCATTATGAAAGTAATGTGCATAATGTTATTGTGACCCGACGATAGATGGCAGCACGGTAAAACTGTGGGAAATGTGTTGGAGGGATATGCCCTTTCAATCCATCCGGTCGTCAGTTGAGCTCGAGCAGTGTGAGGGGAGATACATGCCTTCGCTTGAAGTGTGTTTTCAACTTTTGTAACATAGCGCGATGGAGCGTTCGCTTGAACAACGATACACCATAAAGTTTTGCGTGAGGCTTGGAAAAATGCAACCGAAACATTCCAGATGCCGCAAAAAGCCTTCAAGGACGATTGCATTTCAAGATCACAGTATGGGAAGTGGCACAAGGCGTTGAAGGAGGGCCGGGAGGAGGTCGCCGACGAACCCCGTTCAGGACGCCCAACAACGGCCAGAACTGACGAGAACGTGGATCGTGTGCTCGAAGCTTTGCGTACCGACCGTCGATTAAGCCTCCAGCAAATTACTGACACATTACACATGTCCACATTTGTGGTACATGGGATAGTGACCGAGGATCTGCAAATGCGTAAGGTCTGTGCGAAGCTTGTGCCGAAAGTGTTGACGCAAGACCAGAAAGAACTTAGAGTTTTGCGCTGTCAAGAATTGTTGGATTTGATTCAAAATCAACCGGAGACGAATTCCGGATGTTTGAATACGACCCAGAGTCTAAAAGGCAGAGCTGTGCATGGCACACAAAATCATCCCCACGCCCCAAGAAAGCGTGAATGAGCAAGTCGCGCATCAAAACGATGATCATTGTCTTCTTTGACATCCGAGGAATAGTCCAATGTGAGTTTGTACCGCAGGGACAAACTGTAAACTCAGCCTTTTACCTGGAGGTGCTCAGGAGATTGAAACGCCGGATCGCACGCGTGAGGACTGACATTAAAGACACGGTCAAGCTCCACCATGACAATGCCACCAGCCACACAGCCTTCATCATTACCAACTTCCTGGCCCGGAGCAACACTTCGGTGATCCCTCTCTCATTCCCCTTACAGTCCCGATTTAGCTCCATGTGACTTCTTTTTGTTTCCGCGACTCAAGAGAGAGATGAAAGGAAAACATTGGGAAACCGTGGAAAACATCCAACACCATGTTACAACGTTCCTGAGAAGCATTTCTGTCGAGGAGTTTCAGGGTGCCTTTCAGGCGTTGCAAACGCGTCTCCGCAAGTGTATTGATGCAGGAGGAATGTATTTTGAAGAATATTGAACATTTGCACAAATTAGGATCAATAAATGTATTTTGCCAGTAAATGCTCATTTCTTTCATAATGGACCCTGTAGATGCTCCAGAGACTGCTCTGATACCGGGTGCTAGTGAACCCCAGCAGAGATAAAGCTCCACGGGATGCTCTGGAACCGGGGGCTAGCGAACCCCAGCAGAGAGGAAGCTCCACAGGATTCTCTGGAACCGGAGGTTAGCGAACCCCAGCAGAGGTGAAGATCCACGGGCTGCTCTGGAACCGGGGGCTAGCGGACCCCAGCAGAGGAGAAAATCCACGGGCAGCTCTGGAACCGGCGGCTAGCGAACCCCAGCAGATTAGAGATCCACGGACAGCTCTGGAATCGTGGGCTATCGAACCCCAGCAGATCAGAGATCCACGGACAGCTCTGGAACCGGGGACTAGCGAACCCCAGCAGAGGAGAAGATCTACGAGATGCTCTGGAACCGGGGGCTAGCGAACCCCAGCAGAGAGGAAGCTCCACGGATAGCTCTGGAACAGGGGGCTAGTGAACCCTAACAGAGTGGAAGCTCCACGGACAGCTCTGGAACCGTGGGCTAGCGAACCCCAGCAGAGGAGAAGATCCACGAGCTGCTCTGGAACCGGGGGCTAGCGAACCCCAGCAGAGTAGAAGCTCCACGGATACCTCTGGAACCAGGGGCTAGTGAACCCCAGCAGAGTGGAAGCAACACGGACAGCTCTGGAACCGGGGACTAGCGAACCCCAACGGAGTAGAAGCTCCACGGACAGCTCTGGAACCGGGGGCTAGCGAACCCCAACAGAGTAGAAGCTCCACAGACAGCTCTGTAACCGGGGGCTAGCGAACCCCAGCAGAGTAGAAGCTCCACGGATAGCTCTGGAACCGGGGGCTAGCGAACCTCAGCAGATTAGAGATCCACGGACAGCTCTGGAATCGTGGGCTATCGAACCCCAGCTGATTAGAGATCCACGGACAGCTCTGGAACCGGGGACTAGCGAACCCCAGCAGAGGAGAAGATCCACGAGATGCTCTGGAACCGGGGGCTAGCGAACCCCAGCAGAGAGGAAGCTCCACGGATAGCTCTGGAACAGGGGGCTAGTGAACCCTAGCAGAGTGGAAGCTCCAATATTATCTTTAAACCTCCTTTTTCCCTTCATATAATCCAAAATATTACGAAATTGAATAATCATTGAACCCGTGGAAAGGTATAAATTGATGGAGAAAATAAAGGAGAAAAGTAACTGGTTTCATAATTATTTTTCAAATATTAGTTTTCAAGGTTATTTTTTACAAAATATTCATTTTTTTCTATGAAAAAAAAAACTAACTAACAAATATGATATCTATTAAAGAGTACTAATGCTATATCCAGTTTCTTGTTGATTAAAATTTTATTATTTTGATGTTTAATATGAAACTAATTATCATGCGATAAAGAATTTCGAGTATATCGAAACGTGTTTGTACAGGTAATATAAATTTTTTAAATTATAAATCGTATATTTATTAATTTTTGTTATAACTTCAAAACTTGGATTTATTCGTTTTAAAATAATTGACCCATGACCTTGTACTACACTTAACAAGTTAACCCAGCATACTTCCCACTGATGAATCATCAGCAAAAGCTTTACTCTTATCAGACGTAAATGTTAAGCCTAAACGCTTGTTCTACTCACGAACAATGGCAGATTGTGTGTGTGTGTGGAATCGAACTAGCTCTGCGTAACTTATATGGCGCTGAAAAGAAATGGGTCAATAAACAGAAGAACAAAAATGACAATATAAAAATATATAAACAAATTAAGTCGTATATCTTTAAACGAAATATAAACAGAAACTTTGAATGAGAATATCCTTATCTCTATATTAAAGAAATACAAAATCGATGTTTGTTATCGCGTTGCGCAAAATCTACAGGATCGATCATTATGAAATTCCGCATGTAGGTAGCTGAAGATTTCGTTTAACATATAAGCTATTCAAAAAACTACAACGGTTAATGTGCTTTTTTTTTTAATTTAAAACTAAAATGCATTAGTTCCAGCCTTTTACCGCTTGGCGCTGCACTGGTCGCGACGATAAATGAATTTGATTGGTTAATAAATTTATATTTATTTTGTTTACACGCTGAATGTTAGTTTACACGCTGAATTTTTCAAAAGGTAAGATTATATATATTTATTTAAACTCTTTGGAAATAATATTAATCGATCGTTATCAAATTTATACGCCCCTGGAACCTGGGTTATTTAAATCTGTATTGTGGAATTTCGTGCGTAGGTAGCTGAGGGTAAGGCAATTGTTTGCCATATTAATTTCTACGTGCACAATTTCAAACCCTCAGCAGTTATGGATTACATATAGAGATGAGATGGCAGGTGATATTCTTCATCGTTATCAGCTTCTAGATTCCTTCATCAGGTATAATGATCTGATATATAATGAAACATTGTGTGACATTGAGGATCGTGTCGTATCTATATGTGGGAAGAAGCTGCAGGAATTAGGCTTAGAAGCACCCAGGAGCCATAGATTATGCTGACATTTTGAGAGAACTTGCGTATGATACGGCAGAACTTGAAGATAATGTTACATCCATGATTCCCAAACTCTTGCCAGAACAAAGAAGAAATTTTGATGCTGTTTTAGCAAGAATTAATTTGTCACAACCCATAATTATTTTTTTAGATGCGCCGGGTGGAACAGGTAAAAGATTTCTTTTGAATCTTCTGTTAGCAATGGTTAGGAAGGAACAAAATATTGCCATTTCTGTTGCTTCCTCAGGGATAGCTGCGACATTGCTTGCGGGCGGAAGGACTGCACATTCAGTGCTGAAATTACCTCTGACTTTTGCAGAGGGCCAGACTGCTGTTTGAAATATACGAAAAAATAGTGATAAAACTTCATTCAGCTTGTTTAATTTATTAGACATATATGTCATAATTTGCCTAATATCCAAGAAGTATAATTTATTTTCGCCAAAATAAGTATTTTAAATTATAAATATGTTAAGCTTGTGTTAAAATGTAAATACAAATTCATCCATCTATAAATACACTGTACAAAATAAACGTGGGAGCCAGCGAGAGCGAATGCTGGAATTCTTTTCGAAGCTTACATGCACCCTTCCATTCGATCACCACATATATATAAATGATTATATAGATATAAAAAGATATAGGAGGGTTCTACCACAAATTCATATAGAATTTCACCGTGTGAAACCGCATTTACTCAAAAATAAAGATTCGCAATAGATATTTTTAAACTCAGATCTTCCCGTTATATAAATCGGTAGTTGACCGTATCTAAAAAAATGTTATTTTATAATATACGAGCATTCCTGTAGTGAACATTTTAAAATGATAAACCTATTCTGAAAGCGCGGGTTTAAGTACGTATATTATTATAATATATCCTATGCGCTCGTTATTGTTAAGCGATTAATCAATCAAAAAGACTTAGAAAAGAGAGCATCTAAATATTATTTAGTTTTAAAAAAAAATTATATTCAAAATATTGAAAAAAAAAGGAAGTTTGAAAATCTATATATATATAAAAATGAATGTCTGTGTGTCTGTCTGTCTGTGTGTGTGTCCTCTATGGATTCAAAAACCATACATCCAATCGCCGTGAAATTTTGGGATATTATTAGGTATATCCCCAGAAAGGTTTACGAAAAATAATTTCTTTAATATCTTGAATATCCTTAGAGTTATTTGCAGATTTGTAGCTTTAACTCGCAAGCAGCGCCACCATTGAGACGGAGATAGGCTTTTTCAAGAGGGGGAGTAATGTTAGGAAAGAGGAGCGCGTCTCGAGGCGGGTGCTCACGTGTCACTGTTAAAAACCTATTTGTTTTGGCTACATCTTTTCCCGTGGACTTAACGATAACTTTTCTAAAACTTATTTCAACTTTCATGTATAATTATTTTTACATCATTTAGTTTAGTATAATTATTTACTATAATTTCCTATCGTTCAATTATTATACTTTTTGTTCTTAAAGATTATTTAAGACAATAATCTTTAATATTAGAAAGTGCTTTGCCAAAAGTTTGGAGTGGGGCAGACCCCGTGCGAGAATGGATTCGCCCGGCCGCCGGCCGACAGTCAAAGTACCCACCGACCAATCAGGGCAGAGTTGGTGACACAGCTATGCCAAGTAGACAAGAAAAAAAAAGCCTCGCGGGAGCTTGCCCAAGATGACCTCCGGGAACTTCGTCCATCTTCCATAAACGACCATGAATTTATTCAACCTTATCGAGTATTTTTCAAGGGACCGGGAAAAAATGTTCACTAGATAAAACGATGATTTTGTAATGTAGAAAATTAGGAAAGACAAAATTCAGAATGACACGGCACACAGGGACCGGGAAAAAATGATCACTTTATCAGTTTCAAATTATCAAAATATATTTATTTCTTTTTATAAGTCTATAGAGAATTGTTTTAACAAATGTTCGTTAGACAGACCTTTACTCGGGTACCGATTAATATTGAATTTATTCAACTTATCGAGTATTTTTCAAGGGACCGGGAAAAAATGTTCACTTTATCGAGAGATTCGTTAGACAAACCTTTACTCGGGTAAAACACGGGCAAATGTTCGTTAGACAAACCTTTACTCGGGTAAAACCTCGGGCGAAGCCGGGTACGTTCGCTAGTATTACTATAAAATTAAGGAAAATTCTTGAGTCACATATATATATTTCAGTTTATATTTAATTTTTCGAAAAAATACGGTAGAAAATTGTTTAAAAAATCATAGATTTTATTTTGAAGATTGTTTTAATGTTGACTTACCTATTTTCATTCTTCTCTCTCTCTCTTTTAGCTCAAAAATACTTTTAAAATACTTCTATTTTTAAAAGGGTAGCGCTTAAAAAACGTTTCCTCAAATTTGTAGAGAATTGTAGTTTCAATAAGAAAATAGTAGTAAAGGAAGGGGGGGCTCGCTTATTTATGATTATTCATAAAAAAATAGTAACTATGGAAGAACAATAACCAGCTAAATTTGAGGTGTTAATTGCTCTTTGGTTCCTTAATTTAAAGTAATTCTGATATTCATTTGAAAAGACTTTATCAAAAATGGTTTATGTTTGGTTAAAAAATGTATGTTTCTTATTTGTCATTTATTGTAGAAATTGTTGGTCATTATTTTACATAATTCTTTATTTTAATTTTAATCTGTATATATGTATATTGATTCGGCAACAGTGTGTTGTATATATATATTTTGTTTTGCTTAGTTGTCAGTCAGTCTAGTTTAAATCAGCCATAAAGTTCATTAATGTAGCTTATTCAAAGAGAATTAAATTCATAGGTTCCTGATCGATTTGCGTGGAGTTTCCCTTTATTCAAGTCTGCAGAACAAAGTCAAGTTTACTCATCGCTGTACCTTAGCGCATAGGGTTTGAGCTCGGTAGACCACGCGAACTTCAGTTAAGTTCATAAATATACATTATTATTAGCTGTCCAGAACACTTTAAAATAAAAGACTTCTCTCCTGTGTACCATATATTGACCGTCTCAATAAACTAGCTGATGCTCCGACAAAAACAAGATAATTTAACAAACAATAAAAAAGATCAAATATGCGAAATAAACTCTGAGAGAAGAATTACAAAAACAATCACAAGACTCAGAACGAAACACTATAGAGGAATGACAATACATCCAGATGGCACAAGAACCTACAGGACATGCAACAACTGACCTGGTGTGGAATTAACACCTACCCACATATTCTCATGCCCAGCAATGGCCGAAGCTTTGCAGAAAATTGACATGGACCCAGAGCAGCAGCTTTACACAACCAAGATAGAGGACATTGCGACTGTTGTGATAGAGGTGCATGGGGACATATGAGGCTCTTCATTACACGCGACAAAAACAACAACAATAAACTAGCATGTGCAGGTCTGTAAAAGGCTTCAAAATCAGCTTTGACAAATTCAATAGCTCACCTGGGGATCATGGTTTCGGACCAATGAAACTCGTCAATCCAGAGCAGGCTATCATTTTACGAGATCTACTATGGATTTATGAAATCTTCAGCAGTTTGCCAAAGAGATTGTTAGCTGACAAAGTTGCTAGGCCAAATAATTGATGTAAATTATGAAAAGGATTGATTAATCTATAAAAAGGTCAATTTTGCCGTTAAAATTGATACAAAAACAATCGTCATCTATGACCAGACACGGGTCGTTGATAGAGCCATAAAACAGGTTGGTCAAATTCGGAATGCATATCTGGAGACCATGGTCTCGGATTATGGTCATTCTAGAGCTGATTTTGATTTTTTCAAGCCAAAAATGCTTCAGGAAACTCGAATATACTAGGTTGAAGAACGTATCAATAGATGGGAAGTATAGTTCAGGTTTATTTGGACTGTATAATGTTGCATCAATTTTAATGCGCCCCACATTTATTCAAATTATTCTATGATATTTATATATATATAATATTTATATTTAAAACAAATTATATATACACACACACACACACACACAAGGGTACCATTCCTTTCTAAAGTTTCATTCCTTTTGTAATATTTTTATGGTATATATATCTTGATTATGTTTTATTGGAGAGGAAGAGGACCTACACGAAAACTCAGGATTAAGAACTACGAAGAAGATAACGAATAAATAAACACAATAACTTTAAACGGTAATTTACTTTTATTTACTTTTCTTTATTTGCTTTAAGTACGGAAACCCGCTCGGTGTATAACACCAAGAAGGAGGATACCGAGGTCTATGAACCTGCAAAGCTGCAACTTGGTGCAACAATGTACATAATCTTTTTTTTTTTTTGGGGGGGATATTCTTCCGGGAAATTTTTCAATACATATATGGATATCGTATATATTTTTTATTCAAAGATTTTCTAGATATATCGAAATCACATATAATTGGTGGACATACTTTGAATAAAAATATGAAATTAAAAAAAAAGTACATTTAAAGGTAAATTTATCGAAGTTGAAGTATTAGATGACTAAATAAAAAAGCTTAGATGATATAAAAAAATAAAACATATTCAAATAAATAAATATCTAATTCTATGAAGCAAAGGATAATTTGATATTATTCTTATATATAAAATAGAGAATCTTCAAAACTATTATAGACGCGTATGATTCTTTTTTAAAATTAAACAATTCTACTGCCCTTACTGCAATGAAAAATTAATGGGAGGGCCTGGTTCACCACTGATGAGCCAGGCCCTCCCATTAATTTTTCATTGCAGTAAGGGCAGTAGAAATTGTTTAATTTTTAAAAAGAATCTTACGCGTCTATAATAGTTTCGAATTTTCATAACAGATGGCGCGCTAATGCATCATAATAAATATAATCTCATTGTGAGAAAATATAACAAATGAAGTATTATAAAGTATGCAAATAGGTATTATATGACGTAAGAGTTATCTTACAAGTGACGTCATTTGGGAGGTAATTAAGTGTCCAGGCCAAATATTAGCCGGCATAGTCAGCTGTCAGGAAATTTCAATTTAGTGGCAAAACCATATTTACATAGGGTACTGAGCATATATGTCGAGTGTCAAGGTCAGAGCAAAAAGGATTTCCTTGAAGTTTCTAAACCAAGCCAATGAAGATATCCGGAATTAGAGCATTCCTGACATTTCGCCGGCCCCTGTCATTCAGGAAATCTATTCTTCTCTTGTTGACAGTTTACGAGGTTCTAATAGTTTCATTATATTTAAGATAAAATTATGAAAGGTATTTATAATTATAAAAAATATTCACCCACATGATAAGAATTTTATTAGAAAAAAAAATAAGTCCGAGAGTTAGAATTGGTTGATGTTTTATTTAAGCCAATTTCCGCTATGAAAGCTATCACTTCTAATAAATAATAAGAAAAAGCTAACTTATTGTAAAAACTCTTCATAATTTTAAAATTCAAGATGACGACGAGACGTGCTTCACGCTCTTCACCATTCTAAAATATCAGATCTTCCTAACTCGGAAACAGGCATCATTGTTATATTAGCTATCTTTGAAATTGGATTGTTTGCCGAAACGCCGAAAATTGAGAAAGGTTGAACTGATTCTTAAATAATTATTAGAGAAATCCTACCCGCGGAAAAACATTTTCCCCTATATATATGTTGTAATATATTCTAATATATACTTATATATCATATGTAATTTAGCTATAATATAATAACCAAAACTGTCAAAACAATTTAAATCGCCAGTTCGGCCATCATGTATTACCAAAACGACAAACTAAAATTTCGATTGAGTGACAGCCGGCGCCAGGGCAGGAGGAAGGTCTCCGAAAAACATGTCGGGGTACCAGGTGTGCCCCTTTGACCCAAAGCAGATTAGTCCGCTTTGAGACACGATGATTTACAGACCCCTCTTTAAAGATCTGCTCTGACCGGTGTCGGCTTCACTTACTCTCTCGCCATCTCTGTGCAATCCATTCACGCCTGAACCCTCTCTGAACATTGTGGCCACCACGACTGTACCTAATCAACATGCCACACTACAGTCATCCTACAGGATAACACTACATTACAACATATATATATAAGAATTAAATCGCTTGACTAGCAAAACGTTTCTTTTGCCAAAATAACGAGTTTCGGGCAAAAGAGCCATTGACGAGCATGACTATTTGCATAATATAATATAGCATACTATGAATAGGGTTAATAAAAGATTAAAAAAATGAAGCAAAATGATATTAAAGTTTAGGGGTTATATAGCATGTACACCAATTCTTTTATCTTTACTAATAAACACACACATAAGATGGAGTTGGAATATAAAATTACAAAGGATTATCGGTTTCGGGTTGTGATGTACTGTGACATTATATCTAATGATTTATCTATAGCTAGCCTAAGTAGATACATATTGTAAAATGGATGATAAGGCCAAGATTCCAGAGTGAGGTTGGGGGAAGATGAGTGGGGGATGGCCATGTGTTGTCAGGAGGGACAGGCACCAAAAAAGCGTTCCTGTGTGGGGGGGGGGACAGAGTCTGGTCACCACTGCGGCAAGGAGAAGACGCGGAGACTTGCCTCCGGACGTGTGGATGATCCTGCATGGTGGTGCCAGGAGAACCTGACATCGGAGCGGCCTACAATGCGGTGTAGTCAAAGCTGGACACGTATAGTGTGGAGCAGAATGTTTCACAAGAGTGGCATCAACGGCGCCAAGAATTCTTCCGACGGGGAGGTTGAAGGCAAGTCCCACTGATTGTACTCCTTCTGTTTATTTCCAATGTAATAAAGCGATAACTTTTGCTGCATCCCTTCGAACTCACGTGTGTATCTTTGTGGCATCCTTGTTAGACAAAGAACACGAACAGCGTCTGGGTGCGACGTAACAATATGTTATGTGCGATATTCTCCAAGGATATCTTGACTAAGGGCCAATAAATAATCGGCATAACATTAGTGTGCAAATATTTTTTTTATTATTTTTTTAATTTAGTAAATTAAGTTAATTTATACCTAACTGGCCTTGTCTTTTTTGTTTGCGGAAGAGCATTGCTCGATGCAAATATTAGAATGTGATTCTACTGTCCTATAAGCTTATGTCCATAGTTTTCTTGAAAACCATTTCTGAGATTCCACCCTTCAGTGCTGCGTATATAAGCAGAATCGTCCAATACAGTATTAGAGCTCTAAGAAGTGGTCTGGTGGATTAAATTGGCGAAACCGCTGGAAGAGTTCACCACTGATGAGCCAAGCCCTCCCAATATATTTTTTCATCGCAGTAAGGGCAGTGGAAGTTTGTATTATGTATAAAAGAAACATTCGTGCTTTTAAATCCTTTCATTTTATATGTATAGATGGCGCGTTATTGCTTCGTGTTACTTTGTATCTACCTTTTACATAATTTACCTCGTTTTAACTTTTTGATTCTCTCATGTTTACAATAGTTTTCAATCACTTATTTGCTTATAGTTACATCCCTTTTATGTCATTTCTCATATATTTTTGCCATTTAAATAAAACCACACCTTTTAAATGTTATTTTTATTTAATTAATTAGTTTCTATAATATATCTCATATTCCATATTTATATTTTTAACATTTGCAATTAAACCATTTACACCTTATAATTTTTAACACCTAATGTAAAACAGTCGGCCAAGAGGACAACAACAAAATAACATTACCTATTTCCCACATCTTCAATATTTTATTAAAGCTATCTTTAACATTTTTAAAAATCATATTGCCACTATATTTTTTCGTAATTACCACAATACCTTATAGCTTCACATTTCCATATATTTTAAATTTTCTAGCTTTTAATATTTTGATATTTTCTCATTTAATCTCATTTCACAATATGTTTTTATTTTTGAAATTTTGCATTATTACCCCCATTACTCATTTCCTATATAAATATCTAAAAGCGTTTGTCAATATGTAAATTTAGCGAGTCCAACATATGTAAATTTTAGCTCTTATTTTTATCCACGTTGATTCTTTTTCTTCAAATGACCATTCATTATTTTTGGCATTACCCTTTTTTTTTCTTTACATGTTCATTCCTTGTTTTCACATTTGCCTTTTGTACATTAACTTTGTCTAAAACTTATTGCTTTTTCACAAATGCCTTTTTTCTTATAATCCAATGTTGCCACCTATATATTACTAAAGTAATTATTTTATTTTAAATGCTATCATATTTAAATTTTCATTTATATACTTTTGTAAATATCATGCATTTTTCTTATTTTTAATAATTTCATTTTCCCATGTTTTTCCTAATCTATTGGCTCACAACAAGCCAATACGACTATGGAATACCACCTTTATATTTTTCACTCTTTATCTACCAACACTTTATAATTATTGCACATTTATATCATTTTCTCATGTCTTTTCCATTCTTTTGGTTCACAACAAGCCAATACGATTATGGATATCAAAATTTCATTTTTCACTCCCTACCAATATTCTTTTATTATTTACATTTGTATCATTTTGTACTTTCCTGTCTATTGGTTACCATCCAAAAACCAATATGATAAGTGAATATAACCTCTCACGTTATTTTCATTACATCAATCATTTTATCTTTTTTTAAAACTATATTTTGCATTGTTGGCCACGGAGAACGGAATTAGAAAGACAACTCGCTGGCAAGCGCGCGTGAAGGCAGCGCGTGCTTTTTGTTCTAAATTTTTCTAAATAAACGAAGTGTGTTTTTGCTTTTCCTGGCTGTAATATTTGATAAGTTGATAGATAGGGAGTAAGCCCTAAATTAAAAACACCTACACGAAGAATAAAGTGAATTATCAGAAGGATACTACATTAAAACTCTTCTTCTTCTTTTAATTTCTTATCTACACTCAATCCTATTAGGGTATCAAGCTTGTAGAACTTATGGTGTCTATTTGACAACCATCATGACTGGATGAAGTAGAATGCATCTGCCTTTTTCATTAAGACTGGGAACACTACTCAGTGGCAGGCCAACTTAGTTCCAAAAGAAATGGCCGCTCTGACATGAGGAACAGACGCCATGTGCAGTTGCTCCTAACAAAGAGTACAAACGCTGCTCATCCTGTATCCCTGGAGCCCTTACAAGGTACTATCAGCCGGGCCAGGCTGTGCCCAGGTTTTTTACCGAGCTTGCTACTTCTCTTCCTATTTCCTTTTGTTGTATATATATTAATTAATTGTTACCACAGAGTGTGTGTAAGCTCACAGGCAAATAGGCGCTAACCGAAAGAAAAAAAGTTCCTTTGTTTGGTATTGGTTTCCCTTTTATATTTTGTTCTCTCTTGTAGATCAATAAATATAATGTTTAATTAATAATTATTGGAATCAGTTCCATTAAAAATTCTAAGCAAAGTTAACAATTGGTAGCAGAGCGTGGTTGTTTGATATAAAGCGAAAATATTTAATCTGAAGATTAAGCAAGAAGTTTATTCTGATCGTTAAACTGAAGCACTTCTGAGATTGAAGGTATTTATATAGATTAATTTGAATTATATCTATATATTGCATGTTTATAAAGCTACCCAATATTTAAATAAGTTTGAAATATATGTTTGTTTTTAAACTATATTGGTTTGTTTATATTAGTTCAAAAGGCGAAAATGGCGGAATATAATTTTTTATCCCAAACAAAAATTTAACCATTAACAGGAACTAATTATCAAATATGGGCGTTGAAAATCGGCCCAATTCTGAGAGGAAGAAAATTATTTAACTGTGTAATTCCCGATCCAGAACCTGATATGGAAGACAAAAGTTCTTGGGAGATTTGGAGTGAGAAAAATGATGAAGCATTTGGGATAATCATTACTACGTTGACAAATGAACAAGCTGGAATGTTCATAGGAGAAACAAATACGAATAAAGTATGGGACTCACTAAGAAATACATACACAGGCATTTTGGAAGATAAAATTATTGATATAGGCTTAGAATTAAAGTACATTAGAATGAAAAATAATGAAACTGTAGGTGAATATATAAAAAGGGCAAAAAATATTGCTGCTAGAAGTTCATCATTAGGGCATCAATTTCCTTCAAGAGAACTTTCATTTCATATTGTCAGAGGCATACATCCAAGGTATGAATATATTGCTATTGTCTTACGATCTAAGAGAGCGGCAACAGTTGAAGAGATTCAACAAACTCTGAGAGAAGAGGAGTCAAGAAGAAATATGAGATTAAATGAATACTTTGAGAATGGGCTGAACAAGCATACAGAATTAAAGATAGAAAGGTTAAACAATTTCAGCCAAAAAGATGTTTTGTTTGTAATAAAAAGGGACATCTAACTAATGATTGCTGGTTTCGAGATAAACAGAAACAAGGATATCAAAAGAAATGGACTCCTGATTATAGAAATCAAAAATACAGTAGGCAACATTCAAGTAACCTAGTGGATACTGTGAAAAGTGGATTTATTGAGCAAGCATTTGAAACATATGTAAAAGAATTTGAAGAATCACCAGATGGGAGGAATGATAAGCAAATATGGTGAATAGATTCAGGATGCACCGCACATTTAGCCCCAAACCTAACTTTGATGGAAAATGTGACAGAGTACAAAAGTGAAATCAACCTAGCTGAGAAGGGCAAAACTACCCAAGCCATAGCCAAAGGAATATGAGACTTACTATATGCACAAGTGAAGGCCAAGAAAATATTCGCATCAAAGATATCTTACATGTACCAAATCTAAGAAATAATTTCTTGTCAGTATACGAATTATTCAACAAGGGAAATTCAGTTATTTTCAAAAAGGATAGAGCAAAAATTTATAATGAAGGGAATGATTTAGTTGCTGAAGCATATATTAAAGATAGAATGTTTATGATGGAAACAAAACTAAGAAATGTACCAATAGCAAAACATGAAAATGTCATGGTTATAAATACACAATTATAAAAAAAGAAAAGGTAATATAAGTTTATGGCATAAAAGATCAAACCATATAAATGAAGAATACATGAAAAAAATGATTCAAGGACGAATTGTAAGATTGTAAGGTTTGGATCTAAAATTTGAAAGGTTACCAGAGTGCGAAGCATACATAATGGGAAAACTGGTTCAGAAGCCATATAATATTACGGAAAATTATACAGTTAAGCCCCAGCAGTTGATTTATATGGATTTATGTTGATCAATGCCATGTCAATCTTTAGGAGGATCTAAGTATTTTCTTGTCATGGTAGATGATTACAGTACAAGAATCTTTGTATATTTCCTGAGATCAAAAGATGAGACCTTAGAAAGATTTGAAGAATTTAAAGCAAGAGCCGAAAACGAATTAAGTCTTAGAATAAAAGATGTAAGAACCGACAATGGAACTGAATTTTGTAACTCTAGATTTGAAGGACTTTTCAAGAAAAATGGTATCCATTACCAACTTACCACCGCATACTCACCACAAAGTAATGGAGTCGCAGAGAGAGTGAATAGGACTCTTAAAAATACAGCGAGAACCTTACTAATTGACTCAAAATTACCCATGAAGTTTTGGGCAGAGGCAATTGCTACAGCTGCATACATTAAGAATTGTACCCCCCACAGGTCTATCAAGTACCATACACCTATGCAGAGATGGAATGGCAGGAAACCATCGGTCAAACACATTCGAATATTTGGATGTTTGAAACATTGGCTTGAGAGAAAACCAAGAGGAAACAAGTTTTCACCAAAGGGTATAAAGGGAATTTATTGGTTATTCCATTAAAAGAAAAGCCTACAGTATATATGATATATTGACAAAGAGAATTCATGAAGTCAGATCAGTAAAATTTAGTGAAGATAAGAGAGGAATTGATTATGCAAATGATATTCAGGAAGACCTAATTGTGATAATTTGACCTATAAAGGAAAATGTGAAGAAATAGTTGCTGAAGACTTTCTTATCTTGAGAGAAGACAATCCTGTCACAGAGAGTAAAATGAAGTCTCAGGAGGATACTTCAGTAAAACCAGGTGTTGACTGTGAAAATGACTCATCACAAACTGAACCGATAGAGGAAAGATGTGTAAAAGGAGGAAGAAAGAAAAGAGAAACATAGAAAATCTTAGAAGAATGGCACAAAGCAAGACTCGAAGAACAAGAAAGAAAATTGATCAAAGAAGGAGTTCGACGCTCACAAAGAATAAAATATAGGAATGGTGCAAACTTAATTATGGAAATAGATCATTATATCCCGGAGAACTTTAAAGAAGCAATAGATAGTGGAGAAAGAGATGAATGGCTCAAAGCAATGGAAGAAGAGCTCTTTAAGATAGAGAAACATAAAGTATGAACACTAGTACCAAGAGAAAATGGTATGAAAGTCATCAATAGTAAATGGGTCTACAGTACGAAGAAAACATCGAGTGACAGCATATATAAAAGAAAGGCCAGACTGGTTGCTGTTGGATGCAATCAAAGATATGGTGTGGATTATAAGGAATCTTTTTCACCTGTACTCAAAAAAGGAAAGCTTGCCAAAAATATTATCTCTTGCAACACATCAGAATTTAATCATAAAGACTTATGATGTGAAGACAGCTTATCTCTATGGTGAGTTAGAAGAGACAGTATACATGAGACAACCAGATGGTTTTATGCAAAAAGGAGAAGAAAACAAAGTGTGTAAATTGGAAAACAGTTTGTATGGTCTACCACAATCAGGAAAATGTTGGAACAAAAAGATCAATGAAATTTTATACCAGTTGCGAATGTTTATAACTAAATGTGATCCATGTGTCTATAAACTCCAGAGAGGAGATGAGTATGTAATACTGGGTTTATATGTAGATGATCTCATTATTTCTGGAACTAGTGAGGAAATTAATGACAACCTAGTCTCAGAAATAGAAAAATATGTTACTCTAACAGAAAAGAAAGATAGCGAACTATTTATTGGAAATAAAATAAAAAGGGCAGAAGATGGATTTTATCTATCTCAGACTCATTATATTGATACAATACTTCACAGATTTGGACTGGAAGAATGCAACAGTGTGCAGACAACTGGAGATCAAAATCAAAATTTGAATGAGTATTTGGACTCTAAGTCAGTAGATAAAACTGTATACCAGGAAATGATTGGATCACTTATGTACCTTTCTAAGGGTACTCGACTGGACATATCCTTCAACGTCAGCAATTCATCTCAGTAGAGTAATGATCCAAGAGAAATACACTTAACTGGAGTTAAAAGGATCTATAGATATCTGAAGGGAACAAGAAATAAAATGTTGGCATATAAGTCAATAGACAACAATATCACAATAAGTACTGATGCGAGCTGGTGCACAACCCGAGACGCAAAATCCTATTCAGGCTATACAGTCAAACTTGGCAACAACTTAATAAACTGGAGAAGTAGTAAGCAAAATTTAGTAGCCTTGTCTACACGTGAAGCAGAACTTATTTCAATATGTGAAGGAATTTCAGAAGTATTATGGTTAAAGGGATTACTAGAAGAACTTTGTGAAAGTTTAACTTTCCCAATTACCTTGAAAAGTGACAGCCAGGCTGCAATAAACTGGATACAATCTGACAAAATTACTTCACGAACAAAGCACATAAACCGAAAGTATTATTTTGTGAAAGAGGAAATTCAAAATGGAATCAAGCTGGATTACACTAAAAGTGAAGATACTAAGCGGATATACTAACGAAGAGTCTCCCTAAGGACAAACTACGGAAATGTGCAGATAGCCTTGGACTTGCTGATTAGGGCTTACACACAGTGGAACGTGTGTTGTATATATATTAATTAATTGTTACCACAGAATGTGTGTAAGCTCACAGGTAAATAGGCGCTAACCGAAAGAAAAAAAAAGTTCCTTTGTTTGGTATTGGTTTCCCTTTTATATTTTGTTCTCTCTTGTAGATCAATAAATATAATGTTTAATTAATGATTATTGGAATCAGTTTCATTAAAAATTCTAATAAAGTCAACACTTTTTCATCCAGGCTTGGGACATGGCAAAGGCGGAGTTAAACCTAGGTGGTGAGAGTAAAAAAGACAACACAAACTGAACCGATGGAGGAAAGATGCGTAAAGGAAGGAAGAAAGAAAGGAGATACAAAAAGCGTCTTAAAAGAACGGCACAAAGCAAGACTTGGAGAACCATAAAGGCAATTGATCGAAGAAGGAGTTCGACGCTCACAAAGAATAAAGGATAGTAATGAGGCGAATTTAATCATGGAAATAGATCAATAAAAATAAAAGACAATTCGCTGAGGGAAGAGTTTCTTTTTAATTCCGGAGAATTTTAAAGTGTGATGGATAGAAAAGAAAGAAACGAATGGCTCAAAGCAATGGAAGAAGAGCTCGTTGAGATAGAGAAACATAAAGTATGGACACTAGTACCAAGGGAAAATGGTATGAAAATTATCAACTGTAAATGGGTCACAATACGAAGTAAACATCCAATGATGGCATATAGAAAGTAAGGCCAGGCTGGTTGCTGTTGGATGCAATCAAAGATATGGTGTGGACTATAAGAAATCTTTCTCACCTGTATTCAAAAAGGAAAGCTTGCGAACTATAGTAGTTCTCGCAATGCAACAGAATGTAATCATAAAGACTTATGATGTGAAGACGGCCTATCTCTATGGAGAGTTAGAAGAAACAGTATACATGAGACAACCAGATGGGTTTATGCAAAAAGGGGAAGAAAAAGTGCAAATTGGAAAAAATCCTGTATGGTCTACAACAATCAGGAGAATGTTGGAACAAACGGATCAACGGAATTTTATACCAGTTGGCAATGTTTATAACTAAATGTGATCCATGTGCCTATAAACTCCAGAGAGGAGAAGAGTATGCAATACTGGGTCTATATGTAGATATCTCATCATCGCTGGAACCAGTAAGAAAATCAATGATAACCTATCATCCGAAATAGAAAAATATGTTATTTTAACAGAAAAGAAAGATAACGAACCATTTATTGGAATTCAAATAAAAAGTGCAGAAGATGGATTTTATCTATCTCAGACTCATTATATTGATACAATTCTTCACAGATTTGGACTTGAAGAATGCAACAGTGTGAAGACACCTGGAGATCAAAATCAAAATTTAGACGAAGATTTGGACTCTAAGCAGGTAGATAAAACTGTTTTCCAGGAAATGATTGGATCACTTATGTACCTTTTACGGGTACTCTACCGGACATATCCTTCGACGTCAGCAATTTATCTCAGTATATTAATGATCCGAGAGAAATACACTTAACTGGAGTTAAAAGGATCTATAGATATCTGAAGGGAACAAGAAATAAAATGTTGGCATATAAGTCAAATGACAAAAATATCACAATAAGTACTGATGCGAGCTGGTGCACAACCCGAGACGCAAAATCCTATTCAGGCTATACAGTCAAACTTGGCAACAGCTTAATAAACTGGAGAAGTAGTAAGCAAATTTTAGTAGCCTTGTCTACATGTGAAGCAGAACTTATTTTAATATGTGAAGGAATTTCTAAAGTATTATGGTTAAAGGGATTATTAGAAAAACTTTACGAAAATGTAACTTCCCAATTACCTTGAAACGTGACAGCCAGGCTGCAATAAACTGGATGCAATCTGACAAAATTACTTCAAGAACAAAGCACATACACCGATAGTATTATTTTGTGAAAGAGTAAATAGAAAAATGGAATCAAACTGGCATACATTAAAAGTAAAGACATAGAGGTGGATATACTAACGAAGAGTCTCCCTAAGGAGAAATTACGAAAATGTGCAGATAGCCTTGGACTAGCTGATTAGGGCTTACACACAGGGGAGCGTGTTATATATATATATTTTAAATTGATTAATTATTCCCACAGAGTATGTGTGTAAGATCACAAGAAAATAGGCGATAACCGTAAGAAATAGAAGTTTCATTTTGTTTACTATGTTAAACCTTTTAATTTATTTTTTCACTCTCTTGTAAATCAATAATGTTTAATTAATCTTCTCGGAATCAGTATATTCATAAAGTCTAAGCAAAGTCAACAATTTGCAACCACAATAAAGAAATTTTAAAATAATTGGATTTGGAAATTAATCACAATTAAAAGGATGAATTTCCATTAAATATATTTGTTTTGAAAATAGAGCAATCCATATTTAAATAATTAGATAATAAAAAGGCACATATTAAAGGCTAATAAATATTTTATAAAATCCAATATATGTATTTTTATTATTTAATCATTAAATATATATTACGGAGGACAACTATTATTTAAAATGGCATTCAATGTCATTTTAATGTTTTCATGCTATTATATAAATAGAAAGCTTTTTTTCTATACATAAATATGCCAACTCTTATGTTTTATTAATATATTTATATAATATCCAAATAATTAATAGGATTTTAAAACTATTTTTTTTCTACAAAAATGATAAAAACAATTCTGAAATTTCAGTGTCTTTGAAAATTATAAAAAAGTAAAAAAGAGAAAGAGAGAGAGAGAGAGATAGGATTAGAAAAAAAGGCTATATATATAAACCAATTTATATAGTTGACCATAAAATTAAATATATAGGAAAGAATTGCCAATATATATGTTAATTCAATTTAAAAGATACACATTTACTTAAAACATCTGAATTTTAAGTAGCGTCTATAGTATCATATCAAAATTATATAGATGTATATCTGAATGTATAAAATATTTAATTTAATTAAATTAGGGTGGATATATTATACATGAAATTAGAAACTAAAGCGGATCTGTTAATTATTTGAATATAGGTAATAGATTGTAATGTTTAAGAAATATATATATATATATATATATTAAGCTAAATATATACTCTCTATTTATAATTTGAATTATATATCTTTTCATTATATTCAGATTATATTATATTTTTGAACCTCATCTATCGATATAATTATAATAATAATATCTGTTTTCGAAAATATTTATATAAATTTATGACTTAAAATTGGAATTTTAATGACAGATTAAACTTTGTGATATTATAAATATATAAAATATAAATAAATTACCTATTGAATAGAAATGATTCTATAATTCTTCATATTAAACTATATATGAAATATATTATTCGAAAATGCAATTTTATTAAAAACAAAGATTAAAATTAATTAAAGGGAACAAAATTTTCATAGAAAAGCAAAATAACACTGATTTCTTAAATTTTCATTTATTTTTTTTTTTGTCAGAGAAGCCAAACTAGTTTATTAAAATATATTTTTCAAAATTATATATAAGTTAATATAATATATATAAAAAGCGCCCTATATTTTAATAATTATATTGGAATATATTGAGAAAATATATATCTTTAGATTTATAATTGAATTTGAATAATTAATTTTTCTTATAATACTAATGTTTTATATGATAACATTACAAATAAACATTCGGGTCTTGAAAAAACAAAATAATATATTTAGAATATATATATTTATATGAACAATCATAATTTACTCATATATTCTTATTTTGACATTGGTATTAGGATATTAATATTTCAAATTACAATATACACATAATTAGGAAATATCTAGATGTTTTTAATTTTGTTGTCAAAAAGTATATAAATATATATGTAATATTATAATATATAATATTTTCTTCATTTACATAAATACATTATATTGTTTAATTGAAAGAATAATAGATTTCCATTTCGATTAGGTATCTAGTATATGTGATAATCTGTATATAGCAATATGTAACCCCACCACAATCTATGCAATGTATCGTCAAAATATTTAATAAAAGTTAGGCTTCGCGAAAAGGGAAATAACAATTAACAGGATTGCATCATCCAGGAAGTAAAGGTCACTGCCCTGGACCCATAAAACTTAAGTTCAAAGGCCTTCTTCTTCCTGGAGGATTGCAATCATGGCGACAATGGAGGTACTAAGCCAATCACAATTAAGCATGACAAATCAACAATCACCTTTAAGCATGCCCAACTGATAGCGAATCATCAGAGAGCACGTGGAAGGATCTCCACCAATGAGAAGCCGAGAGAGTTAATGACGATCTCGGACAAGAAGTTAAAAAGAAGGTAGGTGACCGTGCTAGAAGCAAGGTGTTCTCAACATAGGCTCCAACCAAGGTAGTTTCCGCTCCATCATGTGAAAGGCCAAATACCTCCTCCAGTCTCATCACTCTCCCTTTCGCAAGGTCTTATTTCTACCCCATCCAGGTGTGCTCGTTATTCCCCTGTGGAAAACCACTATTCGACCAAGACTGCGCTATCAATCACCAATCCAATCAAATCCACCCAACCACACAATTCACCAAGGATCAAACACGATTCCCACAGAGAGTCACCAGGATTCGACACAATCCTACACAGGACTCAACAGGATTCAAACGGGTTGTTACAGAGAGTCGACAGGATTAACAGCAATCCGTAATATACTATAAACGATTAGAAAATATTTTCTTACATGTTATAAGGTAATAGTAGCAATTATCATAAAATACTAGGCTTTGAAATCCGACAGAAAAGAACTCTGTTTCATATGAAAAAGAGTGTGAAAATATTAACTGTATAAAATCGATGGCGAGAAAGAGGGGAAGCAAATGTTTTCGAATCAAGAGAGCACTGAGAACATATTTCCACAAATTTCATAAAGCAAATTTGTGTTTGAAAAGCAGTACAATACAAGATAAGGTGGAGAGCAGTTTGTTCAGTTTCTTCGCAAGAACAATTTGGGGTTTCCGATAGACCTCTTTTATGTAGGTAGTGCTAGTTTTCCGTATGATGTGATAAATTGAGTGACGAAGTTTTGATGCATCTGTATAAAGTTTACATGGCAATGAAGGATCATATGTAGTATGAACTGGGTTTGTAGATAAATGGAAATTTAGTTTCTGAAATGATTTGTCAACTACACAGTAGTTCATTTTAATAGCTTTTTTTTTCTTGTCAGGGTTGTTTAAGGATCTGAAATTTCACTAAACTCAGGAATAAATTTCCTGTAGTAACTTGTTAAACACAAAAATTGCCGTACTTATTTCACTGTATTATTTTGAAGAAACTAATTATTGCCTTTATTTTTTCAGGGTCAGGTTTAATCTTGTTGAGTCCTATGATATGCTCTAAACATCTTATTTTGTTTTGCAAAGAAACATTTCTTCAACTTGAGTTTGATATTGTTTTCAATAAATTTGTCGAATATATTTCTCAGGAGTTCAATATGATCTTTAAAAGTACTGCTGTAAATCAGAATATCATTTTGATAATTACAAACACCGTTTCAAAGAATATTTCCGATAATATGTTTAATAATCCGTTGGAAAGTACTTGGAGCATTTTTAAACCAAATGGCATAACTAAAAATTCATAATGTCCGTCATTCGTAATGAATGAAGTTTTCTCAACAGTCTGGATGTAGTTCGACATGCCAATAGCCCCATGCCATGCCAAGTGTTGCGAAGTATTCAGCATTATGTAGGCGATCAAACATGTCTTGGATGTAAGGAAGATGCCGCATGTAATCAACTGTGATTGCATTTAGTTTCCGGTAGTCAATGCACATCCTCTGCGAACCATCCTTTTTTGAGACCAACACTACGAGGAATGCCCAAGGTGACTGAGATTCTCTTATTAGTCCCTTTTGACACAATTCTTCAAATTGTCTTTTTATTTTATTGTATTCAGCAAGTGGTCTTCTATATGGTCTACAACTGATGGGTGGATGTTCAACTGTATGGATTTTATGTTGAACAGCAATCCTTCCTATGTCAGTTTCATGCTGGCTGAACAATGCTTGGTTTTCTTCCAGTAATTGCTTGAGTTCTTTTTGTTGTTCAGATAGGATAGGTGTTTCAGCAGATTAGAAAGACATTTATTGCATTTAAAATATACAGATCTGTCTTTTGTGTTAATTATCAATCCAACTTTCCAGTTAAGTCCAATAAGCAATGGATAGCTAAAGTCTTTCACTACCTGAAGTTTACACTTGATAAGTTTAGAATAGATTTTCAAAGTTACTTCAACTGAAGCTAAAGTATAAGTATTTAAACAAAATAAACAAGACAGAAGAGGAGCTTCTTAAATTTAATAATCGCGAGCTTTCGGACCGTGACGTCCTTCAACTGGCTATAGAATGAAAATGTGAACGACTATATTGTAACGAAGATAAAGAGCGGGAGAGTCCAGGGAAATTAAGCCAGTTTATTTGCTGGTACAACTCTAAATGCGCTGCACGGAAGTGAGTGCCAGCGCGCAGAAAAAGAAAAGAATAATAATCTTAACCATGTAAAACAAAAATAGTGATATATATATGCAAAAGTTAATTTTGCATAAATCAGAATAAAATAAATAATGTATAACTATTATTTACAAATAACCTTTACAATATATAGAACTAAGAAATACTAATTTACATATTGGAATTTAAAAGTATACAACTAAATTAACATACTGCAGAGATCAACCAATATTGCATATTTACATGTGAATTAAAATATAACGGCGTATACTATTGTGATTGTGAGGGATAAGAAAGAAAGAAAGTAACTATGTATTTGATGTTGAAGGCATGATGCCAGTGGAGATGCCATTTAAAATTCAACCAGATATGTGAACAAGCTAATTTCATACCCCCGTCTCTAAGAATCAAAGATCCGGTCGGCAATCCTTTCTCCGCGCAAATAGTCCGACATGCTCAGATGCAACTTCTCAAATCCAGAACTAAGGGATGCTTCTCCAATATCCGATTCATCTCCAAGTGCATCAAAGGCCTGATTTACCTCCTGACAAAACTTCTTCCGAACATGAAATGGTTGATCTAATCACCTCCATCACAAGAGCTGTGCAAAACCAAATTATTACCATAACCAAGCGCCACCGTTCCAAATTAAATTATTGGGTCAATAGATATAACTTCCTTGAATCTTGCAACATAACGAACAATCAGGATATCAAAGGTATCATTAACCTGTCCTCAGAATCATTGACTCCATCAGAAAACCGACTCTTATCATTGGGATTGAAGTTCAGATTGCCCAAGACACCAGACATTCCCCGCATCATTTCCTGCCTTGAGCCAGCCATAAAGTCCCTTAGCCATCAAGACACTGTCAAGATCCGCCAAGCTGTTACTTCCATCCTACAGAAACCCGTTCCCCATACTAAGGAATCAAAAGGTCTGTACCAAACTATTAAGAAACTTAAACAAAATTCCTCCATTGTTATTACTAGATCTGATAAAGGTTCTGACATAGTAATCTTGAACACCGCAGATTATGCATCGAAGATGCATGATATCTTAAGCGATACATCCATTTTTTCACCAATAACACCTCAGGACAACACCACAGCAATCAGAAAGTTTAGAACCTCCTTATTACGTTTGAAAAGATCTAAGCACATAACACAGGACCAATATTCTACCTTCATCTCCAACCTTAACAGTAACGCTTACATCTATGGCCTACCTAAAACGCATAAGCCCTCAGTTCCCCTACGCCCCGTTATTGCTTACCACCAATCACCCGCATATGCTGTTTCCAAATTCCTCTCAAATTTTCTTTCTCCTATCCTCCATTCGAAACCTGGTACACATGCCATTACTAACACCCCAAGCTTTATAAAAGAAATTACTAAGTTAAAAGTACCTAAAGACCATATTATGGTCTCATTTGATGTGAAATCCCTCTATTTATCCCTTCCCCACCCACTCATTATAAGTGAGCTCAGAAAACTTTTATATAACATACCAATAGACACCCACACAGCTGATTACATTATTAATTTAACCTCCCTTTGCTTGGATATGAACATCTTTACATTTAATCATCAATATTACAAACAAATTAGGGGCTCCCCTATGGGCAGCCCACTATCATCCATCGTTGCAGAAATTGTAATGGTGTCATTGGATGAAAGGATCAATCAACAGCAATCCTCTAGCATATACTTCTGGAAACGCTACATAGATGATATATTCTGCATCACAAAAATAGACTCAGTTAGCCATATACTTAAGGACCTAAATTCATTTCATCCCGATATCTCTTTCACATATGAAACTGAAACCTCTCTTGTCCTTCCCTTCCTTGATATCTTAATAATCCGTACCAATAACTTCTTGCACACTACCGTTCACTATAAGAACAACTCAGCCCCACACTACACACATTATAGCTCCCACTGCCCCATTACCCATAAAATAAGCTTAGTGAAGACCCTTACCAAGCGGATCTTCACACATTGTTCACTTAACATATTCCAAAACATAGAGAAATCAAAGATAATAGCCCATTTGACAAAAGCCAATTACCCAATCTCATTCATCAACAGACACTTTTACAACCCAAATTATACAAAACCGGCACAAATAAACAAAGGTCACTGCACTCTCCCCTACAGTCCACAGTCAGTCGCTATAGCTTCAATACTGAAACCATACGGCATCAATACATTCTACTACAATAACCCTAACATCGCATCCATAACCAGAAACCCTATAACCCGATCTAACAAACCCACCAACAATTGTAATTCTGAAGGCGCGGTCTATGCCGTCCCATGTCGTCAATGCACCGCCATTTACGTGGGGGAAACGGGTAGATCTGCGGCCATTAGAATGAATGAACACAGCAGGAACATAACCAATAAGAACATAACATCCCAAATATATACCCATATCTCAAATACAGGTCACTCGTTTGATTTATCCAATCCAACCATCCATTATAAGAACATCAATAGCAAATATCAAAGATTGATCCTGGAGGCCATGATATCATTACAATGCAATAGTATCAACAGACATATCGATATACCTGACTCATACCATATTCTGTTGAAATAGTACCTTATCCAAATCCTCCCGTCATCATGCCTTCAATATCAAATACATAGTTACTTTCTTTCTTTCTTATCCCTCACAATCACAATAGTATACGCCGTTATATTTTAATTCACATGTAAATATGCAATATTGGTTGATCTCTGCAGTATGTTAATTTAGTTGTATACTTTTAAATTCCAATATGTAAATTAGTATTTCTTAGTTCTATATATAGTCGTTCACATTTTCATTCTATAGCCAGTTGAAGGACGTCACGGTCCGAAAGCTCGCGATTATTAAATTTAAGAAGCTCCTCTTCTGTCTTGTTTATTTTGTTTAAGTATCTAAATTTTGAAGAGTTGATTTTGTCGAAGTATAAGTATATAATTGTTAACCTGTTTAATTTTAATTATACATTTCGATTCAATTCTAAATTAAAAATGAAAGTGACTAACTGATTAATGAAATAGTGGAGCCAGTATCAATAAAAGATGAAATGGGCATATCATTAAGTGAAACTTCAACATTAACAAATTTATATGGATTGGTGATATTTGATATGCAAAATGACTCAGCAGTTGGTTGTTTAGCATCTGTGGTAATGGGTTGATGTCTCTGCTTGTTAACCCTATAATTTAGATAAAAATATTTACAGTAATTTATTCAATGATTGGGTTGCAATCCTTTTTTTAGAAATTGGGCATCAATAAGGACATTTTTTATGGTTGTAGGCGTAGTTATATTAAAAACTTTGTTTTTGTTTCTCTGTTGCTTTATTTGACAATTTTTTTTTTCAATTTCCATGGCTATTTGCATCCAATGGGATGAATCTTTAGGCTGTGCTGCCACAAAGTGATATTTCCACTTTAATAGTAATCCATCTCTTAGCATTTGTATTTTTTTCTATATTATTGAAGCTTGTTTGATTCGATAGTCGAATTTTTCTCCCTATACTTCTACTGCTTCTTCTCTTCTAAATATATTTTTTTGGATGCTGCTACTATAGGGTTTTCAACTTTGTAACCAAAACGCTAGATTAATTTAGACTTTACAGTATCCCATTTTTAAATACAAGGGGGGAACAATAAATAAGGTGAATTATCTTATTTCTTAAAAATTAAAAAAGCAAAAATAATTTAAACCACAGAATATTAAAGTATAACATCGAGAGACTATTTAAGGTGTTCTGTTCTTTTTTCCCACGCGCGGCGCGAGACTTATAAATAAACTAAAATGGAAGCTGCCTTGAAGGATTGCACCACGCTTGAACAACGTGCAGTTATTCGTATCTTGAATGCAGAAGGTATTCAAACATCTCAAATATGCCAAAGAATGAAAAATATCTATGGTGAGTCTTGTTTGTCTCAAAAAAAAACATTTATAAATGGGTTAACGAGTTCAAAAATGGACGAATTACATGTACCGATATTGAGCGACCTGGACGACCAAGTGTTACAGCGACGCCAAGCACGATAAATGCGTTTGAAAACTTAATTTTGGAGGATAGAAAATATCCATTTTTACCATAGCCAACTATTTGAATATAAGCTATGGAACTGTGCACACCATTATTAAAGAACAATTGCAATTTAGAAAAATATGCTGCAGATGGATTCCACATTTCCTTAATTTGGACCAAAAACTTAACCGTATTCGGGTTTCAAAGGCTCTGTTAAAGCGGTATGAAGAGGAAGGTGATCATTTCCTTGACCAAATTGTAACTGGAGATGAGAGGTGGTGTTATCATTATGATCCTTCGACAAAACGTGCATCTATGGAATGGAAACGAGGTGCCTCTCCAAGACCAAAAAAAAAAAAAAATCAGGTCTCAACGTTCGGCCGGTAAAGTTTTGTTGACAATTTTTTGGGATGTTGATGGACCAATCTGTCTTGATTTTTTTTCCTCAAGGCAACGTATGAACAGCGACCTTTATTGTGACATTCTTGTAAATAAGCTAAAGCCCGGTATAAGAAACAAAAGAAGAGGGAAGCTTAGTAAAGGTGTTCTCTTCTTTCATGATAATGCAAGGCCGCACACATCATGTAAAACTGTATCTACAATCATTAAATTAGGTTTTGAAGTTTTAGAACATCCTGCATATAGTCCAGACCTAGCCCCCTCTGACTATTTCCTTTTTGGACTACTAGAGAAGGAGTTAAAGGGAAAGCGATTTGACTCGGATGAAGATGTCCAGAAAGTGGTGCAAGATTTTTTTCACACGCTTCCTAAGAGTGCCTATAAAGAGGGTATTTACAAGTTGCCAGAACGATAGAGACGATGTATAGAAAGCCAAGGTGATTATTTTGAATAAATCAAGTCCTAATTTTTAATATCGTTCTTTTTTTTTTTAATAAATTATAATTCACCTTATTTATTGATCCCACCTTGTAGATGAATTGCCTAATATCTCATCAGCGAACCATTCCAAAGCATATTTTGATATATAGTAAATTGAACTATTGATTCTTTCACGTTCATCTAGCTTGATAGGTTTTATTTCATATAATTTAAGCCAGTATTTAGGACAAATTGAACCTTTTCTCACCGCTAATTTTTTCTAATTTGTTTACGTCTGCCGCCATTTTACTTTTCTTGCGTCGTAGCCTTTTGTATGGTATCGTATCGGCTGCGCCAAAATTAATGCAACGTTTTTGTGTTAAATTTTAAAATATGTTTTTCCATGTTAATTTAAGTTTGTTTTTGTTTTATAATAATGAATATGTAAATTACATTGTTGTTGTTGTTGTTTATTATCGTTTGTTTAAAAAAATACATTACATGTGATGATAATAAAAAAATTAATTTTTAATATAATATACGAAAATATCAGTGGAAAAAAAAAGAAATAATTAATTATAAAATTCACAAACATGACAATATATTTAAATATTTTATTAAAGGGTGAAAAGGGTGAAAGGATAAGTGTAAATAATATAAAAAGGGTCAACAATCTTTGGTGAGAGCATCAACTCTAGGCGGTACGAAAGTTAGAAAACGGCAAAGTTTTCCTCAATCGATTCCAGACGATCAATAAACTCGCAGAGGATTCTAGTCAAAATAATGGCGAGTCGTCTGGTTTTAAAATTCCTGTCGTTGAAACATAACTACTTCAATATAATTCATTTCAATCACTCCATAAAACTATCACCTATTCTCAATTATTTTAAAATATTATATTTTTTCTCAAAACTTCCATATTTTAAGGCTTAAAAGCCTGTTGCAACCAGTTGATAATTCTTGAAAACACTTATTCTCAACCCACAAATTATTCATGTCTCTGCCTAGATGGAAAATTATTAGTTTTTCTACTTACTTTTCGAAATTTGTGGTAGACATTTAAAATAAATTAAGTCAAAATTGTTTTTTAAAAACAATTTTAGCTTTAAGCTTATTTTCGAAAAGATTGTTTCATTAAATAAAACATATCCTATTATGATTTTTATTCTTTCAAATAACACTAAATATATTTATATTTATAAATGTATGCAATTATACTGTCCTCAAAGCTTATGTCCATAGTTCTTCTAAAATACCCATTCCAAGAGTCTACCAACAGTATTACTATAAAAGGAAGTTCCGAAAATGCAATATAACAGCGGTATGGTAGATTAAACTGGCGAAACCGCTGGGAGGGTTCACCACTGATGAGCCAGGCCCTCCCTTTAATTTTTCCATTGCAGTAAGGGCAGTAGAAATTGTTTAATTTCAAAAAGAATCTTACGCCTTTAAAATAGTTTTGAATTTTGATAATTCTTTATGTTAATTAATTTCAAATATGAAATAATAGCTTTTTTTTTAATATTGTGTTCTTTTCAGATAATATACGCTCTTTATATATAAACTATTTATTCTTATATTTATTTTCAGGAAAAATAAAAAAGTTTATTATAAATCTTTTTTTTTTTTCAAAAATTTGAAACAAATTTTTAAACTTATTTTTAGGAAAAGATATATGTATATTAATTTTATTTTTAGAAAACACTATTGAAAACTGTTTATATAGTGAATGAAGACATTAGACGCGAATGTTTCTTTTCACAAATAAAGCAAACTTATTGCTTGCGGAAGAGCATTGCTCGATGCATATATTTAAATGTGATTCTACTGTCCTAAAGGCTTATGTCCATAGTTTGCTCAATATACCATTTCTAAGAGTCCACCCTTAAGTGTTGCATATATAAGCAGAATGATCTACTACAGTATTAGAGCTCTAAAGAAGCGGTCTGGTAGATTAAATTGGCGAAACCGCTGGGAGGATTCACAACTGATGAGCCAAGCCCTCCCAATATTTTTTTTCCATCGCAGTAAGGACAGTAGAAGTTTTATTTATCTATGAAAAGAAACATCCGCGTCTTAATGTCTTCATTCATTATATATAGATGGAGCGTTATTGCTTTGTATTGTTTATATAGTGTCTCTGAAAACTGCATTAAAGAAGGTTTAGCGTTATGATTTATAAATGGTTTATAGAAATAGGACACATTGATTGTATTATTTATTAAAATGTTAAATATTTGAGAGGGTCTTTGTTCATAAGTGGTAAACCATTGTTTTAAGGCAGTTCTACACTTCCAATATGCTGAAGTATGCACAAAGGTTTGCTGTGAGATCATGCTGAATGTGTCGTACCATTTACAACGTTCTCTTTCACGATAATTATTTTTAAATACTTAAAAAGTGGGTATATTTGGTATATATATGTGATATCTTGGGACCTCTGGGACCAGTGTTACCTGATGCTAGACGAACCTCGATGTCACCTCTATCGTGCAGTCGTGGTGGAAGGCGACACAGCTGGGCCAAAGGTGAAATAAACAAACAGAGATTCCACGAAGAAGCGTCTGAACGTTAAGAAGGAATGGGACGAGGAGGCAGGAAAGGATTACCTCTATAGGAGCGGCCTATGCGGACTGGAGGACTGAAACAAAGAACAATAGATATAACTACTACTATTAAGAGAATAAAAATAAGTGTAATACACGGAGCAAAAAAAAAAACGAAAATATTTGTAAATAGATCGCTATGTATAGTTTAGTATTATTTGGAGGAGATTGTTTAAAACTTTACAACTAAAAACTCTGTTAGTGTATTATTTATATGGATATACGTAATGATATTGGAACCGGTTAATCTCTGATATACAAGGTTGTGTCAATAAGTAATGCACAATCACCCCTAGCAAAATATTTAAATTATTTATTATAATAAAATACGTGTTTTCTGGTAAATAAAACACTCTTATTTTCATATCTGCAATCAGAGTATATTTATATTCTGTATTTTTCAGATATGGAGCCTAATGTGAACACAAGAATCCGACAACGGTCGGTGACCGAGTTCCTCCTTATGTCCGGTGACATTTCAGCCACAACAATTCACTCAAAACTTCAGCCAGTATATGGAAACGAAACATTGGATAGAAGCACTATACAGAGATGGGTTCAGCGCTTTCATAAAGATGATTTTTATCTTCATGACAAGGAGAGGCCAGGTAAACTTTCAACTGTCACAACAGACCAAAATTTGGCTCTTGTTGAGGAAATTGTCAAGAATAAACGTACAATAACGACATATCAATTAATTAAAAAACTTTCGAACTCTAAAGGAAGTGTTCTTAAACTACTTTCATATCTTTGATTTCGAAAATTGTGCTCAAAATGGGTGCCAAAGCTTCTAACACGAGAAATGATGCAAACTCAGAAAGAAATTTGTTTAGACCTCATCGAATCTTATCCAGGATCAGCTTCTGAGGCCTTTAAAGGAGTCATAACATGTAATGAGACTTGGGTTTTATCATTATGACCCTTCTTCAAAGCGTCAATCAATGCAATGGATCCATAAAATGTCTCCAGTGAAGAAAAAACCAAGGCTTTCCAAAGATAAAATCATGATCAAGGTCTTTTGGGACCAAGATGGGCTAATATTCATGGGCATGCTTGGAAAAAATACTTCCATCAACAAGGAAAGATATTGTAAATCATCAGAAAAGCTAAAAAGAGTCATTTCAACACAAAGGCCGGGCCAAAAAGACTGTCAAATCAAATTTCATCAGGACAATGCAAGACCTCACACCGAGCAACAGTCATTGGCTTAAATTTCCAGATATGGGTAGACTTTGATGCCTCACCCAGCTTACAGTCCTGACCTGGCTCCTTTCGACTTCTACCTATTTGGTAAATTGAATAATTTTCTACGCGGTAGAACATTTGAAAATGATTAAATGTTACTCCATGAGGTTAGAGGGTGGTTCAGAAACCAAGATGTAGCATTTTACCAAAGTGCTTTTGTGAGTTGGAAAGAAGGCTGGACCAAATGTGTACAGAGGGAAGGTGGATATATTGAATGATGCTGATATATAGCTAATAGTTAGGCATATACAATGTTTCATCTTTATGGTTTGTCAAATAAAAAAATTATTGATGATTGTGCATTACTTATTGACCCCAACATTGTATGACATATATTGAAATACGTGTTCTCTTTTTTATTGTTTTTTGTTTTTTATTGTAAAAAAAGAAAAAAAAAATAGAAACACACACGCACAAATTATACTAACAATTATGATAAAGTTAATTATAACAATTGAATTAGAAACATATAACATTAATTGTTAGAAATTAATAGAATTCAATAATTTCAAACGTACATGTTTTGAAATCAAAGCGATTTAGTGACAATAAATAAATAAAATAGAGAAAGAGAGCAAATAATCTACGATTGGAAAATTGAATATTATAAAAAATGAATATATAACTACACTCATATTTTTTGAGAATAAAAATAAGTTTGACACACGAAGCAAAATCTTACTCTTTGGAGGAGATTGCTTAAAACTTTACAACTAAAAACTCTGTTAGTGTATTATCTATATAGATATTTGTAATATCATATTTACCATATATATATATTCCAAAATGTCGTATGCAATAATCTTATAGTTAAGGATGTATTCTAACCCAGGATAAGAAGTTAAGTTGTTTTTCAAAATAGAAATAATTGGAGACAGTTCACTCGATGTTAAACGGACAGATTTACTGTGTTTTTCTTCCCTCACTAGTTCTCTTAAATTGGAAAGCTTAAATTCGATTTGGGTTATTTGTTTGGTATTGTTGACTTGGATATCTTCAAAGTTCCCTTCTTAATAACGATTTCTCTCTTTTTTTTTGTTATAAAATGTCATAAATCTTGAATTTATATATTTTTAAATCCATGATTCTGCAAGGTGTATAATTACCTTTTATATTTACAGTAACATAATTAGATTTTGAGGTGAAAATTCCGAACACAAATTCCCGAAAGTATTTGGGCAAAAAGCTTATTCAAATTAAAAAAACAAGAGACGCTATAATGGTCGTCTATTTGCATCTTCCGGATATGTAAATTGAAAGCTGCTATATACAAGGTTGTCCTAAAAGTTCGTAAACACTTGCAAAAAAATTGAAATACCAATATTATTCGCCGTTATGTATACCGTCTTTGTATTATGTATAAAGTAATTGTATTATGTATTTGCCGTAATAATATTATTCGCCGAGTAATAAGTAAAACAACGTTTTAAGAAAAACAGGAACTTTTGGGACAACCTTTTATATAACACAACACACACACACACACACACACACACACACACACAACAAAGATAACAAATTCATTTTATTGAGATATTTCATTGTAAATAGATTTGTCCCGTAGTCCTAGAAGAAAAAAGTACAAAATGTTTGAGTCTATTAATAAAAATTAGTAGGTAATCACAGTTATATCCCATCCGGAAGTTGAGACATAACAAATATTGTGTGTTCTAGCGCGCCATCTGTTATCAAAATTCAAAACTATTTTAAAGTGTAAGATTCTTTTTGATATTAAACAATTTCTACTGCCCTTACTGCAATGGAAAAATTAATGAGAGGGCCTGGCTCATCAGTGGTGAACCCTCTCAGCGGTTTCGCCAGTTTAATCTACCATACCGCTGTTATATTGCATTTTTGGAACTTCCTTTTATAGTGATACTGTTGGTAAACTCTTTGAATGGGTATTTTAGAAGAACTATGGACATAAGCTTTGTGTGAGGACAGTAGAATTACATACATTTATAAATATATAATATGCTTCGAGCAATCGCTCTTCCGCAAATATCAAATTGTTTCTTTTATTAGTCCATAGTTCTAAAATACCCATTCAAAGAGTCTACCAACAGTATAACTATAAAAGGAAGTTCCAAAAATGCAATATAACAGTGGTATGGTAGATTAAACTGGAGAAACCGCTGAGAGGGTTCACCACTGATGAGCCAGGCCCTCTCATTAATTTTTCCATTGCAGTAAAGGCAGTGGAAATTGTTTAATATCAAAAAGAATCTTACGCCTTTAAAATAGTTTTGAATTTTAAATATTGTGTGTATATCTGTCATTTTCTGTTTATTTAAAACGATATTCTCTCAACTTTACTGTCGAACTAGTAGTAGGGAAAACTCATCTCGGCCAATAAATCAGTGAAAAGCGTTTTATTCATTGACTCAATACGACTATCGGTATATAAAACTTATAAATTTGTTTACTCCCTGAACTCTGGAATAATTAAAGAATCTGATGACTAAAAAAACTTGAATTTCTAATATCCGCATAGTTCATATTTTAAACAATAGTCTTTTTCTTGATATTGGCAAATACATATAATCGCATTTTTAACTGATTTTTCATAGCTTAATACTTCAGTTAGTTTAATAGCGTTTAATCGAAAAATTTGCGATTTTGTTTGCGACTAAAGATGCATTTTGTTGTATCGCTAGATACGAGATGTAGAGATGTAGTCAGGATGAGGTGTTGACAAGGTGAGGTGTTGTTTCTTGTAGGCCACAGACTTAGGAAATATAGTTTACTAGAAGAATGACCCGGCTTCGCCCGAGAATTCCCCCGAATGCAATTTCCTTCATACTGAAAGTACATTAATAATAAATAGTAGAAGTGCCATAGAATAGCAATACAGAAGTAACACATAAACCACAGGCAAAAAGTGTGTGTGATGGCAAAAATTGTATTATATTAGTGTTCAGGTATTTGATTTAATTATTTTTTTTGCAATCCATTTAGTTGTTTCAAAATCAATATAGTTTAAATAGATGGCAGCTTTTCCACCCAACCCCCGAGGTACCCGCCCCAGCGCATTAACCCTTGAAATTGCCTGAGGTGAGTGAGTGACTGCGATGTATCTTGACCTCGATGCCCATCTTCTCAGTAAGAAAAAGAAAGAAAGAAGAAAAAAAAAAAGGTTTATAAAAAATTAATCCAAAATACTGGCATATAAATATTTTTCTTTAAAAAACAAAAGAGCACATGGAAATTAGACAAACATATGTGTTTGCTAATGACTGCGACTGCATTTTAAACGATTAAAAAAATAGATAAAAAAAAAATAAAGGCCAGAACAAAAATTAATAAAAAATACAAAAGCCATTATTTACATACAGTAACGCTAATTTTATAAAGTTTTTTTTTAAATTGTATTGTGTGCACTTATCGTAACTTAGTAATATAAATTTCTCTCTCAATACTTTTGTAAAAAAAAGTAACACTCATATAAAAAGATATTTAAAAAAAGTACGCAAGCAAAAAAAAAAAAATGCAGAACGCTCATTGGTTGCTTAATTGGCCTGGTGTTGTTACTTCGCTTCGTATTTACTTCGCGTAAAAAAGTTCTTCAAATGAAAAAATAAATAGCCAAAAATACTAATCAAAATGTAGCCGAAAATTTTCCTCAGGTTTATAAAAAGCGACATGCAAAATTTGGTACCAATTGGTTCAGTAGTGTTTGATTTTATCGCGAAACAGACAACAGACATTGACTTTTATATATACGAAGATTGAAATAAACTTGCCCTACAATAGATACATCCTAATGATTACCAGCAAAATGGTGCCGCTATACATTTACATATTCCTAAAGAAATAATTGATTATGCAAAGAGGATATTTGCATTTCTACAAATATCTTAGTATGCAAATACACATTTCATATCTATTAGATAATAAAAAGGCATATATTGGATTGAATAAAATATTCATTTTCCAATATTTCGGTTGGCTGAAAGCCAACCTTTATCAAGGCATTACATTTTTGTATAAACCATTATATTATATTGACAAATAAATATTTTATTTAATCCAATATATGCCTTTTTATTATCTAATGATGTTTTGTTTTAAAATAACTTGGACGTTTGGTGTTTCGTAAATTCTTAATAGAAAGTCACGATATATAGCAATAGCCTGTATTTGAAATGCACCGATTTCAAAGAATTGAAAATGTCCTTCCTTTTTTAAATAATTGAAACAAATATTAATTTCACTCTTGTTTTTTTTTGTTTGCAGAGACGGTCAATATATGGCGCCTATAGTTTTGGCGTCTATTTTGACGAGAAAGACGACCCTTATGTATGTATATATATATATGGTAATTTAAAACAACAACCTCATATTGTGTAGATAACTTATAACAAGATTGCCATGTTGTATATAGAAACACATCTATAAATAATTATGCGCATGATTAATCTGTGTCATTGCATCACCTATGTAATGTTATTTGTACAAAGTGGATAAATAAATAAAATCTGTAATAGATTTAAAAGTTGAGCTAAAGCAGAGATCGAGCATAGTATTGCCAAAACAACAAAGGCTAAAGAGGGAAGTCATAAATCAGGTAGATTCACAGTTCCCACGACAGGCCACCCACACTGTCACATGTGGTGGAATGCAGAGACCCCTCTCACACCTGGACAGGTAAAGGCGCCCTTTCTCAAACGCCCCTGTCACATAAGGTCCCCCCCCCCGTCTTTTAAACTATAAATACATCACTTTTACAGGGACTTGACAGTTCAGTTCAGTTTAGTTTAGTTCACCCTCAGCGAAGCTCACGTCGGTTGTCACCAAGGTCCTCCTCATTCACCATGTAGACTAGTAAGGACTCTTCTATCTCCATCTTTCGCTCCCGGCTCAACTTTTATCTGTTAACGGAACTTTCTTAGTGCATCTGTGTCTTCGTTTTTTGTGTATGGATATCCCCAAGCTTTTCCACTCTGCCTCGACCACGACTGCCTGTATTTTGTGAGAACTTTTAAAGGTCTTCCAAGGTGCAGAGAGGTACTGGAAAACTCTACATCCTGACTGTTCCTCTCGGTCAACACAGTACAACAAGAGCTACCAGGATACTACAAGTCGACGACACCAAATTTCATCTTATATTACATGAGTCGACAGGATCTCTACAAAAGCTACTGGAATTCTCATCACAGATAAGTCGACAGCAACTCATCATCACATTTAAGTCGACAGGATCTCATCACAGATAAGTCGACAGCAACTCATCATCACATTTATGCCGACAGGATGACCAAAACGAAGAATGACACAACGAAGAAGATAAGAAGATTGTTCAGATAGAAGCGAGAAAGTGCAAAGATGGAGGAACAAGCCCGACCATTCCAACGAAACGTCCAAGCAATCTCTCCCCAAGATATTTACGGAAGAAACGCCGCCCCAACGGACTTCCGCATACCCGCTAGCCGATCGCCAACGTCGGGAGCAAGCTGACCGCGCCAACGACAGCCCCGAAATTCCCGCAAGACATGGAAACCGAGCAGCGATGTGGCCCAAACCCTGTGACAAGTTCTACGCCTTCGACTTGACATCGTCGAGACAATGCTCAAGGCAACAAGCCACAATCAACTTCACAGAAGCTACAAGCGTCTACAAGCTCTACATGGAGCGTCTTCAACGTCAGCAGGAATACAAGCCAAGACCAAGTTTCCTGACTGAACTTTCACACAACTGTAAGTTTTAAAAAAAACCTACCTTAACTTTATCCTCAAGTTCAAAACTTTCCCTATAAATTTTGTATTTATATTTTCACTTTAAGCATTTTAAAATCAATTTTTACCTTTTTTATACCATTTTTTAATTCAATTTTTAAAACTTTCACATTTTCATTGATCAAATTTACTTTAATTTTTAATCAGATTATAAATTTCAAGTTATTACTCTCAATTTTACTTAAAAAAAAAAAAAAAAATTCGCCCATCACGCATTTTTACTAATTTACTAATCTTACATGCCTTTCCTAAATTTACCTAAAATGGCATTATCCAAAGCTACGACTTGAAAAAAAAAAAATTCATTATTATTATTTTTTTAAAAATCTCATTCATCATAATTCTCAACTTATTTTTGTTTTACTTATTAGTTATCTTTATACCAAAAGACCAATATCTTTATCAATTCTTAAAATTTGGTAATGTTCACCATTTTAAGTAAGCGTCCAATTCAAATTATGTGTAACTCTCACGACATTGCCCTTTTATAAGAATCATTTTAACTAACATAATCAACGATTTAAAAAGTATATTCAAATTTTAAATATAATTTAATCACAGCCTTCCAAAACGATTACAATCGTTAATATTCGAGGATAAATACACTCCCTCATCTTTCCTTTTACATGCATATTTAATCATCAACAAATCTCTCTCTCTCTCTCAAAGATGCTCCTTCGTAAAACTTTTGATTCGTTATACAAATCTCTCTCAACAAACGTTACAACACTCACACATCACTTTATCCAATTGGCAACAATTTTTAGTGCGCGACTTAACACACAAATCCAAATCTTGAGCCACACAAGCTCCACTTAGCTCTATATCGTCGCCACAATAAAATAATTTCACATTAAGCGTGCCACATCCACTAACAGTCAAATATTCTCTCGATGTGTTTCATACAACAACCACCCATGACTTTATTAAATTTGTTATTCATGGTTAAACAGGTTAGATTTGTACCAAACTAAGACTTCACGTGACACCTTTTCATTCACATTTCTCACTTCGTGTCACAGTGCCACACCACAAAACTTTTTCACTTTTCAGGCCAAAGACGCCTTCACGCCTGTGACACCACATCTCAACTCAAAGCGTGTCCACGTTGAAAGTCGAACTTTCACCACACATCTAAACCTGACAACACTGAATAATATTTTTTTCTAAACTAACTTCGAAACACAACAACTACAAACACCGAGAAAATCATATCTTTCAATTATAGCAGAAAATTGCCAACTCAACAAAAGGAGAATATCTTCTCTCCCCCCTCAAGCAGTCATCTTGACCGCTAGCTTCATGACGCCATTTTGAACACATGTGTCACACTACTCATTTAGATTTCCTCGAGAATCTCACAAATCTCACCAACGAGATATCACAACACAACATACATTAAAAATTTTACATGTTAAATTGATAACACCAATTAAAACAATTTGATTAAGTCTTATATAGACTTTTTAACGCGCGAAAGAGAAATCATTCTCTACATACCAGCATTGAGGACAAACGAAAAGATCATTTCACATATTCCCAGTTTCAGAGTCATAGAAACACCGATGTTACCAAAGGGATATAATCTAGTCACACACCACAACTGTAACTTTTCGTCAAAAGAGACAATTTTTGTTCAATTTTACACTACTTAAAATTTATCCAATCATTAATAACCTTCAATTATATTATAAATTTTGTATAAAATCTTGAATAATTATTATTATTCTTATCTTTCAATTATATAAACAAATTTTTTAATCCAACATTTAAAAAAAAAAAAAACCTTTAATCAAATTTACTTTTATTTTTCATGATATTATTTTAGTATTGTAAAACATCTAATTGTTTCAAAAATTATTTTTATTATATTATTTATTATATATTTTATATATTACAGGTTTAATTTTGTCCACTTACACTTTTTGTACCCGCAATCATATTTCTATATTTCTATTCACTATATTTTATTTGTTTAAATACCTTTATTATCTGACAAAGTTTATCATCCACTATCGGGCATCTACAACAATCGTTTTCAACAATCATATTCTTTAACCAATTCCCTATATTTTTCATCACTATCTTTTCAGTCATTGCGTCACATCAATGTAGAAAAACGACAGCACTGCTTGACAATTTATTTTTTGATTTCGTAATTCAACAAACGCCTTGAACACAGTTCCCCAGACTTACAAATCCAAACTTCTGGTCTGAACAAGCTTCAAGAGTTTATTTCATTTCATCCGCAGAGCAAATCACCAACGCATACACAAAGCGTTCACTTTTTTCAACTTTCAATTTTTTTTTTCAGCTCTAGCGGACCACATTCAACCTTTGATTTCGAGTCAAGTCAGATCACCTACTGTCGCTACAATTCTACTTATCGCATGGCTCTATTTCACTCCTTTCTCAATCATATTAATAAGCAACTTTTCTTCAACAACTTTTAACCCAATAATCCTAAAATTGTGACAAAACACTGTAACCCTTATATAGGATCGCAAGTGAAACATTGCCAAGAAAGACAGCTCAAGTCTATATCCTCGCTTTGCACCTGGATCTGAGTATTTGGTTTACATGTGCACTTCTAACAATTGCATATTCTTCAACAACCTTTCAACCCAATAACACTACAATTGTGACAAAGCACTGTTTTTCTATACAGGATCACAGGTGAAACATTGCCTAGGAAGACGCTCAAGTCCATATCCTCGCTTTGCACCTGGACCTAAATATTTGATTGCATGTGTAAATCTCACAATTGCTTATTCTTTAACTACTAACCCTGTCCAACGCCCACCAATATTCTCTTAGAATGTGAATTTTTATGTCATAATTTTATTTTAATCATCTTTTTTGTTAATCAAACAAAATGTCATTTTTATTTCACTTTTATATATCCAACAAATATCATCTTGTTATAGCCTTTTTAACCCTCACAGTTTAAATTAATTAAAAGAAATTTTAATTACTTACCTGTGTTAGAGAGGCTTTACCCGCCTAAACCCGGATAAACCCTTTCACTCCCGGGGCCCATCTATGGTAATTTAAAACAACAACCTCATATTGTGTAGATAACTTATAACAAGATTGCCATGTTGTATATAGAAACACATCTATAAATAATTATGCGCATGATTAATCTGTGTCATTGCATCACCTATGTAATGTTATTTGTACAAAGTGGATAAATAAATAAAATCTGTAATAGATTTAAAAGTTGAGCTAAAGCAGAGATCGAGCATAGTATTGCCAAAACAACAAAGGCTAAAGAGGGAAGTCATAAATCAGGTAGATTCACAGTTCCCACGACAGGCCACCCACACTGTCACATGTGGTGGAATGCAGAGACCCCTCTCACACCTGGACAGGTAAAGGCGCCCTTTCTCAAACGCCCCTGTCACATAAGGTCCCCCCCCCCCGTCTTTTAAACTATAAATACATCACTTTTACAGGGACTTGACAGTTCAGATCAGTTTAGTTTAGTTCACCCTCAGCGAAGCTCACGTCGGTTGTCACCAAGGTCCTCCTCATTCACCATGTAGACTAGTAAGGACTCTTCTATCTCCATCTTTCGCTCCCGGCTCAACTTTTATCTGTTAACGGAACTTTCTTAGTGCATCTGTGTCTTCGTTTTTTGTGTATGGATATCCCCAAGCTTTTCCACTCTGCCTCGACCACGACTGCCTGTATTTTGTGAGAACTTTTAAAGGTCTTCCAAGGTGCAGAGAGGTACTGGAAAACTCTACATCCTGACTGTTCCTCTCGGTCAACACAGTACAACAAGAGCTACCAGGATACTACAAGTCGACGACACCAAATTTCATCTTATATTACATGAGTCGACAGGATCTCTACAAAAGCTACTGGAATTCTCATCACAGATAAGTCGACAGCAACTCATCATCACATTTATATATATATATATTAAGAAAAAGGCATCTCCTTATCGTGCAACTGAAAGTTGCTGATGGCTGGCGCCATCTATCGGAATAAATATCAACTATTCTCGTTGATTTTTAATTATTCCAGAATTGGCCAAATACCCATTCTTGATTAATCAAGAAAAAAAAATATATATATTAAAAATAAAAAGGCATATCCTGACCAAGAGCACATGTGCTTTTCAGAATGCAGAGCGTCATCTGATGAACATAAATCAACTAAACATTGATTTAGCCTGTTCCCTGATATTAGGTCAAGCCAATTTCTTGATAAATCAAGAGAAGTCATCCACAAATATATATATATATCGTAATATGCTATGCTGGGAAACCTTACTCTTGGGGTTGATGATTGTTGAAGTGGATGACGCAGTCGTGGTGGCTGAGTAAGAAGGTTTACACACAAGGGAAATAAGCCAGGACACTTGATGGGTTGAAAATAAAAGGCAACTGGTTGGAGGAAAGAAAGGCTTGAGAAGGCGGAGCGGTTTTTGACTATTGGCCTATCGATTCACATGGCGATGATTGGACTTAGCTATGGGATGAACGGGGGAGGTCTCGAGAGCAGATGTTACCTCGTTGGGAGCGAGTCGAAGACTTTTTTAGGTGCTGTCTCGGTGGGAGCGAGTGAACAACTGACAATCCTTGCTTCTCGATTTAACACGAAGACCCATCTCCTTTCCCATTGGAGGAAAGCTGGGACGTGGCCTTTTTCTATTGGTTGACCTTTGGGAAGGTGTTCCCTCATTGGTCCTTGCTCATTTCTTTGTCTTTTGGACTTGTTCTGACACGACCAGGAAATACTGTGTCGTTGAACTCAACTTTTATTATTTCCGCGATCATAAAATCGGCTGTAATTTTGCTAATGGTTGTGCTGACTCTTAAGCCTTCTTTCTAGGCCTTGTTTCTCTAAGTCGTTCTATCCTCCAGTTACCTTATTCTTTATTAAGTCTTTGAAACCTACATTGCATACATATTGGGTCGGGGTTGCATACAGCTATTTACAAATTATGACAGATGCGCCCCCTACATGTGAAGAATTTATGAAGGGGTTTTAGTCTGAATAAGTTCTTTACATCAAAGAAAATAATTTTGGGCGAAAATTAATTGATTATAGGGAGGTTATATACAAAATTGATAAGGATATAAGAGAATTAAAAAAAATGTAGTGTTAATGAAATATATTTGGTTGTTAGTTAATAGAAATCAAACTAAAATAAAAGAGATGTTGAGCGAAATCAAAGTTGAATGCTTGGTTGAAAAAGTGGAAAAAAAATGCTTTGGTAAAAGAAAAATGCCTAATTACTTTTTGCTCGAATTTTGGGAAGGAAATCGAGGAAATTTCATAAGGTGTTTTGAAATCAAAATAAAATAAAAGAGATGTTGAGCGAAATCAAAGTTGAATGCTTGGTTGAAAAAGTGAAAAAAATGCTTTGGTAAAAGAAAAAATGCCTAATTACTTTTTGCTCGAATTTTGGGAAGGAAATCGAGGAAATTTCATAAGGTGTTTTGAAATCAAAATAAAATAAAAGAGAGGTTGAGCGAAATCAAAGTTGAATGCTTGGTTGAGAAATAAAAAAAATTGAAAAAGGTTTTTCAAAAATAAAGGATGACTTAATGTCTTAAGTTTAACCGAAAACCAATGAGTTTTCGTTGATAAATGAAGCTACGATAATATAGACTAAGTGGTACATAAAATAGTAATTAATGGTTAAAAGTGATAATAAATTGAATAATTTACTAAATTGGTTAAATATTTTAATTTTAATTTGAGAAAAATAGTGAAAATGGTTAATATATAAACAATAAGGTGTATTGGTTTGAACCCTTTTTTGTATCTACATGCCCTGATCTAGATGTCTTAATTGCTTAATTATGCCCTATAGGATTTCTTTTGTCTTTGTGTGTATTGTGAAAAATGTTAGAAGTTTTTTGTGTAAGAAATGTGTGAGCGAATTCTATGTGTTGTCGAGATCCTAAGGTCTGTGATATCTACGTGTAGGTGGAATAGGGAATGAAAGATTGGTGACCTATTTTTATGTGTTGGCCAAGAGAGGGATCCGAGGTAATTTGATCCGGAAATGGGGGAGCTCCTTCTGTTTGCATACGGCTGATTTTATCGCCTCGCGGAACTACGCTTCCTGTCCGCCGTCTAATTGTCTTTGTGCTAATTGAATCTTCTACTTGGCACTGGTTTTGTTAATTTTCTAGTTTCCTCTATCTGTAAATCGTTTTTGTTTGTCGTAGGTGATGTAATTTCGGTATTGGTTGTATTGTGTGTGCGACATGTTTTGTGTACGAATTGTTTTATTTTGTGGGTTGGGTCGGTGTTTTTACGTGGTGTTGGTTGGATTCGTCGATACTTCTAGAGAATCGGCAGGTGGGACAGGTTTTTACCTGTTTTTGTATTGTCGTGTGTTATGTTCTGCCAATAACATTGTGAAGAGATGAGTTGGTGTAGTTTCGGCATTATTTGTATTTTGAAAATCCGGATATTGTATCCATTTATTAAATCGAATGGTCGTTGTGACTTTAGAAAAAATGCTATTCAGTGATATTAGAGTGGAATTAAGTGAAAGTGAGGCTTTCAACGTGGACACGTTTTGAGTTGAGAAGCGTCACAGGCGTGGTGAAGGCGTCTTTGGCCTGAAGTGAAAAATTTTGTGGTGTGACCTGTGACACGAATCGAAAAAAAATTGTAAATGAGAAGGTGTCACGTGAAGCCTTTGTTTGTACAAAATCTAACTTGTTCTCACTATGAACAACAAATTTATTAAAGTCATGGGTGCTGGTTGTACGAACATATATTGAAATTTTTATTGTTAGTGTATATGGCACTTTTTAATGTGAAAATTTTTAGTGTTTTGGGTAGACGAGATTGTTGTTACTCACGGTTGTGCATGCGCTTACTGATTGTTGTTGTCTTTTGGCGCGAGTGTCGCGCTTGTTGGGCGGGTTGTGCGTGTTTGTTGCGTGATGACGTATGGGTGCGTGTGTTGTTAGCGTGAGGCATGTTGTTAGCGTGAAAAACCGTCCTGTTGGATGGATGTCGTCTGTGTTTTGCTGTTGTGATTGTCGTTTGTTATGAGGTACATTTGTGTGATTGTTGTGTGACGACGTATGGTCACGTATGAACTTTGTGGGGTGTGTGAGCTGTGCTGTTGTACGGACACGTTTTTTGGGCATGGTGATTGTCGAAGCCGTTGTGGCTTTGCGAGTTAAGGGCATATAGTACTGGCAATTGGGTTGAGTAAAAAGTTGCGTGGTGTGAGATTAGAATGGTGGCATGTAAATATTTGGGGTTGGGGCAATGAATGCAGGCAAGGGTTGTCCTGTGTGACAAATTTGGTTGCAGTGCAAGTCCTTTCGGACAGGTTTGGCCTAGCCCGTGCGTGCATTCATTGGGTACAAGGTTGGATACATGATTAAAGGGGTAGGTAGGGTTAGATATAAGTCCAAAGCCAATTTCTTGACGTCATAGGGTGCCTACCTCAGTTCAACAGGCCTCCTCTGGGACGTCTTGGCTTGGGTGGCTGGCTTGGGAATCGGGACTGCTTGCACGGTCCGCGGAATTGAAGGGAAGTCCGGTACTGGGATATCGTTTTTGGGACTGTTTACACTGTCCCGGGTCGCGTGTATTGCTTTCCGGTGCGGTGTATGGGTACGGCATGGCGGTGGATGACTCCTCGGTGGTCGGTGTTCGGCCACGTTGACACTTGCCTGGGGTTGGCGGGGGTTGTGTCCGTCGTCCTCCCCGGGGGATGGCGCTCCGGAACTCCGTCTCACCTTGCGTGGCGTTGACTCGTCGGAGGGCCACTGTCATCTGCCATATAATGGCCGCTAGAAGGCGTCTGGTCGCCTCGCTTCTTGCTAGCTTCTTTCCGCTCGTCGCCAGTTTCTTCTTTCTCGGTTTGTCATTGCCGTTTGTTTTGCTTGTGTCTTGGTTACTTTCCACCATGATCCTGTCGACTTTCAATAGCTATCGTAATATGCTATGTTGGGAAACCTTACTCTTGGGGTTGATGATTGTTGAAGTGGATGACGCAGTCGTGGTGGCTGAGTAAGAAGGTTTACACACAAGGGAAATAAGCCAGGACACTTGATGGGTTGAAAATAAAAGGCAACTGGTTGGAGGAAAGAAAGGCTTGAGAAGGCGGAGCGGTTTTTGACTATTGGCCTATCGATTCACATGGCGATGATTGGACTTAGCTATGGGATGAACGGGGGAGGTCTCGAGAGCAGATGTTACCTCGTTGGGAGCGAGTCGAAGACTTTTTTAGGTGCTGTCTCGGTGGGAGCGAGTGAACAACTGACAATCCTTGCTTCTCGATTTAACACGAAGACCTATCTCCTTTCCCATTGGAGGAAAGCTGGGACGTGGCCTTTTTCTATTGGTTGACCTTTGGGAAGGTGTTCCCTCATTGGTCCTTGCTCATTTCTTTGTCTTTTGGACTTGTTCTGACACGACCAGGAAATAATGTGTCGTTGAACTCAACTTTTATTATTTCCGCGATCATAAAATCGGCTGTAATTTTGCTAATGGTTGTGCTGACTCTTAAGCCTTCTTTCTAGGCCTTGTTTCTCTAAGTCGTTCTATCCTCCAGTTACCTTATTCTTTATTAAGTCTTTGAAACATACATTGCATACATATTGGGTCGGGGTTGCATACAGCTATTTACAAATTATGACATATATATATATATATATATATATATATCGTGGATGGCTTTTCTTGATTTGTCAAGAAATTGGGTTGGCCAAATATCAGGGAACAGGCTAAATCAATGTTTAGTTGATTTCTGTTCCACCAGATGGCGCTCTGCCTTCTGTAAAGAACATGTGCTCCTGGTCAGGATATGCCATTTTTAATATTGATTTCAACACCTGATCTTTTTATCTTTTATTTTTTTATTTCGTTTTTTTTAATGTGCTAAGCGTATTTACGCAAGTTTGGCCTTAAATACCCATTTCTTGGTTTTTCGGGAAGCCATTGGGATCAAAAAATCTTTTTTGGTCGCAATGGTTCAGCCTACTCCACGCTGACGAGCGCCAAAAGCGCGAAACGCGTTCGTGGATGGCTTTTCTTGATTTGTCAAGAAATTGGGTTGGCCAAATATCAGGGAACAGGCTAAATCAATGTTTAGTTGATTACTGTTCTACCAGATGGCGCTCTGCCTTCTGTAAAGCACATGTGCTCCTAGTCAAGATATGCCATTTTTAATATTGATTTCAACACCTGATCTTTTTATCTTTTATTTCGTTTTTTAATGTGCTAAGCGTATTTACGAAAGTTTGGCCTTAAATACCCATTTTTTGGTTTTTCAGGAAGCCATTGGGATCAAAAAATAGTTTTTGGTCTCAATGGTTCAGCCTACTCCACGCTGACGAGCGCCAAAAAGCGCGAAACGCGTTCGTGGATGGTTTTTCTTGATTTATCAAGAAATTGGGTTGACCAAATATCAGGGAACAGGTTAAATCAATGTTTAGTTGATTTCTGTTCCACCAGATGGCGCTCTGCCTTCTGTAAAGCACATGTGCTCCTAGTCAGGATATACCATTTTTAATATTGATTTCAACACCTGATCTTTTTATCTTTTATTTTTTTTAATTTCGTTTTTTAATGTGCTAAGCGTATTTACGCAAGTTTGGCCTTAAATACCCATTTCTTGGTTTTTCAGGAAGCCATTGGGATCAAAAAATCTTTTTTGGTCTCAATGGTTCAGCCTACTCCACGCTGACGAGCGCCAAAAAGCGCGAAACGCGTTCGTGGATGGCTTTTCTTGATTTATCAAGAAATTGGGTTGGCCAAATATCAAGGCACAGGTTAAATCAATGTTTAGTTGAATTCTGTTCCACCAGATGGCGCTCTGCCTTCTGTAAAGCACATGTGCTCCTAGTCAGGATATGCCATTTTTAATATTGATTTCAACACCTGATCTGTTTATCTTTTATTTTTTATTTCGTTTTTTAATATATATATAATATTGTTGCAATGTGCCGACGTATGGATGAACTGGCAGTCGTGTACGTGAGGCGAGTGTTGATGATATTCCCACACGCGGACAATAAGAAGCAGAGGCAGGGCTAGATGTTAGCACATAGAGGGATCGGGGACAGCCCACGGGACAGAGGTAGAGGCCATGACACCAACTTCGATGCTTATCACCGAGACATGGAGAGCGAGTGTGTGTCAGAGAGAAAGGCTGAAGCGGACTGCCGAGCAACACCTCTAAAACATCTGCTGACCCCCTGTCAAAACTTGTCTTGTTTTCAGGGGTCGTCTATAAAGAGTCCCTGGGGGCCGGCCCCACATGGGCGTTGGAATTTTACTCCTCTCTCCCCAGCTGACCGCTCTTTGGATCTTTATTTGGACGTCAACATTTTTAGTTTTACATACAAATATGGGTTTACAGGTATTATTAATAAGGATATAGCATATATACAAAATATGAGGGTGGTATCAAATAGAAACGGTGTACATTTTAATACAGTTTAAAATATACGATAGAATGTGCCCCCGGTGATGAAAGTTTGTTTGGTGGAAATGAAATAACATGAATGATGCCTAACAAACCTATTATAAAATCAAGTCGTCAGCGTGGAGTAGGCTGTACCACTGCAACCAAAAGTATTTTTAGTCCCAGGGGCTTCTTGAGAAACCATGAAATGGGTATTTAAGGCCAAATTTGAGTAAATACTCTTAAAACATGAAAAAAATAATAGAAAAAAATCGACTGTTCTCAGAGCACGTTTATCTCCATCGATTACTTGAATATCGCAACCAAGATTTTCTCTAGAGAATGTCAAATATATTAGTTCAATATAATTAATTACAGTGGCGGATTAAACGGGAGAAATTGATGGGAAGGTTCAATAATAATGAACCACGAACTCCCAATATGTTATATCAAATGAAGATATCTTGTTCCAAAATCACTTTATTAGGTACCGCTCAACAAGAACAACTTAGTTTATGATATTAAACAACAATGAATAATATGTGAAGGTTATTCACATATTAAACAAAATGTTAACGCGGGATCCAATCTCGGTTCATGACTGTCGGGAATCGAGGGTGTTACCCACTCGTCCATTGACTCTTTCAAATAAGGCTAAATGAAATTTGGTTAAAGATGTGATGCTACACTAGTTTCATTCTTTACCAATTTTGAACTTTCTTCACATCGCTTACACTTGTTTTGAAGCCAATCTGCTGTATATATGTTTTTTTCTTATGATGCATTAGCGCGCCATCTGTTATCAAAATTTGAAACTATTATAGAGGCGTATGATTCTTTTAAATATAAACAATTTCTACTCCCCATTAATTTTTCCATTGCAGTAAGGGCAGTAGATATTGTTTATTTTTAAAAAGAATCATACGCGTCTATAATAGTTTCTAATTTTGATATATTTTTTCATTGATTAATTATACTCACAGAGTATGTGTGTAAGATCACAAGTAAATAGGCGCTAACCGTAAAAAAGTTATTTTGTTTAATATTAGTTTCTCCTTTATATTTTGTTCTCTTTCTTGTAACTCAATAATGTTTGATTAAAATTCTTGGAATCAGTTTCATTAAAAATTCTAAGCAAAGTCAACACAATCACTGTATTCTACCGAAATAGTGTCTAATTACTACATACCTAGATGTAGATTTCATAGATTTTGAGTGATAAAAAAAGACATATTACAGGAATATCTTTATTTAGACACACACAAACTAATCATACATATACAACACATAAATGCACTAAAAGCCAAAATATATGTATATAGGAGCTTTTTTTTTTAAATGCTTTTTTTACTAGCACATCGGAATATACAATTCATGATAGTTATATGTATATATGTATTTTTTCGATATATTTTCCAAACACATTTATGACAGGGTATAGCTACAATATACAAAACTTAAGGTTGATAAAAAAAAATGGACCAAATATTTAATAACGACATCATACTTTTCAAACTATTTTATAAAAACAAATTCTTAAAAAATAAAATAAAATTAGCATTTATTCCACTTTGCATGTTCAAAACTTCTATATATGCATCATCACAAAAAAAAGTAAGGATATTTACATATGTATTTGCATAAATGAGATAATAATAATATATAATAAGCATGCACGCGAAGCTCGTTCACTTTTGAAAATGATATTAGACAAATCATTATACACATACTAGTATATAATTAGAGATGGACTGTTTTAAAGAAATCTGTATACACAAATATATATAATTCCACCCTAAAAAGCATATAATCAAAATAATTAAAAATCATATCGATATATTTGTTAAATTGAGTAAATATATGTTTATCATACAATGATATTATAAAAGCTTTTTACATGGCCGAGCTGCGTTATAGGAAGCGTCTCACAAAGTTTCAATCAATCAATACAAGCTAACAATTTAAATCTCTTTATGTTCAATAGTGAGTGATGATACAAATACTTGTATTATTGTATTACTTGTATTGAAGATACTTGTATTAAAATATTTGTTGCAAAATTAGAAAAAGAAGAAAGGAAGCATTGGTTGGATGGTGTTGCAAGAAATCTCGGCACCTATACAACCCTCGGACCTTCACTTTGTACACGTACATTAAGTGATATCTAAAATTATATAAAATGTTACTTTTTCAACATTTAAATACGCTCAAAAGCGTTAAACTTTAAAAATAAAAGATACAGTAGTACCTCCATGTAAAAGACATCTAATTGCAGAGTCAAATTGTCCTTTAGGGAGAGGTGTCCTCTTATCGGAGAGTTGCTAAACGTCAAAAATGGTAATTTTGCAAATGAAAACTGTCCTTTATAGAGAGGTGTCCGCTAGCATTAGTGTCCTCTCATGGAGGTTCTACTGTATAATTAACAATAATAATGACTTACCTCGATTACTTTTGTCATAATTACTCTCTCTGTGGATTGGGATAATTTGAATCTATATTTGAATCGAGGGTTTTGGACAAAACTGATAGAACATTTTGTTTAAGTCAAATGTATTATAAACATTATACATGTTTATAATTGTAAATCATAAAAATATTTTCAAATATATATATATACAGTCGACTCTCGATAATTTGAATCTCAAGGGACCAGAGAAAATTTTCAATTTATCAAGAGTTCAAAATAACAGCAGTTTAAACAACCAAGAGGGAGGGAGGGACAATATAATGAACAAGAGTTTATGATCAAAATTCGTGATTTATAATTTTAAACATGTGTACAGTTTTTTTTATCCAAAAATGTTCATTTGTTCAAGATACTATTCCTTCAACTTCAAATTACCGAGGGGACCAATTGACATTGATTTTATTCAAATTATCGAGTATTTTTCAAATTATCGAGAGTCGACTGTATATATAATCTATTACGGTTTGAAACAAGGTACTTTGGATTTTTGAAGATTGTGATGATATTGGATCAACCATTAAATCGAGATTTTATATATATTTAAAATATATTTTATTCAGAATTAATGAATACTATCTATAAATCGATATTATAGATATGCAATCCATGCAAAATACTAATGGAATAAAGACTTTATATATGCAAATAGGTGGAGAAAATTTTCCCTTTGAGAGGCCTCCACATCAAGCATTGATATTTCTCATCTTTCCCTGAAATAGACGTTCAAACAGTTTAGACTTTGATCAGCACAAATCGTTTTAATTTTACAAAAGTAATTTCTTCAAATCCTGATCCTTTCTGGATGTCTCGACACAACTCCTCATGTTTTCTAACTCTAATGTAAAGGTTTCAAGCCATGCGATGGTTAGTTAAGGTTAGGTTCTGGTTTAGGTGATTAACACAATTTTTTTTTTCAAATTCTACAATGAAACATTTAATAACTGAATTTCTTATATATATTTCAAAATTCAATATTTAATACACCGATAATTAACTTTAAGTATCTTTTATTATGCCATATATTTTATTTGTACATTCATTGATTTATATAAATATTTTAAAGATATTTTATTTTTAAAAATCAACTCATGCATTATTTAGTTGGAAATAGTTGTCCTATAATTTCTCACATAACAAAAATATAGAGAAATAATTTTTAAAATTCTATATTAAAATTAAATCATCATATTGTGGGTACGTTTGTATTCATAGTTGGGGGGGGGGGGGGGGGGTGTATTAAAGTTCTTGATAAAATATAAATAAATATTTAATCTCTTTTTAACTTTTCTATGATTACAGCTTTAGATAAACTTCACAGGGACACACAAGTCATCCAATGGATCCCATCCCACATAGGACTGAAAGGCAATGACAAAGCAGATGCAATTGCAAAATCAGCAGCAAAACCCAACTTAGACCTTGATTTCGATTCTTTCAAACGCATACAAAAAAGAAAAATCCAAACAAAAATACAAATTAATCCCATCATTGGTATCTGAACCAAAACCCTGGAGCTATTCTGGAATGTGGAATGAACCGACAAGCAGCAACCTGTATTTCCAGGCTCAAAACTGGCCATACAAGACCTCTCCTCTCCCAGGATGGTGTAAAGACCTTCCCACAATGCACCATTTGCAGGACCAAAGAGGCCCCACCAAACCACCTCTTAATGCATGGGAGTCTCAAGACAGGACCTGTATTCCAACCCTACCAAAATATTGAATTCGATCAATGAATATAGTTTCCATGACCTTCTATAATTATACAATGGGGGAAAAATAATGACGGGGCGCTCAGGTAAAAACAAATCTTTTAAAATACCAATAACGGATGAGATTCAGTTTTTCAGTAGGTGCTAACTACAAAAGCCAATGTTTCATCTCTCAGATGACTCTCGAAGCGAAGAAGTTCCCAAGTAGGAGCCTGCTGAAAAGCCTTTTGTCGCAGCCACATGGCACAATAAATGAAACTTAGAGCTCCGTATATTATATGACATTTTAAAACCATATACAGAATTTATAGCTCTGATAGAGTCTTATTTCAAAGTTGATAAAAAACTTTCGGATATGATCCCTTCATGAAATAAAATGATAAACATAACTACTCTGCCTCAGGGGTAAGGTAAACGTTTAAAGTTTCATATTGACTATATATATATTATTGTTGGGAAAAAGAAAAGATAGAAAAAATTGAGAAATAAATATATTTGTGTATCTAACTATAGTACTTACAGTAGCGATAGGCAAGATGATATTCTGGAGGTAGTGAACGACAAGATCTGATGAATTTAACATAATGAGCTTCATTCTATTATTCTATTATGATAATATGATACATAAAATAAACTAATTTCAATCGGAGCAATTATCCTGAACTATTATGCTAATCGCCTATCTTCTTGCTAACTTTATCCCTTTCACTTTCTTCAGTTTCTACAACAGGCTTCTTATATTATTTAGCCTTTTCACTTTATTCAGCTTCTATAACAGGCTTCTTAACTTCTTTAGCCTTTTCACTTTCTTCAGTTTCTACAACAGGCTTCTTAACTTCTTTAGCCTTTTGACTTTCTTCAGTTCCTACAACAGGCTTCTTAACTTCTTTAGCCTTTTCACTTTCTTCAGTTCCTACAACAGGCTTCTTAACTTCTTTAGCCTTTTCACTTTATTCAGCTTATATAACAGGCTTCTTAACTTCTTTAGCCTTTTCACTTTCTTCAGTTCCTACAACAGGCTTCTTAACTTCTTTAGCCTTTTCACTTTATTCAGCTTCTATAACAGGCTTCTTAACTTCTTTAGCCTTTTCACTTTCTTCAGTTTCTACAACAGGCTTCTTAACTTCTTTAGCCTTTTCACTTTATTCAGCTTCTATAACAGGATTCTTAACTTCTATAGCCTTTTCACTTTCTTCAGTTTCTACAACAGGCTTCTTAACTTCTTTAGCCTTTTCATTTTCTTCAGTTCCTACAACAGGCTTCTTAACTTCTTTAGCCTTTTCACTTTATTCAGCTTCTATAACAGGCTTCTTAACTTCTTTATCCTTTTCATTTTATTCAGCTTTTATAACAGGCTTCTTAACTTCTTTATCCTTTTAACTTTCTTCAGTTTCTATAACAGTCTTCTTAACTTCTTTATCCTTTTAACTTCCTTCGGTTTCTATAACAGGCTTCTTAACTTATTTATCCTTTTAACTTTCTTCAGTTTCTATAACAGGCTTCCAAACTTCTTTATCCTTTTAACTTTCTTCAGTTTCTATAACAGGCTTCTTAACTTCTCTATCCTTTTAACTTTCTTCAGTTTCTATAACAGGCTTCTTATCAAATTCTTCAGCCTTTTCACTTTATTCAGCTTCTATAACAGGCTTCTTATCAACTTCTTTAGCTTTTTATTCTGAGCTTGAGTTTTTTATCGCCTTCGCTCTGGCACTCCAATCCTCATAAACAATCCTTACAAATCCTTCTGCTGGCCATCTCGCCGTGCCTTTTATACCTTGCTTGCGCAAACTCTCACCTCAATGGCTCTCTGTCACGTGATCAACAAATGGAATTATCCGAATGATTTAGTTCTAAGAATATATATATATATTTATAATTATATGTTTTTCTACTGTCCTCAAATCTTATGACTTTATTTCATCCAAAATACCATTTCCAAGAGGTCAGCGTCAGTATCAGTTTAAAAGGAAAATCGAAAAATGCAATATAACAACGGTATGGTAGATTAAACTGACGAAATTGCTGCCAGGGTTCGCCATTGATGAGACAGGCCCTCTCATTAATTTTTCTTTGCAGCAAGAGTAGTAGAAAATTGTTTAAATTTTAAAAGAACGCGTCTATAATAGTTTCGAATTCTCATAACAGATGGCGTGCTCTAATGTATCATAATATCATAATATATATATATATGTCATAATATATACTCTTCCTGGAATAATAAAGCAAACCTACAGTCAACCCAGAGAGAGACGGGCAGCTAAAGTCCGGTCATTTGAGACACCAGCGACATTCCAAGGGGCGACCAGAGGGGCCCGGAGTTCTCGGGACTATTAAGTCAGTTGGGGAATTGTGTTCGACACGAACGGTCCGGCTGTTGCCGGGCCCGGCGCTCTCCCCTTCTCTCTCTGGTTGTCGGGGTTCATCTTCCAACTTGTGGTGTGATTATTTCTCTTTCCCCACCATATTATTATATTGCCACATATATATATATATACGTTACGTCGATAGTTTTGTGCACTTATACAGTCAATTTTATCAGAAAAACTGATATAATCGTTAAAAAGTAAAAAAGTAAAAGAAAAGATGACAAGAAGACACGCAGTAGTTGTCTCTCTATCCTTTCTTAGACTCCGGGATGATTTAAGACGAAATAACAAACGGATATTGTTACTAAGCATTTAGAATACATTAAAGATTTCACACTCTCTCTTTTTCCCCCAAAATTAATCTTTTATTAGAGTTTATTTTGCCGCTGAGGGAAAAAACAGATTTTTCTTGCGATGCGCTTTATGCAAAATTTCATTAATTTGCGAGGTGAAATTTATTTTTGTTTTAAACCTATGATTTGATAATTTCATTCCTAAAATTTTGATTTTATTTGCAGGTTTTATGGAGATTATTTGGAATTCTAACTGAAACCTTTGGAAATTGTGAAAGTGAATCAAGTTCGTTTGTTTTCTAGTTATTAAACTCAGCTCAATTTGATAGGATACACCATCTGGGGCATGTAAATGATCAGAACAATGAGCAAGACTCATCTCTTTTAAAATCTTTCTTTTTATTTCTATCATTTTAATTGATAAAGGGAACAACCCGAAAGCTTGTAAAAATTAAGAAGTATGATGGATAATCACTTATGATGGGTTTATTGTAGTAATTGAAATTAAAATGTGTATTTACATAAAAACACGAAATAAATAAAACCCCGATTTATTATTGGAGCATATGTATATATTTACCAAAATATAATATTTATAAATTGATATATGAGATACTCATTAAGAAACAGAGAAGTTACATTTGGGGAAACACTAAAAACTTACACAAAAGCATTATGCACACATGCGGGTTGAACCTATATATATTTACATACAGATTGTAGACGAAAAGTTAGGAAGAAAAAAAGAAACAGAAAATGAAGATTATATAATAAATATTTTACATCAACCATATATGTTTTTATTATTAAAAGGTTAAATAGAGAAAGGGAGAAAATAGAAAAATTCTGTAATTAGAAATGATTAAAAATGCATTGCCTATTTGTTCAAATGAACATCAAATATGGTGTTACGCTATCTTACGAAATAAATATAAACTGAACGTTGATTTGGAAATTTTACCAATAATCGTGGCCAAATATATTTTCTTGATTCAATAAGAAAGGCTAACCACGTTCAGTGCTGCTGGCCATTGTCAACATTGTGCATGCTGTGAAATACTCTTTCTTCTTTCGTTAATTGATATTTGGGATCTCTTTGGGGGGTCACTAGGGTACAGCCTACACTACACTGAAGAGAGCCATCAACCCGAAACGCGTATATGGTTTGTTTTTCTTTATGAATAAGAAAATATGTTTGTGAGACCATTACTCATGAATAAATTCAAATTAATGTTTTTTGATGCTCATTCCAATAGATTGCGCTCTTTCATCATTAAGGCTCAAATGAGCGTTTAGAGTATGTGCGCATTTCACACATATTAAAATATATTAAAAACAAAGAAGGCACATCCTGGCCAAAAGCACATGTGCTTTTTAGATGGCAGAGCGCCATATATTGGAAAAGAAATCAACTAAACATTGAGATAGTCTGTTTCCTGATATTTGGCCAACCCATTTTTTTGATAAATCAAAAAACGCCATCAAGAAAATGGGTTGGCCAAATATAAGAAAACAGGCTATCTCAATGTTTAGTTGATTTCTTTTCCACTATATGGCGCTCTCTCTCTGCCATCTGAAAAGCACATGTGCCTCTGGTCAGGATATGCCTTCTTTGTTTTTAATATCAACACCTGACCTTTTTTCTATTATTTTTTTCACATATGAATATATTCGGCCGAAGTTTCTGCGGTTCTCTGTCTTTCTTATTAAGTTTCTTTCTGCTATTCGCGTGAGGTTTTGAGATGCAGCAATCTCCAATCGTAGTGTAAAATAAACATACAATATATAGAGCGATTATTTATGACTTAAAAGAAAAAAATGATGCAAGTTTCTATTTATAACTTTCTTGAAATTATCTGTCTGTCAATCACTGTCATAATTCAATAGAAAGGTTAATTGACGTGTTATATATGGTTGATGTAAAATGCTCATTATATATAAATACCTTTCGACCTGTAAAATGGAGATATCTGACAATGAAGAGGTATTCATCTGGATGGATTCTTCTGCAGATTCCACCGATCAGATCTTTCGGAGAGATCGACAGCTTCTTGGAGACTTGTGGCGGGGGTTTTAGGAGGAGATTCAGCAATACGTTGGTTGGCTGGGAAGTAGTAGTTTCCCGAGGCGAACGGCAGACGGTAGGAATAGTACGGGAGCATGCCGCCCAAGTAGGGATCGCCGGGGAAGAGGGAGGGGTGGAAATCTCTGAATGGCCTCATCATCGGTGTGAAAGCTGATTGGATTCCGGCACTGAGGATGGTCGGTGCTGATGGAACCTGCGGTGTGGCCATCTGCTCTCTTCCATAGGATTCCTTCATCAAGAAGACTTTCTGGATGGCTGCAATCACATCCCCGTTGTTCTCTTTCAAGATAAGGTCCAGTTTGGCTGAACTCTGGTCAGGAAATAGCTGAAGAAGCATTTCCTTCTTTGAGAGCCGTCCTGGGGTGAAGTCGGCCAGCAGGTTGTCGTAGGGGAGGCAGGGGGGTGGCGAGGGGGTGGTGGAGGCAGGGTCGATCACCATATGGTCGTCTGGACACCACACAACAACGCCGCGCTCAGTAAACACCTCGTTACAGTCGTGTGGTGATTACAAAAGTATGGTGGGTATTATATGTGAAAGGTAATTAAATATTTCTGTGAAAAATAGACACTTCGGCCAGTTAGAGTTTTATTTTCTCAACGTTTCAACAAAAATCTTTTGTCTTCTTCAGGAGATATAAATAAAAATAAAGCATTTGGCAAGGCATTAAAAATTCGAACTAAATTCGAAAAATCGCGTGAAAACAACCTTGCAACCTCAGAACATTTTCAAAGCCTTGCCAAATGCTTTATATTTTTATTTATTTCTCCTGACGAAGACAAAAGATTTTTGTTAAAACGTTGAAAAAAAAAAAAAAAAAAACTTTAACTGGCCGAAGTGTCTATTTTTTTACAGGAATATGAATACCGGCCAGGCATCTTCAGGGTAAATAAATAATTATACAATTATAATATTATAATATATTGTCACCTTTTCTTTTGTGAATTTTGTAATTAATTATATTTTTTCATTCATTTTTTAAATATAAAATTTAAAGATAATTTTTATCATCATTATATGCAATGTATTAAAAAAATACGAAATAAAAAAATAACAACAACAATGTAATTTGCATCTTCTCTCATTATCATAAAACAATAATAAATTCGTGGTCTTTGTTCATAGAGTTAGGATGTATATATATGTTAGAAATTATAAAATATTTTGTTTTAGTGTAAACTATAATAGTTGTTGGGAAATAATTTGTAAATTGTGTATTTAGTTTCGTTTGAAGACTACTATTATTGACAATAATAGCTTTATTTACACTTTGAGTGTTTTCTATTTGATATTTCTTAGCTGACCGTGGAATAATTACTTCTCCATAATTTATATAATTTATACAAGGTTCTTGTACTAAAATAATAACTGATGCCTTAATTTTATTGGAAGAGTAAAGTTCGTTTATACATATAATACTTTTTCGCGAATTTTTGGTACTATTTTAATCTTATTAATTTGCTTATTATAATATTTTTAAAAATCAGGAAAAATGATTTGTTACGCTATTTATATATTTTGACTTTCTATCTCTGGACTTTTGTAATCAGTTCGTTTTATTATTAAATCGATCTGCTTACCGTAGATAGTAGGGTATTCTCTTGAATTAGGTTTATGTTCTAAATTTCTATTTTTTTAAATACAGATGTTTTGAGCAATTGCAACAATTCATATTGCTAGAGCATTGGTGTTGGCCCTCCAGGCTGCATTTGATACATGTTTTAGTATTTGGGCAGTTGTTTTTGCGATGGTTAAGATTGAACTCAAACAATTCTGGCATTGATTTACCAGTACTTTTTCTCGTACTTCACAGCGTTCAATGTCCGTATATATTTTATTATTTTTATTGGTAATTTGGTACACGCGCGGAGAAACTCAGCACGATGTCATCATAATTAAAATGAAAAATTATCTTGTGCCCACCTGCCAAAAGATCCATCACATTGAATGCAAATAGCTATTGAGATTGAAAAAATAATAGTCAAATAAAGTAAGCAAAGAGAGAATCAGAAACAAAGTTTTCAATATAACTACACCTACAACATAAAAATGGCATATATTGGTGCCCAAATTGTAAAAAAAAAGGATTTCAGCTCAAACATTGTATAAGTAAATGTAAATATTTTGATCCAAATCATAAAGTTAACAAGCAGAGACATCAATCAACTACCACAGGAATGCAACACAAAACAAAAAAGAAGGTAATTTCAAGATTCGAACCTCGGTCGATGTATGGAACTGCTGAGCAAAAAAATAATATTCTCAATTTACTAGCTAGTGAATAACCAATCAAAGCAGACGAATAACTCGGGCACTCTCCATACTTACCTATATTGTTACTTATAACAATGTGTGGGGTACCTGGCCGGCATTCATATTTCTGTGAAAAATAGACACTTCGGCCAGTTTTTAACAAATTTTAACGCCTTGCCAAATGCTTTATTTTTATTTATTTCTCTTGACGAAGACAAAAAAAAAATTGTTGAAACGTTGAGAAAATAAAAAAACTCTAACTGGCCGAAGTGTATATTTTTCACAGAAACACAGAGGGTGTTCACACTTATAGGAAACGAGCGCCCGGTGTAAAAAAGGAACTATTACTTTATTTTAAAAAATCAACAACGTGGAATTCGAAAAGGCTTAAGCTAATTCTAACACGCAATACATTTTTTTTAATTAAAAAAAATGCCCTTCAAATACAATAATTTCATAAGAGGTTATATTTTAGGACTTTCCAGAGCTAATCTTACCTATTTGGACATATTTAAAATATAATAATGAATAGATTCAAAAAGGATGAGTTTCTTTAAAATATACAAACAAGATGATATCAACATTTCTAAAAAAGGTATTTATAATATTATTCACGACAAAAATATCAAGTTTTTATTCAAAGCTCCTACGGAGAAATGGACAAAAGATTATCACCCTATATCTGTGAGAACTCCTGCAACTGTCAAAAAAGTGAAAAAATATATTACAAAAGAAAATGCTATGCCACAAAGAGATATAGCAAAATTAATAGGAACATCAGTGTCAACAATAAATAAAATAATAAATAAAGATTTAGGCCTGAAAGCTACAAAAAACATGCGGTTCACAAATTGTTTCAGTCATATTCGTCAGCGACACACTATCAGCAGATATTTTTATGAAAATTTCTTGGCTGCTGATAGATGGAAATTTATTGTTACATATGACGAAGCATGGATATATTTAACCGATTGCGACAGAAAAAGAGCTATATACTATCAAAAAAGGGTGGAAGAATCTAGGTCAATTTGGTTGAAGGAATGTGCCGAAAGTTATCCCAAAGGATTTATGGCGGCATGCGGTATATCATATGAAGGAAAATTAAAAATAAGAAAAGTTGAAAGAAATGCCAAAATAAACTCGGAGTACTATCAAAACAACATTTTAGAACCTATATTTTTAAATGATATTCCCTCTATCTATGGAAAACAGAGCAACAAAGTCTGGTTTCACCATGATAACGCCACAAGTGATACCTCATCTTCAACCCAAGCTTATTTGGAAGATCTAAGACAAAGAACAGGAATCAACACTATTCCAAAGAACAGAACCCCTGTAAAATCTCCTGATTTAGCCCCGATGGATTTTTGCATTTTTGGATGCCTTAAAAGAGCACTTGGAAAGAGACACTCTAGGACAATTGAAGGTCTCTGGAAAGTGGTAAAGGAAGAATGGGATCTTTTGAGTATGACCATGATCAGAAAGTGTCTGCTATCGTGGAAAATCAGGTGCCGTTCTATAAATAAACAAAAGGCTTTCAAATAGAACATTTGAAAAATTTCAAATATGGTGTTAATTTTTAATATTTTATAATAAAACTTGTTTCCTATAAGTGTGAACACCCTCTGTATAACATAACTATTACGTCAGTTATATCAACGATGATGTATGTGTCAAATGTTCAAGTTCAAATTGGCTTCGACACAAGTGTTCGAATATGTCTTTGTTCCCCGCAGAAGTAAACACAGGGAAAGGTTTTGTCAACTAAGGCTACAGAGAGAATGTGGTATGGTGGACAACCAGTGGGTGAAATATTTACCATAGTGCATCTCAGCCTGTGGTCGCTGAGGGGGGACGCTGGGAAGCAAAAGTCCTTCTTTGGGAGGTGTTCCTATGGCAGCAGGGATGGGAGGGGAGGTCGGAGTATAGGCTATGGGAGCCCCCATGGAGTTAGCTCCCAAGGCATGAATATTCAGGGCGATCACTTCATCCCTGTTGTGCTGTTTCTTGAGGGCCACCTGTGCTGCCATGATGCGCTGACGCTCCAGAATGAGGATGCACTTGGAGCAAACGCACTTGGAGAAGTTGCAGTGTTTCTTGTGGCCGCGCAGCCTGCTAATGATGCCGTGGTTGCGGCACCGAGCGCACTTGGGCAGCCGCTGCTCCTCCATGTTCCTACTGGGGCGAGGAGGCAGCGGGGCCGCTGTGAGGACGCCGTTGATGGACTGGATAATGACTGGGGGTCTGGACACAGAGCGCCTCATTGGTCACTGTAATCTGTGGTACTTATTGTCTGCGAGATATAACATCTCATTGGTCACTGTAATCTGTGGTACTTATTGGTGATTGTGGGTCTGCGAGATAAAGCGTCTTATTGGTCATGTGGTCTTAATCAGCCAATCAGAGCGCGAATAAAACGAACGCCATGTATATTAAATAATGAAGGTTTATCTGGGATCAATATCGTTTATATTTATGCGAATTACTGTACTTGTATTATTGAATACACTATATGTACATATCTACAGCGTCTCGTTCAAAATTATCTCTCGTTCTCTCGTTCAAAGTATTCAAATGATAAAAAAAAAAAAAACATTGATTTGATGGAGAATTACTAAAACAAAAATCTAAAACTGCATATAATACAGTAATCTTAAATATTTATAATCACGCTTTATAAAATATTTTTGAAATCTATACTAGGAGAAAACGTTATTAAGAATTTTTACTGTAAAAAATATTCCAATGTCTGTAAAGCGATGCGTTGTCCAAGTGAGAATTATTTTTTTCATTATATTCAAACATAATCACTTTTTTTATTGATATCTAAGAACTTAAAGTGAATTCTGTGTAATAGCGAATTTAGCCATGACTTTCTACACTATACGTTTTATTGTCCGGCACTGGAATAGGAGATAGAAATTGTCCGTCAAAATATTAGTTAGGAAAACAATTCGCCCTATGTTCTAATGTCAAAAGTAGTGAAAGGCAAACCCAATACATATGCTTTTGACAAAACTTGAGAATTCTATATACAGTTACGAGCGTCATTCCTCATCTCCTAATCAATCAGTCATCAGTTTTCATCTCTGTCACCGTTTGCTTTTTTTTTTTTGGAATGGCGCCCTCCTATTGGTTGGCTACGGTCACGCCACCTTTGCCCCCCCCACTCGCTATTTCGTCTTTGTAACTATTGTGTTGGAGCGGGTCGCTCCCTAAATAAATGCATATATTAGATAATAACCAAATGGAATCCTCTCTTTCTTTTTCCCAGTAAGAGACGCCTACGGAAGCCAACAGTACATAGACAGATAAAGCACATAGGCTATAGTTATTAACTAACATATGCAATTATTCAAGGCGCCAATTTATAAGTGTAACAAATAGTATTTGAATCAAAACATTCAATCGGGTAAAACACGGGCGTTGCCCGGGTCATTCGGCTAGTAGACAATAAGCGTAACACAGATGATGGATCCAACTTGAAAAAAGATCATCTATATATCCACTTTCTGTAGATAACTGCTATATTTACTTCTGTTTACCTATCTTGGAGAATACTGTATGAGACGAGTGTCCTTAATAAAGGCTTTGTTGTTGTATTATAAATATCTACGCGAAAAAGTTAATAAAATTTGTTTTTAATTTCCTGTTTCATTTAACGACATGGTAACGTTAGACGACCCTACAGAATCGTCTCAATTGAATCGAAGTTTATTCTTTACTGATGACCTATAGCTTGATTCCCATTTAAAGTTGAGAGATTGAAACTTCTTTATTACAGCGTTCAATAAGGTTATAAAAGTTTTGTTAAATATAAAATAACTATATATATGAATAAATAAGATTATAAGATGATAATTATATGAATAAATAGATGTAAAAATACAAAATAATTAATAAATATACATATATATAAAATATATACAAGTCGTCATTGGTGGGGCCCACTGCGGGAAAAACTCCGCCACCGATGGACCGCGAGAGTTTTTCCCATAAAAAGACAGGTCGATGTGTTGACTGGCGTTACCCAACTCAATATCTAGATGTTACTTGTAGATGGTAGCCTTCGACACACTTGTTAGTTGCATAGCCTCGGGATGGAGGCCGACACCGAACACCCAAGCCTGCAGATCCAGGGGCACTTCGCAGGAGGCAAACACCCCCCGGAGCAGAGAGAGAGAGAGAGATTGAGGTTGAAACTTCTTCTATTGTAGATGGACATTTTTCCGGGAGGATATTGATCTAAAGAGACAAAGGTCGCCTCTCCCGTCAAAATAGACGTCAAAACCAGACGCTATCTATGGTTTTGACGTCTATTTTGACGGGAGAGGCGACCTTTGTCTTTATTGATCAATATCCTCCCGGCAAAATTTCCATCTATATTTTAGCCATAGATTTGGACCAGCCATTTTGACAGCTAAACACCTCTTTGGCAGATTGTCAAGATTCCATTAGATCCCTTGTGGATCTCATGGAATAAAGTCCGCCCTAGGTTGACGAGGGCCATTAGCCCGAAACCATGGTCTCTAGGTGGACGCTTTTCAGTTTGCCAAAGCTGGTGGTGTGACTTTGTCACCGACCCGAGCCCGCTAATTTGCGGCGACGGTCAATAGATGGCGTCTGGTTTTGACGTCTATTTTGACAGGAAAGGCGACGTTTGTCTCTTTAGATTCTTTTATTATATCGTTCATATAAGATTATATATGGTTAAATACAAAGCTTGTACAAAATATACAGCTAAGCTATACAGCTTATACAAAATTATATAAATATGAATAAATAAGATTAAGAGAGATTGAGATAACATTCGGTGAATATATACATTTCATAAATATCTCAGGGCTCAATTTGAAATCTCTATAACGTACAACGTACAAAGTATATATATATTGTAGCGGATGTATGTAAGTTTTTCTTTTATAGCTATTTTTAATGTAAAGGAAATAAAAGATCAAGAATGTATGTCTCGTTAGTTTTTTATTTTTAACCCACGTCTCATTTTTTACAAAATCCTCATGTAAACAATGCTAAGTGATGATGATTATTGGAATAAAGTTCTATGAAAAATTAAATATGAGAATAATAATTTTGAGATGTTTACAGCATATATATAAATATTTTTTTTTCCGTATCAATATAATAAAGAGAAATCACGTGCGCATAGCGTTTAGTATAACTATTATTTTAAATTTTTATTGAGCGTAGTTAGCAACGTTTTTACCCTCCAGGAACCCGAGTTAACTAATTGTTTATTAATTGCGCCCCGAAGTTTTAAAAATATAAAATAATAGGTTACATGAGAACTCGGTGTGAGTTAAGGGATTGTGTGTCCAGTGTGTTAAAAGTGAAGAAAAATGCTTCAATAGGCTTCTATTCTTGCAAATGAAGGGCTCTGTCACACTTGTAAGTGCACAGGTCTAACCGCCATGTGTAGACATGTGGCGCACTTACAGTAAAAGTAGTTGTAAATTACCTACCATGATTAATGTGTGTTGTGATATAGATGTGTGTGTATATAAATAACAGGCAAGATACTCAAGATGTATAAGGAGGAAAATAAAACCAAAAGGACTTGAGCTCTAGGATAAATGACTATGTTGTGATATATATGTACGTGTATATACATTTTACTAAATATATTTAGTGGTATAAAATAATCCTAAACCTTTTTTGAGTTCATTTTTTTACGACAACAAAAGACTATAATCACAATAATCATTTCTGTATATATCCTAATCTAGATTATTGTAGTCGTGTTCTGACTATGTGGATCATTTAAATACATTTCAAGATGTAACAATATGTCACCATAGCTTATACCACAGGAGAAATAAAAAACGATAATAAATCGGGATAAGCTTTCGAGCTAAAAGGCTCTTCTTCATGGCCATGACTGTGAGAAACCCTCAGCTCTTGAGGAAACCTACCCCTAGATGCATATTGTAACATAGTATTTATTAATTTTATTTATGTAACATAGTATTTCTTAATTTTATTATTTTTTATTTAACAGAGTGGTCATTTTTATGTTTTATATCTTGCGACTCTGTAAATTTCCCTCGTGGCTTATCTTTTGTTTACATTGCATAGTTTGTCCTTGCCTGAAATAAATTTTGTTTCCTCTTGAAGTTTTTGTCTTCCCTAATTTTCCACGTGGCAATATTCTAGCAAAGTATTTATTATTTTATTAACAGAGACTCATTTTTTATGTTTATATTTTGCTACTCTGTAAACTTCCCTCGGTGCTTATCTTTTGTTTATCATTCATTGCCTTAAATAAATTGCTGTGTCATCCTGAAGTTTGTCTTTCTAATTTTCCACGTGGCAATATGCAATATTTAAGCGGTGATTTTCTTACGAGCTGTTTTATAGGTCAGGAAGTTTTTTGGCTTTACTACTCACATTTTATCGGAATAAAGAAGCGTGGCATTGGGGGTTCTGATGTTTTAAATAGCTCTCTTTTCAACAACGTATGCTTATTTTTATAAAATATTTTTTAAAACAAATGTCAGAGAAGATAAATGTCTCGACAAAAATATCAAAAGAAAATGCCCAAAAAAAAAAATTGAGAAGTTTATAATCTTTCTGTTTATTTCGAAAATCATTTGTTGGTTGGAAGTTATTCAGAAAAAATATAAGGTTGTCCCAAAAGTTCGTGTTTTTCTTATGTCTTGGCGAATAATATTATTACGCGGCGAATACATAATAATACTACATAATACAATTACTTTATACATAATACAAAGACATTATACATAACGGCGAATAATATTGGTATTTCAATTTTTGCAATTGGTTATGAACTTTTAGGACAACCTTGTATAACCACATCAACCATTGTTTTATTTAACTCCCGACATTTCCGTGACGTCAGGAGTTAAATAAATCATTGGTTGTTGTGGTTATATTTTTTCTCTGAACTTTCTGTTTATGATATTGTAAAATCCTTATATGCATATAACTAAATTTAATCCTGCCCAGAAATCCTCCTCTACGTGGCGGGCGGGAGAAGCAGCACAAGTAAGGGATTCGGATTTGTTCTTATTTATACAATTTCAGGGATTGTATTGTACATAGTCCTTAACAATGAATCCAATTCTGTTCT
>CP092873.1:64456575-64537906 GCA_030710605.1 Cordylochernes scorpioides | reverse complement strand
CAACAATTCAGCTGCCATCCTCAACATCCTTAGACAGCTGTTATCTTCTGGAGTACCAATCAAACGTATTCTGACGGACAATGGTTCGAATTTCTCAAGTAGAAGCTTCAAAAATTTTCTGTCGGAAAATAAAATTGCCCATTCCCTTGCTACTTCCATACCATCCTCAGACATGTGGAATGGTAGAAAAGGCTAACCATACCCTTCTCACAAGATTGAGAGCTGCAATGTTGGAGAAACCGAAACAAAAATGGTCGACACTCGTACCATTTATTGTCAAGACCTACAACCAGACACCACATGAAGTAACAAAATTCAGCCCAAAGTTTATTCTGTACGGAATTGATGAATCACCATCTTTTTCTGACCATCCCATTACTTTAGAAGAAGCAAGAGGTCTGGCTCGCGAGAATACCAGAAAAGCTCAAATAAAGAGAAAGAATCTTCATGATGATAAACATCCAGATGTGGAATTCTCTGAGGGAGATCAAGTTTTGAGGACTGTTGCAAAGCACCATCCACACATGTCTAAACTCAGCCAAGACAACAAGGCCCTTTCTTCGTTAAGAAGAAGATCAGCAGTCTAGTCTATGACATCCAAGACACCGAAGGACGAGTGTACCGGGCTCATGCTTCTCAACTTCGATCTTTCAAGGACAGGGAGTCCTTGGGAGCCGGGGGGTGTGACGGTGTCTTGACCCACCGCCAATTTTAACGGCCCCTTTCAGCGCCATCAACTCTGCCGGCGGTGGTGGTGCCGCCAAGTCGGCGCGCATGCGCGGCGGCGGCGGTGACGTGGCAAGCACGCGCGGGAGATAGAAATCGACGGCGATCAGAGGCAGACATTCATTCTCATCCATCCATTTAAATCAAACTTTTTTCAACTCTTTTTAACTTGATAATTAATTTATAACATTTTATTAATAATTATATTTTATCCTAAATAAATTAAAATACCACAAATTAATAATTGAATCATTTTTTAAAAATCAAAAGAACCACCACAATATAATCTCTCCTTGTTTGTACACTATAATTAGCTGAAGAAGGGCTTGCCCGAAAGCTTCCTTGCGGCGATATATGAATCCTTCTTTCTAATTTGTCGAAATCCGCAAACCGTTTACCATGAATATATAATATTGTTGCAATGTGCCGACGTAGGGATGAACTGGCAGTCGTGTACGTGAGGCGAGTGCTGATGATATTCCCACACGCGGACAACAAGAAGCAGAGGCAGGGCTAGATGTTAGCACATCTAGGGATCGGGGACAGCCCACGGGACAGAGGTAGAGGCCATGACACCAACTTCGATGCTTATCACCGAGACATGGAGAGCGAGTGTGTGTCAGAGAGAAAGGCTGAAGCGGACTGCCGAGTAACACTTCTAGAACATCTGCTGACCCTCTGTCAAAACTTGTCTTGTTTTCAGGGGTCGTTTATAAAGAGTCCCTGGGGGCCGGCCCCACATGGGCGTTGGCATTTTCCTCCTCTCTCCCCAGCTGTCCCCAGCTGACCGCTCTTTGGATCTTTATTTGGACGTCAACATTTTTAGTTTTACATACAAATATGGGTTTACAGGTATTATTAATAAGGATATAGCATATATACAAAATATGGGGGTGGTATCAAATAGAAACGGTGTACATTTTAATACAGTTTGAAATATACAATATATATATGTCATAATTTGTATATACCAAGATGTAACCCCACCACAATATATGCAATGTATGATCCAAAAAGTTTTAATAAAAGCTAGGCCTAGCGAACTGGAGAGAACAACCCTTACCAGGATTTCATTATCCAGGAAGTAAAGGTTATTACCCAGGAACCATAAAACTAGGTTCAAAGACCTTCTTCTTCCTGGAGGATGGTAATCATGAAAAAGACAAAGGAGGTACCAATATCCAATCAGAGTTCAGCATGAATAGCTAACATCCAACCAAAAGTCGCCACGTAGACGATTTCAACCAATGAGAGCAATGGAGAGTTAACGAGGAAAATCTCGGACTCAAGTTAGTCAGTTGGGAGCTCGCCACCACAAGGAGCAAGACGTGCTTAACCCCTTCTCACCCAGGTAACTTCTATGTTCAGAATGTCATAGTCAAGTGCCCCATTAGTCAAAAAACCTTCTCTCCCTTAATCGCGAGGTCCTCTTCAACCCCATCCTGTGTCCCTCTCGTTATTTCCCCTGTGAAAAAACCACCACCTCGACCAAACGACTGCGCCATCAACCACCACAAGTCACCAACCCCACAGTAAGTCAACAGGGTCTTACAACAATCAACAAACATAAAAGGGTCCCAATCCAAACAATCAATCCAAAACGATAATATTATAGAGAGTCGACAGGATATATATAATGGAAAACGAGCAAGATCAAGATGCGAAAAATGAGGACAGCGTGGTCGGAGAGAGAGAGGAACCCACCGAAGAGACAAGCCCCCTAGCGGCCCTAATACTGCAGTTGACCACCGCCCTCACGCAAATAGGGTCGACCCACCGCGCGGATATGGATCTGCCTCCCTTCGATGGGACATACGCCGCTCGCCAATTCTTCCAGGCCTACGACCGGAAGATGGACACGCCCGCGTAGACATCCCCGATAAGTTGCTAAGGTTACCGGGCTACCTGACGCGCCAACCCCTGGAATTCTTCAGGAAACTCCGGTTGGCCACCCAGAGCTACTTTCAGGTGAGGCAAACCCTCATGGATCTCTACCCAGAATCCAGCGAGGCATCCTTCGCCAAATACTTCGCCATGAAGCTTGCTGGTCAGGCAGACCTGGAGAAGTATTACCGGGAGAAAACCGCCATGGGAATGCAACTGGGACTCCCACAGGAGGTAATCCTCGAGACGCTGACGGAGTGGTTGCCGCTCTCCGACCAGCGCCTGGTCCGCGTGGTACCTCCTGAGAGCCTGGGAGAGTGGTTCCAACTGGTGCAGCGGATCCATGGGCCCAGCGCACCAACTGCACGTCACCGCGAGGAACAACCGCCCCCATGTCGGGCCCATACACCAGCACACCCAGAAGAACAGGTGCGTGGACTGCACCTGCTCCGCCGTCGAACTGTAAGTTCTGCGGCGCCCATCATTGGCACAGTGAATGCCGATATAAACCAGCTCAACACGCGAGCGCGCGGGCAGTGCAAACAGCCCCACATCCACAACAGCCCAACACCCCATACCAAGCCAAACCGGACAAGCCGCCCGAGACGCCCCAGCCTTTCGCCAACCAGGTTGGAAGGCACCACCCACTTTTCGTCAGCCAGCTTACGATTAAACTGTCCATCACGCCTGAACTTTCACCCCCTTTTCTCATTGACACAGGCGCAAGCTTGAACATAGTGCCCTATAACCTCTATAAAAAATTAAAAATTAACCTCCCTCAATAAAAACTTAAAAACAATCCATAGACCTACAGGTCATAAACGGTCTGGTACCGACCTTAGGTCAAATAACCCTCCCCCTGACAATAGGTAAATTAACCAAAAAAGAGAATTTCCATGTGGTGGAAGCACCTCTACCATTTGGAATTCTCGGAATAGATACCCTCCGAAAATTTAAACTAACAATAGACTTTAACCAAGGCACTATGTTCCAACTTGCCGGCCCAATTGCCAAAACCACCTACCACTTTGCTCACTTACCCAATGAATGCGCCTATTGGGAATGCCAAGCGGAGTCACAAAAGGCTCACAACGCACCCAAGCCTTCCGCACATGGCACCCAATGCGCGCATCCATTGGTCAAAACCAATTGCCAACATGCCAATCTAGTCACGCGCACGCACAACACAATTTTCTCACTAAGGCCAATTACCTTTATTATAAGTCCTCAATGCACAAGGCCACAACAGCCCAAACCCATCATAAAAATGCACAAAATGTGTCCATCCAACAGGACAACTCTCACACTAAGCACACACGTGACCACACGTCACCCCACAACCGTCACGCACGTGTACATCGCAACAAGCGCGACACTCGCACCAAAAGGCGACAGAAACACCACTCAAACACATGCACAACCACTGTCAGTACAACCACACCATTTACACGAAACATAGAAACAATTCACGCTATCCAACAACCACACAATACACAAGCGCTATGAACGCTTATAAGAAGTTCATCCCGGACTACGCCCGCTTGCGGACGCCACTTAACAACCTTCTCAAAAAGGATGTCACGTGGGTCTGGGATGACAAATGCCAGAAAGCGTTCACTAGCCTGAAAGAAAGCCTCACAACACACCCCACTTTACACCTTTACCAGGAAGGTCTGCCATGCCAGGTGTTCTGTCACGCCTCAACACTCAGCATCGCAGGCGTCCTCAAACAGGTCCACCCTGATGGGAAGACCTACCCAATCCAATATTTCAGCCGCTCCCTGCGTTCACACGAACGGAACTACTCCAGCTCTGAATTAGAATGCCTAGCAATCGTTGAGAGTGTGGAAAAATTCCGCGTCTGTTTGATGGACAGAAAATTTACCATATTTTCTGACCATCACGCATTGCAGTGGCTGAAAACGATCAAAAGCCCGTCAGGCAGATTATTTCGATGGAGATTACGGCTATCGAGATACGAATATGAGGTTCGTTACATAAAGGGAGTACAACAATATGAAACGGACATCATAACTCGTAACCCGTTCTGTGGCTTCTTAGACGCCCCCCTCATTAAGAACCATCAGCCTTCCCCATATGGAAATCCTAAACTGACCATTGATCACAACGGACTTCATACCATTTCCCGCAAAGGTGTAACCAAAATCATAATTCCAAAAACACTCACCAACAAACTACTTTAATCAGTACACACACAATACAACCATCCAAACATCTCAAAGATGACGAGACTCATCTCCGCTCAATATTATTGGCAGAACATGTTACAAGACATTGCACAAAAGGTCAAAACATGTCCAGCCTGCCAATTGACAAAACGTATCGATAGATCCAAACAACCTCTCCAAAGAGATATCGATACAGTCCACATAAACAAACTAAACCCGTACACAAAAAATACCCAATACAAAACACCAACAATAACAAAATTGAAATAATAATTCCTTCACTAAACTTTAAGAACGAAATACTTGATGAGGAAAGAGTTTCTTTATTACACAAAATTAGTTCACAAGCTTTCGGGCACAATCACCCTTCTACTGGTGTAAAACGAGACAAAATTATTAGTGGCATTCAGCTATATACATATATACAAAGAGTTTTTGTATATATGTATATAGCTGAATGCCACTAATAATTTTGTCTCGTTTTACACCAGTAGAAGGGTGATTGTGCCCGAAAGCTTGTGAACTAATTTTGTGTAATAAAGAAACTCTTTCCTCATCAAGTATTTCGTTCTTAAAATAACAAAAATACACCACCTACGACATAGGAATGATTACACGTTTCCACTTAAAACCCCTACACCCGCCATTTTTTTTAACAGAACCATTGACAATCAAACCGACGAACAGCGAACCTTTCATTCATTTAGATCCCACCATTGTCACCAAAACTCGATTTACACCACTCACCCATGATAACAAAGAACGCGACATCGCCCATCCACAGGTAGATCCAATCACAACAAGTCCGCCAAAACCAATCGAATTACAACACGATACACAAAGCCATCAACTCATGGAGAAGACATGGGAGAAAATGTGCAGGTTTCCCATATTTCACTTAATATTTTTTATCTGTCTTCTGATTATGCCCTATAAACTCGCTCCATTTATAATAATAACCTACCTTGGACTATATACCCAACAGCCCCAAAGGCTGTACCAATTACAGGAAGCCATCTTCCATATAGGAAGTGCCGTCTATACATTTGTCGCACTTATATTGGATATCCTAAAAGACAACTTCCAGCGGACATTCATGACGCCCCAACCAACCTAATTAAGAAGTGTCCAGCGGGCGTTGAGAACCCCAGATCAATTACAGAAGGGGAGGACAGAATTAGAAATTCCCCTCGCCTGGCCTCTCGTTTCCGGCAATAAGATTGAGGTCACTTTGTCCTCCCGCGATACTCAAAGTTCGCCGCCATCTTGATTGTCACCAAATGCGTTTCCGCTCAACGTTGGATCCATTTCAAAACGAGTTCACATCCCGATTTTATTACAAAAACACATTTAATTATATTAATATCATCATATTAATATTATATTAATAAACAAATTTAATTCTCAAATCGCATTCCAAATGAATTAAAACCAAATTCGTTTCTTTTACCAACATTTCCAAACAATATTACATGTCATCCATATAAAACAAGCATACAACCTTCACGACCAATACGCAAAATTCAGATCTCAAGGTCAAATACGAACAAAAACACGCACATTACCACTTAAAGGATAGTATAAGAAAAAATTAGGTAGCAAAGCTTTCGAGATTACGTTTTTCCCGAAAAGAAGAAACAACCACTTTAGAAGGGTCGAGGACTCTCCTCGAACCCTGTATTCAAAGATCCGATTCCGGTCACGACCTCCCGATAACGAAGTGGATATCGGGCGATCATATCTTTAGTGCCCTAGGGAATTGCATAAAAATCCCTAGAACGCATTAAGGCTCTCTCGGGACAAATTAACATAATACACTCGACCTTGAGATTTTGAAAGACAATACAACCCCAAACACATTACAACAAATACAAATACAAACTTAAGGTTAACGAGATTCCCGTGTCTCCTGTACACACAATGTAAACGCACTTTTGGGAAGGATCATGTTTTCACCCACAAGTCGCACAGGGACAAAAAATCTACGAGGGCAAATTAAAAAGGGCAGGATGCGCCGCGTGACCTAGATACATTAGCATGTAACTTTTTATCACTAAGACCTTCCTTTTTCTTTTTCCTTATCCCATTCATTTACATTTTTTTTTATATTTTGAAATCAAAATTCTTGATCAAATATTTACCATTTGTATAACAACCTTTTATTTTTTTTCCACTCAACAAAATTTTTTAAACGAAAACTCACCTTATTTTCCAACAAATTTTTCTCAACGAAAACTCACCTTGTTTTCTAATAATATTTTTTTTACGAAAACTCACTTTTGTTTTCTTTTAATTTTTAACGAAAACTCAAACTCACTGGTTTTCTTTTAATTTTATATATTTTTATTTTATTTTTGATTTCTCAAAAGCCCTAACAGAAAGATTTCCTTGATTTTGTTTTCCCCATCTCGAGCTGAATATTGTGTAGGCATCTTTTTCTTTTTTTTTTTTTCACTCAACAATGCACCAAAGCGCATTCACTTTGATTTCTTATGATTAAATTTTAATTTTGATTTCTCAAAAGCCCTAACAGAAAAATTCCCTCGATTTTGTTTTCCCCATCTCGAGCTGAATATTGTGTAGGCATCTTTTTCTTTTTTTTTTTCACTCAACAATGCACCAAAGCGCATTCACTTTGATTTCTTACAATTAAATTTTATTTTTGATTTCTCATAACCCTAACAGAAAAATTCCCTCGATTTTGTTTTCCCATCTCGAGCTGAATATTGTGTAGGCATCTTTTTCTTTTTTCCTCAACAATGCACCAAAGCGCATTCACTTTGATTTCTTATAATTAAATTTTATTTTGATTTCTCTTCCTTTAACTCAACAATTATTTCACCAACACCATTCTATTTTATCTTTTATGTCACATACAATACTTGTATAAAGCCTCCCAGTACCCATAATTAATTTTTCCCCCACAAAATTACTTTTCCCTTACAGAATTCATAACAGGTTACCCTTTTTTAAATTCTTCACATGTAGGGGGCGCATCTGTCATAATTTGTATATACCAAGATGTAACCCCACCACAATATATGCAATGTATGATCCAAAAGTTTTAATAAAAGCTAGGCCTAGCGAACTGGAGAGAACAACCCTTACCAGGATTTCATTATCCAGGAAGTAAAGGTTATTACCCAGGAACCATAAAACTAGGTTCAAAGACCTTCTTCTTCCTGGAGGATGGTATCATGAAAAAGACAAGGGAGGTACCAATATTCAATCAGAGTTCAGCATGAATAGCTAACATCCAACCAAAAGTCGCCACGTAGACGATTTCAACCAATGAGAGCAATAGAGAGTTAACGAGGAAAATCTCGGACTCAAGTTAGTCAGTTGGGAGCTCGCCACCACAAGGAGCAAGACGTGCTCAACCCCTTCTCACCCAGGTAACTTCTATGTTCAGAATGTCATAGTCAAGTGCCCCATTAGTCAAAAAACCTTCTCTCCCTTAATCGCGAGGTCCTCTTCAACCCCATCCTGTGTCCCTCTCGTTATTTCCCCTGTGAAAAAACCACCACCTCGACCAAACGACTGCGCCATTAACCACCACAAGTGACCAACACTACAGTAAGTCAACAGGGTCTTACAACAATCAACAAACATAAAAGGGTCCCAATCCAAACAATCAATCCAAAACGATAATATTATATATATATGAAATTTTACCCTCTCTTATTTATGTGAGCATCAATACTTGATTAAACATATATTTTATAACATTTTTTAGAATTGAAACAAATATTAATTTCACGCATGTATATAACTATTTCAGAAATAAAGATGTTGATCTCTTTCTCAGCAATAATGACCAAAAAACCTGAAGGCTGTTGGCCTTCATAAGCGTGTTGTAATCAGTAACTCAACGACTGACAAAAGCTGGTGTTGTTAGCAAACTATAGTATCCATTATTTGCATTATATTTCTGAAAGAAATAAAACATTTTAATTGAAGGTATCGTCACCTTTACAAACGTATAGGATTATTACAACAAAACGCATTCTTTAAGTTATAATAGACGTTAAAAACGATGTGCTTCGATTGAGAATCTCTGTCATCTAGCAAGCTAAGGTCGGCGACACAAAACCACATGGTGATATTTGAGAAATTCAGAACTTCCATGTGTTGAAAATATGTGAATTCAATTTTAGACTTTAAAATTTATTTAAAAAATAGTTAATAATTATTTCTTTTAATTGTTCTAAAAATATATATCTTGTACCATTGTTGTAAAAATTAAGAACAAAAACAACTCAAGTATAAATTGTATATTTTGTTTTGTTCTTTGAATTTTAATAAACTATTTTCATTTAATATGAAAAATAGTACAAATATGATATTGTACTGGGATAAGGTTCATAAATTAAGAAAAAGGCATCTCCTTATTGTGCAACTGAAAGTTTCTGATGGCTTGCGCCATCTATCGGAAAAATATCAACTATTCATTGATTTTTAATTATTCCAGAATGATGCCAGAATGGCGCAAGCCTTCAGCAACTTGCAGTTGCACGATAAGGAGATGTATTTTTATTTATTTTCATTTAATTAAAATCGTATGTATAATAATTCTTTTAAAACAAAAAAAAATTAAACCATGGAAACCATGGTTTCTGATTATGGCCCTCTTTAGTCCAATGATTCTATGAGATCCACAAGGGATTCATGACATATGCGAATCTATTGAAAGGATGCTTAGCTGGAAAATAGGCAGACACACTATATTTATAATTGTATGCATTTCTACTGTTCTCAAAGCTTATGTCCATAGTTCATCTAAAATATCCATTCCAAGAATCTAGCACCAATATCACTATAAAAGGAAAACCGAAAAATGCAATATAACAGCGGTATGGTAGATTAGACTGGGGAAACCGCTGGGAGGGTTCACCACTGATAAGCCAGGCACTCCCATTAATTTTTCCATTACAGTAAGGGCAGTAGAAATTCTTTTATTTTAAAAGAATCATAGGCGTCTATAATAGATTCGAATTTTCATAAATTGAACTATTGCTGGTGGAAAATATAGATAATTACTGAATGGACAGAAGTCCAATGCGTCATCCTTGAACATTTTTGGTACATTGATTTATTCAAGGCAATATTTCAATTTATGAGAGTAAGTGCAAATATAAAAAATTCTGTAACGCCTCCCAGCTAAGATATAACGGCAATGAATGTACATTGGATCATATTGATAGAGACTCAAACATTTCCCCATACATAAGCCAAAATACATCTTTTACTAGATTGTCCTGTTTTTCAAGACTACAGAATTGAAAATAATTTAATAGTAATTGATACAAGTATTTTTATTTCCAGTAAAAAAAATGTATATTATATTTAATACTTTTGTAGATATATTTTAAATTTTATAGCAACTGATTTTAAGAAACTGATAATTTATATTATGCTTATTGTACATATTGGCAGACACTGCTTTTTGTACATAGTTCTTTTTTCTCGTTTTTTCTCTCTTTCTCATTGTTAACATCATATGACTATTCTATTCACGGCCTAAAATTATTGTATATATATGTATAGACAAATGTAAGGGCATACTTGTATGACAGCGCAAGTGTCCCTAGCGGGACATAGCGTTTCAAATTGAAATAAAATTTTAAAAAAGGTAAAAAAAGGTATTCAAAAAATAAAGGTAATCTCTGCCGTTAAAGATATACGCCAAAACTAAGCGCCATCTGTTGAACTTCGCAAACTAACAGTCTAGGGTCGGTGACAAAGTTACAACACCAGCTTTGGAAAACTGAGAAGCGACTACCTGGTTTCGGACTTATGGCCCTCTTCAGTCCTGGGGGAGATCTTTGATTTCATAAGATACTGTTATGTATTCTTAAAGGTGATATAAATCTTCTTAATTTAATTGTGTGAATAAGCAGAGTAGCATTATCACTGATTATAGTATTCATTATATTATCATAGATATGTAAATAAGTAGATCTTAAAAAGACTATGTGTGTGTGTGCAGATTGATAAAATAATAATAAAATTAAATCTTTAATATAAGACCAACGAGCAAACAATTTCTTTTTTTAACATAAAAACTTAACAGATACACAAAGAGATGAACTGAAATCTTCCCATTTTACCAAAGAGGTGTTACCTGATATGTACTATTAGCCAGAAACCGTAGTCTCTAGATGGGCACTTCTAGGTTTGCCAAATCTTGTGTTTGATTTCGAATCGAATAGGTTTGTTTGCAGAGACGGTCAATATATGGCGCCTATAGACCCTTGACGTCTATTTTGACGAGAAAGACGACCCTTATGCATATATACGAGGGCCATCCAATAAATAAGTTTCCCTATTTTTTAACAAATAAACCACATTATTTACAATTATGCAGTTATTTTATTTTCATTATACAACTCAAAGACTACTTCTCTAAATAATCACCATTTCTGTCCAAACATTTTTGGTACCGTTGTAGCAATTTTTGATACCACTGTTGTACCAAGCCGTGTCCTGTCTTCGTAGCCAGTGGTTCTCCTCCGCCTGCACTTCGTCATCATTCGCAAAGTGCTTGCCTCCAAGGTGCCACTTGAGTGCTGGAAAAAGATGGAAGTCGCTTGGGGCAAGTTCCAGAGAATAAGGTGGATGTGTGAAAATTTCCCATTTGAAGTTTTCCATAGCCATAACTTTGCCTGCAGAGATTGTGACCTTCGCCTTTTTTGGTGCACTTTCCTCAGGCTTCTTCCACACCATGCTTTGTCGTTTTGTTCCTGGAGTTGAATGATGCACCTAGCTTTCATCTCCAGTGACAATACGGGAAAACAGTTGATTTCCATCTCTTTGATGCATTTCCAGGAAAGCTCGGGCTGCCTTCATCCGTTGTTGCTTGTGATTTTCCAAGAGCAAACGTGGGACCCATCTTGCGCAGACTTTGAGAAAATTCAAAATATCTGACATGATTGTTCCAATCGAAGAGCGTCCAATTTCGATTCCAGGAGGCAGTCGAATCATTATTTCGTCAATGGTGACGCGGCGATCTGCTTCCACCACATTCCGAACAGCAGCAGCGGCTGCATTGTCCGTAGCAGTAACGGGCCTGCCGCTTCGCTCGTCATCATGCACGTTTTGCCGTCCTTCTAAGAACCATGAACGCCATCGGCGAACCATTTGGATGCTCATACATTCTTCACCATACACTGACACTAAATTGCGATGAATATTGACCGCAGTTTCATTTTTCGCCGTGAAAAAAACGAACTACAGAACGGAGTTCGCAAGTGGACACGTTCACCAGTGGTAGCTCCATGGAAACTGAAGCGCTACGGACTTGCGCGTACGAGTAGCGTGATTTTGAAGGTCACTAGCTTCCAACGCATCCTAGTGACCATTTCTTCCATACTAACTAATTTTTACAACGTTTCGTTTGCAGAAAAAAAATAGGGAAACTTATTTATTGGATGGCCCTCGTATTTATAAGTTTTACATTCTCTTATTTGTAAGCAACAAATCTTAAGCATATAGTAAGAATAAACCTATAGGTAAATAATAAAACCATATATATATTAAGAAAAAGGCATCTCCTTATCGTGCAACTGAAAGTTGCTGAAGGCTTGCGCCATCTATCGGAATAAATATAAACTATTCTCGTTGATTTTTAATTATTCCAGAATTGGCCAAATACCCATTCTTGATTAATTAAGAAAAACTAACCACGGACGCGTTTCGGGCTGTTGGCCCTCATCAGCGTGGTGCAAGCTGTACCTCAACGACCAAAAAATTGGTCATTAAGGCATCCTGAAAAATCATGAAACGGGTAGTTGATATTTATTCCGATATATAGATCGCGCAAGCCATCAGCAACTTTCAGTTGCACGATAAAAATCAACGAGAATAGTTGATATTTATTCCGATAGATGGTTCAAGCCATCAGAAACTTTCAGTTGCACGATAAGGAGATGCCTTTTTCTTAATTTACACACCTTATCCCAGTACAATATCACATTTGTACTATTTTTTCACATATATACATGTTGTGAATATTTTGTAGTTGTTAGATAAAGGGTTGATGAGACAAAGAATCGATAAGATAAAGGGTTGGTGCAGTCCTGTTAAGAAAAATGTAATTATTTACCATCAAGAAGCTTTTATTTTCAATTACTTGAGTAAATATTACACATTATTTATTTTCACATTATATAGAATTTATCAAGTTAATCCTATATTAGTGATTTAAAAGAATAGATATGTTAACTACGCATATTTACAACAAAACTGAAAGTCTTTCTAAAAACGATGATAACCAAAAGTAAAAATATCAATAAATAAAAATAAAATATATATTTTTAAAATATAGAAATATTTGAGTTTTTAGATTATATAATATATATATATAAAACGAAAATTATACCGCGAATGTTTCTTTTAAAAATCGAAATTTATTTTCAAAGAGAAATAGCGACATTTCTAACTTTGAGGATGAGGTATGGAAAGGTGAAACATGAAGAGTAATGGAGAACGGAAAAATAAAAAGTGTCCAGGGGCGGGAATCGAACCCACACCCTTCTGCTTACCGGGCAGGTGCCTTGTCCACTCGGCTACCCTGGACGTATTTTTCCGTTCATAACTTATATTTAAAGTAACATTTAAAATACAATATAACGCGGCTGATGATTGTAAAACGAAAATTAAAATTATACCGCGAATGTTTCTTTTAAAAATCGAAATTTATTTTTTCGATTTTTAAAAGAAACATTCGCGGTATAATTTTAATTTTCGTTTTACAATCATCAGCCGCGTTATATTGTATTTTAAATGTTACTTTAAATATAAGTTATGAACGGAAAAATACGTCCAGGGTAGCCGAGTGGACAAGGCACCTGCCCGGTAAGCAGAAGGGTGTGGGTTCGATTCCCGCCCCTGGACACTTTTTATTTTTCCGTTCTCCATTACTCTTCATGTTTCACCTTTCCATACCTCATCCTCAAAGTTAGAAATGTCGCTATTTCTCTTTGAAAATAAATTTCGATTTTTAAAAGAAACATTCGCGGTATAATTTTAATTTTCGTTTTACAATCATTTATATTGTATTTTATTATATTGTATTGTATTATAGTTATATTGTATTTTAAATGTTACTTTAAATATAAGTTATGAACGGAAAAATACGTCCAGGGTAGCCGAGTGGACAAGGCACCTGCCCGGTAAGCAGAAGGGTGTGGGTTCGATTCCCGCCCCTGGACACTTTTTATTTTTCCGTTCTCCATTACTCTTCATGTTTCACCTTTCCATACCTCATCCTCAAAGTTAGAAATGTCGCTATTTCTCTTTGAAAATAAATTTCGATTTTTAAAAGAAACATTCGCGGTATAATTTTAATTTTCGTTTTACAATCATCTGCCGCGTTATATTGTATTTTAAATATATATATATATTATAAAAAAAATTGTTTGATATAGAATTTGCTTAGGTTGTTTAAGGATACATGAGTATGGTTGTGATATTGCAGTTGTGGTAATATTAATAAATATAGTTTAGGTCAAAATTAGCTTTAATTATGCTAATGAAGAAAATAAAATACAAAATTTGAGAAAGTACTACCTGACTTAAGGCGAGTATAATATAGAAAACAAAAGATTATTTACATAATTACCAAAATTTTGAGCCGGCCAACGGGAAACAAAAACAATGAGTTTATAAAGGGAAAGTCGCGACATCTGGCGGTCGACTTTATAGAGTAGTTTGTTCTAGAAATTATAATTTTTTTTTTTAAAATAAAATATAATTTTTATATAACACACACATATATTATGATGCACTAGCGCGCCATCTGTTGTCAAAATTCGAAAATATTATAGACGCGTATGATTATTTTGAAAAATAAACAATTTCTACTGCCCTTACTGCAATGGAAAATTAATGGAAGGGCCTGGCTCATTAGTGGTGAACCCTACCAGCGGTTTCGCCAGTTTAATCTACCGTACCACTGTTATATTGCATATGTCGATCTTCCTTTTATAGGGATACTGATGCTAGACTCTTGGAATGGGTATTTTTTTAATTTATTTATTAATTTTTCCATTGCAGTAAGGGCAGTAGAAATTGTTTATTTTTCAAAAGAATCATACGCGTCTATAATATTTTCGAATTTTGACACACACAAATATATATATATCGCATTTTTTTCTTTCACACTTTAATTAATTATTAAAACTATGTTTCAAGTTTGATTCAGGCCTAACTTATTTTTGTGTGAATTGCTTACAGAATAGCAATGCTCGTTGAAAGTACACATAAATATATATATGTCATAATTTGTAAAGAGCTGTATACAACCCCGACCCAATATGTATGTACAATGTATGTTTCAAAGATTTAATAAAGAATAAGGTAACTGGAGGACAGAAAGCGTAGAAGTCAGGCCTAGCAAAGAGGCTTAAAGTTAGAACAACTATTAATAAAATTACAGCCAATTTTATGATCGCGGAAATCATAAAAGTTGAGTTTAACGACCAGTATTTCCTGGGCAGGGCCGGGCATGTCTTACGACAAAGGAATCAGCAAGGACCAATTAGGAAGTAACACCTAAGTAGGTCAACCAATAGCAAACGGCCACGTGACATATTCCTACCAATTAGGAAACAACACCTAAGTAGGTCAGCCAATAGAAAACGGCCACGTGACATCTTCCTACCAATTAGAAAGAAGAAAGGTCTTGGTGTTAAATCGAGAACCTAGGATAGTTAGTCGGTCGACTCGCTTCCATCGGGACAACACCTATACAGTAATGCTTTCGCTCCCACCGAGACAGCATCTAGAATAGTCTTCGACTCGACCCCACGGAGGTAACATCTGCTCTAGAGACCTCTCTCTCCGCTCATTCCATAGCTAAGTCCAATCATCGCCATGTGATCAGATAATTAATAAGTCAAAAACCGCTCCGCCTTCTCTCTAAACCTTTCTTTCCTCCAAACCAGTTGCCTTTTATTTTCAACCCATCAAGTGTCCTGGCTTATTTCCCTTGTGTGTAATCCTTTCTTACTCAGCCACCACGACTGCGTCATCACCACCAACAAATATCAATCACCCCGCATAATATTACGATAGTAATTGAAAGTCGACAGGATCATGGTGGAAAGTAACCAGGACGCAAGCAAAACAAACGGCAATGACAAACCGAGAAAGGAGAAGCTGGCAACGAACGAAGCGACAAAACACACCCTGGCGACAATAATTTTGCAGTTGACCGCCGCACTTCAAGGAGCAAGGTACACTCAACTACAGACGGCGTTCCGTAGCGCCACCCCCGGAGCAGCCCACACCCCCCGCCGACCGAAAGGCGAGATGGACGCGACAGCCGACGCACGTGCCACCACCCCAGGCAAGTGTCAACGTGGCCGGACACCGACCACCGAGGAGTCATCCACCGCCATGCCGTACCCGTACACCGCACCCGAAAGTAATCCGCGCGAACCGGGACAGTGCAAACGGTCCCAAAACGACATTCCAGTACCGGACTTCACTTCAATTCCGCGGAGGGTGCAACCATCCCAAGCCCAAGACGTCCCAGCCGAGCCGACCTTTCGAGATTAAGGTAGGCACTCACCCTATGGCGTCAAGAATTGACTTTGGACTTATATCTAACCCTACCTACCCCTTTAACCATGTATCTAAACATGTACCAAATGAATGCAAGCACGGGCTAGGCCAAAACCTGTCCCAAAGGACTCGCACAGCACCCAAAGCTTTCACACATGGCAACCCTTGCCTGCATTCATTGCCCCAACCCCAAATATATACATGCCACCATTCTAACCTCACACCACGCAACTTTTCACTCAACCCCATTGCCAGTACTATATGCCCTCAACTCATAAAGCCACAACGGTTTCAACCTACAATCCCAATAATACCCAAAAACGAGTCCGTACAACAACGCAGCTCACCCACTTACCACACAAAACCCATACGTGACCATACGTCATCACGCAACAAACACGCACCCATACGTCATCATGCAACAAACACGCACAACCCGCCCAACAGGCGCGACACGCACACCAAAAGGCGACAACAACCAGTAAGCGCATGCACAACCGTTAAGAATAATACAATCATCCCGTCTACACAAAACATAGAAAAAATTCACGCCACCAAACAACCACACAATCGAAAAACATTGCGATCTTTCCTAAAAGCTGTGAACGCCTATAAAGAGTTCATTCCGGACCACGCCCGCTTGCGGACGCCACTTGTCAACCTTCTAAAAAAGGATGTCATGTGGGTCTGGGGTGACGAATGCCAGAAAGCGTTCACTAGCCTGAAAGAAAGCCTTACCACACACCCCACATTACACCTTTACCAAGAAGGTCTGCCATGCCAGGTGTACTGTAACACCTCAACACTCGGCATTGCAGGCATTCTTAAACAAGTCTACCCTGATGGGAAGACATACCCAGTTCAACATTTCAGCCGCTCTCTGCGTAGTCACGAGCGAAATTATTCAGACTTGGAACTACAATGCCTAGCCATTGTGGAAAGTGTGGATAACTTCCGCGCCTGTCTAATGGGCAGAAAGTTTACAATACTTTCTGACCATCCTGCATTGCAGTGGTTGAAAGAGATCAAAGCCCCGTCAGGCAGATTGTTTCGATGGAGGTTAAGACTGTCAAGATACGAATATGAGGTCCGTAGCATAAATGGAGTACAACAATATGAAACGGGCGTTGTAACTCGTATCCCATTTTGTGGCTTTCTAGATGCGCCACTCATAAAGAGCCAACAGTCTTCTCCACCGGGAAAATCTCGCGTGACTATGGATCACAATGAACTGCGCACCGTCTCCCGAAAAGGTGTACTTAAAACTATAGTCCCAAGTTCACTTACAGCCAGACTTCTTAAGTCCGTACACACACAACACCACCATCCAAACATCTCCAAGATGACGAGACTCATCTCGTCACAATATTATTGGCAGAACATGACACAAGACATCGCAAAACAGGTAAAAACCTGTCCCACCTACCGATTCGCTAGAAGAATCGATGAATCCAACCAACCTCCACGTAAAAATACCGACACAGCCCCCAAGGCAAAACAAAATTCGTACATAAAACACAGCGTACACACAACACAAAAAATGCCGAAATTACATCACCCACGTCAGAGAAACGATTACACATCTCCACTTAAACCAATTACCGCCGACATATCTCTAATAAAACCATTGACGATCAAACAGGAGAACTGCGAACCTATCACAATCATTTAAATTCTACAATTAATAAGGTTCAAGCAAATATTTCAGAATCAACATTTATAACAACATGGAAGAACATGGGTCAATACCCTATCTTTCATCTGATTTTTATCCTTTGTCTGCTAGTCCTACCCTACAAATATATCCCAGTTTTATTTCTTAGTTATTTGTTTATTTATACCATGCCCTCCCATAGAGTTTTCGAACTACAAGAAGCAGTTTTTCATTTTGGACAAGCATTCGTAAAGCTTATTGTAATATTAGGAATAATTGTTGTAGAAAATTTAAATAAATTCCGAGAAAATAGAAGTAACTGAAAGTAACAAACCAGTGTCGAGAAAGAAAGAAATCCCACACCAGTAACAAGATCCGAGTCGCACCCAAAAACAATTAGGCGGACAGGAAACGCAGTTCCGCGAGGAAATAAAAGTCGAGCGGCCGTATGCAAATAGAGGGTGAGCTCCCGTTTCCGGATCTCGAATTACTTCGGACCCCTCTGCTGGCCAACACATAAAAATAGGTCATCGCTTTCCCATCCACAGATATCACCCCACTTTTCATGGCACCAATCTTGGATTCCAGTTCGAGCCTACGTATCGACTTTTACAATACAATTCCGCACACACAAGACGTCACACACTTCTAAATGAGTTCACATTCCTATTATAATTAATCAAATACTTTACAGACTTCCAAAAACGTTACATATTCCACCTACACGTAGATATCACAGACCTTAGGATCTCGACAACACATAGAATTCGCTCACACATTTCTTACACAAAAACTTCTAACATTTTTCACAATACACATAAAGACAAAAAATACACATAAAGGTTATATAGATTTCCATGTCTCCTGTACACATAGCATAAACGCACTTGAGGACTAGGATCACGTTTCCACCTAAGTGTCGCTACAGATGAGACAAAAAATTTATAGGGCATAATTGAGCAATTAAAACATCTAGATCAGGGCATGTAGATACACAACGGGTTCAAACCAATACACCTTATTGTTGATATATTAACCATTTTCACTATTTTTTTTTTCAAATTAAAATTAAAAGATTTAACCAATTTAGCAATTTATTATCACTTTTAATCATTAATTATCATTTTATTTACCACTTAGTTTATATTATCGTAGTTTCAAATCAACGAAAACTCACTGGTTTTCTTTTAAAATTAGACATTATATTTTATTTTGATTTACAAAAAAGCCTTTTTCTTTTCTTTTTTTTTTACCATGCATCAAGCATTCACTTTGATTTCTTCCAACTTTTTATTTTATTTTTTGATTTCTCAAAAGCCCTAATAAAAATCCCTCGATTTCCATTCCCAATATCGAGTAGAATATAGTTAGGCATTTCTTTTTTACCATGCAACAAGCACTTTTCTTTTTTTTTCTCACCATGCAACAAAGCATTTTTTTCTTTTTTCTCACCATGCAACCAAGCATTTACTTTGATTTCTTCCAACTTTTATTTTATATTGATTTCTCAAAAGACCTAATAGAACTCCCTCGATTTCATTCCCAATCTCGAGTAGAATATAGTTAGGCATTTTCCTTTTTTTCTCACCATGCATCAAGCATTCACTTTGATTTCTTCCAACTTTTATTTTATTTTTTGATTTCTCAAAAGCCCTAATAAAAATCCCTCGATTTCCATTCCCAATATCGAGTAGAATATAGTTAGGCATTTCTTTTTTACCATGCAACAAGCATTTTTCTTTTTTTTTCTCACCATGCAACAAAGCATTTTTTTCACCATGCAACCAAGCATTTACTTTGATTTCTTCCAACTTTTATTTTATATTGATTTCTCAAAAGACCTAATAGAACTCCCTCGATTTCATTCCCAATCTCGAGTAGAATATGGTTAGGCATTTTCCTTTTTTTTCTCACCATGCATCAAGCATTCACTTTGATTTCTTCCAACTTTTTATTTTATTTTTTGATTTCTCAAAAGCCCTAATAGAACTCCCTCGATTTCATTCCCAATCTCGAGTAGAATATGGTTAGGCATTTTCCTTTTTTTTTCTCACCATGCATCAAGCATTCACTTTGATTTCTTCCAACTTTTTATTTTATTTTTTGATTTCTCAAAAGCCCTAATAGAACTCCCTCGATTTCATTCCCAATCTCGAGTAGAATCTCGTTTAGGCGCATTTTCTTTTCTTCTTATCCCACTATGTACCATAGCATTCATTTTGATTTCTTACAATTAAATTTTTTTTGATTTCTATTAATTATACTCAACCTATATCATCAACACCGTTCTATTTTACCTCTTATATCACCACCAATGCTTGTATATAGCCTCTCAATAACCACAACTAATTTTCCCACAAATTATTTTTCCCTTTACAGAATTCTCTCAGGCTAACCCCTTCTTGAATTCTTCACATGTAGGGGGCGCATCTGTCATAATTTGTACAGAGCTGTATACAACCCCGACCCAATATGTATGTACAATGTATGTTTCAAAGATTTAATAAAGAATAAGGTAACTGGAGGACAGAAAGCGTAGAAGTCAGGCCTAGCAAAGAGGCTTAAAGTTAGAACAACTATTAATAAAATTACAGCCAATTTTATGATCGCGGAAATCATAAAAGTTGAGTTTAACGACCAGTATTTCCTGGGCAGGGCCGGGCATGTCTTACGACAAAGGAATCAGCAAGGACCAATTAGGAAGTAACACCTAAGTAGGTCAACCAATAGCAAACGGCCACGTGACATATTCCTACCAATTAGGAAACAACACCTAAGTAGGTCAGCCAATAGAAAACGGCCACGTGACATCTTCCTACCAATTAGAAAGAAGAAAGGTCTTGGTGTTAAATCGAGAACCTAGGATAGTTAGTCGGTCGACTCGCTTCCATCGGGACAACACCTATACAGTAATGCTTTCGCTCCCACCGAGACAGCATCTAGAATAGTCTTCGACTCGACCCCACGGAGGTAACATCTGCTCTAGAGACCTCTCTCTCCGCTCATTCCATAGCTAAGTCCAATCATCGCCATGTGATCAGATAATTAATAAGTCAAAAACCGCTCCGCCTTCTCTCTAAACCTTTCTTTCCTCCAAACCAGTTGCCTTTTATTTTCAACCCATCAAGTGTCCTGGCTTATTTCCCTTGTGTGTAATCCTTTCTTACTCAGCCACCACGACTGCGTCATCACCACCAACAAATATCAATCACCCCGCATAATATTACGATATATATTATATAATCTAAAATCTCAAATATTTTATATTTAAAAAATATATATATATTTTATTTTTATTCATTGATAATGATTTTTTTTAACCATCGTTTTTAGAATGACTTTCGGTTTTGTTGTTAATATGCGTAGTTAACTTATTTTAAAAAAAATCACGAATTAATTTCATAAATTTTACATAATTGTGAAAATAATTAATAGTGATGGTAAATAATTGTTTCTTTTTTTTATCACGACTGCACCTTCAACCCTTCATCTTATTAATCCGTTATCTTTACAAAAAATATATATTTCATAATATATATATATATAAAGGCATATCCTGACCAGGAGCACATGTGCTTTTTAGATGGCAGAGCGCCATCTAGTGGAACAGAAAGCCAAATCCACGAACGCATTTCGCGCTGTTGGCGCTCGTCAGCGTGGAGTAGGCTGTACCACAGCGACCAAAAATATTTTTAGTCCCAGGGGTTCTTTAGAAACCAAGAAATGGGTATTTAAGGCCAAATTTGAGTAAATACGCTTAAAACATGAAAATATAATAGAAAAAATCGACTGTTCTCAGAGCACGTTTATCTCCATCGATTACTTGAATATCGCAACCAAGAATTTCTCTAGAGAATGTCAAATATATTAGTTCAATATAATTATTTCAGTGGCGGATTAAACGGGAGAAATTGATGGGAAGGTTCAATAATAATGAACCACGACCTCCCAATATGTTATATCAAATGAAGATATCTTGTTCCAAAATGACTTTATTAGGTACCGCTCAACAAGAACAACCTAGTTTATGATATTTACAACAATGAATAATATGTGAAGGTTATTCACATATCTATATAGATAATACCGTAACAGAGTTTTCCATTGTAAAGTCCTGAGCTATCTCCTCCGAAGATTCTGAACTACACATAACGATCTATATACCAAAATTTTCGTTATTTTTTTCTTCGTATGATAGGCCTGTTTTTATTTTCCTAATGTTAACAGTTATTTTTATTTTTTAATTTAATCTATTTTACAATCGTAGATTTTTTGCATTTATCATCATCAATACCTTTGTTTTGAAATGCGTTCTTTTGTCTTATTACTACAACCAATCGTGATGAAACTTTGGGAAGATGTTTAGTATACTACCGGGATGGGTTCTGGCTAATTACTCTTTAGAAATAACCTTTCGTTGCATTTTTATTTACGATAAAACGTAGATTCACTCGCAATCAGCGCCCCCTCGCGGCAGATAATGGCCTTAAATAGCCTCGCATGAGCTTATTTGTAACGTCAATGTTAGCCTATAGGTTAGGTACACAGCTTCGTACCCCCGCAACCTAGGTTCGAGGCTCAGCGTAGGTGTTTTTTTTTTTTCATTTCTTTTATATTATTGTAGCAAATTATTAAAAATATTATTTTATTTAAAATGTAGGCTTTTTAAAATAAAAATTAAAATACACAATTTTTTAATAATATTTGTAACAAACCTAGGTTCGAGGCTCAGCGTGGGTGTCTTTTTTTATTTTCGTTTCTTTTATATTATTGTAGAAAGGTCTGTTTTTACAGCATTGTTATATTTTGATTGGTTTATTTTAAATATGTTTGTTATGAAGGCTCTATGTAATACTATTTAGAGCACATTTTACATTTTAAACACCTAAGCCCCCCTCTTTTTAATATTGTAGCAAAGTATTAAAAGTATTATTTTATTTTAGATGTTTGCCATGAAACTTTGGGAAGTTGTTTAGTATACTATCAGGACGATTTCTGGCGAATTATTTTAGAATAATATTTATAACAATAATTATAGCGAAATTAAGACATAGTGATTATATTCTGTGTTTGTGCATATATTAATATTTAACAGAAAATGTTAGAACGTTCTATTAGAATATCTCGAAAACAAAAAACAATACATATAAACGAGTTCACTGACATTTATTAATGCAGTGATTATAATCAATGATTACAATGAAGGGCTATATTATCGATATATATAAAAAATCACTTTCAAATTTTAACGTAACGTTCCATTCTCAATCCCGTAGGGCTTTAGATCGGCTAAAACATTTTTATCTTTATAAGTGATTATTAACTTTACTGTACTGAATAGTTTAGTATAATGTTAATTTAACATATTACAATTTAGCCACAGCAACGCGTGGCCGGGTTCGCTATTTATAATATATATTTCTGATTCATTTGATTATGATTATAATTTGTAAGTACTTTGTTATAGTTTTCCATTTAAATAGAGCTCAATTTTTGTGTATGTTTTCTATTTGCAGTATCTTTCCTAACGTTTTTTTTTTTCTCATAAATAGGCTGAGGTTATATTATTTTTCGAATTGTAGATTGAATTATTACTTTTATTCTATAATAATTATCTTTTATAAGTGTTTGTTATAGTTTTTCATTTGAATTTAGCACAATTTTTGTATCTGGTTATCTTTTTTGGCGTCTTTTCATCTCTCTTTGGCATCTTTTTTTTTCTCATTAATAAGACCTAATCCAAATAATTTAATAGTGTGTGACGTTTCAGCAACAGCATCAGACAAAAGAATAAATGAACTAAAGAATAAAATCTCATTTTTTCTTTTGTCTGATGATGGTGACATTTGGATTAGGTCTTATTTTTTTTATTAATTTGTTATAGTTTTTCATTTGAATTTAGCTCCATTTTTGTGTCTTATTTAATAAATGAACTAAAGAATAAAATCTCATTTATTCTTTTGTCTGATTTTTGTGTCTGATTTTCTTTTTTACAGTATCTTTCATAATGCCTGATTTGATTACTTGATCTGTTATAGTTTTTCATTTAAATTTAGCTCCATTTTTGTGTCTGTCGTTTTTTTTTCTTCTCATAAATAGGCTGATGCTGTATTTGTGTACTCAATTGTTGCTTTTTGTGTCTGGTTTCTTTTTTGCAGTATTTTTTTGGAATCCTTTTTTTTTTCATCAATTGTTTCCTCACATGCGTGGAATTTTCTTTTTTATGCCTGTCCTGGCTTTCAGTTTTATAGTTTTCCTCTGCTTGGTTCTTATTTTACCTTTTTTTTTCAGCGTCTTCTGTCATGCCTCGAAAAGGCCGTGGAAGACTCACTCCCCTAACAGCTAGGCGTGCTAATATGACTCGCCGCAGACGTAAAACCCCAATTGCTATTTCTCTTGTTTACTTTTTTACCAATGCCTATAATTTTTCACCTGAAAGATTTTTTATTTTGTTTGTTATTCAATAAATTATTATCACTTATTTTTGGTCTTCTTTTTACTTACTTATTTTACTGGGGGTTGGTGGAAGGATGGTCTAAGCCGTTGGTTTTCGACCGCTACGACCCGGGTTCGATTCCCGCATTGGGCACTTTTTTCTGAAAAATTAAAAAAAAAAATGCTCCAATGGCTTCCGATTCTTGCAAAAGTCCAACCCCACCAGCAAGCGCAAGTAATCAAACGGGGCTCTGGCACATTTGTAAATGCAAAGTCGAACTGCTTTTCACATGTTTAGACATGTGGTGTACTTACAGTTAAAGCAGTCGCCTACTCTACCCACCATGATTATCAAGGCCTGTACCACGTGTACTAGGGATAAGCAAAAAAAAAAATTATTTTACTCATTGATCTATACATACAATTATTTGCATACAATTATTTACATACAAATATATGCATACAATTATATACATACACTTTTCTACATTTTTGCACTCTGCAGTCTAATATGTTGTTAATAATAGGGGTTTTAGACAAATATCAACTGTTGAAATTTGATTTTCCAAAATAGTTGAATTATCGAAAGTGTCGAATTAGTTTGTCATATGATAGGCCGTAGGTCGAGACATCCAAAAAATGGTCGAATTATTTTGCTAAATGATTTGTTGATAAATTTTGATTCAATGAATGCAGATATTATATGGTATGCAGACGACGTTACAATAATTTGCTGGAATAAGACTATTGAAGGACTAAAAACCGCAAGTGAATACACCTTAAATTATGTGATCCAATGGTGTAATAGAAATAAATTAACGATCAGTGCAGAGAAGACTAATATGCTATACCTACATAACAGACAAAAATACCTATAAAGGTTAATAACAATATAATAATGCCAGTCAAGCAAGTAAAAATTCTGGGAATGAAATTTTCTAATCACAAATGGAAAAACAAAGTTAACTTTACACCGCATGTTAATGATATTCTGTGTAAGGCAGGACGTATGAAAAATTTATTATGTTCACTAAGTGGCAATATGTGGGGTTTAGACACTGAAAAGAGGTTAACTTTATTCAAAACAATCATTAGGCCTGTACTTACATACGGTTCTGAAATTTGGTTCAAATAATTAAACAATCGTTGTAAACAAAAACTGAACTCCATGCAGTACCAGATCATTTTATGGGCAGTTAGAGCATACAAAACCACTTCATCAAACTGTGTGCATAGCTTGGCAAAAATTCCACTCCTAACAGACTATATAGAATCCAGAATAATCAAATTTGATCTAGCTCAAATGTCCATTGAAGATCTAATTACTTACGAACCCCATGCTCCAAGTATAGTCAAATCATTCTTACACGCAAAAATGAATGAAATTTTTGAGAACACTAATGAAATTTTCAGAAGCTTTTTCGTATTAGGAATTCCAAGATTTTTCCGTCCAAATTTTTATAATATCCAATTTATTACAGATCATGGCAATTTTGGGAAATTTTTGGCAACTATCGGCGCCGTGAAGGAACCAGGATGCTTCTGCGGAGGTGAAATTCAAGACGCGAGACATCTACTTCTGGAGTGCCCAATTTTCCGGGATTTTAGGGAAAATAGATTTGGTCGTATTGGTCAGCTTGATGAATTTGTAGACAAAAAAGAAAAGTATAAAAATTTTGATCAATTTTGTAAATACATATACAACTTTCTCTTGAATTGGAAAAAAGAGAAGGAATCTTAGAAAAAAAAAAAGAACTGCGATGCTTGCTCTGTGTGTTTTGCTTTGTTGTTTGTTTTTCTCTTTGGACAATTTTCTTTAGTTAATTTATGTAAAATAATGAATTGAACAGGATTGTATATAGCCGAATTGCTGTAATGCAGTGAAATGTATTGACGCAAATATCCCTGAGTTTGGGATATCGCGTTTCATGATGTTAATAAAGTTAATTAATCGTGTGTTGAATTAATTAGATTATATTGTATATATAAAAATATAGAATTGTTGTTTTTAATGAGGTCTTTTAAATGAATTTATTCCTTTAATATGTTGTCATATCTGCAATTTTTTTCCATTTCCAAAATATTTATTTACACTTTCACCAATGCCTATAGGATCTTTGCGATGGAACAGGTATGGTGTTCTAGCGCATGTGCTCTCATGTCCTTGAAGCACATATACTGACAGTACCCAAAGTTGAACACACTGTATAATGTCTGAAATATATGACTATAAAGAGGGCTCAAGGCCAAACCTTTGCTACAAGAGCCTGTGTTTACGCACAGACGACTTTATGTGACTTTTTCAAGTGTGCGAACTTTGGATAGCATACATGTAAAGTTGAACCCAAGTATATATAAAATGTAGTTTTTAATGAGGTCATTTAAATGAATTCCTATTATAAATCGTCTCCTCTGAAATATAGTTTGTAAATTTATATTCTGATTTATTTTATCCTTTTTTTCATTTCCAGAATATATATTTACACTTTTCACCAATGCCTAAAGTTTCTCACCTGAAAGAAAAAAACTCCGCCTTTGCCGGTCCCAAGCCAGGATGAAAAAGGAGGAGGGGGAGCAGTAGCAAGCTCACTAAAAAACCTGGGCTCAGCTGGCCCGGCTGATAGTACCTTGTAAGGGCTCCTAATCCAGGGATACATTCTTTTGGAGCTAAGTCAGTGGCCTGCCACTGAGTAGTGCTCCCAGTCTTGATGACAAAGGCAGACGCATTCTACTTCACCCAATCGTGATGGTTGTTAATTTCAAGCTTTACAAGCTTGACACTCTAATATGATTGAGTGAAGATAAGAAAGGAGAAAAAAATATTTTTTTGTATTTTTTTTTTGGCAATAATCTATTTATTATCAATTAATTTGATTTTGGTCTTTATTTATTATTCCCCTGCTCTATACATACATTTTGTACATTTACAATGTCAGCCATTTTCTCTGTAATACCTTTTTAGCAGTGAAGTTATATTTGAGCAACAAACAATTGTTGAAATTTAAAATGGTCGAATTATCGATAGTGTTGAATTACACTTTGTTATATGATAGGCTGTAGGTCAAGACAACAAAACATGGTCGAATTATCGAGGTTATATTGTATATATAAAACTAGAAATGTAGTTTTAATGAGGTCCTTGAAATATTTTCATTCCTTTTATATGTTGTCTTATCTGCGATATAGTAGCATTTTTTGCAATTTTATTTGCTGATTTGTGACATTTTTTCACTCTAAATATATTTATTTAAACTCTTCAACTAATGCCTATAGTTTCTTTCCTGAAATTGCTTAGCAAACATGAGTTGGTTGTATTGTTATGCTTCGGAGATATTTTAATCCTAAGCAGGGTCTTTACGAATGGTACACGTATGGTTACACAGTGCATGTGCTCTCATGTTCTTGAAGTAGTGTAGATGTGTTGTTTGCACTTTTATTTTCTGATTTGTTAGTATTTTTCTTCTTTTTTCATTTTAAATAATTTTTTAGGCATAGGAACCAATGCCTATAGTTTCTCACCTGCGGGCCCTTCGAGTAAACCCGGGGCGTTGCCCGGGTCACTCGGCTAGTTAAACAAAATGTTAACGCGGGATCCAATCTCGGTTCATGACTGTCGGGAATCGAGGGTGTTACCCACTCGTCCATTGACTCTTTCAAATAAGGCTAAATGAAATTTGGTCAAAGATGTGATGCTACACTAGTTTCATTCTTTACCAATTTTGAACTTTCTTCACATCGCTTACACTTGTTTTGAAGCCAATCTGCTGTATATATGTTTTTTTTTTCTTATGATGCATTAGCGCGCCATCTGTTATCAAAATTAGAAACTATTATAGAAGCGTATGATTCTTTTAAATATACACAATTTCTACTCCCCATTAATTTTTCCATTGCAGTAAGGGCAGTAGAAATGGTTTATTTTTAAAAAGAATCATACGCGTCTATAATAGTTTCTAATTTTGATATATTTTTTCATTGATTAATTATACTCACAGAGTATGTGTGTAAGATCACAAGTAAATAGGCGCTAACCGTAAAAAGGTTATTTTGTTTAATATTAGTTTCTCCTTTATATATTTGTTCTCTTTCTTGTAACTCAATAATGTTTGATTATAATTCTTGGAATCAGTTTCATTAAAAATTCTAAGCAAAGTCAACACAATCACTGTATTCTACCGAAATAGTGTCTACTTACTACATAGTAAGTATGTAGTACATACCTAGATGTAGATTTCATAGATTTTGAGTGTTAAAAAAAGACATATTACAGGAATATCTTTATTTAGACACACACAAACTAATCATACATATACAACACATAAATGCACTAAAAGCCAAAATATATGTATATAGGAGCTTTTTTTTTTTAAATGCTTTTTTTTACTAGCACATCGGAATATACAATTCATGATAGTTATATGTATATATGTATTTTCGATATATTTTCCAAACACATTTATGACAGGGTATAGCTACAATATACAAAGGTTAAGGTTGATAAAATGGATCAAATAATCAATAACGACATCATACTTTTCAAACTATTTTATAAAAACAAATTCTTAAAAAATAAAATAAAATTAGCTTTTATTCCACTTTGCATGTTCAAACTTCTATATATGCATCATCACAAAAAAATAAAGGATATTTACATATGTATTTGCATAAATGATATAATAATAATATATAATAAGCATGCACGCGAAGCTCGTTCACTTTTGAAAATGATATTAGACAAATCATTATACACATACTAGTATATAATTAGAGATGGACTGTTTTAAAGAAATCTGTATACACAAATATATATAATTCCACCCTAAAAAGCATATAATCAAAATAATTAAAAATCATATCGATATATTTGTTAAATTGAGTAAATATATGTTTATCATACAATGATATTATAAAAGCTTTTTACATGGCCGAGCTGCGTTATAGGAAGCGTCTCACAAAGTTTCAATCAATCAATACAAGCTAACAATTTAAATCTCTTTATGTTCAATAGTGAGTGATGATACAAATACTTGTATTATTGTATTACTTGTATTGAAGATACTTGTATTAAAAGATTTGTTGCAAAATTAGAAAAAGAAGAAAGGAAGCATTGGATGGATGGAGGTGTTGCAAGAAATCTCGGCACCTATACAACCCTCGGACCTTCACTTTGTACACGTACATTAAGTGATATCTAAAATTATATAAAATGTTACTTTTTCAACATTTAAATACGCTCAAAAGCGTTAAACTTTAAAAATAAAAGATACAGTAGAACCTCCATATAAAAGACACCTAATTGCAGAGTCAAATTGTCCTTTAGGGAGAGGTGTCCTCTTATCGGAGAGTTGCTAAACGTCAAAAATGGTAATTTTGCAAATGAAAACTGTCCTTTATAGAGAGGTGTCCTCTAGCATTAGTGTCCTCTCATGGAGGTTCTACTGTATAATTAACAATAATAATGACTTACCTCGATTACTTTTGTCATAATTGCTCTCTCTTTCTGTGGATTGGGATAATTTGGAATCTATATTTGAATCGAGGGTTTTGGACAAAACTAATAGAACATTTTGTTTAAGTCAAGTGTATTATAAACATTATACATGTTTATAATTGTAAATCATAAAAATATTTTCAAATATATATATATATATATATACAGTCGACTCTCGATAATTTGAATCTCAAGGGACCAGAGAAAATTTTCAATTTATCAAGAGTTCAAAATAACAGCAGTTTAAACAACCAAGGGGGAGGGAGGGACAATATAATGAACAAGAGTTTATGATCAAAATTCGTGATTTATAATTTTAAACATGTGTACAGTTTTTTTCATCCAAAAATGTTCATTTGTTCAAGATACTATTCCTTCAACTTCAAATTACCGAGGGGACCAATTGACATTGATTTTATTCAAATTATCGAGTATTTTTCAAATTATCGAGAGTCGACTGTATATATAATCTATTACGGTTTGAAACAAGGTACTTTGGATTTTTGAAGATTGTGATGATATTGGATCAACCATTAAATCGAGATTTTATATATATTTAAAATATATTTTATTCAGAATTAATGAATACTATCTATAAATCGATATTATAGATATGCAATCCATGCAAAATACTAATGGAATAAAGACTTTATATATGCAAATAGGTGGAGAAAATTTTCCCTTTGAGAGGCCTCCACATCAAGCATTGATATTTCTCATCTTTCCCTGAAATAGACGTTCAACCAGTTTAGACTTTGATCAGCACAAATCGTTTTAATTTTACAAAAGTAATTTCTTCAAATCCTGATCCTTTCTGGATGTCCGACACAACTCCTCATGTTTTCTAACTCTAATGTAAAGGTTTCAAGCCATGCGATGGTTAGTTAAGGTTAGGTTCTGGTTTAGGTGATTAACACAATTTTTTTTCAATTTCTACAATGAAACATTTAATAACTGAATTTCTTATATATATTTCAAAATTCAATATTTAATACACCGATAATTAACTTTAAGTATCTTTTATTATGCCATATATTTTATTTGTACATTCATTGATTTATATAAATATTTTAAAGATATTTTATTTTAAAAAATCAACTCATGCATTATTTAGTTGGAAATAGTTGTCCTATAATTTCTCACATAACAAAAATATAGAGAAATAATTTTTAAAATTCTATATTAAAATTAAATCATCATTGTGGGTACGTTTGTATTCATAGTTGGGGGGTATTAAAGTTCTTGATAAAAAATAAAGAAATATTTAATCTCTGTTTAACTTTTCTATGATTACAGTTTTACATAAGCTTCACAGGGACACACAAGTCACCTTCCAATGGATCCCATCCCACATAGGACTGAAAGGCAATGACAAAGCATATGCAATTGCAAAATCAGCAGCATAACCCAACTTAGACCTTGATTTCGATTCTTTCAAACGCATACAAAAAAGAAACATCCAAACAAAAATACAAATTAATCCCATCATTGGTATCTGAACCAAAAGCCTGGAGCTATTCTGGAATGTGGGATGAACCGACAAGCAGCAACCTGTATTTCCAGGCTCAAAACTGGCCATACAAGACCTCTCCTCTCCCAGGATGGTGTAAAGACCTTCCCACAATGCACCATTTGCAGGACCAAAGAGGCCCCACCAAACCACCTCTTTTAATGCATGGGAGTCTCAAGACAGGACCTGTATTCCAACCCTACCAAAATTTTGAATTCGATCAATGAATATAGTTTCCATAACCTTCTATAATTATACAATAGGGGAAAAATAATGACGGCGCTCAGATAAAAACAAATGTTTTAAAATATCAATAACGGGTGAGATTCAGTTTTTCAGTAGGTGCTAACTACAAAAGCCAATGTTTCATCTCTCAAATGACTCTCGAAGCGAAGAAGCTCCCAAGTAAGAGCCTGCTGAAAAGCCTTTTGTCGCAGCCACATGGCATAATAAATGAAACTTAGAGCTCCGTATATTATATGACATTTTAAAACCATATACAGAATTTATAGCTCTGATAGAGTCTTATTTCAAAGTTGATGAAAAAAACTTTCGGATATGATCCCTTTATGAAATAAAATGATAAACATAACTACTCTGCCTCAGGGGGGGTAAGGTAAACAAACGGTTAAAGTTTAATATTGACTATATATATATATATTATTGTTGGGAAAAAGAAAAGATAGAAAAAAATTTGAGAAATAAATAAATTTGTGTATCTAACTATAGTACTTACAGTAGCGATAGGCAAGATGATATTCTGGAGGTAGTGAACGACAAGATCTGATGAATTTAACATAATGAGCTTCATTCTATTATTCTATTATGATAATATGATACATAAAAATAAACTAATTTCAATCGGAGCAATTATCCTGAACTATTATGCTGATCGCCTATCTTCTTGCTAACTTTAGCCTTTTCACTTTCTTCAGTTTCTACAACAGGCTTCTTAACTTCTTTAGCCTTTTCACTTTCTTCAGTTTCTACAACAGGCTTCTTAACTTCTTTAGCCTTTTCACTTTCTTCAGTTCCTACAACAGGCTTCTTAACTTCTTTAGCCTTTTCATTTTATTCAGTTCCTACAACAGGCTTCTTAACATCTTTAGCCTTTTCATTTTATTCAGCTTCTATAACAGGCTTCTTAACTTCTTTAGCCTTTTCACTTTCTTCAGTTCCTACAACAGGCTTCTTAACATCTTTAGCCTTTTCATTTTATTCAGCTTCTATAACAGGCTTCTTAACTTCTTTAGCCTTTTCACTTTAATCAGCTTCTATAACAGTCTTCTTAACTTCTTTATCCTTTTAACTTTCTTCAGTTTCTATAACAGGCTTCTTAACTTCTTTATCCTTTTAACTTTCTTCAGTTTCTATAACAGGCTTCTTAACTTCTTTATCCTTTTAACTTTCTTCAGTTTCTATAACAGGCTTCCAAACTTCTTTATCCTTTTAACTTTCTTCAGTTTCTATAACAGGCTTCTTAACCTCTCTATCCTTTTAACTTTCTTTAGTTTCTATAACAGGCTTCTTATCAAATTCTTTAGCCTTTTCACTTTATTCAGCTTCTATAACAGGCTTCTTATAAACTTCTTTAGCCTTTTATTCTGAGCTTGAGTTTTTTATCTCCTTCGCTCTGGCACTCCTATCCTCATAAACAATGCTTACAAATCCTTATGCCGGCCATCTCGCCGTGCCTTTTATACCTTGCTTGCGCAAACTCTCACCTCAATGGCTCTCTGTCACGTGATCAGCAAATGGAATTATGCGAATGAATTAGTTCTAAGAGTATATATATATATTTATAATTGAAAATATAGTACAAATGTAACATTGTACTGGGATAAGGTGCATAAATTAAGAAAAAGGCATCTCCTTATCATGCCATCAGCAACTTTCAGTTGCATGATAAGGAGATGCCTTTTTCTTAATTTATATTTATAATTATATGTATTTCTACTGTCTTCAAATCTTATGACTATATTTCATCCAAAATACCATTTCCAAGAGGTCAGCGTCAGTATCGGTTTAAAAGGAAAATCGAAAAATGCAATATAACAGCGGTATGGTAGATTAAACTGGCGAAATTGCTGCCAGGGTTCGCCATTGATGAGTCAGGGGCCCACTCATTAATTTTTCTTTGCAGCAAGAGTAGTAGAAATTTGTTTAAATTTTAAAAGAACGCGTCTATAATAGTTTCGAATTCTCATAACAGATGGCGTGCTCTAATGTATCATAATATCATAATATATATATGTCATAATATATACTCTTCCTGGAATAATAAAGCAAACCTACAGTCAACCCAGAGAGAGACGGGCAGCTAAAGTCCGGTCATTTGAGACACCAGCGACATTCCAAGGGGCGACCAGAGGGGCCCGGAGTTCTCGGGACTATTAAGTCAGTAGGGGAATTGTGTTCGACACGAACGGTCCGGCTGTTGCCGGGCCCGGCGCTCTCCCCTTCTCTCTCTGGTTGTCGGGGTTCATCTTCCAACTTGTGGTGTGATTATTTCTCTTTCCCTACCTTATTATTATATTGCCACATATATATATACGTTACGACGATAGTTTTGTGCACTTATACAGTCAATTTTATCAGAAAAACTGATATAATCGTTAAGAAGTAAAAAGGTAAAAGAAAAGATGACTAGAAGACACGCAGTAGTTGTCTCTCTACCCTTTCTTAGACTCCGGGATAGTGTAAGGCGAAATAACAAACGGATATTGTTACTAAGCATTTAGAATACATTAAAGATTTCACACTCTCTCTTTTTTCCCAAAATTAATCTTTTATTAGAGTTTATTTTGCCGCTGAGGGAAAAAACAGATTTTTCATGCGATGCGCTTTATGCAAAATTTCATTATAATGTGCGAGGTGAAATTTATTTTTGTTTTAAACCTATGATTTCATAATTACATTTCTAAAATTTGAATGATTTGATTGATTTTATTTGCAGGTTTTATGGAGATTATTTGGAATTCTAACTGACACCATTGGAAATTGTGAAAGTGAATCAAGTTCGTTTGTTTTATAGTTATTAAACTCAGCTCAATTTGATAGTATACACCATCTGGGGCATGTAAATGATCAGAACAATGAGCAAGCCTCATCTCTTTTAAAATCTCTCTTTTTATTTCTATCATTTTACTTGATAAAGGGAACAACCCGAAAGCTTGTAAAAATTAAGAAGTATGATGGATAATCACTTATGATGGGTTTATTGTAGTAATTGAAATTAAAATGTGTATTTACATAAAAACACGAAATAAATAAAACCCCGATTTATTATTGGAGCATATGTATATATTTACCAAAATATAATATTTATAAATTGATATATGAGATACTCATTAAGAAACAGAGAAGTTAGATTTGGGGAAACACTAACAACTTACACAAAAGCATTATGCACACATGCGGGTTGAACCTATATATATACATACACAGATTGTAGACGAAAAGTTAGGAAGAAAAAAAGAAACAGAAAATGAAGATTATATAATAAATATTTCACATCAACCATATATGTTTTTATTATTAAAAGGTTAAATAGAGAAAGAGAGAAAATAGAAAATTCTGTAATTAGAAATGATTAAAAATGCATTGCCTATTTGTTCAAATGAACATCAAATATGGTGTTACGCTTACTTACGAAATAAATATAAACTGAACGTTGATTTAGAAATTTTACCAATAATCGTGGCCAAATATATTTTCTTGATTCAATAAGAAAGGCTAACCACGTTCAGTGCTGCTGGCCATTGTCAGCATTGTGCATGCTGTGAAATACTCTTTCTTCTTTCGTTAATTGATATTTGGGATCTCTTTGGGAGGTCACTAGGGTACAGCCTACACTACACTGAAGAGAGCCATCAACCCGAAACGCGTATATGGTTTGTTTTTCTTTATGAATAAGAAAATATGTTTGTGAGACCATTACTCATGAATAAATTCAAATTAATGTTTTTTGATGCTTATTCCAATAGATTGCGCTCTTTCATCAATAAGGCTCAAATAAACGTTTAGAGTATGTGCGCATTTCACACAAATATAAATACTAGCCGAATGACCCGGGCAACGCCCGTGTTTTACCCGATTGGATGTTTTGATTCAAATACTATTTGTTACAATTATAAATTGGAGCCTTAAATAAATGCATATGTTAGTTAATAACTATAGCCTATGTGCTTTATCTGTCTATGTACTGTTGGCTTCCGTAGGCGTCTCTTACTGGAAAAAAGAAAGAGAGGAGTCCATTTGGTTATTAACTAATATATGCATTTATTTAAGGAGCGACCCGCTCCAAGTCTGTTTCCTGATATTTGGCCAACCTATATTTCTGATAAATCAAAAAACGCCATCAAGAAAATGGGTTGGCCAAATATAAGAAAACAGGCTATCTCAATGTTTAGTTGATTTCTTTTCCACTATATGGCGCTCTGCCATCTGAAAAGCACATGTGCTTCTGGTCAGGATATGCCTTCTTTGTTTTTAATATCAACACCTGACTTTTCTTTTTTATATTATTTTTTTTCACATATGAATATATTCGGCCGAGGTTTCTGGGGTTCTCTGTCTTTCTTATTAAGTTTCTTTCTGCTATTCGCGTGAGGTTTTGAGATGCAGCAATCTCCAATCGTAGTGTAAAATAAACATCCAATATATAGAGCGATTATTTATGACTTAAAAGAAGAAAATAATGCAAGTTTCTATCTATAACTTTCTTGAAATTATCTGTCTGTCAGTCACTGTCATAATTCAATAGAAAGGTTAATTGACGTGTTATATATGGTTGATGTAAAATGCTCATTATATATAAATACCTTTCGACCTGTAAAATGGAGATCTCTGACAATGAAGAGGTATTCATCTGGATGGATTCTTCTGCAGATTCCACCGATCAGATCTTTCGGAGAGATCGACAGCTTCTTGGAGACTTGTGGCGGGGGTTTTAGGAGGAGATTCAGCAATACGTTGGTTGGCCGGGAAGTAGTAGTTTCCCGAGGCGAACGGCAGACGGTAGGAATAGTACGGGAGCATGCCGCCCAAGTAGGGATCGCCGGGAAAGAGGGAGGGGTGGAAATCTCTGAATGGCCTCATCATCGGTGTGAAAGCTGATTGGATTCCGGCACTGAGGATGGTCGGTGCTGATGGAACCTGCGGTGTGGCTATCTGCTCTCTTCCATAGGATTCCTTCATCAAGAAGACTTTCTGGATGGCTGCAATCACATCCCCGTTGTTCTCTTTCAAGATAAGGTCCAGTTTGGCTGAACTCTGGTCAGGAAATAGCTGAAGAAGCATTTCCTTCTTTGAGAGCCGTCCTGGGGTGAAGTCGGCCAGCAGGTTGTCGTAGGGGAGGCAGGGGGGTGGCGAGGGGGTGGTGGAGGCAGGGTCGATCACCATATGGTCGTCTGTAACCGCACAACAACGCCGCGCTCAGTAAACACCTCGTTACAGTCGTGTGGTGATTACAAAAGTATGGTGGGTTATATGGTGGGTATTATATGTGAAAGGTAATTAAATATTTCTGTGAAAAATAGACACTTGGCCAATTAGAGTTTTATTTTCTCAACGTTTCAACAAAAATCTTTTGTCTTCTTCAGGAGATATAAATAAAAATAAAGCATTTGGCAAGGCATTAAAAATTCGAACTAAATTCGAAAAATCGCGTGAAAACAACCTTGCAACCTCAGAACAATTTTTAACGCCTTGCCAAATGCTTTATTTTTTTTTAAATTTCTCCTGACGATGACAAAAGAATTTTGTTGAAACGTTGAGAAAATAAAACTTTAACTGGCCGAAGTGTCTATTTTTTTACAGAAATATGAATGCCGGCCAGGCGACCTCTATCTTCAGGGTAAACAAATAATTATACAATTATAATATTATAATATATTGTCACCTTTTATTTTGTGAATTTTGTAATTAATTATATTTTTTCATTCATTTTTTAAATATAAAATTTAAAGATAATTTTTATCATCATTATATGCAATGTATTAAAAAAAATGAAATAAAAAAATAAAAACAACAATGTAATTTGCATCTTCATTATCATAAAACAACAATAAATTCTTGGTCTTTGTTCATAGAGTTAGGATGTTTATATATGTTAGAAATTATAAAATATTTTGTTCAAGTGTAAACTATAATAGTTGTTGGGAAAGAGAGAGAGAATTTGTAAATTGAGTAATTAGTTTCGTTTGAAAACTACTATTATTGACAATTATAACTGTATTTACACTTTGAGTGTTTTCTATTTGATATTTATTAGCTGACCATGGAATAATTACTTCTCCATAATTTATATAATTTATACAAGGTTCTTGTACTAAAATAATAACTGATGCCTTAATTTTATTGGAAGAGTAAAGTTCGTTTATACATATAATACTTTTTCGCGAATTTTTGGTACTATTTTAATCTTATTAATTTGCCTATTATAAAAATTTTAAAAATCAGGAAAAATGATTTGTTATGCTATTTATTTATTTTGACTTTCTATCTCTGAACTTTTGTAATCAGTTCGTTCTATTATTAAATCGATTTGCTTACCGTAGATAGATGGGTATTCTCTTGAATTAGGTTTATGTTCTAAATTTCTATTTTTTAAAATACGGATGTTTTGAGCAATTGCAACAATTCATATTGCTAGAGCATTGGTGTTGGCCTTCCAGGCCGCATTTGATACATGTTTTAGTATTTGGGCAGTTGTTTTTGCGATGGTTAAGATTGAACTCAAACAATTCTGGCATTGATTTACCAGTACTTTATCCCGTACTTCACAGCGTTCAATGTCCGTATATATTGTATTATTTTTATTGGTAATTTGGTACACGCGCGGAGAAACTCAGCACGATGTCATCATAATTAGAATGAAAAATTATCTTGTGCCCACCTGCCTAAAGATCCATCACATTGAATGCAAATAGCTATTGAGATTGAAAAAATAATAGTCAAATAAAGTAAGAAAAGAGAGAATCAGAAACAAAGTTTTCAATATAACTACACCTACAACATAAAAAATGGCATATATTGGTGCCCAAATTGTAAAAAAAAAGGATTTCAGCTCAAACATTGCATAAATAAATGTGAATATTTTGATCCAAATCATAAAGTTAACAAGCAGAGACATTAATCAACTACCACAGGAATGCAACACACAAAACAAAAAAGAAGGTAATTTCAAGATTCGAACCCCGTTCGATGTATGGAACTGCTGAGCAAAAAATATAATATTCCCAATTTACTAGCTAGTGAATAACCAATCAAAGCAGACGAATAACTCGGGCACTCTCCATACTTCCCTATATTGTTACTTATAACATAACTCTGAAGATGTGTGGGGTGTGTACCTGGCCGGCATTCATATTTCTGTGAAAAATAGACACTCCGGCCAGCTTTTAACAAATTTTAACGCCTTGCCAAATGCTTTATTTTTATTTATTTCTCTTGACGAAGACAAAAAAAATTGTTGAAACGTTGAGAAAAATAAAAAAAAACTCTAACTGGCCGAAGTGTATATTTTTCACAGAAACACAGAGGGTGTTCACACTTATAGGAAACGAGCGCCCGGTGTAAAAAAGGAACTATTACTTTATTTTAAAAAATCAACAACGTGGAATTCGAAAAGGCTTAAGCTAATTCTAACACGCAATAAATTTTAAAAAAATTTAAAAAATGCCCTTCAAATACAATAATTTCATAAGAGGTTATATTTTAGGACTTTCCAGAGCTAATCTTACCTATTTGGACATTATTAAAATATGAAAACAAGATGATATCAACATTTCTAAAAAAGGCATTTATAATATTATTCACGACAAAAATATCAAGTTTTTATTCAAAGCACCTACGGAGAAATGGACAAAAGATTATCACCCTATATCTGTGAGAACTCCTGCAACTGTCAAAAAAGTGAAAAAATATATTACAAAAGAAAATCCTATGCCACAAAGAGATATAGCCAAATTAATAGGAACATCAGTGTCAACAATAAATAAAATAATAAATAAAGATTTAGGCCTAAAAGCTACAAAAAAACATGCGGTTCACAAATTGTTTCAGTCATATTCGTCAGCGACACACTTAAGCAGATAATTTTATGAAAATTTCGTGGCTGCTGATAGATGGAAATTTATTGTACCATATGACGAAGCATGGGTATATTTAACCGATTGCGACAGAAAAAGAGCTATATACTATCAAAAAAGGGTGGAAAAATCTAGGCTAATTTGGTTGAAGGAATGTGCCGAAAGTTACCCCAAAGGATTTATGGTGGCATGCGGTATATCATATGAAGGAAAATTAAAAATAAGAATAGTTGAAAGAAATGCCAAAATAAACTCGGAGTACTATCAAAACAACATTTTAGAACCTATATTTTTAAATGATATTCCCTCTATCTATGGAAAACAGAGCAACAAAGTCTGGTTTCACCATGATAACGCCACAAGTGATACCTCATCTTCAACCCAAGCTTATTTGGAAGATCTAAGACAAAGAACAGGAAACAACACTATTCCAAAGAACAGAACCCCTGTAAAATCTCCTGATTTAGCCCCGATGGATTTTTGCATTTTTGGATGCCTTAAAAGAGCACTTGGAAAGAGACACTCTAGGACAATTGAAGGTCTCTGGAAAGTGGTAAAGGAAGAATGGGATCTTTTGAGTATGACCATGATCAGAAAGTGTCTGCTATCGTGGAAAATCAGGTGCCGTTCTGTATTTCAAATATGGTGTTAATTTTTAATATTTTATAATAAAACCTGTTTCCCCTATAAGTGTGAACACCCTCTGTATAACATAACTATTACGTCAGTTATATCAACGATGATGTATGTGTCAAATGTTCAAGTTCAAATTGGCTTCGACACAAGTGTTCGAATATGTCTTTGTTCCCCGCAGAAGCAAACACAGGGAAAGGTTTTGTCAACTAAGGCTACAGAGAGAATGTGGTATGGTAGACAACCAGTGGGTGAAATATTTACCATAGTGCATCTCAGCCTGTGGTCGCTGAGGGGGGACGCTGGGAAGCAAAAGTCCTTCTTTGGGAGGTGTTCCTATGGCAGCAGGGATGGGAGGGGAGGTCGGAGTATAGGCTATGGGAGCCCCCATGGAGTTAGCTCCCAAGGCATGAATATTCAGGGCGATCACTTCATCCCTGTTGTGCTGTTTCTTGAGGGCCACCTGTGCCGCCATGATGCGCTGGCGTTCCAGAATGAGGATGCACTTGGAGCAAACGCACTTGGAGAAGTTGCAGTGTTTCTTGTGGCCGCGCAGCCTGCTAATGATGCCGTGGTTGCGGCACCGAGCGCACTTGGGCAGCCGCTGCTCCTCCATGTTCCTACTGGGGCGAGGGGGGCAGCGGGGCCGCTGTGAGGACGCCGTTGATGGACTGGATAATGACTGGGGGTCTGGACACAGAGCGCCTCATTGGTCACTGTAATCTGTGGTACTTATTGGTGATTGTGGGTCTGCAAGATAAAGCGTCTCATTGGTCACGTGGTCTTAATCAGCCAATCAGAGCGCGAATAAAACGAACGCCATGTATATTAAATAATGAAGGTTTATCTGGGATCAATATCGTTTATATTTATGCGAATTACTGTACTTGTATTATTGAATAGACTATATATACATATCTACAGCGTCTCGTTCATACAATGAGAGTTTGTATAAATTGCTTCTATAAACGAAAAAAAAAAGTTCATCTAACTTCAAAGTATTCAAATGATAAAAAAAAAAACATTGATTTGATGGAGAATTACTAAAACAAAATACTAAAACTGCATATAATACAGTATTCTTAAATATTTATAATCACGCTTTATAAAATCTTTTTGAAATCCATACTAGGAGATAACGTTATTAAGAATTTTTACGGTAATATTCCAATGTCTGTAAAGCGATGCGTTGTCCAAGTGAGAATTATTTTTTCATTATATTCAAACATAATCACTTTTTTTATTGATATCTAAGAACTTAAAGTGAATTCTGTGTAATAGCGAATTTAGCCATAGCTTTCTACACTATACGTTTTATTGTCCGGCACTGGAATAGGAGATAGGAATTGTCCGTCAAAATATTAGTTAGGAAAACAATTCGCCCTATGTTCTAATGTCAAAAGTAGTGAAAGGTAAACCCAATACTTATGCTTTTGACAAAACTTGAGAATTCTATATACAGTTACGAGCGTCATTCCTCATCTCCTAATCAATCAGTCATCAGTTTTCATCTCTGTCACCGTTTGCTTTTTTTTTTTTTTTTTTGGAATGGCGCCCTCCTATTGGTTGGCTACGGTCACGCCACCTTTGCCCCCCCCCCCCCCCCCCACTCGCTTTTTCGTTTTTGTAACTATTGTGTTGGAGCGGGTCGCTCCCTAAATAAATGCATATATTAGATAATAACCAAATGGAATATTCTCTTTCTTTTTCCCAGTAAGAGACGCCTACGGAAGCCAACAGTACATATACAGATAAAGCACATAGGCTATAGTTATTAACTAACATATGCAATTATTTAAGGCGCCAATTTATAATTGTAACAAATAGTATTTGAATCAAAACATTCAATCGGGTAATACACGGGCGTTGCCCGGGTCATTCGGCTAGTAGACAATAAGCGTAACACAGATGATGGATCCAACTTGAAAAAAGATAATCTATATATCCACTTTCTGTAGATAACTGCTATATTTACTTCTGTTTACCTATCTGGGAGAATACTGTATGAGACGAGTGTCCTTAATAAAGGCTTTTTGTTGTTGTATTATAAATATCTACGAGAAAAAAAGTTAATAAAATTTGTTTTCAATTTCCTGTTTCATTTAACGACATGGTAACGTTAGACGACCCTACAGAATCGTCTCAATTGAATCGAAGTTTATTCTTTACTGATGACCTATATCTTGATTCCCATTTAAAGTTGAGAGATTGAAACTTCTTTATTACAGTGTTCAATAAGGTTATAAAAGTTTGTTAAATATAAAATAACTATATATATGAATAAATAAGATTATAAGATGATAATTATATGAATGAATAGATGTAAAAATACAAAATAATTAATAAATATATGTCATAATTTGTATATAATTGTATGCCCCCCCGACCCACTATGCATGTACAATGTATGATTTTCAAAGATTTAATAAAGAACAAGGTAACTGGAGGAAAGAAGCAGCAACAAAACATAGGAAATAGGTTTAAAGCGGGCACAATTATAAATAACTTGTACAGTCAATACTTCCTGACAGAAGGCCGGACGTATCTGGTGACCAGAAGTTATAAAAGTAGAGAGACACCCCATACTTCCGACCCAAGACCGGACGTATTTGATAACGCGGAAGTAAATAGAGTCGAAATACCACCCGATACTTCCTGACAAGATCGGCGGTATCTTTCACCAAAGAACGCCGCAGAACCAATCAGAAAGTATTCCCTAAACAGGTCAACCAATAGGAAAACGGGCACGTTCTATCCCTCGACCAATGGAAAGAAGCCAACTCGTGGTGTTAAATCGAAAGACAAGAATTGTCAGTTGTGATTCCGCTTCCAACAAGGTGACATCTACTCTCGAGACCTCTCTCCCTCTGCTCATCCCACAGCTAAGTTCAATCACCGCCATGTGATCAGATAATTAACAATCCAAATCGCTCCGCTCTTCTCAAGCTTTCTTTCCTCCAACCCAGTTGCCTTTTATTTTCAAACCCCATCACGTGTCCTGATTATTCCTAACTGTGTGCTTCACTTGCCACTCAACGACTGCGTTTCAACCAATCCTCACCATTCAAATCGAACAACAAGAAATTCCGCAACGATATTGTCACAGAACGGATAAGTCGACAGGATTCTACAACAGTGTAATACATCAAATATTGCAGTGTAATAACTTTGGATTATATATTACATAAAGTCGACAGGATAAAGAGATGGAATTAAATCAGGATCCCATAGGCGTAAAGTCGGACGGCCCGACGGAAACAACGGAAAGAAGGCAAGAAGTAAGAGAGAGCGAACAGGCAGGAGAAAGACAGGAAGTGACCGGCCGAGAGACAACTGCGCCCCTAGCGGACGCCGTCAACCAGCTATCGGCGCTCCTGACCCGGGTAAAAATTTCTGATGGAGCGGAGTCGACAATCCCGCCTTTCGATGGCACATACAACGCGACAACAGTTTTTCCAAGCATTCGACCGAAAAATGGAAGACGCATCCATAGGAGAACAAGAAAAATTACTCCGCCTGCCAAACTATCTGGTGCGACAACCCCTGGAGCTCTTCAGGAAACTTCGGATGGCCGACCGGAGCTATTTCCAGGTGAGAAAAACCCTCCTAGATCTCTACCCTGAATCAAGCGAAGCATCCTTTGCGAAATATTTCGCCATGAAGCTCACTGGACAAGCCAACTTAGAGACCTACTACCGGGAGAAAACCGCCATGGGATTGCAACTAGGACTTCCACAGGAGGTGATTCTCGAGACGCTGACAGAAGGACTGCCATTCAACGACCAGCGCCTAGTCCGCGTAGTACCTCCCGAGGACCTAGGAGAGTGGTTCCGACTGGTACAGCGGATCCACGGGCCCAGTGTACCGACAACACGACTCAGAGAAGATCAACCACCCACAATGTCGGGTCCGTATCACAGCACACCCCGACGCCCAGGTGCATGGAATGCACCTCTTCCGCCGTCCAACTGCAAGTTCTGCGGCGCGAGGCACTGGCACAGCGAATGCCGACATCGAGCAGTCCCGAGCCCCAAGCCAACCAACCCAAGTCAAGACGTCCCAGCCGAGCAGCCCTTTCGAGACTAAGGTAGGCACCCCCCCTATGGCGTCAAGAATTGACTTTGAACTCTTATCTAACCCTACCTACCCCTCTAACCATGTACCAAATGAATGCAAGCACGGGCTAGACCAAAACCTGTCCCAAAGGACTCGTACAGCACACAAAGCTTTCACACATGGAAACCCTTGCCTGCATTCATTGCCCAAACCTCAAATATTTACATGCCACCATTCTAATCTCACACAACGCAACTTTTCATGCCCACCACATATAAAGCCATCACGACTTCAACCTACAATTCCAATAATGCCCAAAAAAGTGTCCGTACACCGACACAGCTCACCCACTTACCACGCAAATGTACCTCACAACATACACGCACCCATACGTCACCACGCGACAAACACGCACAACCCGCACAACAAATGCAACACGCGCGCCAAAAGACAACAACAACAAACAAGCGCATGCACAACCGTTAAGAATAATACAATCATCCCGTCTACACAAAACATAGAAAAAATTCACGCCACCAAACAACCACACAATCGAAAAACATTGCGATCTTTCCTAAAAGCTGTGAACGCCTATAAAGAGTTCATTCCGGACCACGCCCGCTTGCGGACGCCACTTGTCAACCTTCTAAAAAAGGATGTCGTGTGGGTCTGGAGTGACGAATGCCAGAAAGCGTTCACTAACCTGAAAGAAAGCCTTACCACACATCCCACATTATACCTTTACCAAGAAGGTCTGCCATGCCAGGTGTACTGTAACACCTCAACATTCGGCATTGCAGGCATTCTTAAACAAGTCTACCCTGATGGGAAGACATACCCAGTTCAACATTTCAGCCGCTCTCTGCGTGGTCACGAGCGAAATTATTCAGACTTGGAACTACAATGCCTAGCCATTGTGGAAAGTGTGGATAACTTCCGCGCCTGTCTAATGGGCAGAAAGTTTACGATACTTTCTGACCATCCTGCATTGCAGTGGTTGAAAGAGATCAAAGCCCCGTCAGGCAGATTGTTTCGATGGAGGTTAAGACTGTCAAGATACGAATATGAGGTCCGTAGCATAAATGGAGTACAACAATATGAAACGGGCGTTGTAACTCGTATCCCATTTTGTGGCTTTCTAGATGCGCCACTCATAAAGAGCCAACAGTCTTCTCCACCGGGAAAATCTCGCGTGACTATGGATCACAATAAACTGCGCACCGTCTCCCGAAAAGGAGTACTTAAAACTATAGTCCCAAGTTCACTTACAACCAGACTTCTTAAGTCCGTACACACACAACACCACCACCCAAACATCTCCAAGATGACGAGACTCATCTCGTCACAATATTATTGGCAGAACATGACACAAGACATCGCAAAACAGGTAAAAACCTGCCCCACCTGCCGATTCGCTAGAAGAATCGATGAATACAACCAACCTTCACGTAAAAATACCGACACAGACCCCAAAGCAAAACAAAATTCGTACATAAGGCACAGCGTACACACAACACAAACAATGCCAAAATTACACCACCCACGTCAGAGAAACGACCACACATCTCAACCTAAATCAATTACCACCGACATATCGCTAATAAAACCATTAACGATCAAACAAGAGAACTGCGAACCTACCAATCATTTAAATTCTACAATTAATAAGGTTCAGGCAAATATTTCAGAGTCCCCATTTACAAAAATCTGGACGAACATGGGGCAATACCCTATTTTTCATCTGATTTTCATCCTTTGTTTGTTAGTTCTACCATACAAATGTATCCCAATTTTATTCCTTAATTATTTATTTATCTATACCATGTCCGCTCATAAAATTTTCGAACTACAAGAGGCAGTTTTTAATTTTGGACAAGCAGTTTTTCATTGTGGACAAGCAGTTCTTCATTGTGGACAAACATTTATAAAACTTCTCATAATTTTAGGAACCATCTTTGCAGAAAATCTAAATAAACTCCGAAGAGAAAGAAGTAACTGAAAGATGACCAACCAGTGTCGGAGAAGTCACACTCCAAAAACAAGATCTGAGCCGCACCCAAAATAAATTAGACGGCAGGAAGTGAGAATTTTGAGACACCGCGACAGGAAGTGTAATCCGCGGCGATAAATTCGGCCTATGCAAACAAAGCGGAGCGCCTCGTCCGATCTCCAATTTCATTCCCTCTCTTTTGCCCGACACACCCCACTTCCGTATCTCTAATTACAATGAGAAGGTCCCCTATTGAGGTCAACTGGGAACCTCTCTATGCCACCGATTTTGAATTCCAGTTCGAGTTTGCGCATCGATTTTACCTTACAATTCCACACCCACAAGACGACACACATTTCTTACACAACAGACTTCTAACATTTTACACAACACACACGCAGACAAAAAATATAGGGCATAATTGAGCAATTAAAACATCTAGATCAGGGCATATAGGTACAAAAGGGTTCAATTCAATACATTTTATTGTTTATACATTAATCACTTTTACTATTTTTCAATTAAATTCAAATTATTTAACCAATTAACAACTTATACAAATTATTATCATTTTTAATTATCAATTATCATTCTATTTACCGCTTAGCTTATATTACCATAACTTCAATTATCAACGAAAACTCATTGGTTTTCGGTTAAACTAAAAACATTAAATCATCTTTTATTGTTGAAACCTTTTTATTTTTCATTCTTCATTTTTTTTCTCTCCAAGTACTCAACTTTGAATTCGCTCAACCACTTTTTATTTTTATTTGATTTCAAAATACCTTATGAAATTTTATTTTTATTTTTATTTTTGATTTCTCAAAAGCCCTAATAAAATTCCCTCGATTTCCATTCCCAATTTCGAGCTAGAATATGGTTAGGCATTTTTCCTTTTTTTTTTCTCACCATGCACCAAGCATTCACTTTGATTTCTTCCAACTTTTTATTTTACTTTGATTTCTCAAAAGACCTTATGAAATTTCCTCGATTTCTTTTCCCAAAATTCGAGCAAAAAAATTAGTTAGGCATTTTTCTTTTTTTTCATCATGCAACAAAGCATTTTTTTTTTTTTCTCACCATGCAACCAAGCATTCACTTTGATTTCGTCCAACTTTTTATTTTTATATTATTTTTGATTTCTCAAAAGCCCTAATAGAACTCCCTCGTTTTTATTTCCAATTTCGAGTAGAAATCAGTTAGGCGCATTTTCTTTTCTTTTTAATCCACTATGTACCATAGCATTCATTTTGATTTCTTACAATTAAAAAAAAAAAAAAAAAAATTTTTTGATTTCTATTAATTATACTCAACCTATATCATCAACACCATTCTATTTTACTTCTTATATCGCCACCAATGCTTGTATATAAACTCTCAATACCCACAACTAATTTTCCCACAAAATTATTTTTCACTTTACAGAATTCTCTCAGGCTAACCCCTTCTTGAATTCTTCACATGTAGGGGGCGCATCTGTCATAATTTGTATATAATTGTATGCCCCCCGACCCACTATGCATGTACAATGTATGATTTTCAAAGATTTAATAAAGAACAAGGTAACTGGAGGAAAGAAGTAGCAACAAAACATAGGAAATAGGTTTAAAGCGGGCACAATTATAAATAACTTGTACAGTCAATACTTCCTGACAGAAGGCCGGACGTATCTGGTGACCAGAAGTTATAAAAGTAGAGAGACACCCCATACTTCCGACCCAAGACCGGACGTATTTGATAACGCGGAAGTAAATAGAGTCGAAATACCACCCGATACTTCCTGACAAGATCGGCGGTATCTTTCACCAAAGAACGCCGCAGAACCAATCAGAAAGTATTCCCTAAACAGGTCAACCAATAGGAAAACGGGCACGTTCTATCCCTCGACCAATGGGAAAGAAGCCAACTCGTGGTGTTAAATCGAAAGACAAGAATTGTCAGTTGTGATTCCGCTTCCAACAAGGTGACATCTACTCTCGAGACCTCTCTCCCTCTGCTCATCCCACAGCTAAGTTCAATCACCGCCATGTGATCAGATAATTAACAATCCAAATCGCTCCGCTCTTCTCAAGCTTTCTTTCCTCCAACCCAGTTGCCTTTTATTTTCAAACCCCATCACGTGTCCTGATTATTCCTAACTGTGTGCTTCACTTGCCACTCAACGACTGCGTTTCAACCAATCCTCACCATTCAAATCGAACAACAAGAAATTCCGCAACGATATTGTCACAGAACGGATAAGTCGACAGGATTCTACAACAGTGTAATACATCAAATATTGCAGTGTAATAACTTTGGATTATATATTACATATACATATATATATGATATATACAAGTCGTCATTGGTGGGGCCCACTGCGGGAAAAACTCCGCCACCGATGGACCGCGAGAGTTTTTTCCCATAAAAAGACAGGTCGATGTGTTGACTGGCGTTACCTAACTCAAGACCTAGATGTTACTTGTAGATGGTAGCCTTCGACACACTTGTCAGTTGCATAGCCTCGGGATGAAGGCCGACACCGAACACCCAAGCCTGCAGATCCAGGGGCACTTCCCAGGAGGCGAACACCCCCCGGAGCAGAGAGAGAGAGAGAGATTGAGATTGAAACTTCTTCTATTGTAGATGGACATTTTTCCGGGAGGATATTGATCTAAAGAGACAAAGGTCGCCTCTCCCGTCAAAATAAACGTCAAAACCAGACGCTATCTATGGTTTTGACGTCTATTTTGACGGGAGAGGCGACCTTTGTCTCTTTAGATCAATATCCTCCCGGCAAAATTTCCATCTATATTTTAGCCATAGATTTGAACCAGCCACTTTGACAGCTAAACACCTCTTTGGCAGATTGTCAGGATTCCATTAGATCCCTTGTGGATCTCATGGAATAAAGTCCGCCCTAGGTTGACGAGGGCCATTAGCCCGAAACCATGGTCTCTAGGTGGACGCTTTTCAGTTTGCCAAAGCTGGTGGAGTGACTTTGTCACCGACCCGAGCCCGCTAATTTGCGGCGACAGTCAATAGATGGCGTCTGGTTTTGGCGTCTATTTTGACAGGAGAGGCGACCTTTGTCTCTTTAGATTCTTTTATTGTATCGTTCATATAAGATTATATATGGTTAAATACAAAGCTTGTACAAAATATACATCTAAGCTATACAGCTTATACAAAATTATATAAATATGAATTAATAAGATTAAGAGAGATTGAGATAAAATTCGGTGAATATATACATTTCATAAATATCTCAGGGCTTAATTTGAAATCTCTATAACGTACAACGTACAAAGTATATATATATTGTAGCGGATGTATGTAAGTTTTTCTTTTATAGCTATTTTTAATGTAAAGGAAATAAAAGATCAAGAATGTATGTCTCGTTAGTTTTTTATTTTTAACCCACGTCTCATTTTTTACAAAATCCTCATGTAAACAATTATAAGTGATGATGATTATTGGAATAAAGTTCTATGAAAAATTAAATATGAGAATAATAATTTTGAGATGTTTACAGCATATATATATTTTTTTTTTCCGTATCAATATAATAAAGAGAAATCACGTGCGCATAGTGTTTAGTATAACTAATATTTTAAATTTTTATTGAGCGTAGTTAGCAACGTTTTTACCCTCCAGGAACCCGAGTTAACTAATTGTTTATTAATTGCGCCCCGAAGTTTTAAAAATATGAAATAATAGGTTACATGAGAACTCGGTGTGAGCTAAGGGATTGTGTGTCCAGTGTGTTAAAAGTGAAGAAAAATGCTTCAATAGACTTCTATTCTTGCAAATCTTAAACTCCGCCAGTAAGTAACAGGGCTCTGTCACACTTGTAAAGTGCACAGGTCTAACCGCCATGTGTAGACATGTGGCGCACTTACAGTAAATGGTAGATTATTGTGTGTTGTGATATAGATGTGTGTGTGCATGTGTATACGTGTGTGTATATAAATAACAGGCAAGATACTCAAGATGTATAAGGAGGAAAATAAAACCAAAAAGACTTGAGCTCTAGGATAAATGAATATGTTGTGATATATATGTACGTGTATATACATTTTACTTAATATATTTAGTGGTACAAAATAATCCTAAACATTTTTTGAGTTCATTTTTTACGACAACAAAAGACTATAATCACCATAATCATTTCTGTATATATCCTAATCTAGATTATTGTGGTCGTGTTCTGACTATGTGGATCATTTAAATAAATTTCAAGTTGTAACAATATGTCACCATAGCTTATACCACGGGAGAAGTAAAAAAACGATGATAAATCGGGATAAGCTTTCGAGCTAAAAGGCTCTTCTTCATGGCCATGACTGCGAGAAACCCCCAGCTCTTGAGGAAACCTACCCCTAGATGCATATTGTAACATAGTATTTATTAATTTTATTTATGTAACATAGTATTTCTTAATTTTATTATTTTTTATTTAACAGAGTGGTCATTTTTATGTTTTATATCTTGCGACTCTGTAAATTTCCCTCGTGGCTTATCTTTTGTTTACATTGCATAGTTTGTCCTTGCCTGAAATAAATTTTGTTTCCTCTTGAAGTTTTTGTCTTCCCTAATTTTCCACGTGGCAATATTCTAGAAAAGTATTTATTATTTTATTAACAGAGTATCATTTTTTTATGTTTATATTTTGCTACTCTGTAAACTTCCCTCGGTGCTTATCTTTTGTTTATCATTCATTGCCTTAAATAAATTGCTGTGTCATCCTGAAGTTTGTCTTTCTAATTTTCCACGTGGCAATATGCAATATTTAGGCGGATATTTTCTTACGAGCTGTTTTAGAGGTCAGGAAGTTTTTTGGCTTTACTACTCACATTTTATCAGAATAAAGAAACGTGGCATTGGGGGTTCTGATGTTTTAAATAGCTCTCTTTTCAACAACGTATGCTTATTTTTATATAAGATTTATTACAACAATTGTCAGAGAAGATAAATGTCTCGACAAAAATATCAAAAGAAAATGCCCAAAAAAATTGAGAAGTTTATAATCTTTCTGTTTATTTCGAAAATCATTTGTTGGTTGGAAGTTATTCAGAAAAAATATATGGTTGTCCCAAAAGTTCGTGTTTTTCTTATAACTTGGCGAATAATATTATTACGCGGCGAATACATAATAATACTACATAATACAATGACTTTATACATAATACAAAGACATTAAACATAACGGCGAATAATATTGGTATTTCAATTTTTTTGCAATTGGTTACGAACTTTTAGGACAACCTTGTATGAACACATCAACCATTGTTTTATTTAACTCCCGACATTTCCGTAAGGTCAGGAGTTAAATAAATCATTGGTTGATGTGGTTATATTTTTTCTCTGAACTTTCTGTTTATGATATTGTAAAATCCTTATATGCATATAACTAAATTTAATCCTGCCCAGAAATCCTTCTCTACGTGGCGGGCGGGAGAAGCAGCACAAGTGAGGGACTGCCCTGTAGTACGGTGTCGTGAGCCCCGAGCCGCTACGGTAACCGTGAACAGGGAACTCTGAAATGTGGCTGACTAACGGGGCAACGGCATTCCCTTTCCATGATTGGACAAGACACCACAACCACTAAATTTAATAATAACTGTAAGGAAAATGGATCCATGGTCTTCCACCAAGGGATCGAATTGGTAACTTAATCTTTCTGTTTATGTGCTCTCTATTGTAGCTATTAGATGAGCTAGCAACCCCCAGTATCTATCTCTTAGATGAAAACAACAATTCTTTATTTTACCTATTATTATATAATAGTTATTAGTAACTATAGTTCCCCTCTCTATATATAAATGCACATATAGACACACACTAAACTAATATAGACGCGTATGGTTCTTTAAAAATTAAATAATATCTACTGCCCTTGCTGCAATGGAAAAATTAATGGGAGGGCCTGGCTCAACAGTGGTGAACCCTCTCAGAGGTTTCGCCAGTTTAATATCTAATTAAAATCTATAATTAAATATTTTTAAATATATCTTTCAAATTTAAGTTGCGAAATATCTCTTTGATATAAGCTTGTAGACAACCCCATTTTCGCTTGAAATTTTGCATTTAAAAAAAAAAAAGAAGAAAACTCATTGTGAATAGAAACTTAATATGTGTTCCTTTCTTGTATTAAACACGACGCCAAGCTCTCTCGAGACGACGGTCTTCTTCAAAGCCAAAAAAACCTAGAGGCTAAGTACTAGCCAAGTGACACGTGTCTACATTGTATTTTATTTTAGGATTCGAACGCCCTTGCAGCCTTATACTAAATTTTAACGCTTTGCCAAATGTTTTAATTTTTGTTGGCTCCTGACGAGGACAAAAGAATTTTGTCGAAACGTAGAGATAATAAAGCTGACCGAAGTATCTTTAATTTGAAGAATAAATGAATGCCGGCTAGGCAGCCTCTATCTTTACGATGATATAAAAGAGCTCCGACTCGGAATCATGCCCGTGCGTTGTTTTTATACCCAACTAGCCGAATGACCCGGGCAACGCCCGGGTTTTACCCGATTAAATGATTTTATTCAAATACTATTCGTTACAATTATAAATTGGCGCCGTGGATGTCATTCTTGTATAATATATAAATGAGTTTTAAAAATTGTAAAAAAAAAAAAATGCATCGGCCGGGAATCGAACCCGGGCCGCCCGCGTGGCAGGCGAGCATTTTACCACTGAACCACCGATGGTTATGAGAAATGGCCATATTTGGGTATTTATTCCATTCACAAAGCAAACGGTGACAGAATTAAGAATTGTTGCTTGATTATGACGCTGATAACTGTATATATGATAAATAAACATGTTTAAAAGCAATCTTTTATACAAGGTTGTCCCAAAAGTTTGTAAGCACTTGAAAAAAATTGAAATACCAATATTATTCCCCGTTATGTATAATGTCTTTGTATTATGTATAAATGTATACGAGTATATGTATATATGTATTCGCCGCAATAATATTATTCGCCAAGTAATAAGAAAAACAACGTTTAAAAAAAACACGAACTTTTGGGACAACCTTATACTTTCAACGTGGGTAAATATTCCTATTTACACTTACTTTCCTATATATGTAACTTCTAGATATCTGGTGTAGTTGAGGTAGAGTTAGTGAAACATCGTCGATGACCTGGGATCGAATCTCGTTTTAAACTTATTTTTCATGATTCAATAGCCCCCGATTCTTACACAACTTCAGACCACCAATGAGTAACCAAACGAGGCGCTGGTAGCGTTTAATTGCAAAAGTAAAACTACTTCCTACGTGTGTAGATATGTGATATATTTACATGGCCTATGTCGCAGGTATACATGGGATAGATACAGTAAAATTAAGCTAAAATGATCTTCCTATTTTACTAGACAGGTAGTGGTCTGAAAAGTCGACAATTATGGTCAGAGTTCGTACTGTTAAAGTTATCCTTTTTATGAATACCAAATTGCTTCAATGTTTTTCGATTCTTTGTTGATGCCCAACCCTACTAGTGAAAAAATATAACAATACGAGCTCTGGAACCTTGTAATTTCTAGGTAGAATAGCATCTATAAGATAGACACATGGGGTACATTCACGGTGCTCGCAATCCTTTACTGGCCATGGCCTGTTACGTGAGTAAACATGATTTGTCTGTTCGGTTATACTGTTTGGTTGTCAAGCTTAGATACTAGTGTATGCAATGATCATAGAATAGAAGAAAAATAACTCTTTTGACATCCAGCGTGTTACAAGAAACCTCACGAGAAGAACGGGCAACAAACAAAGACTCGGTAATTTCGAGTATAGGCTTCTAGGCGAAGTATTCGAAAATCTGAAGGAATTGTATCGTAATTTGGCCATACTGGAAGGATGCAACTAGAACAGGGATCGGCAAACATTTGAGTAGGAAGAGCCAAAATTTACTAAATTTCAAAGTTTTTAAAGAGCCACAAAATGTTTTCTTGCCAACAATAAATAGTATTTATATAAAAATATTTACGTATGGAACTATAAAAAGAGCAGCAGCTTCACATCCGAAGAGCTGCATGTAGCTCGCGAGCCGCAGTTTGCCGAACCCTGAACTAGAGGAATGAAAGTAGCTGTAGACCAAGAAGAAGGATTGGTTTGATAATCTAATAGAATGAGCTGGAGTTAAAAGATAAGTAAAGGGGGAAGAGAGTATGGTCGACCTTAGAGATGGCTGTGCTACTTGTTGTACTATATAGTACCTGTGTAAGTGCCTATAACAACATTATTCCATCACATTGGGTGGGGTATATATCCGACAATATTGTTATCACTTCTAAGCTTTGTTATAATTCTTCTGAACGAGAGGAAGTTCCTCTCTAGACAGCCTAGTTTTTCGACACAGAAAGGACAAACAAATAAACCATTTCTATGGATCCAGGTCACAGTTCCATAAATTGTCCCGAATGACGCCATGGGAGGGATCATAAACCACGCCTTGTAGGCGGCCCGGTCTCCTAGCAACCTCTATTTCAACCAATCAAGCTCGAGTACCAGCTACTGTTGCTAAGAAACTGAAGGCTGATTTTGCTAATGGTGGTGGATTTCTTGCTAGGGGAATGATTCAGCGAATTCTGGTGGTATCGTTCCAGGGAAGAATTATAGAACTATATACTCAATTCTATCACTGAGGTTTTACAATTTGAGAGTTAACGGATATCTTCAATATTGGACTTTATTTTCCCCCGGGTATAATAGGGTTATTTGGATGAGGTGGACATTGTATGTTATAATGGTGGTGACTCTTGATGATTTCTTTAGTGCCTACGGTTCGGAACGCATTTTAAATCCTCACTAAAAGTGCATTATGGAACGGAGAAAATACCTGGCAATAGAAGGCATCAAAAGAGCAATAGATGTATAATCGTTCTTATACCATAACCGTAAGCTAGTAGCAGCTTAATATAGAACATCGACATTGTTATCTACGGCAAGTAGCGGCTTTATTTAAAACATTTATATCGGTGTCTACTATGAGTACCAGGTTTATATAGAACATTTATATTGGTAACTACTGAAAATAGCGTCTTCATTTGGCACATTTACATTGGCGTCCTCGACAAGTAGTGTCTTTATATAAAACATTTACATAGGCGTATACGGCAAGTAGCGGCTTTATATAGAACATTAACATTTGGCGTATAGGCAAGTAGCGGCTTTATATAGAGCATTTACATTGGCGTATAGGCAAGTAGCGGCTTTATATAGAGCATTTACATTGGCGTATAGGCAAGTAGCGGCTTTATATAGAACATTTACATTGGCGTATACGGCAAGTAGCGGCTTTTTATACAACATTTACATTGGCGTATACGGCAAGTAGCGGCTTTATATAGAACATTTACATTGGCGTCTACGGCAAGTAGCGGCTTTATATAGAACATTTACATTGGCATATACGGCAAGTAGCGGCTTTATGTAGAACATTTCCATTGGCGAATATGGCAAGTAGCGGCTTTATATAGAACATTTACATTGTCGTATACGGCAAGTAGCGGCTTTATATAGAACATTTACATTGGCGTATACGGCAAGTAGCGGCTTTATATAGAACATTTACATTGGCGTATACGGCAAGTAACGGCTTTATATAAAACATTTACATTGGCGTCTACTGCAAGTAGCGGCTTTATATAGAACATTTACATTGGCGTATACGGCAAAGTAGCGGCTTTATATAGAACATTTACATTGGCGTATACGGCAAGTAGCGGCATTATATAGAACATTTACATTGGCGTATACGGCAAATAGCGGCTTTATATAGAAAATTTACATTGGCGTATACGGCAAGTAGCGGCTTTATATAAACATTTACATTGGCGTATACGGCAAGTAGCGGCTTTATATAGAACATTTACATTGGCGTATACGGAAAGTAGCGGCTTTATATAGAACATTTACATTGGCGTATACGGCAAGTAGCGGCTTTATATAGAACATTTACATTGGCGTATACGGCAAGTAGTGGCTTTATATAGAACATTTACATTGGCGCATACGGCAAGTAGCGGCTTTATATAGAACATTTACATTGGCGTATACGGCAAGTAGCGGCTTTATATAGAACATTTACATTGGCGTATACGACAAGTAGCGGCTTTATATAGAACATTTACATTGGCGTCTACTGCAAGTAGCGGCTTTATATAGAACATTTACATTGGCGTATACGGCAAGTAGCGGCTTTATATAGAACATTTACATTGGCGCATACGGCAAGTAGCGGCTTTATATAGAACATTTACATTGGCGCATACGGCAAGTAGCGGCTTTATATAGAACATTTACATTGGCGTTTACTGCAAGTAGCGGCTTTATATAGAACATTTACATTGTCGTATACGGCAAGTAGCGGCTTTATATAGAACATTTACATTGGCGTATACGGCAAGTAGCGGCTTTATATAGAACATTTACATTGGCGCATACGGCAAGTAGCGGCTTTATATAGAACATTTACATTGGCGCATACGGCAAGTAGCGGCTTTATATAGAACATTTACATTGGTGTATACGGCAAGTAGCGGCTTTATATAGAATATTTACATTAGCGTCTACTGCAAGTAGCGACTTATTTCAGAAAAATTAAATTTTCATCTACGGCAATAAGGGGATCTTTCTCTAGAATATTAACATTGGTGTCTACAGCAATTAGCGGTTTTTTGATCAACATTTACAATGGCGTCCATTTCAAGTAGGGTCTTCATTTATACCCTTTACATTGGCGTTTCTGGCATGTAGCGGTTTATGATAAAAAATGTACATTGAATTCTACGGGAAGTAGCGTCTCTTTATTTAGAACATTAACAATGGTGTCTACGGTAAGTCGCGTCTTTATTTAGAACATTCACATTAGCCTCTCAGGTAAGTAGCGTCTTTATTTATAAAATGTACATTGGTGTCCACAACAAATACCATCTTTATTCAGAACATTTACAGTAGCGTCAATGGCAATTAGCGGCTTAATTAGAATATTCAATATGGCGTCTACAGCAAGTAGCGTCTTTATTTTGAACATTTACAATGGAGTCTACGGCAAGTTTCGTCTTTATATATATACTTCTTTATAATACATATATAAAAACTGTTCTAAAAGAAGGAATTTTTTTATTTACTGAAGTTTCATCAATCTTTCATGATATTGTCTTTAGAAGTTAAATTACTTTAATAATCATAAAAGATCATGGTGCGGAAACTTTCTCTAGTCAACCCCCTTGTGTCTGATGCAAAGTTTAGAAATTACCGCTTACGCTGTAAACAAAGTCCTCTATGAATCATTGTTGTTACTATTTATTTTATGAAAGTGTTTATTCTTGGTAAAAAATGCATCTAGAATTCAATGGTATAAGTTATTTTTTAATATTTTAAATATTCAATATTGATTGTAAAAATCTTTCGAGTGACCCTTGTAGAACATTAACAAAAATACGTCTACGGCAAGTAGCGGCTTTATGATATACATTTACAATGCTGTCTACGGCAAGTAGCGTCACCCTCTCTTTATTTAGAACATTAACATTGAGGTCTACAGCAAGTAGTGTCTTTATTTAGAACATTAACAATGGAGTCTTCGGCAAAGAGCGGCTTTGTAATATACTTTAACAATGGGGTCTACCGCAAGTGCCGTCTTTATGTAAAATACACATTTGGCGTCTATTGCAAGTAGTGTCTTTATATAGAACATTCACAATGGCGTCTACGGCAAGTAAGGGCTTTGATACGAGCATTAACAATGGTATCTACAACAAGTAGAATCTCATTTAGAAAATTCACATTGGCATCTACGGCAAATAACGTCTTAATATAAAACATTTACATTGCCGTCTACGGCAGATAGCTTCTTCATATAGAACATTTACATTGGCGTATACGGCAAGTAGCGGCTTTATATAGAACATTTACATTGGCGTATACGGCAAGTAGCGGCTTTATATAGAGCATTTACATTGGCGTATAGGCAAGTAGCGGCTTTATATAGAACATTTACATTGGCGTATACGGTAAGTACCGGCTTTATATAGAATATTTACATTGGCGTATACGGCAAGTAGCGGCTTTATATAGAACATTTACATTGGCGAATATGGCAAGTACCGGCTTTATATAGAACATTTACATTGGCGTATAGGCAAGTAGCGGCTTTATATAGAACATTTACATTGGCGTATACGGTAAGTACCGGCTTTATATAGAATATTTACATTGGCGTATACGGCAAGTAGCGGCTTTATATAGAACATTTACATTGGCGTATAGGCAAGTAGCGGCTTTATATAGAACATTTACATTGCCGTCTACTACAAGTAGCGGCTTTATATAGAACATTTACATTGGCGTATGCGGCAAATAGCGGCTTTATATAGAACATTTACATTGGCGTATACGGAAAGTAGCGGCTTTATATAGTACATTTACATTGGCGTATACGGCAAGTAGCGGCTTTATATAGAACATTTACATTGGCGTATACGGCAAGTAGCGGCTTTATATAGAACATTTACATTGGCGTCTACTGCAAGTAGCGGCTTTATATAGAACATTTACATTGGCGTATACGGCAAGTAGCGGCTTTATATAGAACATTTACATTAGCGTATAAGGCAAGTACCGGCTTTATATAGAACATTTACATTGGCGTATACGGCAAGTATCGGCTTTATATAGAACATTTACATTGGCGTATACGGCAAGTATCGGCTTTATATAGAACATTTACATTGGCGTATACGGCAAGTATCGGCTTTATATAGAACATTTACATTGGCGTATACGGCAAGTAACGGCTTTATATAGAACATTTACATTAGCGTCTACGGAAGTAAGGGCTTTGATACGAGCATTAATGATGACGTCTACGGCAAGAAAGGGCTTTGATACGAGCATCAACAATGGTGTATGCAACAAGTAGAGTCTGATTTAGATAATTCAAATTGACGTCTACGACAAATAACGTATTAATATAGAACATTTACGGAAAATAGCTTCTTTACATAGAACATTTACATTGCCGTCTACGGCAAATAGCTTCTTTACATAGAACATTTACATTGCCGTCTACGGCAAATAGCTTCTTTATATAGAACATTCACATTGGCGTCTACGGCAAATAACGTCTTAATATAGAACGGCAAATAGCTGGCATCTTCGACAAGTAGTGCCTTTATATAGAAGATTTACATTGGCGTCTACGGAAGTAAAGGCTTTGATACGAGCATTATCAATGGTGTCTACAACCAGTAGAGTCTGATCTAGAAAATTCACATTGACGTCTACGGAAAATACCTTCGTTACATAGAACATTTACATTGATGTCTACTGAAAGTAGCGTCTTTATTTATAATATTTTCGTTGGCGTCTACGGCCATTAACGTCTTTATATAGAACATTCATTGTGGTATTTAGCACAGGAATCATTTCTTAAAGGTTTTATTAATGGCCTTATTAATTTAGAAAATCGACCACAACATGGCTCTGAGAATTTTCAGTAAGTATAATAGAATACGAATGCATACCTTCTATATATCAATCTCTACTATATAATATATTTTCATGGACACTCTAATTGATGGTTTCTAGAGATATAAGCTGTTGATATTTTAAGGTATGCTGTAAACTTCCACATAAAAACCGCCAGGGATTTATAGATAGATTCTCGGCCTAATTCATTTACCAATTTTAAGAGCCTAAGGCATTTCTATTTCCCTAACATTGAAGATAATAATACCATAAAACCTATTCAAATTCCAATAAGAATACAGGGTCTGAACAAGTAAACAGGGTATAACTAAAAATAAACACTTAATCACCCTCTATATATGCAGAATAAATAATACAATACTTGTAGCGACGTGGTGGATTAAATTGACGAAATCTCTGGTAAGGTTAACAACCGATTATTCAACCTCCCCAAAGTTTACCAGGTGTAAAAATTGGTCTACTGTGACAAAATATAATTCTTAGAACTTACATCAAATACTAAGTAGGGGAAGGATCTAAAAATTAATTGAATTCCTGGAAATCTTTCTTTCTCCTGTTTTCTAATCCCTTGATTCCTTGTCAGGAGTGAAACCTGTTAGGCACTGACGGCACTAATGAAAGACTTCGTTTATGACATATATATATGACACTGGATAATGAAATTATATATTGTAGTTAATATTTTATGAATTTTTGTTCCATGAATTCGCTAACCAATCATGCTGAATATAATTCGGTGAGTCACATACAGGGTGCGGTAGATAAGTAATGAGACTGGCCGCCGTGCGGCGCTCCAGTCGCTCTCAGTGCGTTCCACACCAGCAGGTCACGTGGTGTGTGTGGGGGATCTGAGCTAACAATAGAACCGGTTCGCAGTCGCGTCGTAGCTCTGGCGCAGTGAGGGTCGAGCTTCGCGTATTACGTTGTTTGTGTGCCCGTGACACTTGCGAGTGCTCACCGCCGAACAAAAGCAACGACGAGTGGACGTTTGCCGTGAGATGTTGAATGAATTGGAAAATAATCCAGACTTTTTAGACAACGTAGTAACAGGCGACGAATCGTGGACATTCCATTACGACCCGGAGACGAAAGCCCAGAGCTCGGAGTGGCACACCGGCATCCCCGCGGCCGAAGAAAGCAAGAATGCCAAAGTCCCGAGTCAAGACAATGCTGATTGTGTTTTTCGACAAGCGGGGGTTAATTCACAAAGAGTTTGTCCCTCAGGGGAAAACTGTCAATGCCGAATTCTACAAAGAAGTCCTTCGGAGATTGCACAAAGCCGTCAAACGGAAGCAACAGGACCTTGCTCAACGCTGGCGTCTTCACCACGACAACGCTCCGGCGCACACAGCGTTCCTCGTGACCTCCTATTTGAACCGAATTGGAGTTGAAGTTCTGCCACAGCCACCATACAGCCCTGACATGAGTCCTCCTGATTTCTTCCTATTTCCGAAGGTAAAAAGATGCTTGAAGGGTCATTGTTTCGACGATATCCCGAACATCCAACGTGCTGTCATGAAGGCACTAACTGGGATAACTCCAACGGACTACAGTGGGACCTATGAAGCTTGGAAAACGCGCTGGCAACGTTGTGTCGACGCCCAAGTGTGTTCTTTGAAGAATATTAACGTTTTGTACAAATCGGATCAAAAAATTTGTTTTTCTAGACTGAGTCTCATTACTTATCTACCGCACCCTGTATTAGAATCAATTATCTGGCTACAAACATAATTACAAAAGGAAATCCTTAACTTATTCCTGATTCTAAAAAGGCTAATATAATATTTTAAGTGGCTTGGAGACCTCTCCTAAGAGACATCTTTGTCAACTTGGAATGGTTTGGACACTTTCTGACATCCTACTTGCCCGCCTTCTACTAAATGTTCTACCAAAGTAACAAAAGAAGAATTCCAATAGCAATTACATTTATTTTTTATTTCAATTTAAAGCGCTATGTCCCCCTAGGGACACTTGCGCTGTCATACATGTACATCTACCATCATACATCTACCAGAATATACCTCTCTATTGACTATCAAGCACAAACAAATTCACCGAATTAGATTAGAAAAAGTCAAAAGAATTGATTAAAAAGAGAAAATATTTGACCTCTCAATAAAAAGTAGTCTCATTTTTTAAACTTTAAACTACAACATCTTTGACAACTGGGATGGTTTAGACACTTTCTGACATCCTACTTGCCCGCCTTCTACTAACTGTCCTACCAAAGTCACAAAAGAAGAATTCCAATATGCAAATACATATACCAGATCATACCTCTCCATTGACCATCACGCACAAAACAAATTCACCGGATTAGAAAAAGTCGAAAGAGTTGATTAAAAAGGAGAATAAGCTTGACCCTCTCTTAATATAAAAGTAGTCTCATTTTTTAAGCTTTAAACTACAAAAACGATGGTTGATTGATTTTTAATTAGGAAAAACTACTTTAATATATTCTTTACACATTTTTACTATTGGTCTATATAACACAAATTGATTTCTATTTTTACTGTGACCAAGTAGTTAAATAAAAAAAGGATTTCCTGATCATGCAAATGAAAGTTACTGATGAATTGACCCACCTGTAAGAATAAATACTATCTAACCGTTGTTTTTTATTCGAGGATATAGGTTAAATACCCTTTCTTGATAAATCAATAAAAGGTAAGTAGTTGTGTTTTCTTAATTTATTAAGTTAGTTTTTTGACCTATATTCTGGAAAAAAAAATTAAAATCACCGATTAGTTGATATTTATTTGCGACTAATGGCGAAAGCCATCAGCACCATTTAGACACAAGATCAGATTATTAATTTTTTCTTAAATTCCTTAGCAACCTTAATTGAATACCTTTAAATGATAGAATATGCAAATGAACAGTTGTTTATATTCGACAGGAGGGACATATCAACCAGAAATATTCCTTATTTTACACGTGAGAATATAATGATGTCCAAGATGGCAAATCCAAAGCCGCTATTTTCAGAACATGAATTAGGTCCATCTTCAGATTGATGACGTATTATAGAGTTATGCATTTACTATAGCTTCCTCACCTCTTCCAACTCTTTTCTGAATATATCAAGGCCTTCATTGGGCAATGCCATAAATTGCGCCTTGACTAAAGATCAATAAAGAGTAAAGTGTGTTTAATATAGCCTAATTATGCAAATTTTCGAACACAATATCTACAGGTATCCGACTAATAATCGCTAAAAAAAGTATACCTACTGCTATATATTCAAACAAGGCATTTATTTGCATATAAACATTAGAAAATGTTTATTAAATTAAAGCAATTTGCATATATGTAAGCGGAACACTGTGGGTTCGATTCCCATCCCTGGACACTTTATTTTTCCGTTTATCATTACTCTTCACAATTAATCCTTTCATACTTCATCTCTAAGGTTAGAAATAATCATTATTTCTCCTTAAAATAAATTTAGATTTTTCGTTTAAAAGAAACAAATGCGAGATAATTTTCAAATGTCGTTCTGCAATCATAAGCCGCATTATATTGTATTATAAGATGTTATATATATTTCAGGATACTTTTATTATACTTTAATTAGGTCTTAACATGTCCCACTATCCCAAAGTACTGAATTTCAAGAATAAGAACAGGACATTTCAAAGGAATAAAGATAAACCCAGACATGACTAGATCCTTCAGGAACTGCGATAACTGTTACAACACCCAACTCACTCCGGACCATATATACAATTGCCCGGCCATCCTTGCAGCCCTCTATATGGCAGACATCAATCCAGAAGAGGACATCCATACGGACAAGGCACCTCAGTTGGCCGGTATTGTGATCAGGGTGCACGGACCGATCTGATCCGCTCCATGGACAAGGCACTACCACCACCTCAGTTGACCGGTATTGTGAACAGGGTGCACGGACCGATCTGATCTGCTCTATGGACAAGACACCACCACCACCTCAGCTGGCCGGTATTGTGAACAGGGTGCACGGACCGATCTGATCTGCTCTATGGACAAGACACCACCACCACCTCAGCTGGCCGGTATTGTGAACAGGGTGCACGGACCGATCTGATCCACTCCATGGACAAGACACCACCACCACCTCAGTTGACCGGTATTGTGAACAGGGTGCACGGACCGATCTGATCTGCTCCATGGACAAGACACCACCACCACCTCAGCTGGCCGGTATTGTGATCAGGTTGCATGGACCGATCTGATCCGCTCCATGGACAAGACACCACCACCACCTCAGTTGACCGGTATTGTGAACAGGGTGCACGGACCGATCTGATCTACTCTATGGACAAGACACCACCACCATCTCAGCTGGCCGGTATTGTGATCAGGTTGCATGGACCGATCTGATCCGCTCCATGGACAAGACACCACCACCACCTCAGTTGACCGGTATTGTGAACAGGGTGCACGGACCGATCTGATCTGCTCCATGGACAAGACACCACCACCACCTCAGCTGGCCGGTAATGTGATCAGGTTGCATGGACCGATCTGATCCGCTCATGGACAAGACACCACCACCACCTCAGTTGACCGGTATTGTGAACAGGGTGCACGGACCGATCTGATCTGCTCTATGGACAAGACACCACCACCATCTCAGCTGGCCGGTATTGTGATCAGGGTGCATGGACCGATCTGATCCGCTCTATGGACAAGACACCACCACCACCCCTGAAGAGAGGACTTACTCTAAGGTCCCATCTCGTAGAAAGGGCGAATCTCTACTTAGCGTCCCCAAATGGCGGTGGGTGGATAAAGCCATAGAGGGTTAAGTCAGGAAGGGGCCGTGCAGAGACCGCAATCAACTCTATCCTAATATGGAGATGGCACCCACTTGTCTCTGACGTTGGAAACGGCTTCTAAAGGCAGATGAGTGTACTATTGTATAAATGGCATTATAGATGAAGAAGGAATGAAGAATTCAACACATTATTTTTACCACGAAACCTTTAATGACCAACTGGACAAAGGAAGACAACTAAGTCTTATCACCAGACAGATGGCTTTGGAGAAATTTGATAGAAAAACTACACTACCCATAGAACTGACTCATTTTCCTGATATAGAGCCGTGAAAATAAACATCGAAATGGCCCTCATGATGTTGCTAATATACCTTTTATAGAACTAATTTGAGATAAGGGGCACAATAGATTGTAATATATATATATATATGAAAAACAACAGAAATAAATAAAAGTGGGTCAGGTGTTGATATTAAAAATAAAGAAGGCATCTCCTGACCACGAGCACATGTGCATTTTAGATGGCAGAGTGCCACCTAGTGGAACAAAAATCAACTAAACATTGATTCAACCTGTTCCCTGATATTTGGCGAACCCATATTTTTGATAAATCAAGAAAAGCCATCCACGGGTTGGGCAAATATCAGGGAACAGGTTGAATCAATGTTTAGTTGATTTCTTTTCCACTAGATGGTGCTCTCTCTCTACCATCTAAAAAGCACATGTGCTTTTGGTCAGGATATGCCTTCATTATTATATAAAAATATATAATTTTTTTGTGGGCGGAATGAATTTCTAAACGGAGTCAGTCAGCAACTTATTTATGCTAAAATCAACTTTTAATTACATTTATTTAATACAAATTATCAGAAGGTGTTATCTAGTTCTATATTACATGTTGATAATCTTTTCCTTCTTTTTAGTAGTCAAAAATATTTCTATATTATAAAAAATGTTAGATATATGTGTTTGATATATTATCGTAGAAATATATTATACATTATATGATTTATATTTTGAATGAAATATAATTATTTTAAATATTATTATGACTTCACAAATAATATACATCCAGATGGCACAAGAACCTAGAGGACATGCAACAACTGTCCTGGTGTGGAACTAACACCTACCCACATATTCTCATGTCCAGCAATGGCTGCAGCCTTGAAGAAAATTGACATGGACCCAGAGCAGCAGTTTTACACACCCAAGATAGTGGATATTGCTGCTGATGTGATAGAGAGATGTATGGGGACATTTGAGGCTCTTCATTGGACACGACAACAACAACAACTACAAATAATGTGAGATATCAATGTTAATTTATATAATATTAATGAAGAATATTTTATAAGCATTATATAAGATGAACAATATGCTGTCTGACTCTCTCTACTCAGAACCTCATGCCGCCCACAAAATGGTGAGCTGTACGTAATCATTTTCATTTTTACTGGCGACCAAAACAATGTAAACGAAGACAAGATCAAGAATTTTGTTATTTCATCCATGGTTCTTTTAAATGACTATAATATTCTTCTTGGTAATATTTAGACGAAATAAAAGAAGAAGAGTTTATTTTAATAGAAATATATCAAAGCAAGCTTTCGGGCAAAAACCCCTTCTACAGGCGTGATTACAGCATCAAACTTGGCACTATAATGCAGGTACAATGGCTAAAAAGAATATATACATATAACTATTTACATATTTGCGGAATAAATTATGAAAATTAGGATTTGCGTTAGTTATGACTATTTTATAATTAGAGAGATATTAAGTAAATGAATAAATAAGGAATTTTTATGCTTGGAGTTTGAAACTATAGGGGAATATGCCAATGTAAACACCCGCTCACGCGACCACCTCAAAACCCAAGTAATGTGAGCAATGCTCTGCCACATACGTTGGCGAGACAGGTAGATCCGTTACCATCAGAATGTCTGAACATTCTCGAAACATCTCCAATCATGACACCAGGTCCCTCCTTTATCAGCATACTCTCAATACTGGCCATCCTTTTAACACCAACCACCCCACTATACATTATAGACACATTCATAACCAGCACCAACGATTAGTTCTCGAGTCAATAGAATCCCACAGACATAACAGCATTAACCGAAAAATATAAATTCTAGATGCATATCGTGCTCTTCTGGCCTTGCAGTAATAACCTCAACAAGATAGCTAGAAATTAATATTACTTGGGTTTTGAGGTGGTCGCGTGAGCGGGTGTTTACATTGGCATATTCCCCTATAGTTTCAAACTCCAAGCATAAAAATTCCTTATTTATTCATTTACTTAATATCTCTCTAATTATAAAATAGTCATAACTAACGCAAATCCTCATTTTCATAATTTATTCCGCAAATATGTAAATAGTTATATGTATATATTCTTTTAAGCCATTGCTTTTTGCCCGAAAGCTTGCTTTGATATATTTCTATTAAAAGAAACTCTTCTTCTTTTATTTCGTCTTTTCGTCTAAATTCTTTTAAATGTTTGGCTTGCGTTTTTTAAATCAAAGTTCATGTGTATGAATTCAAATAGAGCGAATGGCGTAGTTATTGCTGTTTTGGGTATATATTCTTGGTTAATAGAAATATGGTTGTAAGCTTTTAAGAGATCTATTTTGCTGAAAATGGTACGACCATGAAGGCTTTGGATGAAATCTAAGTGTGCGGAATGGGGGTAACAATCAGGTTGGGTCACAGCATTTAGTCTTCTGTAGTCGCCACATGGTCCCCAGTCAATTTTTCTTAGGGACTAGATGTAAAGGTGATGCCCATGCTCCGTCTCCTCTCTTGCATAAACCTAGTTCCGTCATGTGCTCAAATTCTGATTTGACAATTTCAAAATTTTCTGGATTCAGCCGTCTTTGTTTGGAGAATGTTGGTTGTTCTTTTGTGGTAATATGATGAGTAACTGAATGAGTGACTAGTGTGGAATAGGACGGAGGCTTAGTTAGAGAGGGATAATGAGAGAGAATGTTCAAAAATTGTATTCATAGATGTTTATTAAGCACTTCGGAGAAAATTAGTTGGAATTTGTGATTGATGCACGCTTGCGTAGTTTCGTAAAAGAATCAATTATACACTTTATTTTGATATATGGTATTATTCCGAAATGTTCCATGAAATCAGCTCCTAGAATGGCTTTGTTTGTGTCTGCTATTATGAATCGCCATTTTAAATCTCTACGAAGACCTAGATCAATATTAAGGAATCTTTCGTCATAAGTCTTCATAGGTGAATTGTTTGCTGCTGTGAGAGTATATTTTGTTGGACCATACCGTCTATCTTCAGGACGAGGAAACAGGACACTGATCTCTGCACCTGTGTCAAGGAGAAAACTAATTTTGTTGCGGTAGTCAGTGATAAATAGACGGTGGCTCTTATTATTGCTACAATCAGTAACCACCGGACTTATTTATTGTTGTTGGAGTTTTCCTGCTGGTTCTTTGCTGTTTTGTTGAAAGTACAAGGTGAGATGCATTTTATTACATGGTGCTTGAATCGAAAATTATACTAGCACCAAGAGCCATTTGGATTGTATTTCCTATAACTGTTTGGGGAAGATTTTCGAAAGGAAGATGGGCTTTTGGTTCTTGGACGAAATATTCCTTCTTATTTAGAGTTAAGGTCAATTTGCAATGCTGAAATTTCCGCTCGCAAAGATGCCAGTTCCTTTTCTAAAGTCGAAGTACTTGAAGATGGTGCATAAGTAAGCTCCATCACTCTATCAGCTAAATCTGCTAGAGAGTTTACTGTTGCTTGCTCTTGCGTTGTCAGAATTATTTGGATGTTTTGAGGTAAACGTTGCATTCAGAGCATTTTTAGTGTTTTTCACTGACGGCTTTGCTTTCTTCAACTAATTGTCTTAAGCGGCGTAATGATTGGCTAGGCAGTCTGTCTCCAAGTTCTACTTGAGTCAACAATTACTGTAGTTTTTTTAAATTTGCTGTCAGCGGTACATTTAATTATGGCCTTTTTTAGCGCATCATATTTATTGTCTGGTGGAGGTGACACAATGAATTCACGTACCTCTATGGCAGTTGATGGAGGTAAAAGTGAAATTAGATAAGAAAATTTTGTGGCATCATTTGTAATTGGACTTGGCTTGTTCAATAAAAATTGTGATACCAATGTTATGAACCCCAATTCTTGATCGTTTGACCCAATTTTGGGTGCTTCAATTGAGTCCATTTTGAGAATATATTGTATTGAAAAATTATATATCTTTGAGCGATAATAAAATTCAGAATTATAATTTTGAATTTGATTTTTTTATTTGATAAAAGAAATAAATATTCAAATATATATTATTAAGTTTTAATTTTTATATTGTAAGATATATATTCTTTTTGATTGTCAATTTGAAGGTATATAAATTTATTTAATATTTAGTTCTAAAAATTATATTTTATAACGATTTGTTTTCAAGTTGAAATTATGTCTTGAATTAAATAATAAACAATGTGTGTTTTCGTTGCTATTAAATATTGAAAAATAAGTTATTATTCTGTTTTTAAAATATCAATATATATTAATAAATACGCTTTTTCACATATTTATTTAAATAATTAATACATTTTCTTGCAAGTTATTTCTATAGATACATATATAAGAATATTCATTCTAATTAATATAGGTCAATAGTCCTATTTAATTGTTAAAAAATACCCTTCATTGAAACCTTAATGAAATCTCAAAAAGAAAGTCGTTAAACACGTCTATTTAAAAATATATTTTAATTTGAATTTTGAAAGGAAAATAGGTTAATTGCTTTTGCATTCTTTCTACAGTTGATATTGATTTTTAAAACGATATAAATATGTGATTATTTGTACAAATAAAACACAAACAAAGAAGACATGAATATTTTTATTAAGAATTAATTAAATTGAAAAAAAAGATCATTATAAAATATTCAGAAAAAGAAAAAAAATACAGAAAAAGAAAAATATTCAATACTTATTCTTTTCAAATAAAAATGGAGAATAGATTTGAATATCAATATGTTTATATTCCTTCCGAAAGTTTGGAATGACAAAAATATACAAACGTATAACACTGCCAGGAAAGCGGGGATATATTTTTCATCTTATAAGATCATGTTTCCAAAAGAGACGTTTACAGATGCACAATGGACAATGACGGATTCACAGAAAAGATTTGAACAAGATTTAGCTGCGATGGAGCATTGGCCACATGAATGGCTGAAGGGTTGAAGATGGCGGCGAAGGGATGGCTGATGGATTCATGTAGGATGGATAGACCACTCTGGGGGTCGAATAGTAGGGCGATGGGTAGATGGATCCAGGTAGGCGAAATGCATCCAAAGAAGATCTCTGTGAGAAGAATGATTCTCCGAAAGCCATATTCGGCATGATCAAGGATGATCTTGCGTATTCGAAAGAGGTTGTTCCAGTTCTGAAGATATCTGATCCAAAATGATATGGCGGGGAAGCCATTGGTGATTGCATTTGTCTTGGTTGTGCTGGATTTTCTTTGTAGCAGAGGATGCATTCAATGGCCAAGACGACATTTCCCTCAAACCTCTTCAGGATGTAATCCAAGACTTGGGGATCTTCTTTGGGGAAGAGTTTACGCATGAGAAGACGATCGGATGTGTAAGGATTTGACTGGTATTCCACTGGACTCTCTGGTGGAGAGAATGGGGATTTGGTGCTCTCTGCAATCATACCAAATTCACTTTAAAACCTGTATGAAATTCATTACAATTACAGTAAAATGACATTTACATAAAATGGTTATTCACTAACACAACTTGGTAGCATTTGAATTATACACTGTCTTAATAAAATAAATATAAGAAGGAAATAAAATAAATAGACCAATTATATGCAATTCCATAAATACACCAATTTAGTCAATCTCAGAGAAATACACCAATTGAGCAACAATTTAAATTCCTGCAGCGTATATATTTCTTTCTCTCTCTTGTAGCGTTCATAGACAATCTTGAAACCTGTTGACGAACAATGAGTCTCGGAATATTATAATTCAAATTTTAAAAAAGTTTAGTTAACCTCTTTCCCTGAAGCTTCTCGTTTAATAATTAATATATCCAGGGATTCACAAATACCCTTTTCCTGATTTTCCCAGATACCTGAATGACTATTTATATTTTTTATTTTTATTTTTTTGCATTTGAGGCACAGCTTGCACTACGCTGATGAGAGCCAACAGCCCGCAACGCGTACGTGGTTAGCTTTTCTTGATTATTCGGGAATAGGTATTTAGCAAATTCTGGAATAATTAAAAAAAAAACAATTATTTGATATTTATTCCGACAGATTGCACAAGCCATCAGCAACCTTTAGTTGCACGATCAGGAGATGCCTTTACATGATTATAATAGAAGGTCATTCTAAATTCCAATGGTCAATAATGGTCGCTTTCATAGTTGGTATAATCGCTGGGCTTGGATATAAATGTAATTAATGTTCATATGTGAAGCAAATTGGCCTTGTGCTTCTTGTTTATGTTTTCGAAAGTCTTACTTTGGACAAAGATGTAAATAACATCATCGTCTAAGAAAGAGATACTATACTTGGAGGCAGCCTATGGGAAGAGCTATTTATCACCTTAATGAATTAATAAAAAAACATTATTGCTGATAGTGTGAACATAAATTATATTTTATTATTACTAAATAAATATGTTAATGATCGAACAATTCTCATTCGTTGGAATTATTTGTCCTTTGTGGTTGACGACAGTTTATTTCCAAATACCCCCCCCCCCCCCCCATCAGCTATTGGTGCTATCACCGTGGCAACCATAGAATAGGTAATAGAAGGAATAGTTACCAAGCTCGGTGTTGTCTTCAGTGATCAGGCTATGGGGAGATGTCCGCAGGCTTGGAGGCTTGGATGACACTGAGAAGGGAGTGCTTGAAGGGGAAAGATTAAGGACAAAGCTTTCGGTTGAAGATTTTCTTCCATCAACAGATTCTTCGACCGCTCTATGACCATAGATCCCGCACATGCATCCCTTCACTTGGCAAGACCTATCCTTCACAAGGTTCTGTGGAGATGTGCTGAGAACAGCTGGGGATGTGTACTCGGGAAGCATATGTTGCAAATTCAGCGTGAGGTCGTAGGGTGACTTGAAAAATGCGTTTCTTTTATTTGCTTCTTCCTCGAGCCTCTCTTCCTCAATCTTCTGTTGCCTCTTCAGCTGGACTTGCAGCGCCATGTTGCGCTGACGTTCCTCAATCAGCTTACACTTGCAGCAAACGCAATCCTTGAACCTGCAGTAGTTTTTGTGGCCTTTGACGTAGGAGACGACTCCATGCTGTTCACACCTGGCGCACTTGCGACGCCGTTTTTTGGTTTGTCCACCTCCAGGAACTCTGCGCACACAAACATGTACACCTTGAAACTGACGACCCTAATATATGGTGAACTTACCTGATCTGCTCTTCGATATCTAAACGTTTGTGCATGGAGGTTGTACATGATGGAGGAATTTCTTCTCTTGACATGATGAGTATTCGCAAATCGAAAGATAATTTTCCTCTTGTTTTAGTGTAAAGGATGTCTAAATATAGTAGATGATTGGTTCCGTAAATAATCCCAACGGCCCAACGGACCAAAATACCAAAGGGACAAAATCCCGACACAACCAAAAGAACGACATGGTCGAAGTCTCAAAAATTAATTTGACTATTCAAATTTAAAATAATGCAATATTTTCGGTTATCATGCTTAACTTTTGGATAGTAATGTATTTGGTGGAAAAATGAATAACATGTTTTCCAGAACATAAATAAAAACGATTTTAAAACATTTTTTACTCAAATAATGTATATATGTGAAATAATTACTCTTCTCCTGTCAAAATAAACCCCAAAAACTGTGAACCATTTTTTTCTGACCATCATTGAAAACTAGCGGAATCGGGTCGAAGACAAAACCACAGCTTTGGCAAATTCAGAACAACTACCGGAAGACCATGCTGTCGGTCTATGGCCCTCGTCAATTACAGAATGGGCCTTGATTTAATGAGATTTCTACAAGGAATTCACCATAGCTACATAGTAAGTGTCTACAAGGGGCTGTAGAGTTGTCCTCGCTCTATATAGATCAGTATTTACCTCGGCAAAATCAATATTCCGTTGATACAATTAGAATCGCCACTTTCCCAGCTAAACACCTTTTTGGGAAATTCAGGTTTCACGAATCCCATGTATTTCTTGAAATCCCTGTACTGCCTAATACCATACCTCAAACTTTTATGCGAGTCTTCTGAATTGTCCAAACTGGTTACTGCTGCGGCTGATCTTTGAACTTTCTACTAAGAAATAATCAAAAATACATTATTTAAAAATTGAGCAATCCATATTTAAATATTTAGATAATAAAAATATATATATTGATTGAATAAAAAGACTTATTTACCATTCTTTAAGTGAATCCACAATATATACCTTGTTGAGAATTAAAATGTATATATCTGTGAATATTTTTTGTTTATTATTAATGTTTTTATTCTTTTTTACCATTGACCACGTGTCATGCAAATGTATAAATTGTATGTTTGTAAAAATAAAGTAGCTCAGAGTATCAGTGTACTTGCTTGTGCTTCCGTGGTGACGTTGGCCGGAAAAGAATTCACGAGGTAGGCGGCAGTAGAGTGAAGCCTTATAGGAGCAAAATACTGTCCTCTAAGTGGAGCTAACAGTCTTTTTTTAAATCTAAAGTTTCATTGTTGTTATCAGAATCAACAACGTCTCCAAGGATAAATGTCTTATTTTGTTACCAACACTTCGAGGTTTCAGGTATAATGACCCTTCTACAGGAATATCAAAAATGAAATGAATCTTAGCTGTTCAATAGATTCATATACAAGTGATATTTACATAACTTCAAATAACTAATTAACATATGTGACTTAATTTTATAATTGTTGTTATGCACATATTTTATGCATTTGATCAAATGGAGGAAGTGCCTTTTTTAGACGTATGTATATAATTAAAATAATATATATCTATTGTATATATGATAAAAACGTATAATAAATATCACATTTTACACATATGTGTGAATTTTTTTAACTTATCGAAAATTTTCAACTTCAAATCTCTTATTCTTTTTTTGAAGAATATTTAAAGTTGATTATTATTCGAATAAATATTTTGAACATATTTGTTTTGATTGCGCATTAATTTTATATCAAGGTGTATTCAAAATAAGGAAGAAATTCTTGAATAGTATTTGCATAAATTTATTTTTTAATGTTAAAAATAAAAGTTAACGATTCCACACTCAAAATAGGATTTCTCTATATACAACAACAAGCCTTTTATTGAGGACCAATACCCTACATAGAATTCACCCTGGTGATAACCGCCCAGAAAATATCAGTTATTTACATTACAGGTTTATTTACATATCTATTTACATACGGTTCTCTTTTCTCAGTGTTTCTTATCTTGCACAGCCCTGTAAAATATGTACAGAGCCAATGTATTGGATTTATTCTTTATCGTGCTAGACAACAGAGCCTCCAGCGTATGATGATTTGATCCAATTTTTTTTTTGTAAAATAATTTCACTTTCACTTCTTAACTTTAAACAGAAAAACATGTGGTGCTCCAGCTCCGAATGGGTGTTTTTTTTAGAACATAATGGATATATTCGGTCAGTTGAACTAAATATTTAATCGTGGTTTTCTTTAAACAGTGTAATGGTAGCTGTTAATATTGTTCTGCTGTTATAGAAGCGAGTAGATTTTTATATATTTTCTCTCTATATAATATTTTGTAACAAATTGTAGTCATAAAATTACTTTGAAATGTAAATTAACAAAACTCTAAATATATAATAGTAAATACTCTTTGATATATATTTATATAGATACAATACCAAATAAATTATATTTGTTGAATAGCATTTATTATTTTTTTCCTCTATAATTTCAAAAACAATATACAATATATAGCAATGTATTAGTAGTATTGTAGCAATATATCATAAAAATTCCATTTAGATTTTATCAAGAATATGTTTCATTTTAAAAGGGACAATTTTGATTTCAATAAGAACATTTCTTATTTCAGTAAGGACATTTTAAAATTGTTCTGCAAATGTATATGTTGTAATATATTCCAATATATACTTATATCCCCATATATAATATAGCTATAGTATAACAACCAAAACTGTAAAAACAAAAATCAACTAGCCAGTTTTGCCATCATATATTACCAAAACGACAAAATAAAATTCGATTGAGTGACAGCCGGCGCCAGACAAGAAAAAGGTCCGAAAAACATGTCGGGGTACCAGATGTGTCCCTTCTTGCTCAAACATAGGGTAGTCCCTCTGAAACACGATGATTGACAGACCTCCCTACACAGATCTGCCTTGACCGGCGTCGGCTTCACTCTCTCTCACCATCTTTATGCCGACATCCAACATGCCTGGTCCTTTTGTGTAATTAATTCGCGCCTGAAACTACTCTGAACATTGAGACCACAACGACTGCATTTAAACAACATGCCACACTACAGTCATTTTACAGGATCATTCACATCACAACATATATGTAATGTAAAAATTATTTTATTTTGAGAGAGAGAGAGAGAGAGAAATATTATAATTTCTAGAACAAACTACTCTGTAAAGTCGACCGCCAGATGTCGCCGATTTCCCTATATAAACTTATTGTTGTTGTTTTACGTTGGCCGGCTCAAATCTTTTTGTACATATGTAAATATGTATTTTGTTTTCTTTATTCTACTCGTCTTAAGTCAGGTAGTATTCTCTCTAATTGTGTATTCTTTACTTTTCATGAGCTCAATTATTTTATAAAATCAATTAAAGAAATATTGATTCAAAATGTTTTTATTTTATTTTCAACGACTGCATACCATTACCATTAAGTACTCTTGTACTCAAAAGAACCAGCAATTAATCTCAATCTCAGCAATATCTATATATATATAAATGAATGTTTGTATGTTTGTTTGTATGTCCGTATACAAATTCGCAGTAGTTCACTAATTCAAACCAAAATTTCCATACATAGGTAAAAAAAATACGGGGAAGACGATAGGCTATTTAAAATATATATATATGAATCAATTATTAAAACTATATATTCAAATTATTCTACTTAGCTCGCAAGCAGCGCCTCTAGCGGTGAAGATGCGGGGTATTATCAGCTGACCTAATGTACATGTAAAGTTTGGAGCGGGACGTTTCACAAGAGTGACATCCACGGCGCCAAGTTATAATTGTAACGAATAGTGTTTGAATAAAACATTTGATCGGGTAAACCCGGGCGTTGCCCGGGTCATTCGTCTAGTTTAATATAATAGCAAGCCTCGTATATATGAAAAAAATAGTACAAATGTGATATTGTACTGGGAAACTGAAAGTTGCTGATGGCTTGCGCCATCTATTGTGCCAACTATCCGTTTCATGATTTTTCAGGATGCCTGAATGACCAGTTTTTTGGTCGTTGAGGTACAGCTTGCACCACTCTGACGAAGGTTAACAGCCCGAAACGCGTCCGTGGTTAGCTTTTTCTTGATTATTCAAGAATGGGTATTTTCCCAATTCTGAAATAATTAAAAATCAACGAATAGTTGAGATATCTATTCCGATAGATGGCGCAAGCCATCAGTAACTTTCAGTTGCAAGATAAGGATATGCCTTTTTAAAAATTTATCCATCTTATCCCAGTACAATTTCACACACATATATATATTATTATTATATTTTATTTTAAAAATATCTTGAGTACAAACTTTGTGTTCAGTACACCCACAGATATCGCGGTTTCACATTATACAGTAGAACCTTTCTTTAGCGGACACCCCACTAGAGGACACCTCTCTATAAAGGACAGTTTTCATTTGAAAAATTATCATTTTTACTACTAAACAAATCTTTGGTAAGAGGAACACCTCTCTTTAAAGGACACTTTGGCAATTAGGTGTTCTTTACAGCGAGGTAGTTCTACTGTATAAAGCCTTTGTTGTTGTTTTACTTTGGCCGGCACAAACCATTTAATAACTATGATGATAGATCTTTTATTTATTCTACTCTCGTCTAAAGTCAGATATTTCTTCCTCAATTAAATAAAATTTAAATTGATTTTATTATATTTTCAAGATATCACGACTGCATAACATTGGGGGAAAATCAATAATTCCTATCTTAGCAATATTATTGGAACATAATTCTTTATCTCAATATTTTTTACAAGTCCACAACATCTCTTGTCGTTTATAGAAAACAGTTATACTTTACCAATTATACAAGTATGCCATAGCAACGTTTGGGTACTTTTACTCACTGGTGGATTAAGTTTTTTTAAGAATCGAAGGCAATTTAAACAATTTTGTGCTTTAGTGAAAAAAAATGTGTGAAGACAGAATTCGATCCCGTGTCGTAGCTGTAGAAAATTGACGGTGTATATCAGGGATCGACAATATTTTGAGTCGGAAGAGCCAACAATTACAATTTATAAAATTTTATTTTTTTTTTAAATAACCACAAAATGCTTTTATTGCCAATAATAAATAGTATTAAAAAAACCATTAGGCCTCCAGGAAAAAGTTTCTTTTATACAAATCATTTATTTATAGATATCTCTAGCTTTCGGGAAAGAAAGCACTTCAACGGGAGAAAATATTTTACATTGAACCGCCAATAGAATAACAAATTTTACCTGGAGACCTAATGTTTGTATTTTAATATTGTAGCGAAGTATTTATTATTTTACACTAGTATTAACACAGTATCATTTTTATGCTTATATTTTACTACTCTGTAAACTTCCCTCATTCCTTATCTTTTGTTTATTTTTCATAGTTTGTTCTTGCCTTAAATAAATTGCTGTCTCAGCCTGAAGTTTTTGTCTTCCCTAATTTTTCAAGTGGCAATATTTATTCATGGGATTATTATTCGAATAATAAATAGTATATTCTCGCAAAAATAAATATTTGTGTATGGAATTACAGAGCTTCAGCTTCACATCTAAAGAGCCGCAGTTTGCCGACCTCCTGTCTATATACCAACCCTTGTTGATATTTAGGGGGATATATAGAGGTTAGTTATATAAATGATAATATTAGAGTCAGTCTATATTTTTGAACTAACCTGGTGTCTTGAGCACTCATCTCTTTTGGGGCAGTGTCGGCGTTGAATCCAGTTTCCTTCGAAGCACTGCCGCGTCTTTCCTCTTCCATGCCACCTCCTACAGTAATCCACAACACTCTATTTAATGATGCAACAATAGATTTTTTAAATACAAAAATTGTAAAAAAGAATAAGAAAATTTCAATATTAGTGATTAAGCCAAAATAAATAAGATGGTTTACCTTTATTCTATAGTGATAAATGTTACAATAATGTATGGGTTCTAAATATAATTGAAGATAAAATTTGTAACAAATATGATCAAAATGTCGTTTAATAATTCTTCCTTCATCAGTGTTTTTACTTTAATTGAAACAGGTCTCGTTTTTTCATAGACAACTCTAGGTAGCCATGGTAATTCCTAGCAACAATCTCCTGCCCTTCCTCCACCTCTCTATGGAATGTTCTCATGTCTTCCTGTTTACTCCTATCCTCAGAAACGATTTCTAGGTGATATTTATTCAAAAGACATTTAAAATTTCTATTCATCAGCAAATGTGCCATAGCTCTCTTTGGTTAATTACACTTAAAGGTGGGGTTAAATTTTTGCAAGAATGGGGGACTATTAAAAATCAATTCTTTCCTTAGACTTTCATCAGAAAAAAAAAGTATATAAAATTTGAAATAATTCCCTTAGCGTGAAACTGCCTATAAACAGTCAATACACGCTGTAGCTAATCTCCTTCAAGCTAATAATTACATAAATTTCCAGCATTGTATCGTGCGATATGTTGCATATCTGCTGCAATGAAGTATTCAACACTTGTTTACAACAACCGGGTAACGAAAATACCTCGGATAAAAAAAAAACATATATTAAATCAAGATTAATTAGGTTAGAGTCAAAATTAAACGACTTAAAAAAAGGAGATTAACTATTTAATTATATCATTAACATCCCTTAACTATTTTGACCCAGCAATTTAAATCAGTAGAAGTCTATTTCCAATTAGAAACCGAAATAAAAATTTAATTTTATAGAGAATGACAAATGTTTGAAACTCAGAACAATTATTTTGGTTTATATCTTCTCCAACATTCCTTGGAATACAGTTATTTTTAAATACTCAAGCAGGTAGCAGAGTCTATTTGTTAATGAAAACCAATATATTTTTACCATGTTAACTCTGGTGACAATTCCACAAAATAATCCCTCGAATCAATATTAAAATACAAACATTAATGGCAGAGTGCCATCTAGTGGAACAGAAATCAACTATTTATTGATTTAACCTATTCCCTGAAAATGAATAGTTGATTTCTGTTCCACCAGATGGCGCTCTGCCATCTAAAAAGCACATGTGCTTTTGGTCAGGATATGCCTTATTTATTTTTAATATCAAAACCTGACCTTTTTATTTATTTTTCTATTGTTTTTTTCATATTTTTATTTATAATTATTTCTAGCTTTCGGGCAAGAAAGCCCTTCTACAAAAGAAAATATTTTACATTGAATCGCCAATAGAATAAGAATTAAAATCAAATAAAATGCTTTGACTTATAACCACTCAAAGCATTTTATTTTATTTTAATTCATATTCTAATTTCGATTCAATGTAAAATAATTTCTCCTGTAAAAGGGCTTTCTTGCCCGAAAGCTAGATATATTTATAAATAAATGATTTGTAAATAAGAAACTTTTCCCTAACGCCTAATGTTTGTATTTTAATTTTTACTGTAGGTTATTATTGTAATTATAAAAATATTGAGCGCGCGCGTGTTTCAACACATTAGTGGTGCCCATTGCCAGTGGATTTGCCAGTTTTATCTATTCGACCGCTCGGCTGTTATATTAGGATCCCACCTTCATACACTCATGGACAGAACTCAAGGAAGTTGTACCTTTCAGTATGTATATCGAGTTTTAGAAAATAACTTTGAAAGATATTACAGTGACCTTTAATGAAGACACGAGAAAACCCATATTCCCAGATATACAAGCCCATTGACAGCGGTCTGTCAGAATGGCAAAATGGGGATCGGTGGAAGGATGGTCTAAACCGTTGGTTTTCGACCGCTACGACCCAGGTTCGATTCCCGCATCGGGCACTTTTATATGATTTGAAAAATAAAATGCTCCAATGGCCCCCGATTCTTGCAAAGGTCCAACCCCACCAGCGAGTGCAAGTAACCAAACGGGGCTCTGGTACATTTTTAAGTGCAAAGTCAAACTGATTTTCACATGTGTAGACATGTGGTGCACTTACAGTAAAAGTAGTCGCAACTTCAACCCACCATGATTATCATGGCCTGTACCACGTGTACTAGGGATAGGCAAAAAAAAAAAAAAAAAAGAATGGCAAAATTGCTGGGAGGGTTCACCAGTAAGGATCAAGGTTTTCCCAAACGCAATAACCACTTTGAGTAAAATCAATCAGGCCTCCAGGGTAAAGTATCTTTTCAAAACATTTTTATTCTTTAGCTTTCGGGCACGAACGCCCATCTACAGGAGAAAATATGATATAATATAATATAATAATTTTATAAAATTATGTAAGAAAGTATCCGATTATATTTAACTCATGTTCTATTGGCGAAATATTATACCAGGTTTTCTCCTGTAGAAGGATGTTCGTGTCCGAAAGCTAGAGAATAAAAATGTTTTGAAGGGACACTTTACCCTGGAAGCCTGATATATTTTACTCTATATTTATACAAGGGATTATTTTAATGAATACAAATTCTAGAAAATTCTTTTTTTTTTTAAGAAGAGCTAAAACGTTTTTAATTTTCTTCAGAATTTCCAGATATTATAGGATAATAGCCTTTTCAATGATTCGCTAACCATGACGTATGCACGAAGGAACGTGTGGCCACTGAACATATGTCGGACCTGGAGGCTGTTGTTGGGTGCTGTAGTGCCTGGAGTATAGGAGCTCAATCTATGATTCCTTTCTTCCTGTGGTGAATCTGTATAAGACCGGTGGTCTTAATAAAGCTGTATGTGTGTGTGTGATATTATAGGATAATAATTAGTGTTTTTACCCTTGAGTTGTCATTTTACAAGCAATTTCGATATGATTTAGAGAGATAACCCCCAGCCTATATATTTATAAACACAAATATATTATAAAATGATGGCATTTTTCAAAATAAAATATCATCTATATATTTTCACATTTTTCCAACAATGTAACACTAATCTTCTATTGTTAGACGATTCAAGTTATTTTGTTCTTTGTTATTATCAGAAGTTAGTAAGAATATTTAGTGGGTCATAAACTACAACTTCCAAAAGATTTTATCAAAAGCCGAAACGCACCCATGCGTACATATTGTTCTGCGATGTCCTTTATTCCTTCTGACCATGACATGAAAAGTTGCTGAAAATTTCCATTCTTATTTTTTGATTTACCTTTAGAAATAGACTGAAATACTGCTTTTTTCCTATTATATTTTCGATGTACATTTTTGTTTTGACCTCTTTTAATCGTTTGACCATAAACAGTTCGTTTTTGCTAATTTATTATGCCTTGCTTGTAAAGTTCTGATACTTTTATGTCAGCGCCATTTTAGATAGCATTTCAAGTTAAACTATTTTAACGTTATTTATATTTCTACATCCATCTCTATAACATTCAAGAGTTCGTCTGTTTTTATTATATTTTTAGATAGAAATTATTAAACTACTGAGTCATTGCTTACTTCTGGATCC
>CP092873.1:64401258-64456475 GCA_030710605.1 Cordylochernes scorpioides | reverse complement strand
TTAAAATGTGCTATTACGTTAAAGAAAAGCTAACCTTCCTGCCCAGAAGTCCTCCTCTACATGGCGGGCGGGAGAAGCAGCACAAGTAAGGGACTGCCCTGTAGTACGGTGTCGTGAGCCCTGAGCCGCTACGGTAACCGTGAACAGGGAACTCTGAAATATGGCTGACTAACGGGGCAATGGCATTCTTTTTCCATGATTGGACAAGACACCACAACCACTAAATTTAATAATAACTGTAAGGAAAATGGATCCATGGTCTTCCACCAAGGGATCGAATTGGTAACTTAATCTTTCTGTTTATGTGCTCTCTATTGTAGCTATTAGATGAGCTAGCAACCCCCAGTATCTATCTCTTAGATGAAAACCACAATTCTTTATTTTACCTATTATTATATAACAGTTATTAGTAATTATAGTTCCCCTCTCTATATATATAAATGCACATATAGACACACACTAAACTATTATAGACGCGTATGGTTCTTTTAAAAATTAAATAATATCTACTGCCCTTGCTGCAATGGAAAAATTAATGGGAGGGCCTGGCTCATCAGTGGTGAACCCTCTCAGAGGTTTCGCCAGTTTAATATCTAATTAAAATCTATAATTAAATATTTTTAAAAATATCTTTCAAATTTAAGTTGTGAAATATCTCTTTGATATAAGCTTGTAGAAAACCCCATTTTCGCTTGAAATTCTGCATTAAAAAAAAAAGCAGAAGAAAACTCATTGTGAATATATTTTTGAAACTTAATATGTGTTCCTTTCTTGTATTAAACACGACGCCAAGCTCTCTCGAGACGACGATCTTCTTCAAAGCCAAAAAAACCTAGAGGCTAAGTACTAGCCAAGTGATACGTGTCTACATTGTATTTTATTTTAGGATTTGAACGGCCTTGCAGCCTTATACTAAATTTTAACGCTTTGCCAAATGTTTTAATTTTTGTTCTCTCCTGACGAGGACAAAATAATTTTGTCGAAACGTAGAGATAATAAAGCTGACCGAAGTACCTTTAATTTGAAGAACTATGAAATGAAAATATTCGCCGTAATAATATTATTCGTCAAGTAATAAGAAAAACAACGTTTAAAAAAAAACACGAACTTTTGGGACAACCTTATACTTTCAACGTGGGTAAATATTCCAATTTACACTTACTTTCCTATATGTAACTTCTAGATATCTGGTGTAGTTGAGGTAGAGTTAGTGAAACATCGTCGATGACCTGGGATCGAATCTCATTTTAAACATCTTTTTCATGATTCAATAGCCCCCGATTCTTACACAACTTCAGACCACCACGAGGCTCTGGTAGCGTTTAATTGTAAAAATAAAACTACTTCCTACGTGTGTAGATATGTGATATATTTACATGGCCTATGTCGCAGGTATACATGGGATAAATAAAGTAAAATTAAGCTAAAATGATCTTCCTATTTTACTAGACAGGTAGTGGTCTGAAAAGTCGACAATTATGGTCAGAGTTTGAACTGTTAAAGTTATCCTTTTTATGAATACCAAATTGCTTCAATGTTCTTCGATTCTTTGTTGATGCCCAACCCTACTAGTGAAAATAAGTAACAGCACGAGCTCTGGAACCTTGTAATTTCTAGGTAGAATAGCATCTATAAGATAGACACATGGGGTACATTCACGGTGCTCGCAATCCTTTACTGGCCATGGCCTGTAACGTGCGTAAACATGATTTGTCTGTTCGGTTATACTGTTTGGTTGTCAAGCTTAGATACTAGTTTATGCAATGATCATAGAATAGAAGAAAAATAACTCTTTTGACATCCAGCGTGTTACAAGAAACCCCACGAGAAGAACGGGCAACAAACAAAGACTCGGTAATTTCGAGTATAGGCTTCTAGGCGAAGTATTCGAAAATCTGAAGGACTTTTATCGTCATTTGGCCATACTGGAAGGATGCAACTAGAACAGGGATCGGCAAACATTTTAGTAGGAAGAGCCAAAATTTACTAAATTTCAAAGTTTTTAAAGAGCCACAAAATGTTTTCTTGCCAACAATAAATAGTATTTATATAAAAAATATTTACGTATGGAACTATAAAAAGAGCAGCAGCTTCACATCCAAGCCGCATGTGGCTCGCAAGCCGCAGTTTGCCGACCCCTGAACTAGAGGAATGAAAGTAGACGTAGACCAAGAAGAAGGATTGGTTTGATAATCTAATAGAATGAGCTGGAGGTAAAAGATACGTAGAGGGGGAAGAGAGTATGGTCGACCTCAGAGATGGCTGTGCTACTTGCTGTACTATATAGTACCTGTGTAAGTGCCTTCAACAACATTATTCCATCACATTGGGTGGGGGTATATATCCGACAATATTGTTATCACTTCTAAGCTTTGTTATAATTCTTCTGAACGAGAGGAAGTTCCTCTCTAGACAGCCTAGTTTTTCGACACAGAAAGGACAAACAAATAAACCATTTCTATGGATCCAGGTCACAGTTCCATAAATTGTCCCGAATGACGCCATGGGAGGGATCATAAACCACGCCTTGTAGGCGGCCCGGTCTCCTAGCAACCTCTATTTCAACCAATCAAGCTCGAGTACCAGCTACTGTTGCTAAGAAACTGAAGGCTGATTTTGCTAATGGTGGTGGATTTCTTGCTAGGGGAATGATTCAGCAAATTCTGGTGGTATCGTTCCAGGGAAGAATTATAGAACTATATACTCAATTCTATCACTGACGTTTTACAATTTGAGAGTTAACGGATATCTTCAATATTGGACTTTATTTTCCCCCGGGTATAATAGGGTTATTTGGATGAGGTGGACATTGTATGTTATAATGGTGGTGACTCTTGATGATTTCTTTAGTGCCTACGGTTCGGAACGCATTTTAAATCCTCACTAAATGTCAATTATGGAACGGAGAAAATACCTGGCAATAGAAGGCATCAAAAGAGCAATTGATGTATAATCGTTCTTATACCATAACCGTAGAGCTAGTAGCAGCTTAATATAAAACATCGACATTGTTATCTACGGCAAGTAGCGGCTTTATTTAAAACATTTATATCGGTGTCTACTACGAGTACCAGGTTTATATAGAACATTTATATTGGTAACTACTGAAAATAGCGTCTTCATTTGGAACATTTACATTGGCGTCCTCGACAAGTAGTGTCTTTATATAAACATTTACATTGGCGTCTACGGCAAGTAGCGGCTTTATATAGAACATTTACATTGGCGTATAGGCAAGTAGCGGCTTTATATAGAACATCTACATTGGCGTATACGGCAAGTATCGGCTTTATATAGAACATTTATATTGGCGTATACGGCAAGTAGCAGCTTTATATAGAACATTTACATTGGCGTATACGGCAAAAAGCGGCTTTATATAGAACATTTACATTGGCGTATAGGCAAGTAGCGGCTTTATATAGAGCATTTACATTGGCGTATAGGCAAGTAGCGGCTTTATATAGAACATTTACATTGGCGTATACGGCAAGTAGCGGCTTTATATAGAACATTTACATTGGCGTATAGGCAAGTACTGGCTTTATATAGAACATTTACATTGGCGTATTGGCAAGTAGCGGCTTTATATATAACATTTACATTGGCGTATACGGCAAGTAGCGGCTTTATATAGAACATTTACATTGGCGTATAGGCAAGTAGCGGCTTTATATAGAACATTTACATTGGCGTATACGGCAAGTAACGGCTTTTTATATAACATTTACATTGGCGCATACGGCAAGTAGCGGCTTTATATAGAACATTTACATTGGCGTATACGGCAAGTAGCGGCTTTATATAGAACATTTACATTGGCGAATATGGCAAGTAGCGGCTTTATATAGAACATTTACATTGGCGTATACGGTAAGTAGCGGCTTTATATAGAACATTTACATTGGCGTATACGGCAAGTAGCGGCTTTATGTAGAACATTTACATTGGTGTCTACTGCAAGTAGCGGCTTTATATAGAACATTTACATTGGCGTATACGGCAAGTAGCGGCTTTATGTAGAACATTTACATTGGCGAATATGGCAAGTAGCGGCTTTATATAGAACATTTACATTGGCGTATACGGCAAGTAGCGGCTTTATATAGAACATTTACATTGGCGTATACGGCAAGTAGCGGCTTTATATAGAACATTTACATTTGCGTATACGGCAAGTAGCGGCTTTATATAGAACATTTACATTGGCGTATACGGCAAGTAGCGGCTTTATATAAAACATTTACATTGGCGTCTACTGCAAGTAGCGGCTTTATATAGAACATTTACATTGGCGTATACGGCAAGTAGCGGCTTTATATAGAACATTTACATTGGCGTATACGGCAAGTAGCGGCTTTATATAGAACATTTACATTGGCGTATACGGCAAGTAGCGGCTTTATATAAAACATTTACATTGGCATATACGGCAAGTAGCGGCTTTATATAGAACATTTACATTGGCGTATACGGCAAGTAGCGGCTTTATATAAAACATTTACATTGGCGTCTACTGCAAGTAGCGGCTTTATATAGAACATTTACATTGGCGTATACGGCAAGTAGCGGCTTTATATAGAACATTTACATTGGCGTATACGGCGAGTAGCGGCATTATATAGAACATTTACATTGGCGTATACGGCGAGTAGCGGCTTTATATAGAACATTTACATTGGCGTATACGGCAAGTAGCAGCTTTATATAGAACATTTACATTGGCGTATACGGCAAAAAGCGGCTTTATATAGAACATTTACATTGGCGTATAGGCAAGTAGCGGCTTTATATAGAGCATTTACATTGGCGTATAGGCAAGTAGCGGCTTTATATAGAACATTTACATTGGCGTATACGGCAAGTAGCGGCTTTATATAGAACATTTACATTGGCGTATAGGCAAGTACTGGCTTTATATAGAACATTTACATTGGCGTATTGGCAAGTAGCGGCTTTATATATAACATTTACATTGGCGTATACGGCAAGTAGCGGCTTTATATAGAACATTTACATTGGCGTATAGGCAAGTAGCGGCTTTATATAGAACATTTACATTGGCGTATACGGCAAGTAGCGGCTTTATATAGAACATTTACATTGGCGAATATGGCAAGTAGCGGCTTTATATAGAACATTTACATTGGCGTATACGGTAAGTAGCGGCTTTATATAGAACATTTACATTGGCGTATACGGCAAGTAGCGGCTTTATGTAGAACATTTACATTGGTGTCTACTGCAAGTAGCGGCTTTATATAGAACATTTACATTGGCGTATACGGCAAGTAGCGGCTTTATGTAGAACATTTACATTGGCGAATATGGCAAGTAGCGGCTTTATATAGAACATTTACATTGGCGTATACGGCAAGTAGCGGCTTTATATAGAACATTTACATTGGCGTATACGGCAAGTAGCGGCTTTATATAGAACATTTACATTTGCGTATACGGCAAGTAGCGGCTTTATATAGAACATTTACATTGGCGTATACGGCAAGTAGCGGCTTTATATAAAACATTTACATTGGCGTCTACTGCAAGTAGCGGCTTTATATAGAACATTTACATTGGCGTATACGGCAAGTAGCGGCTTTATATAGAACATTTACATTGGCGTATACGGCAAGTAGCGGCTTTATATAGAACATTTACATTGGCGTATACGGCAAGTAGCGGCTTTATATAAAACATTTACATTGGCATATACGGCAAGTAGCGGCTTTATATAGAACATTTACATTGGCGTATACGGCAAGTAGCGGCTTTATATAGAACATTTACATTAGCGCCTACTGCAAGTAGCGACTTATTTCAGAAAAATTAAATTTTCATCTACGGCAATAAGGGGATCTTTCTCTAGAATATTAACATTGGTGTCTACAGCAATTAGCGTTTTTTTGATTAACATTTACAATGGCGTCCATTTCAAGTAGGGTCTTAATTTAGAACCTTTACATTGGCGTTTCTGGCATGTAGCGGTTTATGATAAAAAAATGTACATTAAATTCTATGGGAAGTAGCGTCTCTTTATTTAGAACATTAACAATGGAGTCTACGGTAAATGGCGTCTTTATTTAGAACATTCACATTAGCCTCTCTGGTAAGTAGCGCCTTTATTTATAAAATGTACATTGGTGTCTACAACAAATACCATCTTTATTCAGAACATTCACAGTAGCGTCAATGGCAAGTAACGGCTTAATTAGAATATTCAATATGGCGTCTACAGCAAGTAGCGTCTTTATTTTGAACATTTACAATGGAGTCTACGGCAAGTTTCGTCTTTATATATATACTTCTTTATAATACATATATAAAAACTGTTCTAAAAGAAGGATCTTATTTATCTCCTGAAGTTTAATCAATCTTTCATGATTGTCTTTAGAAGTTAAATTACTTTAATAATCATAAAATATTATGGTGCGTAAACCTTCTCTAGTCAACCCCTTTGTTTGTGATGCAATGTTTAGAAATTAACGCTTACGCTGTAAACAAAGCCCTCTATGAATCATTGTTGTTACTATTTATTTTATGAAAGTGTTTATTATTGGTAAAAAAATTCATCTAGATTTCAATGGTATAATTCATTTTTTAACATTTTAATTATTCAATATTGATTGCAAAAACCTTTCGAGTGACCCTTGTAGAACATTAACAAAAATGCGTTTACGGCAAGTAGCGGCTTTGTAATGTACATTTACAATGCTGTCTACGGCAAGTAGCGTCTCCCTCTCTTTATTTAGAACATTAACATTGAGGTCTACAGCAAGTAGCGTCTTTATTTAGAACATTAACAATGGACTCTTCGGCAAAGAGCGGCTTTGTAATATACTTTAAAAATGGTGTCTACGGCAAGTGCCGTCTTTATGTAAAATACACATTTGGCGTCTATTGCAAGTAGTGTCTTTATATAGAACATTCACAATGGCGTCTACGGCAAGTAAGGGCTTTGATACGAGCATTAACAATGGTATCTACAACAAGTAGAATCTCATTTAGAAAATTCACATTGGCATCTACGGCAAATAACGTCTTAATATAAAACATTTACATTGCCGTCTACGGCAGATAGCTTCTTCATATAGAACATTTACATTGGCGTATACGGCAAGTAGCGGCTTTATATAGAACATTTACATTGGCGTATACGGCAAGTAGCGGCTTTATATAGAGCATTTACATTGGCGTATACGGCAAGTAGCGGCTTTATATAGAGCATTTACATTGGCGTATACGGCAAGTAGCGGCTTTATATAGAACATTTACATTGGCGTATACGGCAAGTACCGGCTTTATATAGAACATTTACATTGGCGTATAGGCAAGTAGCGGCTTTATATAGAACATTTACATTGGCCTATAGGCAAGTAGCGGCTTTATATAGAACATTTACATTGCCGTCTACTGCAAGTAGCGGCTTTATATAGAACATTTACATTGGCGTCTACTGCAAGTAGCGGCTTTATATAGAACATTTACATTGGCGTATACGGAAAGTAGCGGCTTTATATAGAACATTTACATTGGCGTATACGGCAAGTAGCGGCTTTATATAGAACATTTACATTGGCGTATACGGCAAGTAGCGGCTTTATATAGAACATTTACATTAGCGTATAAGGCAAGTACCGGCTTTATATAGAACATTTACATTGGCGTATACGGCAAGTATCGGCTTTATATAGAACATTTACATTGGCGTATACGGCAAGTAGCGGCTTTATATAGAACATTTACATTGGCGTATACGGCAAGTAACGGCTTTATATAGAACATTTACATTAGCGTCTACGGAAGTAAGGGCTTTGATACGAGCATTAATAATGACGTCTACGGCAAGAAAGGGCTTTGATACGAGCATCAACAATGGTGTATGCAACAAGTAGAGTCTGATTTAGATAATTCAAATTGACGTCTACGACAAATAACGTCTTAATATAGAACATTTACGGAAAATAGCTTCTTTACATAGAACATTTACATTGCCGTCTACGGCAAGTAGCTTCTTTATATAGAATATTCACATTGGCGTCTACGGCAAATAACGTATTAATATAGAACGGCAAATAGCTGGCATCTTCGACAAGTTGTCTCTTTATATAGAATATTTACATTGGCGTCTACGGAAGTAAGGGCTTTGATACGAGCATTATCAATGGTGTCTACAACCAGAAGAGTCTGATCTAGAAAATTCACATTGGCGTCTACGGAAGTAAGGGCTTTGATACTAGCATTATCAATGGTGTCTACAACCAGTAGAGTCTGATCTAGAAAATTCACATTGACGTCTACGAAAAATAGCTTCGTTACATAGAACATTTACATTGATCCATGGAAGCAATGGTCGCCTCTCCCGTCAAAATAAACGTCAGAATCTGACGCCATCTATTGACCGTCGCCGCAACTAGCGGCATCGGGTCGGTGACAAAGCCACAACACCAACTTTGGCAAACTGATAAGCCACACCTAGAGACCATGGTTTCGGGCTAATGGCCCTCGTCAGTCTATGGCGGACTTTATTCCATGAGATCCACACGGGATCTAATGGAATCCTCACAATCTACCAAAGAGGTGTTTTGCTGGCAATGTGGCTGGGCCAAATCTTTTGGCAAAACATATATGGAAAATTTGGTCTACTGTGACAAAATATAATGCTTAGAACTTAATCAAATACTAAGTAGGGGAAGGATCTAAAAATTAATTGAATTCCTGGAAATATTTCTTTCTCCTGTTTTCTAATCCCTTGATTCCTTGTCAGGAGTGAACCCTGTTAGGCACTGACGGCACTAATGAAAGACTTCGTGTACAACATATATATATGACACTGGATAATGAAATTATATATTGTAGGTAATATTTTATGAATTTTTCTTCCATGAATTCGCTAACCAAACATGCTGAATATAATTCGGTGAGTAATAAAGGCTAATATAATATTTGAAGTGGCTTGGAGACCTCTTCTAAGAGAAATCTTTGTCAACTGGAATGGTTTGGACACTTTCTGACATCCTACTTGCCCGCATTCTACTAACTGCCCTACCAAAGTCACAAAAGAGGAATTCCAATAGCAATTACATTTATTTTTTATTTCAATTTTAAAGCGCTATGTCCCCCTAGGGACACTTGCGCTGTCATACATGTACATCTACCATCATACATCTACCAGATCATACCTCTCCATTGATTATCACGCACAAACAAATTCACCGAATTAGATTAGAAAAAGTCAAAATAGTTGATTAAAAAGAGAATAAGCTTGACCTCTCAATAAAAAAGTAGTCTCATTTTTTAAACTTTAAACTACAACATCGTTGTCAACTGGGATGGTTTAGACACTTTCTGACATCCTACTTGCCCGCCTTCTACTAGCTGTCCTACCAAAGTCACAAAAGAAGAATTCCAATATGCAAATACATATACCAGATCATACCTCTCCATTGACCATCACGCACAAAACAAATTCACCGGATTAGAAAAAGTCGAAAGAGTTGATTAAAAAGGAGACTAAGCTTGACCCTCTCTTAATATAAAAGTAGTCTCATCTTTTAAGCTTCAAACTACAAAAACGATGGTTGATTGATTTTTAATTAGGAAAAACTACTTGAATATATTCTGTACACATTTTTACTATTGGTCTATATAACACAAATTGATTTCTATTTTATCTGTGACCAAGTAGTTAAATAAAAAAAAGGAGTTCCTGATCATGCAAATGAAAGTTACTGATGAATTGACCCATCTGTAAGAATAAATACTATCTAACCGTTGATTTTTTATTCGAGGATATAGGTTAAATACCTTTTCTTGATAAATCAATAAAAGGTAAGTGGTTGTGTTTTCTTAATTTATAAAGTTAGTTTTTTTGACCTATATTCTGAAAAAAAAATTAAAATCACCGATTAGTTGATATTTATTTGTGACTAATGGCGAAAGCCATCAGCACCATTTAGACACACGATCAGATTATTATTTTTTTCTTAAATTCCTTAGCAACCTTAATAGAATACCTTTAAATGATGGAATATGCAAATGAACAGTTGTTTATATTCGACAGGAGGGCCATATCAACCAGAAATATTCCTTATTTTACACGTGAAGATATAATGATGTCCAAGATGGCAAATCCAAAGCCGCTATTTTCAGAACATGAATTAGGTCTATCTTCAGATTGATGACGTATTATAGAGTTATGTATTTACTCTAGCTTCCTCACCTCTTCCAACTCTTTTCTGAATATTTCAAGGCCTTCATTGGGCAATGCCATAAATTGCGCCTTGACTAAAGATCAATAAAGAGTAAAGTGTGTTTAATATAGCCTAATTATGCAAATTTTCGAACACAATATCTACAGGTATCCGACTAATAATCGCTAAAAAAAGTATACATACAGCTATATATTCAAATAAGGCTTTTATTTGCATATAAACATTAGAAAATGTTTATTAAATTAAAGCAATTTGCATATATTTAAGCGGAACACTGTGGGTTCGATTCCCATCCCTGGGCACTTTATTTTTCCGTTTATCTCTCTCATTACTCTTCACAATTAATCCTTTCATACTTCATCCCTAAGGTTAGAAATAATCGTTATTTCTCCTTTAAAAAAATTTCGGTTTTTCGTTCAAAAGAAACAACTGCGAGATAATTTTCAAATGTCGTTCTAGAATCATACGCCGCATTATATTGTACAGAAGGTGTTCACACTTATAGGGGAAACAAGTTTTATTATAAAATATTAAAATTTAACACCATATTTGAAATTTTTCAAATGTTCTATTTGAAAGCCTTTTTGTTTATTTACAGAACGGCACCTGATTTTCCACGATAGCAGACACTTTCTGATCATGGTCATACTCAAAAGATCCCATTCTTCCTTTACCACTTTCCAGAGCTAATCTTACCTATTTGGACATAATTAAAATATGCAAACAAGATGATATCAACATTTCTAAAAAAGGTATTCATAATATTATTCACGACAAAAATATCAAGTTTTATTCAAAGCACCTCCGGAGAAATGGACAAAAGATTATCACCCTATATCTGTGAGAACTCCTGCAACTGTCAAAAAAGTGAAAAAATATATTACAAAAGAAAATATTATGCCACAAAGAGATATAGCCAAATTGATAGGAACATCAGTGTCAACAATAAATAAAATCATAAATAAATATTTAGGCCTAAAAGCTACAAAAAAACATGCGGTTCACAAATTGTTTCAGAGCCATATTCGTCAGCGACACACTATCAGCAGATATTTTTATGAAAATTTCTTGGCTGCTGATAGATGGAAATTTATTGTTACATATGACGAAGCATGGGTATATTTAACCGATTGCGACAGAAAAAGAGCTATATACTATCAAAAAAGGGTGGAGAATCTAGGCCAATTTGGGTGAAGGAATATGCCGAAAGTTACCCCAAAGGATATATGGTGGCATGCGGTATATCATATGAAGGAAAATTAAAAATAGGAAAAGTTAAAAGAATTGCCAAAATAAACTCGGAGTACTATCAAAACAACATTTTAGAACCTATATTTTAAAATTATATTCCCTCTATCTATGGAAAACAGAGCAACAAAGTCTGGTTTCACCCTGATAACGCCACAAGTCATACCTCATCTTCAACCCAAGCTTATTTGGAAGATCTAAGGCAAAGAACAGGAATCAACACTATTCCAAAGAACAGAACCCCTGTAAAATCTCCTGATTTAGCCCCGATGGATTTTTGAATTTTTGGATGCCTTAAAAGAGCACTTGGAAAGAGACACCCTAGTACAATTGAAGGTCTCTGGAAAGTGTTAAATGAAGAATAGGATCTTTTGAGTATGACCATGATCAGAAAGTGTCTGCTATCGTGGAAATTCAGGTGCCGTTCTGTAAATAAACAAAAAGGCTTTCAAATAGAACATTTGAAAAATATCAAATATGGTGTTAATTTTTAATATTTTATATTAAAACCTGTTTCCTATAAGTGTGAACACCCTCTGTATTATAAGATGTTATATATATTTCAGGATATTTTTATTAAACTTTAATTAGGACTTAACATGTCCCACTCTCCCAAAGTACTGAATTTCAAGAATCAGAACAGGACATTTCAAAGGAATAAAAATAAACCTAGACATGACTTGATCCTTCAGGAATTGCGATAACTGTTACAACACCCAACTCACTCCGGACCATATACAGTTGCCCGGCCATCCTTGCAGCCATCTATATGGCAGACATCAATCCAGAAGAGGACATCCATACGGACAAGGCACCTCAGTTGGCCGGTATTGTGATCAGGGTGCACGGACCGATCTGATCTGCTCTATGGACAAGACACCACCACCACCTCAGCTGGCCGGTATTGTGATCAGGGTGCATGGACCGATCTAATCCGCCCCATGGACAAGACACCACCACCACCTCAGTTGACCGGTATTGTGAACAGGGTGCACGGACCGATCTGATCTGCTCTATGGACAAGACACCACCACCACCTCAGCTGGCCGGTATTGTGATCAGGGTGCATGGACCGATCTAATCCGCTCCATGGACAAGACACCACCACCACCTCAGTTGACCGGTATTGTGAACAGGGTGCACGGACCGATCTGATCTGCTCTATGGACAAGACACCACCACCACCTCAGCTGGCCGGTATTGTGATCAGGGTGCATGGACCGATCTAATCCGCTCTTTGGACAAGACACCACCATCACCCCTGAAGAGAGGCCTTATTCTAAGGTCCCATCTCGTAGAAAGGGCGAATCTCTACTTAGCGTCCCCAAATGGCGGTGGGTAGATAAAGCCATAGAGGGGTAAGTCAGGAAGGGGCCGTGCAGAGACCGCGATCAACTCTATCCTAATATGGAGATGGCACCCACTTGTCCCTGACGTTGGAAACGGCTTCTGAAGGCAGATGAGTGTACTATTGGATCAATGGCATTATAGATGTAGAAGGAAAGAATAATTCAACACATTACCTTTACCACGAAACCTATAATGACTAACTGGACAAAGGAAGACAACTAAGCCTTTATCACCAGACAGATGGCTTTGGAGATATTTGATAGAAAAACTACACTACCCATAGAACTGACTCATCTTCCTGATATAGAGCCGTGAAAATAAACATCGAAATGGCCCTCATGATGTTGCTAATATAACTTTTATAGAACTAATTTGATAAGGGGCACAATAGATTGTAATGTATATATATGAAAAAACAATAGAAAAAATAAAAGTGGGTCAGGTGTTGATATTAAAAATAAAGAAGGCATCTCCTGACCACGAGCACATGTGCTTTTTAGATGGCAGAGCGCCATCTAGTGGAGAAAAAACAAACTAAACGTTTATTTAGCTTGCTCCGAGATATTTGGCCAACCCAATTTCTTGATAAATCAAGAAAAGCCATCCACGAACGCGTTTCCAGCTGTTGGCGCTCGTCAGCATGGAGAAGGCTGTAACCACTGCGACCAAACAGATTTTTGGTCCCAATGGCTTCCCGAAAAATCAGGAAAATGGGTATTTAAGGCCATATTTGCGTAAAGACGGCCTTATATACCCATTTCTTGAGTTTTCGGGAAGCCATTGGGACCAAAAACCTGTTGGTCGCAGTGGTTACATCCTTCTCCACGCTGACGAGCGCCAACAGCGCGAAACGCGATCGTGGATGGCTTTTCTTGATTTATCAAGAAATTGGGTTGGCCAAATATCTCGGAGCAAGCTAAATAAACGTTTAGTTTATTTTAGCTCCACTAGATGGCGCTCTGCCATCTAAAAAGCAAAAAATCAAAGATAAGTGGGTCAGGTGTTGATATTAAAAATAAAGAAGGCATCACCTGACCACGAGCACATGTGCTTTTCAGATGGCAGAGCGCATGTGCTCGTGGTCAGGGTTGCCTCCTTATATTTAATATATATACGAAAAAACAATAGAAAAAAAAAGATAAGTGGGTCAGGTGTTAATATTAATAATAAAGAAGGCATCTCCTGACCACGAGCACATGTGCTTTTTAGATGGCAGAGCGCATGTGCTCGTGGTCAGGAGATGCCTTCTTTATTTTTAATATCAACACCTGACCCACTCATCTTTTTTTTCTATTGTTTTTTTCATGTGCTAAGCGTCTTTACGCAAATTTGGCCTTAAATACCCATTTCTTGATTTCTTGGGAAGCCATTGGAACCAAAAACCTGTTGGTCGCAGTGGTTACAGCCTACTCCAAGCTGACGAGCGCCAACAGCGCGAAACGCGTTCGTGGATGGCTTTTCTTGATATATCAATAAATTGGGTTGGCCAAATATCACGGAGCAAGCTAAATAAACGTTTAGTTTATTTTTGCTCCACTAGATGGCGCTCTTCCATCTAAAAAGCACACGTGCTCGTGGTCAGGAGATGCCTTCTTCATTTTTAATATATATGAAAAAATAATGGAAACAAATAAAAAGGTCAGGTGTTGATATTAAAAATAATGAAGGCATATCCTGACCAAAAGCACATGTGCTTTTTAAATGGCAGAACGCCACCTAGTGGAACAAAAATCAACTAAACATTGATTTAACCTGTTCCCTGATATTTGGGGAACCCATATTTTTGATAAATCAAGAAAAGCCATCCACGGGTTGGGCAAATATCAGGGAACAGGTTGAATCAATGTTTAGTTGATTTCTGTTCCACTAGATGGTGCTCTGCCATCTAAAAAGCACATGTGCTTTTGGTCAGGATATGCCTTCATTATTATATATATATATATATATATATATATATATATATATGTAATATTGTGTTGAGATCCGGTCGACTCTCTGTAATAATGTGTTGGGATCCTTATCTGTGATTAGGGATCCTGTCGACTAGCTGTAATAATGCGTTGAGGTTTGGTAAGCCTGTTGTAGAACCTCTTCGACTCTCGCTATCAGTTGTGGCAACCGAGGGTCAAACCTGTAGTAACCGCGAGGGACAGTCAGGGCGTGGAGAGTTTTCCCGTACCTCTCTGCACCTTGTAGGATCTTTAACAGTTCTCACAGGGTACAGGCAGTCGTGATCGAGGCAGAGTGGAAACTTGGGAATGTCCACACACAAAAAACGAAGAGACACAGTTAAAAGAAAGTTCCTTGAATAGATAAAAAGCGAGCCAAGAGCAAAGATGGAGATCGAGAAGTTTTCTTACTGTTTTACATCGTCGATGAGTTGGTGACAACCGGCGACAAGGGGTGACGCTGACCGGGATTGACTGGAACTGAAAATGGCTGTTGCTACGTGGGGTCCTATTTAAACAACTTTTTTGGACTAGGAAGTGAACTAGGAAATGGACCAGGAAGTAGTGCCTTTCTGCACGTGTGCAACTCGACTCTGGCAGCGGTCTGGGCTTCCATCTATCTTTAGAAGTTACTTTGTAAATCTCTCTCTGGCTCTTAACTCAGTTTTTAATCTATTACACAGCTTTTATTTATTCATCCTCAGTACATTACATTTGGTGATGCAAGGAGACATGTCAATTATGCATATAATTAGTTATATTATAATTAGTTCTATATACAACATGACAATCTTGTTATAAATTACATAATATAGGGTTATTGGTTTAAATTATCATAGATGGGCCCCGTGAGTGAAAGGGTTTATCCGGGTTTAAGCGGGTAAAGCCTCTCTAACACAGGTAAGTAATTAAAATTTCTTTTAATTAATTAAAACTGTGAGGGTAAAGGGCCATACAAGATGTTTATTTGGCTATATCTGAAAATTATAAAAATAAAACTTATGTTTAATTTAAAAGTTATGATATTCATTATAAAAGAGAACTGTAGATAAAACCTTTGTTTGCTAAAAAAAATAATGATGATGTTCTAAGAGATTGTTGGCGGGCGTTGGAAAGGGTTAGGGGTTGAAGAATATGCAATTGTAAGTGTTGCACAGACAATCAAATACTGAGATCCAGGTGCAAAGCGAGGATATAGACTTGTGCGTCTTCCTAGGCAATGTTTCACCTGCGATCCTGTATAAGGTTACAGTGCTTTGTCACAATTGTAGGGTTATTGGGTTGGAAAGTTGTTGAAAAAAATAATTAATATGCTTGAAAGGGGTGGTAGAGCCATACGATAAGTAGAATTGTTGTAGCGACAGTAAGTTGTCTGACTTGACTTGAAATCAAAGGTTGATTGTGGTCCGCTAGAGCTGAAAAAAATTGAAAATTGAAAAATGTGAACGCTTTGTGCATGCGTTGGTGATGTGCTCTGTGGATGATTGAAATAAACTTTTGAAACGTGTTCAGACCAAAAAGTCGAGACTTGTACTTCTGGGGAACGGTGTTTACAAAGAGTTTGTTGAATTACGAAATCAAAAGAAAAATTGTCAAGCAGTGCTGTCGTTTCTACTATGGTTCGAAGCAATGGCTGAAATAGGTAGTGAAAAAAAAAAGTATAGGGAAGTAGTTAAAGAATATGATTGTTGAAAACGATTGTTGTAGATGCCCGATAGTTGATGATAAACATTGTCATATAATAAAGTTATTTAAAAAAAATATAGTGAATAAAAAAATAGAAATATGATTGCGGATAACAACAGTATAAGGGGATAAAATCAAACATGTAATATAAAAAAGATATAATAATGAATTAGTAAAATATAAAAGATATAATAATGAATTTTAAAAAATGATTATTGAAAGAATTAAATGTTTTGCCATTGTTAAAATAAAGTTGTTAAAATAATGTTGGAATAAAAATTTGATTATAATTGAAAAGTAAAAAAAAAAATAAAAAATAAAAATAATTATTCAAGATTTTATACAAAAAAAAATATAATATAATTAAAGGTTATTAATGATTAGATAAACAAATGGAGCAAAAAAAATGTCTCTTTTGAAGAAAAGTTAAAAGAAAACAAAAAATATTCGTTCCTTAAAAATAAAGAAAGAAACATATTCACACAATGTCTAGGTGTAGGTCCAAGATTATTGGTGTCTTTAGTTTGACCTATGGGGAGGCAATGTGGTCCTATGTCGCTTTGGTCCGGTCTGAGAAGTTGGTCTTTGCCAGATCTTCCCGATTATATTATGTGAGACCAGACGGGGAGCGATCTTGATCCCTAAAAATGATGTAGTGTAGTGGAAGATGGGGACTTTGGATACATGAAGTGTGTAATGCATGTCTTAGGCGCTAAAAAGATTGCAGAGCGTTTTATGCTGTTTGGTCTGCAAAATTTTTAGGTGAGCCTACCCAAACGCCGGCTTGTTACGCTTGGGAAAAATCATTTAAACTATTAATTTAACAGATCTTTTTTCCATGTAACATTGCGTTACCTAAGGAGAAATGAGAGGTTAAATCCTTTTTTATTCCTAACGAATGAGCCGGTAATGTTGTGTTTGTTCATATTAAAAGCGTACCCAAAAGTCATATAATTGAATGATTGACAGTGAAGAGTGTTGAAGATTGGAACATTGTCGTGGCGATGGGCGCCAGTTTGGGGATTTAATCGTCTTTTTACGATGGTATAATATGGCGTCTCATATGATGTCATTTAAAGGATCGACAACCTTATAAAAATAAGATTTGCTATAAAAGGAATTTTATATAACTTTCCTATCCGTTTTAATCTGGCAGGTTATTTGGACACTAAAATCTAGCATTCTGCTGGGCCAAAGATACAGGCCTACTGCAATTGGAGGTGTCATGTTCACCTGACGCCGCTGCACCCGGTGTCATTTTAACATGGCCGCGGTGGCTTTGATGCCGATATCCTTTGATGCCTACCGACATAGCTGGGTTGTTTATTTACGTAGGCGGTCCTTTGTTGCTGACCCTTTGTTACCGACTGGCACATGATCCCATGTCTGGCTGGAAGAAAATTCCTCTACCTCCACTCTGGCAGTTTGTTTCTAGCCTAATTGAAAATACTGGGATTTAAATGTAAAAAAGGCTGTGAGCTTGTAGGCGGTATAATTCGGAATAATTGTTTTTCAAAGATATCTGGAGTCAAATGATTGAATTCAATGAAATATACATCTTGAGGCAATCGCTGTGGGTGTTGAACGAATCGGGGCTGTGGAGGTGTTATGTACAACACATCCTCTGTGTAATATTTTAATTTATTGACATGTATGGTGTCACTATCTCTATTCAAGGGCTGATTTGGGCGATCAATTCGAACGACATTTGGTGAAATTATTTGAATTATTTTGTAGGGTCCCGTAAAATATGGTGCTAATTTACCTGTGTCGGGATGTCTGTAATTTTTTACCAAAACAAGGTCATTCTCTTCGAAATGTGGTGTTCTGTGCTGCTTATCAAATGTTTCTTTATCTTTTCTATGTTTATTTTGAGTACGAGAGCTTGCTATCTCTCGAGCTATATTTATCTCGGGATATGGGTTAAGATGAGTTCTTAGATCTGGGGGGATAACATTGAACATTAAGTAGGTAGGTGGAAAACTTGTGACAGAATGGGGTGTGTTATTGTACGTCTGAGTGACGCGTTTAACTAGTTGAGTCCAGGAAGCTTTCGGATTTTCTAGATAAGCTAGTCTGAGCTTGCCTGTAATGGTCGCATTTAAGCGTTCTATTAAACCGTTTGCTTGTGGATTATTGCTGGTAGTTAGAAGAGGTTGTATACCATGCGTTATTAGAAATTTACGGAATTTTTCTGAGGTAAAAGCGGGTGCTCTGTCAGATAACAGACGTTTTGGAGATCCTTGCTGTAGTACAGTCTTGAGGGTTTGAATGTACGTTAGGGTACTGGTGGACTTTGATGGAAAGGTCCAAGCATATCGCGTTAAATGATCCACTATTACGTGTAGATAGGTCTTGGAGTGTCCATATTTCGAAAATCCAGCTATGGTATCTATAGAGATTAAGTCGAATGGTTTTTGAGGTGGTGGAATTTGTCCGAGGGCACCATAGGGTTTACCTTTGGGCCTTTTAATGAGTTGGCAGGTGTGACACGACCTGACAAATTTTTCTATAGATTTAGAGATACCTTTCCAGTAGTACTGGGTAGTAATTATGCGGGTCATCTGAGAGATGCCTGGGTGGTTATATTCTTGGTGAACTTTGTTCATGAGAGTATGTTGCAGGGTTTCGGGAATTATTATTTTAGTTACACCTTTTCGGGTAATGGTATGTAAGCCGTTTGTATCAATGTTGAAGGGGGATGCTGTTGGTTGATGCTGTTTTATAATATCTGTACTGATAAATCCTACAAAGGGGTTTCTTGAGAGTAAATCTGCCTCATACTGTTGACTGCCTTTGATGTAGTGTATTTCGTAATTATAGGTAGATAGTCTCAGGCTCCATCTAAATAGTCGGCCTGACGGATTTTTTATAGTTTTAAGCCATTGTAAAGCTTGATGGTCTGTGTATATGGTGAATTTTATACCGGTGAGGTATATTCGGAATTTGTCTACACTTTCGACGATGGCGAGGCACTCAAGTTCGGAAACGGTGTAGTTTCTCTCATGTGCCCTAAGGGCGCGGCTAAAATATTGCACAGGATGTATTTGTCCGTCTGGGTGTACCTGTTTGAGTATGCCGGCAATCCCTTGGGTGGATGCGTCGCAATAAAGGCGGCATGGTAAACCGACTTGATACAAGTGTAGTACTGGTTTACTGGTTAAACTCTCTTTGAGAGTGATGAAAGCTTGTTGACAGTCTGTGTTCCAATTCCATTTTACATCCTTTTTAAGTAGTTTATTTAAAGGTGCTCGTAAGCGTGCATAATCTGCTATAAACTTATTATAAACGTTTACTGCTCCTAAAAATGATTGTAGTGTTTTTTGATTGTTAGGTGGTTTTATTGCATTTATAGTATCAAGGTTGCGCGTCTGCGGTGCATAAGTACCTGCGGTAACAGTGTATCCTAAGAAATCTATTTTTGTTTTAAAAAATGAACATTTATTATAATTAAGTTTGATGTTTTCGTGTTGACACACTGTTAGAAATTGTTGTAGGTGTTGTAGATGATCCTCTAGGGTGTCAGAAAAAATAATGAAATCGTCGAAGTAATGGGTAACAAAATTTAGTTTATATTTTTGCATGACCTGGTTTATGGCACGATGGTATATCTGTGGTGAATTTTTAAATCCGTAAGGAAGTCTACAAAATTCGTACTGACTATCTAACGTCACGAAAGCTAGTAGATTACGTGAGTTAGGTTCTATTTCCACTTGCCAATATGCGGATGCTATATCTACAGAAGAGTAATATTTGGCTTTTGACAATTTGTCAAGAATGGTTTCTATTAAGGGTAAAGGATGTACGTCTGGAGCGATGATTTCATTAAGTTTTCTGTAATCAATACAGAAACGTTTCGTTTGGTCACGTTTGGTAACAAGCGTTATGGGACTGGCATAAGGTGAAACTGACGGGGCAATGATTCCATATTGGAGCATTTGTTCTATTTGGGTTTGTATTTCTTGTTGGTCGTGTTGTGGCACTCTATATGGGCGTAATGCTATTATTTTATCTGTGGTGGTATTGATTTTTACCGGTGGTATGTTTAATTTGGGCACATTGTATTTATTAGTAGAGAACACTTGTGAGAATTCATATAGAATTCGGTGGAGTTCGTGTGGACAATGTTCTAACTGAGGTGCCGCATTAGAAGGTATAGAAATCTCAATATCATGGGTAGGAGATATAGGGGGTGAACATATAATTGGAGTAGAGTCCGCCACGTGTAAACAGGACTGGTGCGAGGGGAAAGTGGTAAACATATCAGTTTCCCTCGGTTGAGTGGAACATAAATCCTGTTTGCACTTGGTGAACTTATAGACATTCGTTGGGAGAGCATCATTATTTTGATAAATTTGGAGATTATTAAAATCTATAATTAATTTAAATATTTTAAGGGTATTAATAGATAAAATACCAAAAGGTAGTGAAGCTTCTACTATAAAAAATTTTAGTTTTTGGGTGAGGTTACCGATTTTAAGTTTTAAAAAAATATATCCAAGGGTATTTACATTGTGGGCTATTGCATTTATAGTTAAACTGTACTGATGGATAATAACTTTATATGGTAATCTATTTTCTATGGTTCTTAAAATATCTAAGTTAAGTAGGTTTATAGATGCTCCCGTGTCTATTAAAAAGGGCAATTTTACATTTGGTGACAATTCAGTCCATATTATTAATTGTTCAACGAAAATAAGTTTCAGGTTTTCCTACCGTTGAGTTGCTCGCGGGGCTTGCAGAGTCGTCTTGGCTTGCAGCTTGGACTTGGGGAACATGGCTCGGAGGTGGGACCTTGGGCTGGGTGTGGGTACCACGTTTTGGTACAGTGGTTGTGTGTGGTCGGGCGCTGTAGACTGGGCGTGTTTGGTCCCGTGGGAACCGTTGTACACACTGGGAGTGCCAGTGCATGGCATTGCAATACTTGCAAGGCGAGGGGGGAGGTGTAACTGTGTATGTTACACGTGATGGCCGCTGGCTGTTGTACCGCGGTGGTGGGTTGTGGTAGGTGGGGTGTGGTGCCTTGTCTACTTGGCGCTGGTTCACTGCACTGGTGGCACACTGAGTTATTCTTGACACTAGGTCGAACCATTCCTTAATGGTGTTTGGCTGCACAGTTGCGACTAATCGCTGGTCTGCGACGGGTAGTCCGTCGGTCAGAGATTCAATTAAAATGTCGGCGGGTAGGTCGAGTTTCATACCCATAACAGTTTTGTTTTGGTAGTAGTCTTCTAGGGACATTTGGGGTGTCATTTTGATTGCCAAAAAGCGTGCAAACGACGCTTCTGTCGTTGCTGGGAATAAGTCTATCAATCTCTGGCGGGCTTCAATATAATATAACCTATCTAACCGTAGGCTTCGGAAATATTGGAGGGGCTTACCTTGTAGGTAGCAGGGTAATTTGCGTAGGCGATCTGTGTAGGTCAGTTCAGTTCGGTCTGCTTGGGCATCGAAGTTGTCGAAAAAGCTTTGGGCTTCAAAAGTACCATCGTATGGACTTACGTCTATCTCCCTAGGAGATCGGGCTACCAGCAACTTACTCAGGGCATCGGCGATCTGTGTCAGTGGGTCTGCGGAGGTATCTTGGGGCGGCGCCGTTTCCTCCTCTTCCAATGTCGTTTCTTGTTTGGGGATAGTTTGTTCGGCTGTATCGTTGGACGGGTTGGTTTGCTCCTCCATCTTGCTTCTTGGCTCTTTTCTATCTGGACAGTCTTTACCTTCTTCGTTGTGGTCTCCTTCGTTGTGGTAATCCTGTCGACTATCTGTGTAATATTGTGTTGAGATCCGGTCGACTCTCTGTAATAATGTGTTGGGATCCTTATCTGTGATTAGGGATCCTGTCGACTAGCTGTAATAATGCGTTGAGGTTTGGTAAGCCTGTTGTAGAACCTCTTCGACTCTCGCTATCAGTTGTGGCAACCGAGGGTCAAACCTGTAGTAACCGCGAGGGACAGTCAGGGCGTGGAGAGTTTTCCCGTACCTCTCTGCACCTTGTAGGATCTTTAACAGTTCTCACAGGGTACAGGCAGTCGTGATCGAGGCAGAGTGGAAACTTGGGAATGTCCACACACAAAAAACGAAGAGACACAGTTAAAAGAAAGTTCCTTGAATAGATAAAAAGCGAGCCAAGAGCAAAGATGGAGATCGAGAAGTTTTCTTACTGTTTTACATCGTCGATGAGTTGGTGACAACCGGCGACAAGGGGTGACGCTGACCGGGATTGACTGGAACTGAAAATGGCTGTTGCTACGTGGGGTCCTATTTAAACAACTTTTTTGGACTAGGAAGTGAACTAGGAAATGGACCAGGAAGTATTGCCTTTCTGCACGTGTGCAACTCGACTCTGGCAGCGGTCTGGGCTTCCATCTATCTTTAGAAGTTACTTTGTAAATCTCTCTCTGGCTCTTAACTCAGTTTTTAATCTATTACACAGCTTTTATTTATTCATCCTCAGTACATTACATTTGGTGATGCAAGGAGACATGTCAATTATGCATATAATTAGTTATATTATAATTAGTTCTATATACAACATGACAATCTTGTTATAAATTACATAATATAGGGTTATTGGTTTAAATTATCATATATATATATATATATATATATAGTGTAGAAACTATATAACAAAATTATAACAGTGATTCTAATTTTAAAAACTTAAGGAGCAAACTGATAATAATGATAACTTATATCAGTTAGATTTGATTAGATTAGCAAGCTAAATCTAAATTAATTATAATAATAAATAGTTATTTAATTTTATAGTCCAGTTTTGTATTAAGATTATCTTCACTATTATGATCATTTAAATACAAATTATAAAATTTGTAAAATGTTATTAATTTGTAGATAGAGAGAGAAAAAAAAAATCCTTTACTTCTATTACATCCTCAAGTTAATTATATATTTATAATTAATAACAATAAAAAAATTAACAAAGTAACGTCTATTACATCGGCTTTTACACGTCATTCAGACATACTCTAATCCTATATATAGAATAATCGAAGAGATAATATATATAATAGTTAGAAAAAAGAGAGAAAGACAGAACCATGCACTTTTAATCAAACTAATAATAAGGAAAAAAAAAAAAAAAAGAGTTTTATAAAGAAGGTAGATAAGATTGTTAGTATATATATATATATTTTTTTATGATTTTATATTTTATCCTTTTTTTTTTTTTTTTAAAAAGATTTTTAAAGGTTTTTTTATTTTATAATATGATTATAAATAGTTGTATTTAGTAATATATCTATAGTATGAATTAACATTTGTTATAAGTTTGGATATTATGTTTTGAAACCCTAATGGTAGACCAGACATACACAAAAAACTTTAAATTGAAATAAATTGGAAAAAGAGATCTGCTGGAACGGGGATCATCAGATAAAATTCCAGCGACATTTCAACCCCTTCTTTATTATGTCATAGATCTCTTTTAAACCGTATTTTATGTGTTAATATTAAGTTGTTTCAGTGAAATATTTAAATGAACATATAACAGATACAAGTGTTAACAAATTCAAACTGTAAACCTACCTCGGCCGCTGCGTCCTCCATTGTGTATATCTATTTCTGGCTGGCACATGTCGCGGGAGGGGAATGTCCCCCCACATTTCAAATTTAGACCATTTATTCAGAATTTTTTTGAACAACAAGAAAATTAAAGAAGATAGGAAAAATAGTTAAAGGAAGAAAGCTAAGTTTTATAATCTTTACAGATAGTTATATCATAATAACTGATTTAACACTTATTCATCTTTTAATATTCCTTTAAAAAGGCAAATTATAAGAGTTTAATAAAGCTATTAATTGTGCAAATTCATCTTTATTTAACTTCCATTTTCCTCCCCAGAAATTGGAGATTAAACAAAAATGAACTATATACTTTAACACTTTAAAAATCTTGTGAAAAAATCTTTTAATCAGTTATTTAATAAAAGTTTAATTAACTGTTAAAGATTATAAATTTGTATTAGTTAATATTAAGAGAAATTATAGAAAGTTGATTTCATAAATGGATATTTCCATTTATTTTTTTTTAAATATTTTATAATTGATATACTGTTGAAATATTTTACTTGTTTGATACTAAATTTGTTTTTAATAAATTCCATGTTTAAATTTTTAACATCTTCTATGAAATTATCTAATATATTATTTATTCTATAAAATCTTAGAAACTGACCATAATATATACCTTTACAGCAATTTAATGATATATTAGAATTCATATTACAGTATTTTATAATATTGAAATTATAATTACTCATTTTATTATAAACTCTAACAGCACTATTTGTAAGGTCTATATTCAAGTCTAAAAAGTTAACTTTTTTGTTTCTATAAATTTTTTCATTGTTCTTAAGTTTCAAGTATTTAGGATATATTTCAGGTATTAATTTTTTAAACAGTGGATTATTAAATATTATTATGTCATCTACATATCGGAATATTTGCCAATTAATATTATTTTGTAGAAAGTATTCTCTTTCGTACCAGAACAATATTAAATTTGCTAGTAACGGACTAGAAGAAGTACCCATGGGAACGCCTTCTGATTGAATATATATTTTATTTTTAAATTCTATATAGTTAAAATTTAAAAATGTTTCCAGTAGAGTTTTTGCTGTTTTAAGATCTAATTTAAATGTTTTATATCTGTTATGAATAATTTTAATGTAGAAAGTTTTGTCATTAATTAATTCATTAAATAAATTGGTTATTTTATTATTTAGATCTCTTAAATTTATTTTAGAATATAGGTCCTCAAAGTCAAATGTGTGTACTGTTTCAATGTTTGTCCAATTGTTCATTAAATAATTAATGATTTTTTATTTGAGTCGATAAATTTATAATTATATTTATTAGTTAATTTATTTATAATAAATTGTAGTGTTGAGGCTAATTGTATATCAATATTTTTTATGACTGAATTTATACCAGATGTGATTGTTCTGAAAGAAATAGGTTTTTTGTGTAGTTTAGGAATTATATAGAACTTTGGTATGTTTGGATTTTTGTGGTTATTATAAATTTTTAGTGAATTTTCAACATTTTTGATGTCTTTTTTGATTTTTGTGCCTGTAGTTCTAGCAAAAGTGTATTTATGATTATTATCAATTTCCTTTTTTAGTATATCGTGGTATAGATTTTTACAAATTACAGATAAATTATTGGGACATTTATCTATAGGAGTGATAATATAGTCCTTCTGTAAATTAATTATATTTTCTTTGAAAGAAGGAATGTCTGAATTGGGTTTTGTGTATTTAAGTGTATTATTATAATAATTTATAATTTCCTTTTTAATATTATGTTTCCATTCCAGAAAAGTAAATTCTGGAATACTGTATTTTATACTAGTTTTATTTATGAAAATATCTATATCTTTTAATATAGATTTAATTGTATTATTATAATTGTGTTTAATTTGAGGTATATATTTATACCCTTTATTTAAAATTTCTTGATATTCTGGATTTAAAAAAGAAAAGTTGCTAGTTAATATATGACCTGAGTACTTATATTTATTAATATAGTTGTTGCAATTACATTTAATTTTTTTAAAATTTGCCAAATTATTAATAAATTGGTTATAATTGCAAACTAAATTACCTATATTTTTATTGTATCTCCAGATTGTTTTAAAATTTAAATTTTTTATAGGGAAAAGATTATTGATGATTTGGTTATTAAAAATATCATTAAATTTAATATGATTAAATAAATTGTTATTAAATTTAATGATAATATTAATGTTATTAGTATTTTGTTTAATTTTTCTGTATTTAAAGATGTCGTGTGTGATATCTATTAATCTGTTAGTCAGATTATGAATTTTAATATATTCTATGAGTTTGATAAATTTATTATTATTTAGTTTAAATAATGTTTTAATAAATTTATCGACGAAGTTGTTAGTGTACATTTGTTTTGGGTCCAGTAATTCTTCAAATTCAATGTAACCTAATTTATTTGTAGTTTTACCTCTAGTTTTATTAGGTTTAGTTTTAAATTCATTTTTATATTTGCAACTGATTTCATAAGTTGAAATTTCTTCTGTTTGTGGTTTGTATGTGTAGTTTAATTCGTCGTTAAGTCCATAAGGGAATAATGTGTTGTGTTTATAAATGTAGTTGTTTTCTAATAATAGTCGTTGTTTTTTGTTTTGACATATGTCTAGTATTTCTATCTTAAAGTTGTTAAAAGTATGTAATTGATTGTGTTCTTTCATATATATATTACCAATTGATTTTTTAGCGTGGTTTCTATGTAGGTTTATTCGTATATTTAATGGATTACAAGTTTGTCCTATATATGATAGTTGACAAATTTGGCATGTTAATTTATAAATAGTATTCACTAATTTACAACTAGTTGTTTGAAAAGTGTCATGGTTCTTAAGAGAGGGACAAGTTTGACAATTTTTTCTTAGGCAATTCTTAGCGAGTTTAAATTAACATAAAAGAGGTGCTAACACTAATATGTTTGTAGTTTTTTTTAGTTTTTTTAGTTTGTTATTCTTATGAATTTTTTAAATATATTTTACTTAATTGTTTTTGTGGTGATAAAATTTGTAATAAATTGAATAATTAATCTATAAATATATAGATATTACTGTTTGTTATCTGTTATATTTTTAAGAATAACTAATAAAAAAAACATCTTTAAACTAACAAAAACACTGAAAAAAACAAAAGTTCTGAAATTATTTTTTTTTTCTAGAATTACTTTTATAATTTAATTTTTAATAATCAAACAATGAAAGATAATTAAAATTTGTATGAAGATTTATTTATATTAGAATATCTAATATAATTTAATTTGTATATTATGTTATATATAAAAAAAATATATCATAGAGCAAGCTCATATGAATATATGAATATATCATTAAATTGCTGTAAAGGTATATATTATGGTCAGTTTCTAAGATTTTATAGAATAAATAATATATTAGATAATTTCATAGAAGATGTTAAAAATTTAAACATGGAATTTATTAAAAACAAATTTAGTATCAAACAAGTAAAATATTTCAACAGTATATCAATTATAAAATATTTTAAAAAAAATAAATGGAAATATCCATTTATGAAATCAACTTTCTATAATTTCTCTTAATATTAACTAATACAAATTTATAATCTTTAACAGTTAATTAAACTTTTATTAAATAACTGATTAAAAGATTTTTTCACAAGATTTTTAAAGTGTTAAAGTATATAGTTCATTTTTGTTTAATCTCCAATTTCTGGGGAGGAAAATGGAAGTTAAATAAAGATGAATTTGCACAATTAATAGCTTTATTAAACTCTTATAATTTGCCTTTTTAAAGGAATATTAAAAGATGAATAAGTGTTAAATCAGTTATTATGATATAACTATCTGTAAAGATTATAAAACTTAGCTTTCTTCCTTTAACTATTTTTCCTATCTTCTTTAATTTTCTTGTTGTTCAAAAAAATTCTGAATAAATGGTCTAAATTTGAAATGTGGGGGGACATTCCCCTCCCGCGACATGTGCCAGCCAGAAATAGATATACACAATGGAGGACGCAGCGGCCGAGGTAGGTTTACAGTTTGAATTTGTTAACACTTGTATCTGTTATATGTTCATTTAAATATTTCACTGAAACAACTTAATATTAACACATAAAATACGGTTTAAAAGAGATCTATGACATAATAAAGAAGGGGTTGAAATGTCGCTGGAATTTTATCTGATGATCCCCGTTCCAGCAGATCTCTTTTTCCAATTTATTTCAATTTAAAGTTTTTTGTGTATGTCTGGTCTACCATTAGGGTTTCAAAACATAATATCCAAACTTATAACAAATGTTAATTCATACTATAGATATATTACTAAATACAACTATTTATAATCATATTATAAAATAAAAAAACCTTTAAAAATCTTTTTAAAAAAAAAAAAAGGATAAAATATAAAATCATAAAAAAATATATATATATATACTAACAATCTTATCTACCTTCTTTATAAAACTCTTTTTTTTTTTTTTTTTTTTCCTTATTATTAGTTTGATTAAAAGTGCATGGTTCTGTCTTTCTCTCTTTTTTCTAACTATTATATATATTATCTCTTCGATTATTCTATATATAGGATTAGAGTATGTCTGAATGACGTGTAAAAGCCGATGTAATAGACGTTACTTTGTTAATTTTTTTTATTGTTATTAATTATAAATATATAATTAACTTGAGGATGTAATAGAAGTAAAGGATTTTTTTTTTCTCTCTCTATCTACAAATTAATAACATTTTACAAATTTTATAATTTGTATTTAAATGATCATAATAGTGAAGATAATCTTAATACAAAACTGGACTATAAAATTAAATAACTATTTATTATTATAATTAATTTAGATTTAGCTTGCTAATCTAATCAAATCTAACTGATATAAGTTATCATTATTATCAGTTTGCTCCTTAAGTTTTTAAAATTAGAATCACTGTTATAATTTTGTTATATAGTTTCTACACTATATTAATTCATATGAGCTTGCTCTATGATATATTTTTTTTATATATAACATAATATACAAATTAAATTATATTAGATAATCTAATATAAATAAATCTTCATACAAATTTTAATTATCTTTCATTGTTTGATTATTAAAAATTAAATTATAAAAGTAATTCTAGAAAAAAAAATAATTTCAGAACTTTTGTTTTTTTCAGTGTTTTTGTTAGTTTAAAGATATTTTTTTTATTAGTTATTCTTAAAAATATAACAGATAACAAACAGTAATATCTATATATTTATAGATTAATTATTCAATTTATTACAAATTTTATCACCACAAAAACAATTAAGTAAAATATATTTAAAAAATTCATAAGAATAACAAACTAAAAAAACTAAAAAAAACTACAAACATATTAGTGTTAGCACCTCTTTTATGTTAATTTAAACTCGCTAAGAATTGCCTAAGAAAAAATTGTCAAACTTGTCCCTCTCTTAAGAACCATGACACTTTTCAAACAACTAGTTGTAAATTAGTGAATACTATTTATAAATTAACATGCCAAATTTGTCAACTATCATATATAGGACAAACTTGTAATCCATTAAATATACGAATAAACCTACATAGAAACCACGCTAAAAAATCAATTGGTAATATATATATGAAAGAACACAATCAATTACATACTTTTAACAACTTTAAGATAGAAATACTAGACATATGTCAAAACAAAAAACAACGACTATTATTAGAAAACAACTACATTTATAAACACAACACATTATTCCCTTATGGACTTAACGACGAATTAAACTACACATACAAACCACAAACAGAAGAAATTTCAACTTATGAAATCAGTTGCAAATATAAAAATGAATTTTAAACTAAACCTAATAAAACTAGAGGTAAAACTACAAATAAATTAGGTTACATTGAATTTGAAGAATTACTGGACCCAAAACAAATGTACACTAACAACTTCGTCGATAAATTTATTAAAACATTATTTAAACTAAATAATAATAAATTTATCAAACTCATAGAATATATTAAAATTCATAATCTGACTAACAGATTAATAGATATCACACACGACATCTTTAAATACAGAAAAATTAAACAAAATACTAATAACATTAATATTATCATTAAATTTAATAACAATTTATTTAATCATATTAAATTTAATGATATTTTTAATAACCAAATCATCAATAATCTTTTCCCTATAAAAAATTTAAATTTTAAAACAATCTGGAGATACAATAAAAATATAGGTAATTTAGTTTGCAATTATAACCAATTTATTAATAATTTGGCAAATTTTAAAAAAATTAAATGTAATTGCAACAACTATATTAATAAATATAAGTACTCAGGTCATATATTAACTAGCAACTTTTCTTTTTTAAATCCAGAATATCAAGAAATTTTAAATAAAGGGTATAAATATATACCTCAAATTAAACACAATTATAATAATACAATTAAATCTATATTAAAAGATATAGATATTTTCATAAATAAAACTAGTATAAAATACAGTATTCCAGAATTTACTTTTCTGGAATGGAAACATAATATTAAAAAGGAAATTATAAATTATTATAATAATACACTTAAATACACAAAACCCAATTCAGACATTCCTTCTTTCAAAGAAAATATAATTAATTTACAGAAGGACTATATTATCACTCCTATAGATAAATGTCCCAATAATTTATCTGTAATTTGTAAAAATCTATACCACGATATACTAAAAAAGGAAATTGATAATAATCATAAATACACTTTTGCTAGAACTACAGGCACAAAAATCAAAAAAGACATCAAAAATGTTGAAAATTCACTAAAAATTTATAATAACCACAAAAATCCAAACATACCAAAGTTCTATATAATTCCTAAACTACACAAAAAACCTATTTCTTTCAGAACAATCACATCTGGTATAAATTCAGTCATAAAAAATATTGATATACAATTAGCCTCAACACTACAATTTATTATAAATAAATTAACTAATAAATATAATTATAAATTTATCGACTCAAATAAAAAAATCATTAATTATTTAATGAACAATTGGACAAACATTGAAACAGTACACACATTTGACTTTGAGGACCTATATTCTAAAATAAATTTAAGAGATCTAAATAATAAAATAACCAATTTATTTAATGAATTAATTAATGACAAAACTTTCTACATTAAAATTATTCATAACAGATATAAAACATTTAAATTAGATCTTAAAACAGCAAAAACTCTACTGGAAACATTTTTAAATTTTAACTATATAGAATTTAAAAATAAAATATATATTCAATCAGAAGGCGTTCCCATGGGTACTTCTTCTAGTCCGTTACTAGCAAATTTAATATTGTTCTGGTACGAAAGAGAATACTTTCTACAAAATTATATTAATTGGCAAATATTCCGATATGTAGATGACATAATAATATTTAATAATCCGCTGTTTAAAAAATTAATACCTGAAATATATCCTAAATACTTGAAACTTAAGAACAATGAAAAAATTTATAGAAACAAAAAAGTTAACTTTTTAGACTTGAATATAGACCTTACAAATAGTGCTGTTAGAGTTTATAATAAAATGAGTAATTATAATTTCAATATTATAAAATACTGTAATATGAATTCTAATATATCATTAAATTGCTGTAAAGGTATATATTATGGTCAGTTTCTAAGATTTTATAGAATAAATAATATATTAGATAATTTCATAGAAGATGTTAAAAATTTAAACATGGAATTTATTAAAAACAAATTTAGTATCAAACAAGTAAAATATTTCAACAGTATATCAATTATAAAATATTTAAAAAAAAATAAATGGAAATATCCATTTATGAAATCAACTTTCTATAATTTCTCTTAATATTAACTAATACAAATTTATAATCTTTAACAGTTAATTAAACTTTTATTAAATAACTGATTAAAAGATTTTTTCACAAGATTTTTAAAGTGTTAAAGTATATAGTTCATTTTTGTTTAATCTCCAATTTCTGGGGAGGAAAATGGAAGTTAAATAAAGATGAATTTGCACAATTAATAGCTTTATTAAACTCTTATAATTTGCCTTTTTAAAGGAATATTAAAAGATGAATAAGTGTTAAATCAGTTATTATGATATAACTATCTGTAAAGATTATAAAACTTAGCTTTCTTCCTTTAACTATTTTTCCTATCTTCTTTAATTTTCTTGTTGTTCAAAAAAATTCTGAATAAATGGTCTAAATTTGAAATGTGGGGGGACATTCCCCTCCCGCGACATGTGCCAGCCAGAAATAGATATACACAATGGAGGACGCAGCGGCCGAGGTAGGTTTACAGTTTGAATTTGTTAACACTTGTATCTGTTATATGTTCATTTAAATATTTCACTGAAACAACTTAATATTAACACATAAAATACGGTTTAAAAGAGATCTATGACATAATAAAGAAGGGGTTGAAATGTCGCTGGAATTTTATCTGATGATCCCCGTTCCAGCAGATCTCTTTTTCCAATTTATTTCAATTTAAAGTTTTTTGTGTATGTCTGGTCTACCATTAGGGTTTCAAAACATAATATCCAAACTTATAACAAATGTTAATTCATACTATAGATATATTACTAAATACAACTATTTATAATCATATTATAAAATAAAAAAACCTTTAAAAATCTTTAAAAAAAAAAAAAAAAAAGGATAAAATATAAAATCATAAAAAAATATATATATATATACTAACAATCTTATCTACCTTCTTTATAAAACTCTTTTTTTTTTTTTCCTTATTATTAGTTTGATTAAAAGTGCATGGTTCTGTCTTTCTCTCTTTTTTCTAACTATTATATATATTATCTCTTCGATTATTCTATATATAGGATTAGAGTATGTCTGAATGACGTGTAAAAGCCGATGTAATAGACGTTACTTTGTTAATTTTTTTTATTGTTATTAATTATAAATATATAATTAACTTGAGGATGTAATAGAAGTAAAGGATTTTTTTTTTTTTCTCTCTCTATCTACAAATTAATAACATTTTACAAATTTTATAATTTGTATTTAAATGATCATAATAGTGAAGATAATCTTAATACAAAACTGGACTATAAAATTAAATAACTATTTATTATTATATATATATATATATATATATATTTTTTTTTTTTTGTGGGCGGAATGAAATTCTAAACGGAGTCAGTCATCAACTTATTTATGCTAAAAACAACTTTTAATTACATTTATTTAATACAAATTATCAGAAGATGTTATCTAGTTCTATATTACATGTTGATAATCTTTTCCTTCTTTTTAGTAGTCAAAAATTATTTCTATATTATAAAAAATGTTAGATATATGTGTTTGATATATTATCGTAGAAATATATTATACATTATATGATTTATATTTTGAATGAAATATAATTATTTTAAATATTATTATGACTTCAAATAATATACATCCAGATGGCACAAGAACCTATATGACATGAAACAACTGTCCTGGTGTGGAACTAACACCTACCCACATATTCTCATGTCCAGCAATGGCTGCAGCCTTGAAGAAAATTGACATGGACCCAGAGCAACAGTTTTACACACCCAAGATAGTGGATATTGCTGCTGATGTGATAGAGAGATGTATGGGGACATTTGAGGCTCTTCATTGGACACGACAACAACAACAACTACAAATAATGTGATATCAATGTTAATTTAGATAATATTAATGAAGCATATTTTATAAGCATTATATATGATGAACAATATGCTGTCTGACTCTCTCTGCTTAGAAACTCATGCCGCCCACAAAATGGTGAGCTGTACGTAATCATTTTCATTTTTACTGGCGACCAAAACAATGTAAACGAAGACAAGATCAAGAATTTGGTTATTTCATCCATGATTCTTTTAAATGTTTGGCTTGCGTTTTTTAAATCAAAGTTCATGTGTATGAATTCAAATAGAGCGAATGGCGTAGTTATTGCCGTTTTGTGTATATCTTCTTGGTTGATAGGAATATGGTTGTGAGCTTTTGAGAGATCTATTTTGCTGAAAATGGTACAACCATGAAGGCTTTGGATGAAATCATAAGTGTGCGGAATGGGGTAACAATCAGGTTGGGTTACAGCATTTAGTCTTCTGTAGACGCCACATGGTCTCCAGTCTATAGAAATTTTCTTAAGGACTTGATGTAAAGGTGATGCCCATGCTCCGTCTCCTCTCTTGCATAAACCTAGTTCCATCATGTGCTCAAATTCTGATTTGACAATTTTAAAATTTTCTGGATTCAGCCGTGTTTGTTTGGAGAATGTTGGTTGTCCTTTTGTGGTAATATGATGAGTAACTGAATGCTTGACTGGTGTGGAATATGACGGAGGCTTAGTTAGAGAGGGATAATGAGAGAGAATGTTCAAAAATTGTATTCATAGAAGTTTTTTAAGCACTTCGGAGAAAATGAGTTGGAATTTGTTATTGATGTACGCTTGCGTAGTTTCGTTAAAGAATCAATTATAAACTTTATTTTGATATATGGTATTATTCCGAAATGTTCCATGAAATTAGCTCCTAGAATGGCTTTGTTTGTATCTGCTATTATGAATCGCCATTTTAAATCTCTACGAAGACCTAGATCAATATTAAGGAATATTTCGCCATAAGTCTTCATAGGTGAATTGTTTGCTGCTGTGAGAGTAAATTTTGTTGGACCATACCGTCTATCTTCAGGACGAGGAGGCAGGACATTGATCTCTGCACCTGTGTCAAGGAGAAAACTAATTTTGTTGCGGTAGTCAGTGATAAATAGACGGTGGCTTTTATTATTGCTACAATCAGTAACCACCGGACTTACTCATTGTTGTTGGAGTTTTCCTGCTGGTTCTTTGCTGTTTTGTTGAAAGTACAAGGTGAGATGAATTTTATTGCATGGTGCTTGAATCGAAAATGATACTAGCACCAAGAGCCATTTGGATTGTACTTCCTATAACTGTTTGGGAAAGATTTTCTAAAGGAAGATGGGCTTTGAGATTTTCTTTCTTACTTAGAGTTAAGGTCAATTTGCAATGCTGAAATTTCCGCCCGCAAAGATGCCAGTTCCTTTTCTAAAGTCGAAGTACTTGAAGATGGTGCAGAAGTAAGCTCCATCACTCTATCAGCTAAATCTGCTAGAGAGTTTACTGTTGCTTGCTCTTGCGTTGTCAGAATTATTTGGATGTTTTGAGGTAAACGTTGCATTCAGAGCATTTTTGGTGTTTTTTCACTGACGGCTTTACTTTCTCCAATAATTGTCTTAAGCGGCGTAATGATTGGCTAGGCAGTCTGTCTTCAAGTTCTACTTGAGTCAACAATTGCTGTAATTTTTTTAATTCGCTGTCAGCGGTACATTTAATTATGGCCTTTTTTAGCGCGTCATATTTATTGTCTGGTGGAGGTGACACAATGAATTCACGTACCTCTATGGCAGTTGATGGAGGTAAAAGGGAAATTAGATAATAAAATTTTGTGGCATCATTTGTAATTGGACTTGGCTTGTTAAATAAAAATTGTGGTTCCAATGTTATGAACCCCAATTCTCTTGATCGTTTGACCCAATTTTGGGTGCTTTAATTGAGTCCATTTTGAGAATATATTGTATTGAAAAATTATATATCTTTGAGCGATATTGAAATTCAGAATTATAATTTTGAATTTGATTTTTTTATTTGATAAAAGAAATAAATATTCAAATATATTATTAAGTTATAATTTTTTATACTGTAAGATATATATTCTTTTTTGATTGTCAATTTAAAGGTATATAAATTTATTTAATATTTAGTTCTAAAAATTATATTTTATAACGATTTGTTTTCAATTTGAAATTATGTCTTGAATTAAATAATAAACAATGTGTGTTTTCGTTGCTTTTAAATATTGAAAAAAAGTTATTATTCTGTTTTTAAAATATCAATATATATATTAATAAATACGCTTTTTCACATATTTATTTAAATAATTAATACGTTTTCTTGCAAGTTATTTCTATAGATACATATATAAGAATATTCATTCTAATTAATATAGGTCAATAGTCCTATTTTATTTTTAAAAAAATACCCTTCATTGAAACTTTAATGAAATCTCAAAAAGAAAGTCGTTAAACACGTCTATTTAAAAATATATTTCAATTTGAATTTTTAAAGGAAAATAGGTTAATTGCTTTTGCATTCTTTCTACTGTTAAAATTTATTTTTAAAACGATATAATAATGTGATTATTTGTACAAATAAAACACAAACAAAGAAGACATGAATATTTTTATTAAGAATTAATTAAATTGAAAAAAAAAAAAGATCATTATAAAATATTCAGAAAAATAAAAAAAACACAGAAAAAGAAAAATATTCAATACTTATTATTTTCAAATAAAAATGGAGAATAGATTTGAATATCAATATGTTTATATTCCTTCCGAAAGTTTGGAATGACAAAAATATACAAACGTATAACACTGCCAGGAAAGCGGGGTATATTTTTTCATCTTATAAGATCATGTTTCCAAAAGAGACGTTTACAGATGCACAATGGACAATGACGGATTCACAGAAAAGATTTGAACAAGATTTAGCTGCGATGGAGCATTGGCCACATGAATGGCTGAAGGGTTGAAGATGGCGGCGAAGGGATGGCTGATGGATTCATGTAGGATGGATAGACCACTCTGGGGGTCGAATAGTAGGGCGATGGGTAGATGGATCCAGGTAGGCGAAATGCATCCAAAGAAGATCTCTGTGAGAAGAATGATTCTCCGAAAGCCATATTCGGCATGATCAAGGATGATCTTGCGTATTCGAAAGAGGTTGTTCCAGTTCTGAAGATATCTGATCCAAAATGATATGGCGGGGAAGCCATTGCTGATTGCATTTGTCTTGGTTGTGCTGGATTTTCTTTGTAGCAGAGGATGCATTCAATGGCCAAGACGACATTTCCCTCAAACCTCTTCAGGATGTAATCCAAGACTTGGGGATCTTCTTTGGGGAAGAGTTTACGCATGAGAAGACGATCGGATGTGTAAGGATTTGACTGGTATTCCACTGGACTCTCTGGTGGAGAGAATGGGGATTTGGTGCTCTCTGCAATCATACCAAATTCACTTTAAAACCTGTATGAAATTCATTACAATTACAGTAATATGACATTTACATAAAATGGTTATTCACTAACACAACTTGGTAGCATTTGAATTATACACTGTCTCAATAAAATAAATATAAGAAGGAAATAAAATAAATAGACCAATTATAAGCAATTCCATAAATACACCAATTTAGTCAATCTCAGAGAAATACACCAATTGAGCAACAATTTAAATTCCTGCATCGTATATATTTCTTTCTCTCTCTTGTAGCGTTCATAGACAATCTTGAAACCTGTTGACGAGCAATGAGTCTCGGAATATTATAATTCAAATTTTTAAAAGTTTAGTGAACCTCTCTCCCTGAAGCTTCTCGTTTAATAATTAATATATCCAGGGATTCATAAATACCCTTTTCCTGATTTTCCCAGATGCCTGAATGGCCAGTTCTATTTTTTATTATTTTGCCGTTGAGGCACAGCTTCCATACGCTGATGAGAGCCAACAGCCCGAAACGCGTACGTGGTTAGCTTTTCTTATTTATTCGGGAATAGGGGGGTATTTAGCAAGTTCTGGAATAATTTTTAAAAAACAAACGATTATTTTATATTTATTCCGACATATAGCGCAAGCCATCAGCAATCTTTAGTTGCACGATCAGGAGATGCCTTTACTTGATTATAATAGAAGGTCATTCTAAATTCCAATAGTCAAAAATGGTCGCTTTCATAGATGGTATAATTGCTGGGCTTGGATATAAATAATTAATATTCATATGTGAAGCAAATTGGCCTTGTGCTTCTTGTTTATGTTTTCGAAAGTCTTACTTTGGACAAAGATGTAAATAACATCATCGTCTAAGAAAGAGATACTATACCTGGAGGCAGCCTATGGGAAGAGCTATTTATCACCTTAATGAATTAATAAAAAAACATTATTGCTGATAGTGTGAACATAAATTATATTTTATTATTACTAAATAAATATGTTAATGATCGAACAATTCTCATTCGATTTAGATGGTTGGAATTATTTGTCCTTTGTGGTTGACGACAGTTTATTTCCAAATACACCCCCCCCCTATCATCTATTGGTGCTATCACCGTGACAACCATAGAATAGGTAATAGAAGGAATAGTTACCAAGCTCGGTGTTGTCTTCAGTGATCAGGCTATGGGGAGATGTCCGCAGGCTTGGAGGCTTGGATGACACTGAGAAGGGAGTGCTTGAAGGGGAAAGATTAAGGACAAAGCTTTCGGTTGAAGATTTTCTTCCATCAACAGATTCTTCGACCGCTCTATGACCATAGATCCCGCACATGCATCCCTTCACTTGGCAAGACCTCTCCTTCACAAGGTTCTGTGGAGATGTGCTGAGAACAGCTGGGGATGTGTACTCGGGAAGCATATGTTGCAAATTCAGCGTGAGGTCGTAGGGTGACTTGAAAAATGCGTTTCTTTTATTTGCTTCTTCCTCGAGCCTCTCTTCCTCAATCTTCTGTTGCCTCTTCAGCTGGACTTGCAGCGCCATGTTGCGCTGACGTTCCTCAATCAGCTTACACTTGCAGCAAACGCAATCCTTGAACCTGCAGTAGTTTTTGTGGCCTTTGACGTAGGAGACGACTCCGTGCTGTTCACACCTGGCGCACTTGCGACGCCGTTTTTTGGTTTGTCCACCTCCAGGAACTCTGCGCACACAAACATGTACACCTTGAAACTGACGACCCTAATATATGGTGAACTTACCTGATCTGCTCTTCGATATCTAAACGTTTGTACATGGAGGCATGTACATGATGGAGGAATTTCTTCTCTTGACATGATGAGTATTCGCAAATCGAAAGATGATTTTCCTCTTGTTTTAGTGTAAAGGATGTCTAAATATAGAGATGATTGGTTCCGTAAATAATCCCAACGGCCCGACGGACCAAAATACCAAAGGGACAAAACCCGACACAACCAAAAGAACGACATGGTCGAAGTCTCAAAAATTAATTTGACTATTCAATTTTAAAATAATATAATATTTTTGGTTATCATGCTTAACTTTTGGATAGTAATGTATTTGGTGGAAAAATGAATAACATGTTTTCCAGAACATAAATAAAAACGATTTTAAAACATTTTTTACTCAAATAATGTATATATGTGAAATAATTACTCTCTTCTCCTGTCAAAATAAACCCCAAAAACTGTGAACCATTTTTTCTGACCACCATTGAAAACTAGCGGAATCGGGTCGAAGACAAAACCACAGCTTTGGCAAATTCAGAACAACTACCGGGAGACCATGCTGTCGGTCTATGGCCCTCGTCAGTTACAGAATGGGCCTTGATTTAATGAGATTTCTACAAGGAATTCATCATAGCTACATAGTAAGTGTCTACAAGGGGCTGTAGAGTTGTCCTCGCTCTATATAGATCAGTATTTACCTTGGCAAAATCAATATTCCGTTGATACAATTAGAATCGCCACTTTCCCAACTAAACACCTTTTTGGGAAATTCAGGTTTCACGAATCCCATGTATTTCTTGAAATCCCTGTACTGCCTAATACCATACCTCAAACTTTTATGCGTGTCTTCTGAATTATCCAAATTTGATGCTGCTGCGGCTGATCTTTGAACTTTCTACTAAGAAATAATCAAAAATACATTATTTAAAAATTGAGCAATCCATATTTAAATATTTAGATAATAAAATATATATATTGATTGAATAAAAATACTTATTTGCCATTCTTTCAGTCAATCCACAATATATACCTTGTTGAGAATTAAAATGTATATATCTGTGAATATTTTTTGTTTATTATTGAAGTTTTTTATTCTTTTTGACCATTGACCACGTGTCATGCAAATGTATAAATTGTATGTTTGTAAAAATAAAGTAGCTCAGAGTATCAGTGTACTTGCTAGTGCTTCCGTGGTGACGTTGGCCGGAAAATAATTCACGAGGTAGGCGGCAGTAGAGTGAAGCCTTATAGGAGCAAAATACCGTCCTCTAAGTGGAGCTAACAGTCTCTTTTTAAATCTAAAGTTTCATTGTTGTTATCAGAATCAACAACGTCTCCAAGGATAAATGTCTTATTTTGTTACCAACACTTCGAGGTTTCAAGTATAATGACCCTTCTACAGGAATATCAAAAATGAAATGAATCTTAGCTGTTCAATAGATTTATATACAAGTGATATTTACATAACTTCAAATAACTAATTAACATATATGACTTAATTTTATAATTGTTGTTATGCACATATTTTATGCATTTGATCAAATGGAGGAAGTGCCTTTTTTAGACGTATGTATATAATTAAAATAATATATATCTATTGTATATATGATAAAAACGTATAATAAATATCACATTTTACACATATGTGTGAATTTTTTTTAACTTATCGAAAATTTTCAACTTCAAATCTCTTATTCTATTTTTTGAAGAATATTTAAAGTTGATTATTATTCGAATAAATATTTTAAACATATTTGTTTTGATAGCGCATTAATTTTTATATCAAAGTGTATTCAAAATAGGAAGAAATTCTTAAATAGTATTTGCAGAAATTTATTTTTTAATGTTAAAAATAAAAGTTAACGATTCCACACTCAAAATAGGATTTCTCTATATACAACAACAAGCCTTTTATTGAGGACCTATACCCTACATAAAATTCACCCTGGTGATAACCGCCCAGAAAATATCAGTTATTTACATTTCAGGTTCATTTACATATCTATTTACATACGGTTCTCTTTTCTCAGTGTTTCTTATCTTGCACAGCCCTGTAAAATTTGTACAGGGCCAATGTATTGGATTTATTCTTTATCGTCCTAGACAACAGAGCCTCCAGCGTATGATGATTTGATCCAATTCTTTTTTGGAAAATAATTTCACTTTCACTTCTTTAAACAGAAAAACATGTGGTGCTCCAGCTCCGAATGGGTGTTTTTTTAGAACATAATGGATATATTCGGTCAGTGAGCTAAATATTTTATCGTGGTTTTCTTAAACAGTGTAATGGTAGCTGTTAATGGGAGATATCAAATATTGTTCTGCTGTTATAGAAGCGAGTAGATTTTTATATATTTTCTCTCTATATAATATTTTGTAACAAATTGTAGTAATAAAATTACTTTAAAATGTAAATTAACAAAACTCTAAATATATAATAGTAAATACTCTTTGATATATATTTATATAGATACAATACCAAATAAATTATATTTGTTGAATAGGATTTATTATTTTTCCTCTATAATTTCAAAACCAATATACAATATATAGCAATGTATTAGTAGTATTGTAGCAATATATCATTAAAATTCCATTTAGATATAATCAAAGATATGTTTCAATTCAAAAGGGACAATATTGATTTCAATAAGAACATTTCTTATTTCAGTAAGGACATTTTAAAATTGTTCTGAAAATGTATATGTTGTAATATATTCCAATATATACTTATATCCCCATATGTAATATAGATATAGTATAATAACCAAAACTTTAAAAACAAAAATCAACTAGCCAGTTTGGCCATCATGTATTACCAAAACGACAAAATAAAATTCGATTGAGTGACAGCCGGCGCCAAACAAGAAAAAGGTCCGAAAAACATGTCGGGGTACCAGATGTGTCCCATCTTTCTCAAACATAGGGTAGTCCCTCTGAAACACGATGATTGACAGACCTCCCTACACAGATCTGCCTTGACCGGCGTCGGCTTCACTCTCTCTCACCATCTTTATGGTGACATCCAACATGCCTCGTCCTTTTGTGTTATTGATTCGCGCCTGAAACCACTCTGAACATTGAGACCACAACGACTGCATTTAACCAACATACCACACCACAGTCATCCTACAGGATCATTCACATCACAACATATATGTAATATAAAAATTATTTTATTTTGAGAGAGAGAGAGAGAGAGAGAGAAATATTATAATTTCTAGAACAAACTACTCTGTAAAGTCGACCGCCAGATGTCGCCGATTTCCCTATATAAACTTATTGTTGTTGTTTTACGCTGGCCGGCTCAAATCTTTTTGTACATATGTAATGTATTGTACATATGTATATGTACCATTAAGTACTCATGTATTCAAAAGAACCAGCAATTAATCTCAATCTCAGCAATATTTAATATAATAGCAAGCCTCGTATATATGAAAAAATTAGTACAAATGTGATATTGTACTGGGAAACTAAAAGTTGCTGATGGCTTGCGCCATCTATTGTGCCAACTACCCGTTTCATGATTTTTCAGGATGCCTGAAGGACCAGTTTTTTGGTCGTTGAGGTACAGCTTGCACCACGCTGACGAAGGTTAACAGCCCGAAACGCGTCCGTGGTTAGCTTTTTCTTGATTATTCAAGAATGGGTATTTTCCCAATTCTGAAATAATCAAAAATCAACGAATAGTTGATATCTATTCCGATAGATGGCGCAAGCCATCAGCAACTTTCAGTTGCACGATAAGGATATGCCTTTTTAAAAATTTATCCATCTTATCCCAGTACAATTTCACACACACACACACATATATATTATTGTATTTTATTTTAAAAATATCTTGAGTACAAACTTTGTGTTCAGTCGAATCACAGATGTCGCGGTTTCACATTATACAGTAGAACCTTTCTTTAGCGGACACCCCACTAGAGGACACTTCTCTATAAAGGACAGTTTTCATTTGAAAAATTATCATTTTTACTACTAAGCAAATCTTTGGTAAGAGGAACACCTCTCTTTAAAGGACACTTTGGCAATTAGGTGTTCTTTACAGCGAGGTAGTTCTACTGTATACACCCTTTGTTGTTGTTGTTGTTGTTTTACTTTGGCCGGCATAAATCATTTAATAACTATGATGATACGTCTTTTATTTATTCTACTCTCGTCTAAAGTCAGATATTTCTTCCTCAATTAAATAAAATTTAAATTGATTTTATTATATTTTCAAGATATTACGACTGCATAACATTGGGGGGAAAATCAATAATTCCTATCTTAGCAATATTATTGGAACATTATTCTATATCTCAATATTTTTTACAAGTCCACAACATCTCTTATCGTTTATATAGAAAACAGTTATACTTTAGCAATTATACAAGTATGCCATAGCAACGTTTGGGTACTTTTACTCACTGGTGGATTAGGTTTTTTTAAGAATCGAAGGCAATCAAACAATTTTGTGCTTTAGTGAAAAAAAATGTGTGAAGACAGAATTCGATCCCGTGTCGTAGCTGTAGAATATTGACGGTGTATACCAGGGATCGACAATCTTTTGAGTCGGAAGAGCCAACAATTACAATTTATAAAATTTCAATTTTTCAAATAACCACAAAATGCTTTTATTGCCAACAATAAATAGTATTAAAAAAACATTAGGCCTCCAGGGAAAAGTTTCTTTTATACAAATCATTTATTGTTTTTATTGTTATTATTATTTATAGATATCTCTATCTTTCGGGAAAGAAAGCCCTTCAACGTGAGAAAATATTTTACATTGAACCGCCAATAGAATAACAAATTTTACCTGGAGACCTAATGTTTGTATTTTAATATTGTAGTGAAGTATTCATTATTTTACAAGCATTTATTATTTTACACTAGTATTAACAGAGTATCATTTTTATGTTTATATTTTACTACTCTGTAAACTTCCCTCATTCCTTATCTTTTGTTTATTTTTCATAGTTTGTTCTTGCCTTAAATAAATTGCTGTCTCAGCCTGAAGATTTTGTCTTCCCTAATTTTTCACATGGCAATATTTATTCATGGGATTATTATTCGAATAATAAATAGTATATTCTCGCAAAAATAAATATTTGTGTATGGAATTACAGAGCTTCAGCTTCACATCTAAAGAGCCGCAGTTTGCCGACCTCCTGTCTATATACCAACCCTTGTTGATATTTAGGGGGATATATAGAGGTTAGTTATATAAATGATAATATTAGAGTCAGTCTATATTTTTGAACTAACCTGGTGTCTTGAGCACTCATCTCTTTTGGGGCAGTGTCGGCGTTGAATCCAGTTTCCTTCGAAGCACTGCCGCGTCTTTCCTCTTCCATGCCACCTCCTACAGTAATCCACAACACTCTATTTAATGATGCAACAATAGATTTTTTAAATACAAAAATTGTAAAAAAGAATAAGAAAATTTCAATATTAGTGATTAAGCCAAAATAAATAAGATGGTTTACCTTTATTCTATAGTGATAAATGTTACAATAATGTATGGGTTCTAAATATAATTGAAGATAAAATTTGTAACAAATATGATCAAAATGTCGTTTAATAATTCTTCCTTCATCAGTGTTTTTACTTTAATTGAAACAGGTCTCGTTTTTTCATAGACAACTCTAGGTAGCCATGGTAATTCCTAGCAACAATCTCCTGCCCTTCCTCCACCTCTCTATGGAATGTTCTCATGTCTTCCTGTTTACTCCTATCCTCAGAAACGATTTCTGGGTGATATTTATTCAAAAGACATTTAAAATTTCTATTCATCAGCAAATGTGCCATAGCTCTCTTTGGTTACTTACACTTAAAAGTGGGGTTAAATTTTTGCAAGAATGGGGGACTATTAAAAATCAATTCTTTCCTTAGACTTTCATCAGAAAAAAAAAAGTATATAAAATTTGAAATAATTCCCTTAGCGTGAAACTCTGCCTATATAAACAGTCAATACACGCTGTAGCTAATCTCCTACAAGCTAATAATTACATAAATTTCCAGCATTGTATCGTGCGATATGTTGCATATCTGCTGCAATGAAGTATTCAACACTTGTTTACAACAACCGGGGAACGAAAATACCTCGGATAAAAAAACATATATTAAATCAAGATTAATTAGATTAGAGTCAAAATTAAACGACTTAAAAAAGGAGATTAACTATTTAATTATATCATTAACATCCCTTAACTATTTTGACCCAGCAATTTAAATCAGGAGAAGTCTATTTCCAATTAGAAACCGAAATAAAAATTTAATTTTATAGAGAATGACAAATGTTTGAAACTCAGAACAATTATTTTGGTTTATATCTTCTCCAACATTCCTTGGAATACAGTTATTTTTAAATACTCAAGCAGGTAGCAGAGTCTATTTGTTAATGAAAACCAATATAATATATTTTTACCATGTTAGCTCTGGTGACAATTCCACAAAATAATCCCTCGAAACAATATTAAAATGCAAACATTAATGGCAGAGTGCCATCTAGTGGAACAGAAATCAACTATTTATTGATTTAACCTATTCCCTGAAAATGAATAGTTGATTTCTGTTCCACCAGATGGCGCTCTGCCATCTAAAAAGCACATGTGCTTTTGGTCAGGATATGCCTTATTTATTTTTAATATCAAAACCTGACCTTTTTATTTATTTTTCCTATTGTTTTTTCATATTTTTATTTATAAATATTTCTAGCCTTCGGGCAAGAAAGCCCTTCTACAGAAGAAAATATTTTACATTGAATCGCCAATAGAATAAGAATTAAAATCAAATAAAATGCTTTGACTTATAAACACTCAAAGCATTTTATTTTATTTTAATTCTTATTTCGATTCAATGTAAAATATTTTCTCCTGTAAAAGGGCTTTCTTGCCCGAAAGCTAGAGATATTTATAAATAAATGATTTGTAAATAAGAAACTTTTCCCTAACGCCTAATTTTTGTATTTTAATTTTTACTATAGGTTACTATTGTAATTATAAAAATATTGAGCGCGCGCGTGTTTCAACACATTAGTGGTGCCCATTGCCAGTGGATTTGCCAGTTTTATCTATTCGACCGCTCGGCTGTTATATAAGGATCCCACCTTCATACACTCATGGACAGAACTCAAGGAAGTTGTACCTTTCAATATGTATATCGAGTTTTAGAAAATAACTTTGAAAGATATTACAGTTACCTTTATTGAAGACACGAAATAACCAAGTGTGTATACACTCATGGACAGAACTTAAGGAAGTCGTACCTTTCAGTATGTATATCGAGTTTTAGAAAATAACTTTGAAAGATATTACAGTTACCTTTATTGAAGACACGAAATAACCAAGTGTGTATACACTCATGGACAGAACTTAAGGAAGTCGTACCTTTCAGTATGTATATCGAGTTTCAGAAAATAACTTGGAAAGATATTACGGTGACCTTTATTGAAGACACGAAATAACCAAGTGTGTATACACTCATGGACAGAACTTAAGGAAGTCGTACCTTTCAGTATGTATATCATCGAGATTTATAAAATAACTCTAAAAGATATTACAGTGACCTTTAATGAAGACACGAGAAAACCCATATTCCCAGCTATACAAGCCCATTGACAGCGGTCTGTCAGAATGGCAAAATGGGGATCGGTGGAAGGATGGTCTAAACCGTTGGTTTTCGACCGCTACGACCCAGGTTCGATTCCCGCATCGGGCACTTTTATATGATTTGAAAAATAAAATGCTCCAATGGCCCCCGATTCTTGCAAAGGTCCAACCCCACCAGCGAGTGCAAGTAACCAAAAGGGGCTCTGGTACATTTTTAAGTGCAAAGTCAAACTGATTTTCACATGTGTAGACATGTGGTGCACTTACAGTAAAAGTAGTCGCAACTTCAACCCACCATGATTATCATGGCCTGTACCACGTGTACTAAGGATAAGCAAAAAAAAAAGAATGGCAAAATTGCTGGGAGGGTTCACCAGTAAGGATCAAGGTTTTCCCAAACGCAATAACCACTTTGAGTAAAATAAATCAGGCCTCCAGGGTAAAGTATCTTTTCAAAACATTTTTATTCTTTAGCTTTCAGGGACGGACGCCCTTCTACAGGAGAAAATATGATATAGTATAATATAATAATTTTATAAAATTTTATGTAAGAAAGTATCCGATTATATATTTAACTCATGTTCTATTGGCGAAATATTATACCATGTTTTCTCCTGTAGAAGGATGTTCGTGTCCGAAAGCTAGAGAATAAAAATGTTTTGAAAAGATACTTTTCCCTGGAGGCCTGATTAATTTTACTCTATATTTATACAAGGCATTATTTTAATGAATACAAATTCTAGAAAATTCTTTTTTTTTTTAAGAAGAGCTAAAACGTTTTTAATTTTCTTCAGAATTTTCAGATATTATAGGATAATAGCCTTTTCAATGATTCGCTAACCATGACGTATGCACGAAGGAACGTGTGGCCACTGGACATATGTCGGACCTGGAGGCTGTTGTTGGGTGCTGTAGTGCCTGGAGTATAGGAGCTCAATCTATGATTCCTTTCTTCCTGTGGTGAATCTGTATAAGACCGGTGGTCTTAATAAAGCTGTATGTGTGTGTGTGTGATATTATAGGATAATAATTAGTGTTTGTACCCTTGAGTTGTCATTTTACAAGCAATTTCGATATGATTTAGAGGGATAACCCCCAGCCTATATATTTATACACACAAATATATTATAAATTGATGGCATTTTTCAAAATAAAATATCATCTATATATTTTCACATTTTTCCAACAATGTAACACTAATCTTCTATTGTTAGACGATTCAAGTTATTTTGTTCTTTGTTATTATCAGAAGTTAGTAAGAATATTTAGTGGGTCATAAACTACAACTTCCAAAAGATTTTATCAAAAGCCGAAACGCACCCATGCGTACATATTGTTCTGCGATGTCCTTTATTCCTTCTGACCATGACATGAAAAGTTGCTGAAAATTTCCATTCTTATTTTTTGATTTACCTTTAGAAATAGACTGAAATACTGCTTTTTTCCTATTATATTTTCGATGTACATTTTTGTTTTGACCTCTTTTAATCGTTTGACCATAAACAGTTCGTTTTTGCTAATTTATTATGCCTTGCTTGTAAAGTTCTGATGCTTTTATGTCAGCGCCATTTCAGATAGCATTTCAAGTTAAACTATTTTAACGGTATTTATATTTCTACATCCATCTCTATAACATTCAAGAGTTCGTCTGTTTTTATTATATTTTTAGATAGAAATTCTTAAACTACTGAGTCATTGCTTACTTCTGGATCCTAGATTTAACTTTTAAATGCAGAAAACATAGACATACAATAGTTGAAACGATCTGGTGTAACAATTTGGTGAAATTGCTAGAAAGGGTTACCACTGATGAATCAATTTTTTTTATCGTTCTCATTTTCATCCACTGAATGTGAAATACGATCTATAGGGTGTAAATAAACAACGTTAAATATAATGTTTATTAATGAAAAATATGAGCATATGTAGAAACATATAAAATATACTAAATTTGCTATTTAAAAATCACAAAGTTGCCATTAAAGTTTAAAACTTTTCAATTAAAGTTTCAAAGTTATGTTTCACTTTAGATTATAGAGTTTTTAAAAGGTTTCTTATTTTAGTTACTAATTAGATGGTGTATAATTGAGTAATTAATAGGGATTAAGAGTTAATGGATTTTAAAAATATTTTAATTCTCTGGTAATCCTGCCCACACCAACATACCCAAAAAAAAACTTAAGTATAGATGAAAAACGAAATGTTATTAATATAATGACAAAATATTTTAAAAATATTTCTTGCAGTTCTTTTATTTTAATCATTTTTTATTTTCAAATGTTTTAATGGATACATATATTTTTACATTTATCTCTTAATGAATCATTGATGGATTATATTTTTATGTACTTATTACAAATATTTTAAATATAAAATAGACCTCATTATTTTTTTTCTCCTTTAATATTTTAAGATATTTACCTTATTATAAGGATTACACCTTAAAAGTTAGACAACAACGTCGATTATTGATTAATAAAAGAAAAGAACTCTTGGCTAAAGGAATATCATCTAAACTTCGAGATAACAAGTTGATTGTTGGAAGTACTGTGTTACCAAGTGATAAATGATAATATCATGAGTTCAGAAGGAACTGAGATATAGCAAACACACAGAAATGAACTGGAAGGATCACATGATATCTCTTTTTACAGGCAAGAAAATATCATCATCGACCACATATAGCTAATAGGAACGGAAAACTAAACTACTTGATCGAACAACTATTAAAACTTGGTCACAATTATGTAAAAATTATGTATTGGAATATCAATGGTTTCTTTAGAATAAATTCCGTTCCCCTTTCATTGATTATGTAAATCAGTTTTAAATATTTGCTATAACGGAAACTTGGTGCCAATTTGTTCTAAAACTCAAGATTGAGGATTTTCAGGTTTACCAATCACTTGCTAGAAAAACCTTGGTCAGGGAAGAAGCTCTGAAGACATAATTGTAGGAATTTATAACAAAAATAAACACACACCGAACAATGTTGAAGAGAAAACTAATTGGATTTCGGTTACTTAAAATGAAACCAAACTTAGATTCATTGCTGACTTGTATAACTTTTACGTATCTACCTCCTAACGAACTCCAACTAGAGAATATATATATTACGATTAAGATACACACTGGAATATATTTTATACGGTGAACTAAACATTCACACCAACCACCTTGGAGACTTTCTTAACCTGCTGGATATCCCAACTTTATTGTCGCGTAATCTTTCCTCAAGAGATATAATAACATCTACCCATGTTAATATTCTAGTTCCCCAGCAACCCCTTTCCTGCTACTATCTCCCTTGACACATTGTAAATAGTATTGCTAATTATTGTAACTATTGTTCCTGTATATACCCTGTTCTACGTGGAGAAGTTGTATAAGACCAAAAGGTCATAACAGTTTTGTTGTTGTTACTTCTGTTATTCTTGTATGTACCCTACATTTCTGTGCTTGGAGAATCCGTATAAGACTAAATTGTCTTAATAAAGCTTTTTGTTGTTGTTGTTGATATTTAACTTATTCTGATTGTAACTTTTGTGATAATTCTTTTCATGCACAAATTTCCCACACCTACTTTGTATTTTTTATTATTATTTCAAATGTGATATTATAACACTATGCGGTCCTGAGTTTGTTTATACAAAAATGTAATGCCTTGATAAAGGTTGGCGTTCAGCCAACCGAAATATTGGCAAAAAATATTTTATTCAATCCAATATATGCCTTTTTATTTTCCAATAATGATAAAAGGTGGTTTTCTATTCTTTTACCTACATCTTTTAAAAATTATGGGAAATGTGTGAAAAAGAAAAGGTACACAAATGGCCAGTTTAGGCGAAACCTATTAATTATCTTGTAAATAAAACATCTTCTTGATTAAACTTTGTTTTAGTTGATATCGTTTGATATTTAATAAATCTTTTCACAGGATTATTAAGTGTCATTTTTGTACGAAATTTTCTTAGAGTTTCCGTAACACTCACAAATTTACAAGGTACTCTCACTTAAAAAATTCCTAGATTATTTAATTTTAAGAAATTTTGACCACGAAATGAAACATTCTTAAAGCCTTAAAATCCACAAGCATTCTTTTCTAGAAATATTAATACGTTCAAGTAATATATTTAATTTTTACGTTTGCTGTCAGCGTTTTATCGAAGTTTTTTTAAGCCTGAAATTTCTGAACAATAAATAAGCCTCTTTGTAAAAAATGAAATTTCCGCTACAGAAAAGGTTGTCAAGACATCGAAAGACGTTCGGCAAGGCATGTCTACGGAAAACCGCAGCTTATGAACAGTAAAAAATGGACAAAAAAAAAAAGCTCAATCCAAGTTGACCCAAATGTCGAACGATTTATAGAAAAGAAAACCAGAGCGCCATCTAGTGGAACAGAAATCAACAAAACTTTGATTTAACCTGTTCCCTGATATTTAGCCAACCCATTTTCTTGATAAATCAGGAAAAGCCAAACACGAACGCGTTTCGGGCTGTTGGCCCTCGTCAGTATGGTGCATGGCTGTATCTCTACGACAAAAAAAAAAAAAAATTGTCCCCGAGACTTCCTGAAAAATCAAGAAATGGGTATTTAAGGCCAAACTTGCTTAATACGCTAAACATATGGAGAAAAAATATTTAAAAGGTCAGGTGTTGGAATCAAAAATATTTTGGTTGTAGAGGTACAGCCTGCACCACGCTGACGAGGCTCAACAGCTCGAAACACGTTCGTGGGTGGCTTTTCTTGATTTATCAAGAAAATGGGTTGACAAAATATAAGGGATTTTTTCTATTGTTTTTTCATATTTGAATTAATAAAAAAAAAAAAAAAAACGAAGATATTCATTTTCCAATTAAAATGAGGCTGCACATGTTCGATTTAATTTATAAATATTTGTATTTCTGTGATTCAATAATAATCTTTTTGATATTATGATAGACTTTCTTATTCAATCAAAATATACACAATGTGTTAATGCATTATAAAAATACAGTTTTCACAATATATTGATTATTATCCTCTAACTTTCATAATTAATCATATTAAATTTATAATAGTTTATAAGTGTGTAGTATATCATAATTTTATATTGTGACTACACTATAACTGATAATATTTATATGTTTGAACAATTATCGTCTGAGGAAAATTAATAGGGCTGTGAGTTTGGTTCTGAAACATTACTTTTATTATTTCCGCTCTTATAAATGTTGATAAATTAAATATCAACGATTTATTATTGAAGAAATAATTAAGATAAATTATAAGTTAATTCACTAAGTTGATTTGATAACAAAACTTGTAACACAAAGAGGTAAAAATGGAATAATAATATCCGTGGCGCCATCTGGTGACCTTTATTTTAACTAAATAAAAACAATAATTTTATTTTTCATATACTGATGATTTCCTTCTTTTAAATAAATGCAAATTTAAAATAATAATAATAATTATGTTTTAAAAGCCTTGTTATGGTAAATGTGCTGCTTCGAATGAATAAAAAAATATATAGATAAATATGTATTGTGTTCTTAACACAATCTTTTAATTGAAAAAATAAAATAAAATACAGATTACTTTTACTGGTAATAGTTCTTTATATATTTTTCATCAAAATAATTCTTCTTCCAAAATATTTTAAATAAATTATACAAAGTTATAATTTATAGTAGCAATATTTTGCCAGAAGAGTAAAAACAAACATAGCAAAATATGCATTTAAATTTTATATATATTTTAAAATGAATCATTATTCAAATTACTAACATTTATATTTTTAAATTATTCATAAAGTTAGCAAATAAAAATCATTTATATGCAGACGATATAGACAGGGCTTTGGTGAAACGATCAATAAATTTTCAAGAGAAAAAACACGATCATATTTATTATATAATATTAAATTTATTATCTCATCCTCCAGTATAAAATATAGATTTTTATTATCCTTTTCCTTTTTCTTGTTTAGAAGCTCAATCATTAATTAATTTTGAATTCTTTCGGTATTTAAAAGTTTTTAACTCTTTTAATAAATTCTATAATCACACGTAGTTTTATTTTTTCTATACTTTTAAATATAATAATTAATATCGACCAGAAAAAAAGTGTCTATTACTATTTTTTAAAATATAAATGTGTGAAAAATATATTTTTCATTCTTATACCTTAACTTCTCTTTGTTTCTAAATTGTTTTGTGATGGTAATATACGTTTGTAACTTTCAACATTTTATATATTATATATCCGCAGGTTTGTGTGCTTTGAAATTATAAAATATTGAAGAGAGGTTGAACTCATACACAAAAATGCAAAAGAAAATGAACTATTTTCAAAATGTCATTATGTTAATTAAATTTAAATAATTAAAGCGTTTCTTTTTGGATTCTAACAATTTTGTATTTTCGTTCAATTGCACAGTTTTTTGCATTTGCGTAAAATTTGCCATTTATATTAGAACTTGTTTTGCTATTTTAAATAGGATTTCATAAAATAGTTATTGGGGTTAAATTTGACCTCCTTTTATATATTGTGTTCAACCACCCTTTTACATAGATATTTATTGTTAAGGTCAAATTTACAATATTTCATTCAGAATATTGAGCAATCCGTTATAATTTATTTTCAAAAATTGGCTTAATTTGGATCGTTCTATTTGTCCAATATTTCGATGGGTCCATATTTGACGTTTTTTTGTTTTGTTTTGAAATGCACAGAAAGTCTCTCTTTATATCGACATTTTATTTTACACTCATAGGCAAAAGGAGACAAAGCCGATTTTGTTCACACTTTGTTATCTCGTGTGTCTTCAATAAAGGTCACTGTGTATCAAATATCTTTCAGAGTTATTGTTTCAATCCCAATGTACATGCTAAAAAGTACAATTTTCTTAAGTCTTGTCCATGAGTGTATATTGGTTATCTCGTGTGTCTTCAATAAGGTCACTGTAATATCTTTCAGATTTATTGTTTGAATCCCGATATACGTCTTGTCCATGAGTGTATATTGGCTATATTGTGTGTCTTCAAAAAAAGTCACTGTGTATCAAATATCTCTCAGAATTATTGTTTGAATCCCTGAATCCCGATATACATGCTAAAAGGTACAATTTCCTTGTCTTGTCCATGAGTTTATTTTGGTTATTTCGTATACTTCAATAAGGTCACTGTAATATCTTTCAGAGTTATTTGTTGACTTTGCTTAGAATTTTTAATGAAACTGATTCCAATAATCATTAATTAAACATTATATTTATTTATTTACAAGAGAGAGAACAAAATATAAAAGCGAAACCAATATTGAACAAAGGAACTTTTTTCTCTTTTCGATTAGCGCCTACCTGTGAGCTTACACACACTCTGTGGAACAATTAATTAATATATATACAACACACGCTCCCCTGTGTGTAAGCCCTAACCAGCAAGTCCAAGGCTATCTGCATATTTCCGTAGTTTGTCCTTTTAGTCCACACCATATCTTTGATTGCATCCAACAGCAACCGGTCTGGCCTTTCTTTTATACCTGTATATGCCGTCATTTGTTGTTTTCTTCGTACTATAGACCCATTTACTATTGATGACTTTCATACCATTTTCTCTTGATACTAGTGTCCATACTTTATGCTTCTCTATCTCACTGAGCTCTTCTTCCATTGCTTTGTGCCACATTCATCTCTTTCTCGACTATCTATTGCTTCTTTAAAGTTCTCCGGGATATAATGATCTATTTTCATAATTAAGTTTGCATCATTCCTATCTTTTATTCTTTGTGAGCGTCGATCTCCTTCTTTGATCAATTTTCTTTCTTGTTCTTCAAGTCTTGCTTTGTGCCGTTCTTCTAAGATGCTCTTTGTTTCTCCTTTCTTTCTTCCTCCTTTTTACGCATCTTTCCTCTATCGGTTCAGTTTGTAATGAGTCATTTTCACAGTCACCACCTGGTTTTACTGAAGTATCCTCCTGAGACTTCATTTTACTCTCTGTGACAGGATTGTCTTCTCTCAAGATAAGAAAGTCTTCAACAACTATTTCTTCAAATTTTCCTTTATAGGTCAAATTATCACAATTAGTATCTTTCTGAATATCATTTGCATAATCAATTCCTCTCTTATCTTCACTAAATTTTACTGACCTGACTAATGAATTCTCTTTGTCATTATATCATATATTCTGTAGGCTTTTCGTTTGATGGAATAACTAATAATTATTATTTTTCTACCCTTTGGGGGGGGGTGAAAACTTGTTTCTTCTTGGATTGCTCTTAAGCCAATGTGTCAAACATCCAAATATTTGAATGTGTTTGACCGATGGTTTCCTGTCATTCCATCTCTGCATAGGTGTATGGTGCTTGATAGACCTGTGGGGGGGGGGGGGGGGGGTACAATTCTTAATGTATGCAGCTGTAGCAATTGCCTCTGCCTAAAACCTCTTGGGTAATTTTGAGTCAATTAGTAAGGTTCTCGCTGTATCTATAAGAGTCCTATTCACTCTCTCTGCGACTCCATTACTTTGTGGTGAGTATGTGGTGGTAAGTTGGTGATGGATTCCACTTTTCTTGAAAAGTCCCTCAAATCTAGAGTTACAAAATTCAGTTCCATTGTCGGTTCTTACATCTTTTATTCTAAGACTTAATTCGTTTTCAGCTCTTGCTTTAAATTCTTCAAATCTTTCAAAGGTCTCATCTTTTGATCTCAGAAAATATACAAAGATTATTCTACTGTAATCATCTACTATAGCAAGAAAATACTTAGATCCTCCTAAAGATTGACATAGCATTGGTCCACATA
>CP092873.1:64373916-64401158 GCA_030710605.1 Cordylochernes scorpioides | reverse complement strand
AATCCATATGAATCAACTGCAGGGGCTTAATTGTATAATATTCTGTAATATTATATGGCTTCTGAACCAGTTTTCCCATTATGCATGCTTCGCACTCTGGTAACCTTTCAAATTTTAGATCCAATCCTCTTACAATATGTCCTTGAATCATTTTTTCATGTATTCTTCATTTATATGGTTTAATCCTTTATGCCATAAACTTATATTGCTATTTTTATTTGATGAATGTGTATTCATAACCATAACATTTTCATTTTTTGCTATTGGTACATTTCTTAGTTTTGTTTCCATCATAAACATTCTATCTTTAATATATGCTTCAGCAACTAAATGATCCCATTCATTATAAATTTTTGCTTCATCCTTATTGAAAATAACTGAATTTCCCTTGTTGACTAATTCGTATACTGACAAGAAATTATTCCTTTAATTTGGTACATGTAAGATATCTTTGATGCGAATATTTTCTTGACCTTCACTTGTGCATGTAGTAAGTCTCATATCTCCTTTGGCTATGGCTTGGGTAGTTTTGTCCTTCTCAGCTAGGTTGATTTCACTTTTGTACTCTGTCACATTTTCCATCAAAGTTAGGTTTGGGATTAAATGTGCGGTGCATCCTGAATCTATACACCATATTTGCTTATCATTTCTCCCATCTGATGAATCTTCAAATTCTTTTACATATGTTTCAAATGCTTGCTCATTAATTCCACTTTTCATTGTATCAACTAGGTTATTTGAATGTTCTCTACTGTATTTGTGATTTCTATAATCAGGAGTCCATTTATTTTGACATCCTTGTTTCTGTTTATCTCGAAACCAGCAATCATTAGCTAGATGTCCCTTTTTATTACAAACAAAACATCTTTTTGGCTGAAATTGTTTAACTTTTCTAGCTTTAATTCTGTATGCTTGTTCATGCCCATTCTCAACTGATTGAATCAATCTCATATTTCTTCTCGACTCCTCTTAGAGTTTGTTGAATCTCTTCAATTATTGCCTCTCTCTTTGTCGTAAGACAATAGCAATATTTTCATACTTTGGATATATGCTTCTGACAATATGAAATGAAAGTTCTCTTGAGGTAAATTGATGCCCTAATGATGAACTTCTAGCAGCAATATTTTTTGCCCTTGTTATATATTCATCTACAGTTTCATTATCTTTCATTTTAATGTTCTTTAATTCTAAGCCTATATAAATAATTTTATCTTCCAAATTGCCTGTGTATGTTTTTCTCAGTGAGTCCCATACTTTCTTCGCATTTGTTTCTCCTATGGACATTCCAGCTTGTTCATTTGTCAACGTAGTGATGATTATCCCAAATGCTTCATCATTTTTATCACTCCAAATCTCCCAAGAACTTTTGTCTTCTATATCAGGTTCTGGATCGGAAATTACACATTTAAATAATTTTCTTCCTCTCAGAACTGCGCCGATTTTCAAAGCACATATTTGATAATTAGTTCCTGTTAATGGTTCAATTTTTGTTTGGGATAAAAAATTAGAATTATGCATTTTCGCCTTTTGAGCTAATATAAACAAACCAATATAATTTAAAAACAAATATATATTTTAAATTTATTTAAATATTGGGTAGCTTTTAAACATGCAATATATAGATATAATTTAACTTAATCTATATAAATACCTTTGATCTTCTCAGAAGTGCTTCAGTTTACCGATCAGAATAAACTTCTTGCTTAATCTTCAGATTAAATATTTTCGCTATTGAGCTTTATATTGAACAACCACGCTCTGCTACCAATAATTGACTTTGCTTAGAATTTTTAATGAAACTGATTCCCATAATTATTAATTAAACATTATATTTATTGATTTACAAGAGAGAGAACAATTTATAAAAGGGAAACCAATATTGAACAAAGGAACTTTTTTCTTTTTTCGATTAGCGCCTATTTACCTGTGAGCTTACACACACTCTGTGGAACAATTAATTAATATATATACAACATTATTGTCTGAATCCTGATATACATGCTAAAAGGTACAATTTCCTTGAGTTATATCCATCAGTATATATTGGTTATCTCGTGTGTCTTCAATAAGGTCTCTGTAATATCTTTCAGAGTTATTGTTTGAATCTCGATATACGTGCTAAAAAGGTAAAACTTCCTTAAGTTTTATCCCTGAGGTACATTGGTTTGAATTTGCTCATAGTTATTTTGTTTGAATGCAGGTCTTGATGGCATTTTCGCTCAATAAGCTTGTAAGACGTCTAGCAGGTGACTACCGTGGAATTTATGGACTTCTTTTCGTTGGTTAATTCCCTATACACAGGCCGCTCAACCACTAGCTCGCAGATATTTAGCCTAGCTGCCTTGTAAGATTATATATAACGTTCTTATGTTTTTAATATATCGTAAGGTGTTTTTAAATATTCTCTTAAAATTGATTTTTAAAGGTAGATGACGTGAAGCGCGCGACTAGCTGTACGTTAAGAAAAAAAACTATTAAAAAGATATGAAAGATTGGTGTGTGTGTTCATCGAAATATTTGACAAAAAAAAACATTATTAAATCTAAAATAAGCTTAATTTTCGAGAAAATAGTTCACTCTATAATCTACAATTATCTACTTGTATATTCTGAATTGAGCCTATCCATCTATACGGAAATAGGTTACAAAAATTATTGCTGTTATATCTAAAATATATCAATTGCGCAATTGAAGTTTTCTTAAAACGAAATTTTAGCCAGTTACCAAACGAAAATTTAAAGAACAAAGTATCAAACGAGGTAGATTTTCAACCACAACTTTATGCCAATTTCTTCTTTTAACAAATCGTAACAAAAAAAAAAGAGATTTAAATATAGGAATGAAGCCAAAGAACAAAAGCTTAAAAGAAAGTACTGTGCAAATAAGGTAGATGGCAAGAAAAAAAACTATTACAAAAGAAAAAAAAAAAGCAGACGAACACACAGCAGAAGAAAGTCATTGTTATGAGCAGGCGTCTAGCCTCTCGCCAGACCTGCCATATATTGTGCTAGCAGGTGACTACCGTGGAATTTATGGACTTCCTGTCGTTGGTTAGCTCCCTAGACACGGGCCGCTCAACCACTAGCTCGCAGATTTGGAAAGATTAAATCCTTATTTCCATGTCGTATTTCTTAGCCTAGCTGCCTTGTAAGATTATATATGACGTTCTTATGTTATTAATAATCGTGAGGTGCTATTAAATATTCTTTTCATATTTATTTTCAAGGATAGATGACGTGAATATTTATTGTTTTGTTTTTAGATAATATATATATACTTTTGTGAAATCTCTTTCATAGATACTTTTCAGTTATTTTTTTTCTTTTTTAAACTTAGATTTATTTCATTAAAAGTATGATTCATTATAAAATATAAATATAAAACCCTTTTATGTGTCTTTTTTGTCTTTTGTTAATTTAGAAAATTATTTGTTCGATAAAAAATGCACTTGTAAGAATTTGTTTCAAATTTATGCGATATATATCGTTTTGAATATAGAGCAATCCATATTTAATTCATTAGATAATAAAAAGTCATATATTGGATTTGATAAAATATTTATTTGCCAATATTTCGGTTGGCTGAACGCCAAACCTTTATCAAGGCATTACATTTTTGTATACACAAACTCAGAGCCGCATAGTGTTATATTTTTTCAAATGTTTTAATAGATACATATATTTTTACATTTATCTCTTAATAATTTATTAATGAATTATATTTTATGTTCTTAATACAAATATTTTAAAATATAAGATTGACCTCATTATTTTTTCTCCTTTATTTTTTAAAGATATTTAACTTATTCTGATTGTAACTTTTATAATATTTTTGCTTGTACAATTTCCCCCACCTACTTTGTATTTTTAAAATTATATCAACTGTGATATTATAACACTATGCGGCGCTAAGTTTGTGTATACAAAAATGTAATGCCTTGATAAAGGTTTGGCGTTCAGCCAACCGAAATATTGGCAAATAAATCTTTTATCAAATCCAATATATGCCTTTTTATTATCTAATACATTTTTTAAATTAAAAAGGCATATATTAGATCAAAATATCATTTATTTTACCAATATTACAGTTGGCTGAACGCCAACCTTTTTCAAGGTATTATAACATATAATATAATATATATATAGAAGCATAGGGCGCTTCTCCCGTCAAAATAAACGTAACGTAAGAAGCGCCCTATGCTTCTATGGATCAATTTCCTCCGGCAATTTTTCCATCTATATATATATATATTAAGAAAAAGGCATCTCCTTATCGTGCAACTGTAAGTTGCTGATGGCTTGCGCCATCTATCGGAATAAATATCAACTATTCTCGTTGATTTCTAATTATTCCAGAATTGGCCAAATACCCATTCTTGATTAATCAAGAAAAGCTATTTGGCCAATTCTGGAATAATTAAAAATCAACGAGAATAGTTGATATTTATTCCGATAGATGGCGCAAGCCATCAGCAACTTTCAGTTGCACGATAAGGAGATGCCTTTTTCTTAATTTATGCACCTTATCCCAGTACAATATCACATTTGTACTATTTTTTCACATTGTGTCGCGGTCTCACGCAATTCTGGCCTTAACTACCCGTTTCATGATTTTTCAGGATGCCTTAATGACCAATTTTTTGGTCGTTGAGGTATAGCTTGCACCACGCTGATGAGGGCCAATAGCCCGAAACGCGTCCGTGGTTAGCTTTTCTTGATTAATCAAGAATGGGTATTTGGCCAATTCTGGAATAATTAGAAATCAACGAGAATAGTTGATATTTTTTTCCGATAGATGGCGCAAACCATCAGCAACTTTCAGTTGCACGACAAGGAGATGCCTTTTTCTTAATTTATGCACCTTATCCCAGTACAATATCACATTTGTACTATTTTTTCATATATATATATATATATATAAATAATTTTAACCTTATTTTTACTTTATTTAATCGGAATTAAGTTAGTTTTTACATTTTAACGGTGCATTATCTCCTAATAAATACAAATATGAAATATAGATGAATCGGTTGCACCTGAAGATTTAAAGGTTAGAAGATATATTATATAACAAATATTTGTTAAACTCTCATTCAGCAGTAGGGTGAAAGTTCGAGGGAGATGCTATTATATCTAAGACTTCTAGGAAAACTAGTTGGTGGAAAGATTTACTAGCCCAGGGGTCGGCAAACTGGGGCTCGCGAGCCACATGCGGCTCTTTGGATGTGAAGCTGCGGCTCTTTATATAGTTCCATACGTAAATATTATTTATACGAGTATTATCTATTCTTGGAAAGAAAAAAGAAATTTTGTGGTTCTTTAAAAACTTAAAAATTTTGTAAATTATAAAATTTCTTACTCTTCCGACTCAAAAGTTTGCCGTCCCCTGTCTTAGACCTATCTTGTCAACAATACATTATAGAAGTAAGATAGCATGGATGAGATTTGTCTATTTAATATTTTAACGACTTATTAAATTAAAGGATTTCATACAACACTCCACATTTCATTTATTCAAATAAAGTTATCTTTCAAACCATAGAGAGGTTCTTCCTCAGGCACACGCACCTACCTGAACCAAGTATTTTCAGCTAAATGTCTGTGGTTTGAGATTTGGATATGCATAAAAGACATCAGACGTTCTATATTTTCACAGAATAAATATTCTGAGGTGGCCTACTCTGTAAATCAAATGCCGCGTCATCATCCTGATGCTAAGTCAGAATTTTATTTTTAAATAGTTTGTAGATATATCTCGGTTGGATTGAGCGATCTGTAAAATGAAGAGCCTCAGGTGTCCCCATGCATCTCTATCACAGCAGTTGCAATGTCCACTATCTTCTCTCTTCATTGGAAAATGGGTGCCGTTGCCATGTTAGTCACTTTAGAAACGAGCCAGAATTGGAAAATTTAGTTGCGAAGAACATAGTACCATCTTTATTTCTCTTCTAAATTTCAAGATTTATAAACCAATTCTACTATTTGAAAATAAGTGTTTTACGCCCATGAATTTCATTTTATCTTGTAAGGTTGTTCACATTAAAGTTGACAAGAGAAATATGTTATAGGTAACATGATCCCTCGCCAGTATTCATGAGCTAGGTTATAAATAAGGGAGTTACATGAATAAATATACCATAAAGCTGTGTGTCATGGTTAGGTTAGGTTTATTTAGCAGACCAATGTCCCTGTTGTAAACAGGGGAAACCTGAGAGCAGCCAGGGAAATCTTCCCAGCAGCTCGAATTCCGCTTGTAACAGAACCTCTGGAATAACAACCCCAGCTCTTCTCTTTCCTGGTTTTCTTTTACCATAGCGTGTTAGCTTCCTGGTGCGTGTGGTGTTCGGAAATATGTGCGTGTTGTTACTGCTTGTTCTAGCTCAAATGTTGTTTCTTGTCAATATCTAAGATGACGAAGAACTCTATAAAAGGTTCTGAGATAATGAGAAAATTTTTGAATCTCGAATGCTTTTCTCATATATGAAATTAATCACAAAGAAACGTCTGTTTCCTTTTGCTCGTGATAAATTGTGAAGTTTTCGGTAGAACACATTGGAACTGGATATATGTGGGTTCTTGTAGTGTCTCTTAACTTGCTGATGTGGCGTGCAAACGTGATATAGACAATGGGTTTCCAAAATTCGAATTTAAACACAAAACAAAATTTGAAACGACTGCATTCACTGTGAGTTATCTATTGTCGAAAATTTACACACATTTTCAAAACTGGTTTGTTTTATTAGTACTTTCTCTAACTATCAGAATATAAAAACATTAATTGAACTGGGTGTTTTTATTCAAAGTATCTGTGTTCATTGAAAATATAGTTGAAACTGCCTATTCACTAAGCATATTCAGAATATAAAAACAAATATTCAATTAACTTGATTGATAACTAATAGAGATTATATTAGTATTCCTTCCTTTTTCTTTGCTTATCCCTAGTACACGTGGTACAGGCCATGTTAATCATGGTGGGTAGAAGTAGGTGACTGCTTTTACTGTAAGTGCACCACATGTTTACACATATGAAAAGCAGTTCGACTTTGCATTTACAAATGTGCCAGAGCCCCGTTTGGTTACTTGCACTCGCTGGTGGGGTTGGATTTTTTGCAAGAATCGGGGGCCATTGGAGCATTTTTAAATCGGAGAAAATTGCCCAATGCGGGAATCGAACCCGGTTCGTAGCGGTCGAAAACTAACGGTTTAGACCATCCTTCCACCGAATCCCTGTATTCCATCCTTACCGGGTAAAACTAATCTACCATTCATCTTAAAAACCTTTTTTTCCTAACTATTATTTTTAAAAAAACTATTGGAGAGAGGTGCCTTGATCGGCCTTCAGTAACCGACGGGTACACAAACTATATTTAACCAAACGAGTTTTAATAGTTACGGTTAGGAATGGATACAGCGAAGATGTAGAAGGAAACATCTGGTTGCAAATTCTGACGTAGCAAACTGGACAGCATTCTTTAACCATTCTAGAATTGATGGCCTTTGATTAACTATGTAACCCCCTACGTAAGTTATTATATTTTTAAACTTCCTTTTTTCCTGGTTCATGTGAAATAGAACGATCACGTTCGATCTTAATTACTTTTAATGAATGGCTTGTGAAATTGGGTTTCGGAAGTTGATATTTCAGTTTCCATATGTAGAATGGATATTCTATAATTTATGGCTTATATTATTTCATTTGTCTGTTAAATGATTTTCATTGATTTTCTGCATCCTCAAGTACATCTTCAGTACATTTATTTAGTCTTATATTAGTTTTAAATTACCATTTTTTTATTTGACATATCGGACGCGATATCCCAGCTTGGGACACTCACGCCTAAATAAATTTTAGAGGCTATATACAATTCATACAAATCAATAAACAATATTCCGAAATATTTTCGGGCAAATTTCCACAACTCTCAATTTATTACAAATCACGGAAATTTTAGAAGCTTTTTAAAATTCATCAAAGCAGCGCAAGATTCAAGATGCTTCTGTGGATGCGAGGAACAGACTTCATCTGCTGCTAAATTGCCCCGTATTCCAAGAGTATAGAATAAACAATGGACTAAATGTATCAAACCCGTTTGATCTAATTTCAACAAAAGACAAATATATAAAATTCAACTCATTTTGCAGATTTATTTTGAATTTTATAAAAGCTACTAAATTCTATTGGAACGCTTCTATTTCGAAATTAGTATTGTTTTAATTGAATAATTCTCTAATATCTAGCATATTTTCATTCTCAAAAATATTCCTTAAAACTTTTTTTTAATCTGTAAATTGCTTTTCTCGAATACACACAATACTTTACAATTTGATTTCATTTGGCTAAATTTGCATACCAGCCCTTTGTACATATATCAATTGTGTTGATATATATATATATATTTATTTTATATCTTTTCATCTAACTAACTTGCATACTAATTCTGTACATATTTAGATATCTTTCTTTCTTTTCTTTCAAAATTTTTGTTTATGTTTAAAGTGCAAGTTTCCCTAGGGGGACATAGCGCTCTAAGTCGAAATAAAGAAATAAACAAGACTAAAAACAAAATTAAAACTGAAAGGTTTATTTTCTCAAACAGAATATAAAGTCTGAAATGAAATTACAAAATTTATTGAATTTTACATAGGTGTCTTTGTTATATACAAATTCTCATATTGCTTCGATGGGATAAAGATATTACTTCTGTAGCTGTGAAAGATTGGACATTCTATCTATAAATGTATTGAGTCTTGAATGACCATAACCCATCTATCACTCCCTAATTTTATACTTCTACTGAATGTGGTAAGTACAGTGTTTATAAATGTGTATCTTCACCATTGTGTCAGGATTTTATGATTTACAATAGGGTTTGGCCTAGAGGAAGACGATTAATGTATACATCAGTGTTCTTTTGTAATAGTATATGTGTTTTTTATATGTAAGTTGGGTCATCAATGATTATTGATTTAGTTATTTTCGGATAATTAGTTTTGTAGCTCCCATCTACATTCAAACAATGTCAGCAGTAGACCAATGTAACATCACTAGACTGACCTCTCTACACCAGATGCCATATACATTTAAACAATGTCAGCGATAGACAAATATAACAACACTAGACTCCACATTCAGTAGAAAGTTGATTGAAATGGATGTAATGAGAGATGGATTTAGAAAAATATAATGATAAAAATGAACGAGCATATTTAGTCGGTAGGTCGGTAGTACAATGATATCATAAAAGCAGAATCTAAAATTTCGAAGAAGCCACTAACTAGAACTTTACACAAATAAATTTACTGGCAATGCGTTTCTTTTAGATATCATCAAATATTATCTCTACAGACCTTACTGCAATGATATGAGTTATTGAATGAGAGGGCTTGGCTCATTAGTAGTGAACCCTCTCAGCGGTTTCGCCAAATTAATCTCTAGACCGCTCTACTATTGTATTGGACTGGTTTTGTTATATACCCTGCATTTTCTATGGAAGGGAGCTTAGGGGTGTTTAGTGAACTATGGACATAAGCTTATAGGTCTGTAGAGGTACATACATATAATTTCAAGGTATTGCATCGAGCAAAGCTCTTCCGCAAAATATGTTTTCATAACCAATATATATTAGTAAATTAAATTTTATTGCCATCTATCGTTAAAACTTTACACAAATAAATTTACTGGCAATGCGTTTCTTTTAAATATCATCAAATATTATCTCTACAGACCTTACTGCAATGATATGAGTTAAGCTTATGTCCATAGTTCACTAAACACCCCTAAGCTGCCTTCCATAGAAAATGCAGGGTATATAACAAAACCAGTCCAATACAATAGTAGAGCGGTCTAGAGATTAATTTGGCGAAACCGCTGAGAGGGTTCACTACTGATGAGCCAAGCCCTCTCATTCAATAACTCATATAATTGCAGTAAGGTCTGTAGAGATAATATTTGATGATATTTAAAAGAAACGCATTGCCAGTAAATTTATTTGTGTAAAGTTTTAACGATAGATGGCAATAAAATTTAATTTACTAACTACTTTCCTGAAGTAATCAAGTCAAGATAGCCTCTTAACATTAAATCTCTAGTTATGTTTTTATTACTAGATCTATATCTATAGATCTATATATATAAATGAATGTATGTTAGTATAGTACTGGGAAGGTTTCTGAAAAATAATTTATTGAATATCTTGAATATCCTTAGAGTTATTTGCAGATTTGTAGATTTAACTCGCAAGCAGCGCCACCATTGCGACGATGATAACAAGTTTTTTTTTATCTATAAGTTTTATTATCACCAAGTTTATTATCTTAAAGATTATTTATCAAAAGTCAAAGTTAGTTTTATCATTTATCTACAACATATATATTGGGAGAATAGATAAAATGATGATTTTGTAATGTAGAAAATTAGGAAAGACAAAATTCAGGATGACACGGCAATTTATTTGAGACAAGAATAATGATACAATTACAAGGCAAAGATACTATTCCTTTAACTTCCAATTACCGAGGGAACCAATTAATATTAATTTTATTCAACTTATCGAGTATTTCTCAAGGGACCGGGAAAAAATGTTCACTAGATAAAACGATGATTTTGTAATGTATAAAATTAGGAAAGACAAAATTCAGGATGATACGGCACACAGGGACCGGGAAAAAATGTTCACTTTATCGAGATATTCAAATTTATGTTTTAAATTATCAAAATATATCTATTATTTTTTTATAAGTTTATAGAGAATTGTTTTAACAAATGTTCGTTTGACAAACCTTTACTCGGGTAAAACCCGGGCGAAGCCGGGTAAATCCGCTAGTTATCAATAATATTCGTTAGGCAAACTTTCACTCGGATAAAACCCGGGCGAAGCCGGGTACACATCCGCTAGTATTTCATAAATAAGAATGAGAAATGGGTGTAGATCCTCTAAGAAAGCGTATTCCTAATTGATATTCAAGACTTATCTGACTATAAGAAACAAAATGAAGATATTGGGGATAAAAAAAAAGAGGTTTGTCTGTGATACAGTGTTGTATGGAAGTGTTCTTTTGGCTTCATTATCGATAGTCTAAATATGGTAATTTATTTTCTATTCTGTGGTGAATTTGATGTGTGAAGTTCATCATGGTGTGGAGACGTAATTGTAAGTTGATGTCTAAATATTAAGATTCAACCATTGCACTTACAAGGTGTTAGAATCTTGTTAGGTGACGTGCTCATATTGTGGAATTGGAATCGTGCAAGAATCGGATGCCAAGTAGCGAATACAGGGGTTATTGAAGCAATAGAATAAATAAACACACTTTGACACCAGGTTTCTAAACGGTAGCTTTCTCTCTCTCTCTAGCACAATCGGACTAAAAATACAACTTTAAAATATAAAGGCATATCCTGACCGCTCATATGAGCAAATTGAATAAAATCTTCCAAAATAAAGCAAAAATAACAACAACAAAAAAATCATATTTACCCTTTGAATAAATAAGCATATTTTAATTAGTCTTTCTTTAAAGATATACAATTTTTCTTATATATATATATATACAAGGTGCGTTCATTAATTTCCAGGACTGCTCTGTATCTTTGAAAAATAAAACAAATAAAAAAATTAATTTAATATTTTTCAAAATATGCCCCTCCTGCCTCAATACACCTGTTCCATATTTTTTCCAATTGTCGAAGCAGGAGATAAAATCACTTTTTGAGAGGTTCCTCAAGGTTGCCTTCGATTCAGCTTGTATCATATCAACGTTGTCAAATTTCCTTCCTTTTAACTTCATTTTAAATTGAGGATAGAGGAAAAGGTCATTGGGGGCTAAGTCGGGGGAATAGGGTGGATGAGGGATCTGTATGGTTGAATGCTTGGTCAAGAACTGCGAAACAACATGGGCTGTATGCGGCCGCGCATTATCGACGTGAAGTATCCAGTCATTGTTTTGCCATTTTTCGGGTCTTTTAAGGCGCACTGCCTCCCTTAAGCGCCACATTATCCCCTAATAAACCTCTTGATTAATTGTACGTCCGAAAGGAATAAATTCATGGTGAACCAAACCATTAATATCAAAAAAATGTAACAAGCAATGTCTTGACTTTGGATTTTGTAAATCTTGCCTTTTTGGGTTTCGGTTCCCCTCTTTCAATCCATTGGCTGGATTGACGTTTGGTTTTCGGGTCATACTGATACACCCATGTCTCATCCCTGGTAATGATTTTTTGCATCCATTCTGGATCGGTCCGAGTCATTTCAACCATGTTTTTGCAGACATCCATTCTAACCTCCTTTTGTTCCTCTGTTAGAATCCGGGGAACAAATTTTCAAGACGTCCGGATCATGTCCAAATCTTTTGTTACTATTTGATAACACAGTCCTACAGATAGTCCAGTCTCTGAAGATAAGTCTTTAATAGAAATTCTTCTGTTGAATTTAATTAATTCCTTTATTTTGAGCTTGTTTTCCTCGCAACGTAATGATCTTGGACGCCCAGTATGCTGATCATCGTTTACCTTTTCCCGACCTTTTAGGAAGCGTGAAAACCATTCAAAAGTTCTTGAACGGGATAAAGCTGCATTGCCAAAAGCTTCCTTAATCAATTCATACGTCTCAGTAGCACTTTTTTCAATTTAAAACAAAACTTAATGCAGATTCTCTGCTCTTCGAAAATGGCCATTTTAAAATTAGAAATGCGAACCTTACAAGGAAGTTGTTTTGTTCTATTTTTAGATCGACGCGTGCGCCACGAGACTCTTGCTTTCAGTCAGGTGTGGTCGAATGTTCAATATTTAACTCTGTATAAAAATATTTTCTTTAGCTTTTTTATTTATTTTATTTTTTAACCAGTCCTGGAAATTAATGAACGCACCTTGTATATAAAAATACGCTAACCTATGCACGGTGGATTCTGTGACCACTGGACATGCGTCGGACCTGGAGGTTGTTGGGTTCTGTGCTGCCTGGTGTATAGGAGTTCCATCTAGGCTTCCTTCCTGTGGTGAATCTGTATAAGACCGGTGGTATTAATAAAGCTGTGTGTGGGGGATATATATATATATATATATGTATAGTTTTCTTTACCTATCCCCCAAGACCACGTTATACAGACCATGATAGTAAAGTGGGTAGTTAACTGCTGCCATTTACTGTAAGCGGCACCACATGTCTACAATTGAGGAAAGTAGTTAGACCTTTGCACTTACAAAATGCCCAAGCCTCATTTGATTACTTGCACACTCACTGGGGGGGTTAAGCCTGTGAAAATATCGGGGGTCATTGATGTGGACAAAAGGTGCTCAATGAAGGATTTGATCTAAGATCGTGTTTGTTGAAAACCGACAGTGTGTACCATTCCTCCGCCGACCCCTCTATTATTTGAACAAATTTTACATTTAAATTCGCAAAGCTCTTAAACATCCACAGATTACATAAATGAAGAAAACTTCACAAGTACTTCCAATTTGAAGATGGTGTACTTAAGAGACAAGGTAAATCCTTTTAAAATATTTCAAAAATCTCTCTAAACAAAGGCATTGAGTCCATTAACGCAATAAAGATAACTCAAAGGTACACAAAAAGATGTAAAATATCTTCGGATTATTGGTTCCCTAAGGGTCATCATTCTTCCTCACCACAACCTTTCTTAGAAAACAATGGAACAATCTGAGCAACAAAAATTAATTTATAGTTAGCGATATGGAGGGATTCAAAACCCAGTCCACTTTAAGATACCATTTCTAACCAATCGCATCCGCTACATATTCATGACCTTAAACTATTCCTATCAATTCAGTATTGCAGGTGGAGGTTGCGTAACTCCTGGATTAGCATGCATAGATGTTCCTCAGCGCAAGGTGACAAAGAATTCAACAAATGGTAAAGCCGTAATAAATCAAGATCGGGGTTGGATCACCGCCAAGGAATCGTTTTAAAAAAGCTTTGGAAGGTTTGCCAACCACTGCTTTGTAACAAATCTTTCAACGTTAAGGAGATTTGGATAAAAATAGGCCAAGGGGAGAGAGATGCCGAGGTCGCTATGTTTAGATGGGAGGAGGGCGTCATCTGGGTGGGTCACGTGTTCTGTCTACGTGTCTATCTCGTGTAGACAGATCGTGCCGAATATGATATAGACATACTACCATGCATTCCTATCTTATATTTACAGAACACTATAGGTTTACAAATGTAACAGAAAGAGTAATCACGAATCACCACCTACGAATATGTATGCCAGTATTACAATGCATCCCTCTCTTACAGACGTCTTCAGCTTTCAAAACTGGTCCAGAAAGCGTAAAATATCAATGGGTATATAATCCAGAACCACGATAAAATGAATCCTTCTCTTACAGACGCCTTCAGTTTTCAAAATGGGTTCAGAAAGCGTAAACTATCAATAAGTATACAGTCCAGAACCACGATATAATGCATTCTTACCTTTCAGACGCCCTCAGTTCTTAAAACTGGTTCAGAAAGCGTACCCTACCAATGGGCATATAGTCCAGAACCACGATTCCATGCATACGTATCCTACCAACTATTTTATATTTCTATATGGATTAGAAAGGGTAAGTTACCACAAGGGCTAAACACTTCAGAGCCAGGCTACCATACCACCCTATCCTATGAAATAATTCGGCTTTTAAAATTGGTTCAGAAAGCGTAAGTTTCCAATGGACCCATATTCCAGAATTAGGCTATCATACATTCCTATCCTATGAAATAATTCGGCTTTCAAAATTGGTTCAGAAAGCGTAAGTTACCAATGGGCCCATATTCCAGAACCATGTTACCATATATTCCTATCCTATGAAATAATTCGGCTTTCAAAATTGGTTCAGAAAGCGTAAGTTACCAATGGGCCCATATTCCAGAACCATGTTACCATACATTCCTATCCTATGAAATAATTCGGCTTTCAAAATTGGTTCTGAAAGCGTAAGTTACCAATGGGCCCATATTCCAGAGCCACGCTACCATACATTCCTATCCTATGAAATAATTTGGCTTTCAAAATTGGTTCTGAAAGCGTAAGTTACCAATGGGCCCATATTACAGAACCATGTTACCATATATTCCTATCCTATGAAATAATTCGGTTTTCAAAATTGGTTCTGGAAGCGTAAGATACCAATGGGCCCATATTCCAGAGCCAAGTTACCATACATCCCTATCCTATGAAATAATTCGGTTTTCAAAATTGGTTCAGAAAGCATAAGTTACCAATGGGCCCATATTCCAGATCAATGCTTACAAAAAGGCGAAATAAAAATTGAAATCATATTGAAGCTGAACTATTGAATTTATTTTTAACATTTTAAAGCAAATATTCTATATTGACTTCTAAATTAGTTGCGCTCCCTATAGGAAATATTTTGATCCAATATTTCGTCTTCTACAAAAAAAAAGATCGCAATAATTTGTTGTTATTCAAGGCAGTGCGGTGCTGCAAGACCGATGTGGCATGGAACACAGTGGAGTTCTGTGCCAGAGTCTGTTACACTAATTACATCTCTACACAATAATTAAAATTCTATATAAATCTATTTCCCAAAAATTGAACAATATTTAGTTCAGAACAAACACACATGCTATCGAGAAAAGTCTTTCTTTTACATGCTTATCTCAAATTTTATAAGAGAAACAACATATATTTATTTGCGTGTACAAATGAAAATTTTATGCCGAATGAATTTATTCATTATAAATCTATAGGACCATGTATTTTGGTCTTTAACGCAAAGGCTGCACCACTCTGACAATGGCCTGAAACTCTAATGAATTTGGCTTTCCTTTATCTATCAAGAAAGAGTGTTTAGCCAATATTCTCAATGAAAATAAAATCAACGAAAGTTGATAATTTTATATAAAACTAGCGGATGTACCCGGCTTCGCCCGGGTTTTACCCGAGTAAAGGTTTGTCTAACGAACATTTGTTAAAACAATTTTCTATAAACTTATAAAAAAAATAATAGATATATTTTGATAATTTGAAACTCGTAAATTTGAATCTCTCGATAGAGGGAACATTTTTTCCCGGTCCCTGTGTGCCGTGTCATCCTGAATTTTGTCTTTCCTAATTTTCTACATTACAAAATCATCGTTTTATCTAGTGAACATTTTTTCCCGGTCCCTTGAAAAATACTCGATAAGTTGAATAAAATCAATATTAATTGGTTATTAATCGGTAATTGGAAGTTAAAGGAATAGTATCTTTGCCTTGGAATTGTATCATTATTCTTGTCTCAAATAAATTGCCGTGTCATCCTTAATTTTGTCTTTCCTAATTTTCTACATTACAAAATCATCGTTTTATCTAGTGAACATTTTTTCCCGGTTGGTATGCTTACAGGACGAAACTATGCAAAAGCTTCTATATAAGTTATTTAATTTTTAGTATCGCATTTATATTTATTCGAATTTTATATTTAAACGATACTCATTATTTCTTTTGATTTTTATATATCGTACTAGCCGAATGACCCGGGCAACGCCCGGGTTTTACCCGATTAAATGTTTTTATTCAAATACTATTCGTAACAATTATAAATTGGCGCCGTGGATGTCACTCTTGTGAAACGTCCCGCTCCAAACTTTGTGTCCGATAAGCGATATTTGTATAGAGAGATGATCTGGCTTTGTGTCTTCTGCTCGAATGAATGTTTTTATGTTAGAATTTTGTCCCTGCATACTAAAAATAAACTGGCTTCACCCGTGGTCTCTGCTTTTCGGAATTTTTCCCGATATGATTTTGTATCTGATAATCAAATATGATACAGAAATATTGTCATCATCATTTTTTAACTAAAAAACAACTATTTATGCCCAGAACCTGTCAATTTCAATTTTTCTTGGCTAAAAATCCGATAAATATCTCTTCCAGATTTTTCTCTACGTCCTGTTAAAACACGTTTTACATGTACATTAGGTCAACTGATATTATCTCCTATCTTCACCGCTAGAGGCGCTGCTTGCGAGCGAAAGGGCAAATTTGCAACGCAATTTGCAAATAACTCGAAGAATATTCTGGATAGAGACCTGACATTTTCACTATAAGTTTTTCCAGATTCTACTCTATATACTGTTAAAATTTCAGTCAGATTAGTTACGTATTGTGGACGTGTATAGCCGACATAGGAACAAACACACATACATACATACATACACTGACTTTTATATATATATAGGGATAGGCGTACCTGAATCTGCAAAGAAAAAAAAAAAACATTTTTTTTCTCAAAATATTTCGAGAGCTTGCTACATCTTTATCAATTTATTGCACAGTAATCTTGATTTACAAATTATTGTAGATCACATGAAAACAACTTTTGCCTATAGATACTGTAAGCCATCAATATATAGTTCATTTTTCTTATTTTCATCTCATGGCCTCGTACATTTTCTCTTTGCTCTTGAGACATTCTTTTTCTATCAACTTGAAACGAATGAATTCTCATATTTCCTATTTGAAACGGATCCTTTTACCTCAATAAACGTTAGGTAACAGAGAGGTACATTCTTTTTTCAAACGTAAAAAAATCGTCCATTTTACTATCATCTTTTACGTAAGGTTTTCTAAGAAAGATAGTTTATATTTACGAGCAGGTCGTGTGGTAAATAATGTCAGGTTAGGTTAGATTAGATTAAGGCACTTCCGCGTCTGCCATGGAATTTAGCAGTCATTACTATCAACCGACGTAATTTATTGCCCTTTTGGTCATGGTCAAATTTGAATAAAACTAAATAAACATTAATTTATACTCTATGAATGAGTTTATTTACCATTTTATTCATGAATATCAGAAAAAGTAAAAGAAAATAGATAATATGAATAAAATTAAGATTTAAAGAATATTTTATATTAATATATTTGAAAGTGTTATAGATATAGGTCAAATTTATATATATATATATAATGGAACTTGTTTTTTTTCACATAAGACACTCTATAAAGTCTACAAAACGATTTAATTCTCCAACAAAACGATTTTATAACTTAATAAATAATTTCACAAAGATTATAAACACTTCAAGTAATGTTTATATTTCAATCAATATGTTGACAGCAGGGAGTTGAATCCATTTATAAAGTCATTATATTGACTCCCGAGATATATTCCCTCCACTTTATAAAATAAACATAATTTCACCTGCGTGGTGCTAGAAAAGAAAATTACATTTACTTTTCTGAAGGTCGAGTGGTTTCAATAGAAGGCCGTAGTTCTGAGATTTCCTGTTCAAGATGTTTGTCTGTTCCGCTAGGTATTTCTGCAACTTTGTACAAATAGGGAAAAGATATATTCAATATGCTTTGGAAACCTTTTCCATTATAAATATGTTATATTTTCTATGAAAGGATTTATGGATCGTTTGAAATCAAAGTCAGTCATGTTCTAAAAATGCGTCAATCTCATTCTTAGATCTTCCTTCACAGAATAACATTAATTACAAGATAGAATCGCTCCATCTGTGTTCGTAATTTCAAACTATTTACCCGATTTTATGTTTCTTTATTCAAACGAAACATTCCCTACTGCTCTTAATGTTTTTGTGGCTTGCTGAAAGTTTATTGACTTCACATAAAAACATAAAACCGGCCAACGCCGACTGTGTGGAAGGAAATATGTATACAATGGCAATTGTTATTATTTACACTTGGAGTTACAAGACATCATGAGGGAGGAGGGAGAAAAGAAAAAAATAGAGAGAAAAAAAAAATTAGAAATCATTAACACGAGAGGAATGAAGACATGATAGCTCGGGTAGATAGCCCGAGATATGTACATTCAAATATTACACAGCTATGTAGGTAGCATCTTCACCAGCCACCGTGTTCTCCGCCACCATGGCCGCCTCCATAGCCGTTATCTGTTGAACCTTTCGAGCGAGTAGATTAAAATGATATAAATGTTGGGAGGGCTAACCACTGATGAGCCAGTACCTTCCAGAATTTCAAAATTGCAGTAAGGGTAGCAGGGAATTGCTTATTCAAATGATATAAATGATATAAACACGTGAGTAAATAGTTTAGAAATGCTAACATTTAATTTTGCAAACGTGAGCTCCTTCGATTTGATCGAAAAACAGTCAATAGTGACTGGTATACAACAAAATGCCTTCCAGCAGTATTTGATAAAATCAAGCAAAGCAGACCAAGAGCTCAATTTAGAGGAGTCCTTCTTTATCATGACAATGCAAGACTGCACACCTCAGCCCAAACATTAGATTTTTAGCCAACTCTGGTGTCCAATTAGTCACTCATCCACCATATTCACCAGACCTAGCACCTTGTAACTTTTTCATTTCCAAAAGTTAATTTATTGTTGAAAGGGATAAAATTTGAAACTTGATGATAAAGCACTGCAAACCTTTATCAATGCCGTAAATTCCATCCCCAAAATGACTAGTGTAAGTGCTTCGATAATTGGTTTTCACAAATGAAATCTTGCATAGGTGCTAAGGGTAAATACTTTGAGGAACTCTGAAAATTTGAGAGTTGCAGCTTTAATAAAAAATAAGTGATTACAAAATCTTGTGATGTGAATTAATAGCCATATCAATGAGGCAACTCAGACTTACATAGCACCAGAATCCCCCACAAGAACGGTCTTCTAACCACCAAAGTCTAATCCTTTAAAAAATATAAAACCTAGAAGAATGCTAAAGCTATAAACAGAAGAATTACAGTGCCACCATAGTATATCCCTAAGGCACACATATATTCATCTATAAAATTTATTGAACCACACACTATAAATTATTAAATCTATCATTTTACTTTTTAATCGTGTAAAATTTCATACTGAATTAACATATTTTTATTTTAAAAGTTACGACGTCCCAGCTTCCTATTGTAATTGCCAAAACAAGCAAAGCTCACAATCATAAATCTATACTTACAACTTTATGTAAATATACGGACACACAGAGCGGATAGGTAGCCTACAAGCCGACTCTGTGAGATTTAAGTATTTCCATATTCTGCTAACACTTCACTCAGAGGGAAACACACTGAAGAGAATTAATTTAAAGTGGAAACCATTAAATTTAATATCCTTTATAGAATTTGGAAAGAAGAAGTTGAGAGGATGTAATAAATGGATTCTGAAGTAAATGTTTCGGGAGGCAAAGAAAGAAGAAATTCGATAATTGATTAAATCCCTTCTGAAATCTCGAGGATCTGCCGAGAATCACGTCCAAGTGTTTCGATTATTCCTTTGTTTGGATTTACATTGGGCTTGCTTTTAGCAGGACGGTCTTTTTCTGGTTGTTCTACGGGCTATTGTAGAGGTCCTTTGATATACTTTGGGTACCAATGCTTTTACTATATTCTTTGGTATCCTTTCTGGTTGTGCCAGTTTTACGGGCTATTGTAGAGGTACTTTGATATACTTTGTTTACCAATACGTCTACTATATTCTTGGCATCCTTTTAGTGGTAGGAGGAAAGTCTTTTTCTGGTCGTTCTACGGGCTATTGTAGAGGTACTTTGATATACTTTGTTTACCAATACTTTCTATTATATTATTTGGCATCCTTTCTGTTTGTGCCAGGTCTACGGGCTATTGTAGAGGTACTTTGATATACTTTGTTTACCAATACTTTCTATTATATTATTTGGCATCCTTTCTGTTTGTGCCAGGTCTACGGGCTATTGTAGAGGTACTTTGATATACTTTGTTTACTAATAGTTTCTACTATATTCTTTGGCATCCTTTTAGTGGTAGAAGGAAAGTCTTTTTCTTGTTGTTCTACGGGCTATTGTAGAGGTACTTTGATATACTTCGTGTACTAATCCTTCTACTATATTCTTTGACATCCTTTTAGTGGTAGAAGGACGGTCTTTTTCTGGTTGTTCTATGGGCTACTCTAGAGGTCCTTTGGTATACTTCGTGTACCAATACTTTCTACTATATTCTTAGGCATCCTTTCTGGCTGTTCTACGGGCTATTGTAGAGATCCTTTGATATACTTCGTGTACCAATACCTTCTACTATATTCTTTGGTATCCTTTCAGCAGGAAGATCATTTTCTTTTGCGCCAGTGTCTCAGGACTATTGTAGAGGTGTCCCATTTGATATATTTCATGTACCAGTAATTTCTAATACATTCCTTGGCACATCCTTCTAATGGGTCTCTGGTAACAGAAATTTTCCCCTGGTGTCTGTTATTTATAGAAGTTTATTTTGAAGATCTTCGGATATTTCTTTGAGATACTTTCACAATATGTGGTACTACAATACTTTCTATAATTATCCGTTTTGGGTTTCCTTTTAGTGGGAATATTTGATAGTGTCTTTTCATGGAGTTTTGCCTTATCTAAAAGACTATTTTAGTGGTTTCTAGTCAACTATGACGTAGCGATACCCTCTAGTAGCAAATCTAATAATTCTTTCAGTAGATTTCGGATAGAATTAAAATCTTTTCCTGGTTTTTGCCATTTCAACAACTTTATTTTAGAGGTTTTTAGATACTTTTAATCTACCAATACTTTGACAAAGCACAATTTGGAATATAGATTATAGATACAAGAAAATTAGACCTAATCCAAATAATTTAATAGTGTGTGACGTTTTGGTAACAACATTGTTACCATCATCAGACAAAAAAATAATAAATGAGAAAACAATATCACAGCAAGTTCTTAAATATGCTGTGATATTTTTTCTCATTTATTCTTTTGTCTGAAGATGGTAACAATGCTGTTACCGAAACGTTACATACTATTAAATTATTTGGATTAGGTCTTATTTTCATATATCTGCCAATACTTTCTAGTAGCCTTTTATTCATTCTTTTAGTAAATTGATTGTAGAGAGTTGAGGTACACTTTCTAGGTTACTAAATTCTCTAAAAGCGTATATTAGAGACCATTGAATACTTTAGATAAATGTAGCATTCTTTTCTAGTCCTTCTTATCGTTTAAAAGTGAATATATCGTTGTTGTCAAACAACAAATTCCTTTATAACATAAAATAAACCCATAATCGCCAATTATTTTTTATTATAAAACGAATATAGAAAAATCCGAACTTACAGTGAAGTTTTATTTATTTATACCTCAGTTTTAATTTGTAGACAAAATAGGAATTGTTTGTGTCATAAGTATATATTTAAAAAAACTTCGCAATAATAGATAGACATATCCTGACTGATCAAACGAGATTTTTAGATAGCAGAGCGCCATCTAGAGTAATAAATATTAACTAAACGTTGATTTAGGATTTTTATAAAATATTGAGCAACCTATTTTCTTGATAAATCAAGACAAGCCAACCATGAACGCTTTTCGGGCTGTTGACTCTCATTAAGGTCGTGAAGGATGTATCTCAGCGACCAAAAGGGCTGGTTCAAGAAACTTGCTGATAGAGAAATGGGTCAACATTTGCGTAAATAGATAATAAAAACATTAAAACACGAATGCTTATTTTATACATAAACCAAACTTCTATCGTCCTTTCTGCGATGAAAAAATATTGGGAGTGCTTGGCGTATCAGTGGTGAACCCTCTCAGCGGATTCGCCAATTTAATCTACCACGCCACTTTTCAGAGCTCTAATACTGTATTGGACAATTCTGCTTATATATGCTGCACTGAAGGCTGGAATCTCAGAAATGGCTTTCAATCAAACTATGGACATAGACTTTTAGGACAGTAGAATTGCAAATAAATATTTGCATCGAGCAATGCTCTTCTGCGAACAACAAGATCAAGGGCGGTGTTAGGCATAAATAATATAAACTAATAACACTGGTCAACAAGAATTTTGCACAAGAGAACCTGATCATGTTTCTAGTGTAACTTTTCATGCTGAACTCAAAAATCTAATCAGAAATTTCCCATCACCTATGGTTTTTGCGTGACGGTCTTTTTTTAGTATTGGGATAAATACAGTAAAAAATGCAAACAATGTCACGTAAGCAGTTTGGCATAACCCTTATTACATTACACTGGTTTATCAAAAAATATTTTTCTTTGTCCACAAAGAAATAGCATCTTATCTACATGTCCTGAATCCAAATATACCATTAGTGTTTTTTTATTACGCAATATTTCTGAGATACACCTACTTGAAATTTGGAAATATTGTTAATATATAGGCATATATGAACGAAACATATTTATTTATTGAAAAGCAGTGACAGTGGATTTTCTTCTATACTTTGCTTGTGGTAGATCCCTCTTGAGTGTCCAGCAGTAGTCGGCACGCATAGCGGGACTCCATTTACCTTGGTACCGCTTCTCCATGCTTGATATATCTTGATGAAACCTCTCACCATGCTCATCGCTAACTGCGCCAAGATTGTCTGAAAAGAAATCTAGATGTGAATGCAGGAAATGGATCTTGAGGGACATGTTACATCCCAGTGCCTTGTAGGAAAGCAACAGATGCTTCAGATGATTCAAACTATTTTGAAAATTTCCATCCTGCTGCAATTCTCGAATCTGAGGTCCAACGAAAATGCCTTCTTTAATCTTCGCTTCGCTTATACTAGAAAACTTTTGTTTTAGGTAGGCAAATCCACTGGCATTTCGATCCATTGCCTTGACAAAGTTCTTCATTAATCCCAGTTTAATATGTAATGGTGGCAAGTAAATATTTTCTGAATCGATCAGGGGTAGATTTGCAATATATTTATATCCTGGAGTAAATATTTCACGGTTTGGCCAGATTTTTTTAATGTAATGCCTTTCCCTATCTCTGCTATCCCACTCACACAGAAAACAACAAAATTTTGTATATCCAAGCTGTAATCCACGCAAGAGAGTAACGACTTTCAAATCGCTGCATATTTTCCAACCGTATCTTTCATATTCTATATTTTTCAAAAGCAGTTTCATGTTTTGGTAAGTCTCTTTCATGTTGGATGCATATGCTATTGGCACTGATGGGAACTTATTTCCATTGTGAAGGAGAACAGCTTTCATACTAATTTTTGAAGAATCAATGAATAAACGCCACTCTTCTGTATCATGGTCATGACCAAGCGCTTCCATTAGACTAACAACATCATTGCAATATACTAAATCATTCTCTTGTGAAAAGAAGTCTTGAAATTCATCTTGACGCTTGCGAAAAAGCATACTTTTGTGCCTTTATGCAGCAGATTCCAGCCTTTTAACCTAGAGCCTAAAAGTTCACTCTGTTTTTTGGATAAATCTAAATCACGTACGAGGTCGTTCAAATCTCCTTGGGTTAATAAATGAGGTTCAGATAAAGCACCTGCTTCAAAATTTGTGTCATCCCACTGTTGCTCTCGTCTATCTGAATCATCGTCACTAAATATTACATTTTCAGGAGGCTGTGGAACAGGTAAAATATCACTATGAGGAACCGGTCTCATAGCAGAAGGCAAATCTGGATATTCAACTGTATGTCTTGATTTGGATGTAATACCTGTAGTCTTTGTCAAACAAAAATAACAGTCTGAAGAATGGTCTTTAGGTTCCCTCCAAATCATTGGAACCGCAATAGGCATATGACGTTCACCTTTAATCCACCCTGTAAGATGTCGAACACAAATTACACAACAATGGTGAGGAGCCCAAGTCGTATCTTGGTCACCGACTTTAAAGCCAAAATAAAGTTCATAGCACTTTTTGATGAGCGGTGTAAAGTTTCGCCTTTGAACTTTGAAAGTTAATTCCCCACAAATATAACAGAAAATATCAGGAATATTAATGCAACGCCTCGGCATATTGACACAGTCTAGTGCACACGATTTATAAAAGCAAATCGATAGAGAAGAATAAACTAATCACTTCAAATTTACCTGTCACTTCTGCTGCAAATCTATTAAACAAATCATTAAGTTAAATTTAAATATATATATTAAAACTGTTAATGAGAAAATAGCATTACAGAGCTTGTCGTTATTTTTGAGTTGAAAGCGCAAAACAGATTATAATATAATATAATAATAAATTATATATATTCAATTAAAATTTCAATAATTTGTTATTTAAATTAATATTTATGATTCTTAAAGAGCAAAATTTAATTAATAACAAATAAAATAAAGCTTTTGGCTCCACATACCAACTCTTCTTGTCAAAAATAAAGCGCTAGCTTAGTTAATGATGTAACTTAAAAAATGCTTACGTAACATTGGTTGCATTTATTACTGTACTAGACGAATGGCCCGGGCAACGCCCGGGTTTTACCCGAGTGCGAATATATTTTAAAAACGTTGTCTTGGGTGGTCGCTATAGACAGGGTGGTCTGTATAGACAGGTGTATGTATCACACAGCTGATAACAGGGTTGTCTAGAGTGGCCGCTATAGACAGGGTGGTCTGTATAGACAGGTGTATGTATCACACTGCTGATAACAGGGTTGCCTAAAGTGACCGCTATAGACAGGGTGGTCTGTATAGACAGGTGAATGTAACACACTGATGATAACAGGGTTGCCTAAAGTGACCGCTATAGACAGGGTGGACTGTATAGACAGGTGGATGTATCACACAGCTGATAACAGGGTTGTCTAGAGTGGCCGCTATAGACAGGGTGGTCTGTATAGACAGGTGTATGTATCACACTGCTGATAACAGGGTTGCCTAAAGTGACCGCTATAGACAGGGTGGTCTGTATAGACAGGTGAATGTAACACACTGATGATAACAGGGTTGCCTAAAGTGACCGCTATAGACAGGGTGGACTGTATAGACAGGTGGATGTATCACACAGCTGATAACAGGGTTGTCTAGAGTGGCCGCTATAGACAGGTGTATGTATCACACAGCTGATAACAGGGTTATCTAGAATGGCCGCTATATACAGGGTGGTCTGTAAAGACAGGTGGATGTATCACACAGCTGATAACAGGGTTGTCTAGAGTGGTCGCTATAGGCAGGGTGGTCAGTGGTCGCTATAGACAGGGTGGTCTGTATAGACAGGTGGATTAAACACACTGCTGATAACAGGGTTGTCTAGAATGGCCGCTATAGACAGGTGTATGTATCACACAGCTGATAACAGGGTTGTCTAGAGGGGGGCAGGGAGGACACGTGTTCGCCGGCAGCCAATGGGCGCGCATTCTATCCGTGAGCTTCAGACAGAATAAGGCAATTATATATATAGATTTATTCCAATACTAAAAAAAAGACCATCAGGCAAAAACCATGGGTGATGGGAAATTTCTGATTAGAATTTTGAGTTCAGCATGAAAAGTTACACTAGAAACACCATCAGGTTCTCTTGTGCAAAAAAAAAAGTTTTTTTTTGTAGACCTGTGTAATACTATAATTGTGTAACTTTGCACTTTGTGAGTGAAGCATCAACCACTGTTTTTATTTCATTTACAGTGAAATCAATCTCCACTTTCTAACATTCTATTTGTATAAATCATAAACAGTATATAACACAATTTTAATTATGCAAATTAAAACTACACTCTACTCGTAGCTTTGACACTTTGTAAGTGACTTACCGTAACTTAGTAATATAAATTTCTCTCTCAATACTCAATACTTAAAAAAAAAGGAATACTCGTATAAAAATATATTTCAAAAAAAGTACGCAAGCAACTTGAAAAAAAAAAAGCAGAACGCTCATTGGTCTCTTAATTGGCCTGGTGTTGTTACTTCGCCTCGTATTTACTCCGCGTAAAAAAAAAAAAATCTTCAAATGAAAAAATAAATAGCCAAAATAACTAATCAAAATGTAGCCGAAAATTTTCCTCAGGTTTATAAAAAGCGACATGCAGACTTTGGTATCAATTGGTTCAGTAGTTTTTAAGTTTATCGCGAAACAGACAACATACATTGGCTTTTTTATATAAGAAGATATAACGGTATATAACACAATTTTGGTTATGCAAATTAAAACTACACTCTAATCAGAGCTTTGACACTTTGTAAGTGAAGCACCAAACTATGTTTTTATATCATTTATAGAGGCAATCAATCTCCACTTTCTAACATTCCTTTAATATAAATGATAATATACAATAATTCATAATATGCAAATTAAAATTATGCAACACTCTCTTTAATTTCATCAATGCGTTAATATAATTTTCAACAGAAACTATATTTCCACCTTCTAATATTCCTTTTATATAAATAATAGATGAAATTTAACACTTTAGATTATACAAATAAAAATAAAACACACCAATCATTACATTGACACTTTGCAAGTGCCAAACTATCTATGCTTTAATATCATTTACCATACAAGCTATTCTGAATATAGAGCAATCCATAATATATATATTTTAAAAATAGGGCTTATTTTG
>CP092873.1:64287460-64373816 GCA_030710605.1 Cordylochernes scorpioides | reverse complement strand
TAGATTCAACTTTTAAATGCAGAAAAACATAGACATACAATAGTTGAAGCGATCTGGTGTAACAATTTGGTGAAATTGCTAGAAAGGGTTACCACTGATGAATCAATTTTTTTAATCGTTCTCATTTTCATCCACTGAATGTGAAATACGATCTATAGGGTGTAAATAAACAACGTTAAATATAATGTTTATTAATGAAAAATATGAGCATATGTAGAAACATATAAAATATACTAAAATTGCTATTTAAAAATCACAAAGTTGCCATTAAAGTTTAAAACTTTTCAATTAAAGTTTCAAAGTTATGTTTCACTTTAGATTATAGAGTTTTTAAAAGGTTTCTTATTTTAGTTACTAATTAGATGGTGTATAATTGAGTAATTAATAGGGATTAAGAGTTAATGGATTTTTAAAATATTTTAATTCTCTGGTAATCCTGCCCACACCAATATACCCAAAAAACTTAAGTATAGATGAAAAACGAAATGTTTTTAATATAATGACAAAATATTTTAAAAATATTTCTTGCAGTTCTTTTATTTTAATCATTTTTTATTTTCAAATGTTTTAATGGATACATATATTTTTACATTTATCTCTTAATGAATTATTGATGGATTATATTTTTATGTACTTATTACAAATATTTTAAATATAAAATAGACCTCATTATTTTTTTCTCCTTTAATATTTAAAGATATTTAACTTATTCTGATTGTAACTTTTGTGATAATATTTTTCATGCACAAATTTCCACAACCTACTTTGTATTTTTTTTTAATTATTTCAAATGTGATATTATAACACTATGCGGCCCTGAGTTTGTTTATACAAAAATGTAATGCCTTGATAAAGGTTGGCGTTCAGCCAACCGAAATATTGGCAAATAAATATTTTACTCAATCCAATATATGCCTTTTTATTTTCCAATAATGATAAAAGTAAGGTGGTTTTCTATTCTTTTACCTACATCTTTTAAAAATTATGGGAAATGTGTGAAAAAGAAAAGGTACACAAATGGCCAGTTTAGGCGACACCTATTAATTATCTTGTAAATAAAACATCTTCTTGATTAAACTTTGTTTTAGTTGATATCGTTTTTGATATTTAATAAATCTTTTCACAGGATTATTAAGTGTCATTTTTGTACGAAATTTTCTTAGAGTTTTCGTAACACTCACAAATTTACAAGGTACTCTCACTTGAAAAATTCCTAGATTATTTAATTTTAAGAAATTTTGACCACGAAATGAAACATTCTTGAAGCCTTAAAATCCACAAGCATTCTTTTCTAGAAATATTAATACGTTCAAGTAATATATTTAATTTTTACGTTTGCTGTCAGCGTTTTATCGAAGTTTTTTTTGGGCCTGAAATTTCTGAACAATAAATAAGCCTCTGTGTAAAAAATGAAATTTCCGCTACAGAAAAGGTTGTCAAGACATCGAAAGACGTTTGGCATGGCATGTCTACGGAAAACCGCAGCTTATGAACAGTAAAAAATGGACAAAAAAAAGCTCAAAAAAAAAAAAAAATCCAAGTTGACCCAAATGTCGATCGATTTATAGAAAAGAAAACCAGAGCGCCATCCAATGAAACAGAAATCAACAAAACTTTGATTTAACCTGTTCCCTGATATTTAGCCAACCCATTTTCTTGATAAATCAGGAAAAGCCAAACACGAACGCGTTTCGGGCTGTTGGCCCTCGTCAGTGTGGTGCATGGCTGTATCTCTACGACCAAAAACATTTTTTGTCCCTGAGACTTCCTGAGATATCAAGAAATGGGTATTCAAGGCCAACCTTGCTTAATACGCTAAACATATGGAGAAAAATATTAAAAAGGTCAGGTGTTGGAATCAAAAATATTTTGGTTGTAGAGGTACAGCCTGCACCACGCTGACGAGGCTCAACAGCTCGAAACACGTTCGTGGATGGCTTTTCTTGATTTATCAAGAAAATGGGTTGACAGAATATAAGGGAACAGGCTAAATCAACGTTTAGTTGATTTCTGTTCCACTAGATGGCGCGCTCTGCCATCTTAAAGTTCATGTGAACGTGGTCAGGACATCCGTTTTTTTTTTTATTTTGATATCAACACCTAGCATTTTTATTACTTTTTACATATATATATAACAAATTTGCAGAAAAATTGCCTAAAATCTAAATTTTAACATAAAGAAACTTTGAAGGATAAAAGGTATATATATCGATTATATAAAATAAAAGGATTTAAAAGCGCGAATGTTTCTTTTATACATAAAACGAACTTCTACTGTCCTTACTGCGATGAAAAAATATATTGGGAGGGTTCACCACTGATGAGCCAAGCCCTCCCAATATATTTTTTCATCGCAGTAAGGACAGTAGAAGTTCGTTTTATGTATAAAAAAAAGAAACATTCGCGCTTTTAAATCCTTTTATTTTATATGTATAGATGGCGCGTTATTGCTTTGTGTTAATATATCGATTAGATTAGTTCATATCATTATTCATGGCAATCTTCAATTGAAAGAATTCCATATGTTTAACCATTTAATGATAGAATTTCCCTTCTTACTGTTACAATTCGAAATAAATTGAGTAAAATATATCAGGCCTCCAGGGAAAAGTATCTTTTCAAAACATTTTTATTCTCTAGCTTTCGAGCACGAACGCCCTTCTACAGGATAAACAATACTATACCAAGTTTTTATTCTGTAGAAAGGTGTTCATACCCGAAAGCTAGAGAATAAAAATGTTTTGAAAAGATACTTTTCCCTGGAGGCCTGATATATTTTACTCTATATTTATACAAGGCATTATTTTATTGAATCGAAATAAATTAATATTTATTATTTCCCTACATAATCAGGACTGCAATAGATCAATCTCTGCAAAAGGATCACACAAGAATAATAAATTCAAGACTATACCCCCACTATAAAAACATCTGCTCAACTCCGTTACCGGAACACTATCTGTCCAGCGATTTCCCGCTCCGGGTCAAACGGTGTATTGCCGGACTGAGAATCCTCTCGGTGCTCTTTACTGATGATCGCCCAAGAATATTTAAAACAGACGGTTGGACATGCAATATTTACGGGACAAGAATGGCGCCGGGGCTACATCACCATATACTCTCATGTATGGGGCTGAAAGACGAACGAGAAGTGCTCCTCAGTGAAATAGGCCTTGAGGGACTCTCTTTGGAGCTCCTCTTGAATGAGGTGGTGAGAAACAGAGCTGGAGCGTTTGCGTTGTTCAAATTTTGGAAAACGGCTGAAGAGAAAAGGAAGCTATATACATAATCTAATTGATGTAAATAATTATATGTAAATAATCTTTGTCAGGACTAGAATGACGAATCATGTATGGGACTTTGATTCCAGTAAAAGGCTTGTTGCTGCTGTTGTATATAGTTACAGTGTGTGTAGAAAATACTACACTATACCTACTACTTATAGGTTCCTCTCTGTATTCTTAGTTCTCTTCAATTACTCTGTAAACTGGCGAATCCTTTATAGGACGAGAGGTCCTCAATAAAAGCTTTTGTTGTTGTTGTTGTTGTATATTTATTATTAAAACTCATATCTAATAAACAGTTGATTTAATTTTTTTTTCATATAAATAAAATTCTCTGCCATATCTTTATCGCGTTAGATATAGTTAAAGGTGCGTTTTATCGATTAAATTTCATATATCAAAAGATACAAAGGTAAGAAGGTTTCAACTAACATATTTTCAAAAGAATTCAAACTTTAAAACATTAGTGTTATCGTTTGAATTGCTATATCCGAATAATAATATATTTTCCCGAATATATGTTTTTGATATTAGAAGATAACTTCGTGAAAAGTAAATTTTAAAAGTATTTAAAATGAAATAAATGATAAAATACATATGCTAATAAATAAATTGACCATTTAATGTAGCTATTATATAGTCTGTTGGAATATGTTATAAACTATAAAATATTTATTTTCTTACCAAATATTTTAAAAGATTCGATATATGCATTTTGAAAGATATTTTTTATTTTTAAAATGCACATATATAAACTATTATGTTTTTCTTAATAGATAAGAAATTTTATATAACAACTATATATTCTGTAAGCCTTTAATGGTGTTTTTGCCAGTTATTTTGGTAGTTGGCGTAAATATAAAACAAAAGTGCATAAATGTTTTGAATTATTTTAAAGCATTTTTATATATTTAATTTTGATTTTAGGCTTTATAAGTGAAATATTATATTTACGATATTTAGTAATATTAAAAAATAAATGTTTTTCTTTATTTTTGATATATTATTTGATAGTTTAAAATCTTTCTGAATATAGAGCAATCCATATTTAGATAACAAAAGGGTATATATTGGATTGAATAAAATTATCATTTGCCAATATTTTCAATATTGCCAATATATTGCCTTTTTATTTTTAAAAATTATATCAACTGTGATATCATAGCACTATGCGGCGCTGAGTTTGTTTATACAAAATTGTAATTACTTGATAAAGGTTGGCGTTCAGCTAACCGAAATATTAGCAAATAAATATTTTATTCAATCAAATATATGCCTTTTTATTATCTAGGGTTTAAAATCTATCAATTAATTTCTAAATATATATAAATAGTTCAGGTTTAAATCTTATTTGAATATGTGTTCTCAATATAAAGTGAAATTATATTAAATACATTTTATGGTTTCTTGAATATTTTTTAAAGTTTTCTCTCTATATGCATTTTATAAGGCATCATTATTTTATTTTTTTTATTTTATTTTCAAGTTGCCTATTCCAAATTATATATGTATCCAAAAAAGGCATATTCTGATCACGTTCACATGAACTTTTCAGATGGCAGAGCGCCTAGTGTGTGGAACAGAAATCAACCAGACATTGATTTAGCCTGTTCCCTGATATTTGGCCAACCCATTTTTATCGATAAATCTAGAAAAGCCATCCACGAACGCGTTTCGGGCTGTTGGCCCTCCTCAGCGTGGTGCAGGTTGTACCTCTGCGAGCAAAAATGATTTGGTCCCAGAGGCTTCTTCAGAAATAAAAAAAAGGGTATTTAAGGCCAAACCTGCGTAAATACACTGAATATATGTGAAAAATAATAAAAATAAAATAATAAAAAAGGTCAGGTGTTTGTTATTAAAATCAAGAAAGGCATATTCTGACCACGCTCACATGAGCACCTCGGACATTGCCTGACCTATTCATCTAGTAAAAATTACAAAAGACGTGTCATATTGAGCAATTTTCTATTGAAAATGACAATCCCCATATATATATATATATATATGAATAAAACAAAGCATCAAGGGCTGCGTTTCTTTATTAAAACAAATATATTCGAGCTTTCGGGCACATACGCCCTTCTACAGGAATTTATAGTACATTAATAGTACAGCACTCCAATTCAACAGGACACACATTTAACTTAAATGAACCTAAAGTACATTATAACAATATTAATAATAAATTTCAAAGATTAATAATTGAAGCAATAGTGTCCAAACAATATAACAGTATAAATCGCAGAATTGATTTACCAGAAGCATATAATTCAATAGACTTAAATAAAATAAGATAAAAATAATTCATTCACAGTATAAGATATCACATGTCTGATGGGATACCTTGCAAATTGAAATGCACGTGTATCGTGGATATGCACGTTAAATTTAAATATAAATATTATTTCAAACTAGTTGGATTATTGTTTATTAATTCCTGTAGAAGGGCGTATGTGCCCGAAAGCTCGAATATATTTGTTTTAATAAAGAAACGCAGCCCTTGATGCTTTGTTTTATTCATATATAAATCTTACAGGGCTTTTTCAATTGATATATATATATATATATATTGATATTTTAAAATTAGGTTGTCTTAACTCTAATATATTTCAATTATACAACAACGTAATCGTTACAACAAAGGCTACCTCAAAACCCCCCATCTGGCCAACTTGAAGGACACTTTAAATATACTTTTGGGCGATTTAAGGCATAAACTGAATTTTGTATCATCTGAAAAATAAAAGGAAAAATTTGGGTAAATATGTTTCATTAATTATATATATGAGTTATATTAAAAAAATATTTTATTTAAAATTATATTTCATAGATTCAAATACTCTGTTAAATCGACCGCCAAAGGTCACGCTTCCCCTATAAAATCTAATTGTTGTTGTTTCCCGATGGCCGGCTCAAATCTTTTGTACATTATGTAAATAGGTTTTTCATTATTTTATTCTTACGCCTTAAGCCAGGCAGTACTTTTACCAAATTATGTTTTTATCTATTTTCCATAAGCCAATTAAAGCAATTACTGATCAAAACTAGCTTTTATTATTATATTTTCAAGATTTTAACCACGACTGCATTACCATAGCCTATCCTCAAGATAATCAAAAATCAACAGAAAATCTCATTTTTTTATATATATAGATATAGGAAAATTGCAATTTACTATTATAAAATATCAAAAACCTTTCTCAATAAGTTTCTTTATTAAAAACAGAGCGAGCTTTCGAGCTCTCGCTCTTCCACGGGTAAAGTTACATAGCCATCATTTAATATATCTCGCCTTTTTTTCATATAGAAATTTTAAACTATTCGACGTATTTTTATATACCTAAATGAACCATAGATATTTCATATGCCTATATAATCTCTAGAAATTATTCTATATGACATTTATCATTATAATTATCCCTGGCATAAAGGCTGGTTAGAACTTGAAACTTCATCAATATTTCATCAATGATAAAAATCATCAACGCTGATAACGTATAAATATTAAAAGGAAGGCTTAGCAAAAACCAAATTTTACAAATCGCCATATTGTAATTTGATATGCACTTTATATATCATTATATATCCCTATTTTTGAAATTTTGATTCTCAAATAATATTTGGTCAATTTGGTTAAAAAGATAATTTCATATTTGAATTAATAAAAAAAAAAAAAAAACGAAGATATTCATTTACCAATTAAAATGAGGCTGCACATGTTCGATTCAATAATAATCTTTTTGATTATGATAAACTTTCTTATTCAATCAAAATATACACAATGTGTTAATGCATTATAAAAATACAGTTTTCACAATATATTGATTATTATCCTCTAACTTTCATAATTAATCATATTAAATTGATGATAGTTTATAAGTGTGTAGTATATCATAATTTTATATTGTGACTACACTATAACTGATAATATTTATATGTTTGAACAATTATCGTCTGAGGAAAATTAATAGGGTTGTGAGTTTGGTTCTGAAACATTACTTTTATTATTTCCGCTCTTATAAATGTTGATAAATTAAATATTAACGATTTATTATTGAAGAAATAATTCAGATAAATTATAAGTTAATTCACTAAGTTGATTTGATAACAAAACTTGTAACACAAAGAGGTAAAAATGGAATAATAACATCCGTGGCGCCATCTGGTGACCTTTATTTTAACTAAATAAAAACAATAATTTTATTTTTCATATACTGATGATTTCCTTCTTTTAAATAAATGCAAATTTAAAATAATAATAAAAATTATGTTTTATTATGTTTTAAAAGCCTTGTTATGGTAAATGTGCTGCTTCGAATGAATAAAGAAAAATATAGATAAATATGCATTGTGTTCTTAACACAATCTTTTAATTGAAAAAATAAAATAAAATACAGATTACTTTTACTGGTAATAGTTCTTTATATATTTTTCATCAAAATAATTCTTCTCCCAAAGTATTTTAAATAAATTATACAAAGTTATAATTTATAGTAGCAATATTTTGCCAGAAGAGTAAAAACAAACATAGCAAAATATGCATTTAAATTTTATATATATTTTAAAATGAATCATTATTCAAATTACTAACATTTATATTTTTAAAATATTCATAAAGTTAGCAAATAAAAATCATTTATATGCAGACGATATAGACAGGGCTTTGGTGAAACGATCAATAAATTTTCAAGAGAAAAAACACGATCATATTTATTATATAATATTAAATTTATTATCTCATCCTCCAGTATAAAATATAGATTTTTATTATCCTTTTCCTTTTTCTTGCTTAGAAGCTCAATCATTAATTAATTTTGAATTCTTTCGGTATTTAAAAGTTTTTAACTCTTTTAATAAATTCTATAATCACACGTAGTTTTATTTTTGCTATACTTTTAAATATAATAATTAATATCGACCAGAAAAAAAGTGTCTATTACTATTTTTTAAAATATAAATGTGTGAAAAATATATTTTTCATTCTTATACTTTAACTTCTCTTTGTTTCTAAATTGTTTTGTGATGGTAATATGCGTTTGTAACTTTCAACATTTTATATATTATATATCCGCAGGTTTGTGTGCTTTTAAATTATAAAATATTGAAGAGAGGTTGAACTCATACACAAAAATGCAAAAGAAAATAAACTTTTTTCAAAATGTCATTATGTTAATTAAAATTGAATAGTTAAAGCGTTTCTTTTTGGATTCTAACAATTTTGTATTTTCGTTCAATTGCACAGTTTCTTGCATTTGCGTAAAATTTGCCATTTATATTAGAACTTGTTTTGCTATTTTAAATAGGATTTCATAAAATAGTTATTGGGGTTAAATTTGACATCCTTTTATATATTGTGTTCAACCACCTTTTTATATAGATATTTATTGTTAAGGTCAAATTTACAATATTTCATTCAGAATATTGAGCAATCCGTTATAATTTATTTTCAAAAATTGGCTTAATTTGGATCGTTCTATTTTCCAATATTTCGATGGGTCCATATTTGACGTTTTATTGTTTTGTTTTGAAATGCACAGAAAGTCTCTCTTTATATCGACATTTTATTTTACACTCATAGGCAAAACTTAAGGAAAAGGAAAGTATTTGATGTCGCCGGTCGTCTTCTTTTTTTTTTTTTTTTTAAGGAGACAAAGCCGATTTTGTTCACACTTTGTTATCTCGTGTGTCTTCAATAAAGGTCACTGTGTATCAAATATCTTTCAGAGTTATTGTTTCAATCCCAATGTACATGCTAAAAAGTACAATTTCCTTAAGTCTTGTCCATGAGTGTATATTGGTTATCTCGTGTGTCTTCAATAAGGTCACTGTAATATCTTTCAGATTTATTGTTTGAATCCCAATATACGTGCTAAAAAGGTACAATTTCCTTAAGTCTTGTCCGTGAGTGTATATGGCTATCTCGTGTGTCTTCAAAAAAATTCACTGTGTATCAAATATCTCTCAGAATTATTGTTTGAATCCCTGTATCCCGATATACATGCTAAAAGGTACAATTTCCTTAAGTCTTGTCCATGAGTTTATTTTGGTTATTTCGTGTGTCTTCAATAAGGTCACTGTAATATCTTTCAGAGTTATTTGTTGACTTTGCTTAGAATTTTTAATGAAACTGATTCCAATAATTATTAATTAAACAATATATTTATTTATTTACAAGAGAGAGAACAAAATATAAAAGCGAAACCAATATTGAACAAAGGAACTTTTTTCTCTTTTCGATTAGCGCCTATTTACCTGTGAGCTTACACACACTCTGTGGAACAATTAATTAATTAATATATATACAACACACGCTCTCCTGTGTGTAAGCCCTAACCAGCAAGTCCAAGGCTATCTGCACATTTCCGTAGTTTGTCCTTATAGTCCACACCATATGTTTGATTGCATCCAACAGCAATCGGTCTGGCCTTTCTTTTATATATGCCGTCATTTGATGTTTTCTTCGTACTGTAGACCCATTTACTATTGATGAATTTCATACCATTTTCCCTTGATACTAGTGTCCATACTTTATGCTTCTCTATCTCACTGAGCTCTTCTTCCATTGTTTTGAGCCAAATTCGTCTCTTTCTCCACTATCTATTGCTTCTTTAAAGTTCTCCGGGATATAATGATCTATTTTTTCATAATTAAGTTTGCATCATTCCTATCTTTTATTCTTTGTGAGCGTCGATCTCCTCCTTTGATCAATTTTCTTTCTTGTTCTTCAAGTCTTGCTTTGTGCCGTTCCTCTAAGATGCTCTTTGTTTCTCCTTTCTTTCTTCCTCCTTTTTACGCATCTTTCCTCTATCGGTTCAGTTTGTGATGAGTCATTTTCACAGTCACCACCTGGTTTTACTGAAGTATCCTCCTGAGACTTCATTTTACTCTCTGTGACAGGATTGTCTTCTCTCAAGATGAGAAAGTCTTCAGCAACTATTCTTCAAATTTTCCTTTATAGGTCAAATTATCACAATTAGTATCTTTCTGAATATCATTTGCATAATCAATTCCTCTCTTATCTTCACTAAATTTTACTGACCTGACTAATGAATTCTCTTTGTCATTATATCATATATTCTGTAGGCTTTTCGTTTGATGGAATAACTAATAAATATTATTTTTCTACCCTTTGGGGGGGGGGGGGGGGGGGGGGGGGTGAAAACTTGTTTCTTCTTGGATTGCTCTTAAGCCAATGTGTCAAACATCCAAATATTTGAATGTGTTTGACCGATGGTTTCCTGTCATTCCATCTCTGCATAGGTGTATGGTGCTTGATAGACCTGTGGGGGGGTACAATTCTTAATGTATGCAGCTGTAGCAATTGCCTCTGCCTAAAACCTCTTGGGTAATTTTGAGTCAATTAGTAAGGTTCTCGCTGTATCTATAAGAGTCCTATTCACTCTCTCTGGGACTCCATTACTTTGTGGTGAGTATGTGGTGGTAAGTTGGTGATGGATTCCACTTTTCTTGAAAAGTCCCTCAAATCTAGAGTTACAAAATTCAGTTCCATTGTCGGTTCTTACATCTTTTATTCTAAGACTTAATTCGTTTTCAGCTCTTGCTTTAAATTCTTCAAATCTTTCAAAGGTCTCATCTTTTGATCTCAGGAAATATACAAAGATTCTTCTACTGTAATCATCTACTATAACAAGAAAATACTTAGATCCTCCTAAAGATGGACATAGCATTGGTCCACATAAATCCATATGAATCAACTGCAGGGGCTTAACTGTATAATTTTCTGTAATATTATATGGCTTCTGAACCAGTTTTCTCATTATGCATGCTTCGCACTCTGGTAACCTTTCAAATTTTAGATCCAATCCTCTTACAATATGTCCTTGAATCATTTTTTTCATGTATTCTTCATTTATATGGTTTAAACTTTTATGCCATAAACTTATATTTCTATTTTTATTTGATAAATGTGTATTCATAACCATAACATTTTCATTTTTTGCTATTGGTACATTTCATTCTATCTTTAGGTATTGGTACATTCTATCTTTAATATATGCTTCAGCAACTAAATCATCCCCTTCATTATAAATTTTTGCTCCATCCTTATTGAAATAACTGAATTTCCCTTGTTGACTAATTCGTATACTGACAAGAAATGATTCCTTTAATTTGGTACATGTAAGATATAAAATAAAAGAAACTTTTCCCTCAGCGAATTGTCTTTTATTAAAAAGATATCTTTGATGCAAATATTTTCTTGACCTTCACTTGTACATGTAGTAAGTCTCATATCTCCTTTGGCTATGGCTTGGGTAGTGTTGCCCTTCTCAGCTAGGTTGATTTCACTTTTTTACTCTGTCATATTTTCCATCAAAGTTAGGTTTGGGGTTGAATGTGCGGTGCATTCTGAATCTATACACTATATTTGCTTATCATTTCTCTCATCTGATGAATCTTCAAATTATTTAACATATGTTTCAAATGCTTGTTCATTAATTCCACTTTTCATTGTATCCACTAGGTTATTTGAATGTTCCCTACTGTATTTGTGATTTCTATAATCAGGAGTCCATTTATTTTGATATCCTTGTTTCTGTTTTATCTCGAAACCAGCAATCATCAGCTAGATGTCCCTTTTTATTACAAACAAAACATCTTTTTGGCTGAAATTGTTTAACTTTTCTATCTTTAATTCTGTTTGTTTGTTCATGCCCATTCTCAACTGATTGATTTAATCTCATATTTCTTCTCGACTCCTCTTAGAGTTTGTTGAATCTCTTTAATTGTTGCCTCTCTCTTTGATCGTAAGACAATAGCAATATTTTCATACTTTGGATGTATGCCTCTGACAATATGAAATGAAAGTTCTCTTGAGGTAAATTGATGCCCTAATGATGAACTTCTAGCAGCAATATTTTTTGACCTTGTTATATATTCATCTACAGTTTCATTATCTTTCTTTTTAATGTTCTTTAATTCTAAGCCTATATCAATAATTTTATCTTCCAAATTGCCTGTGTATCTTTTTCTCAGTGAGTCCCATACTTTCTTCGCATTTGCTTCTCCTATGAACATTCCAGCTTGTTCATTTGTCAACGTAGTGATGATTATCCCAAATGCTTCATCATTTTTATCACTCCAAATCTCCCAAGAACTTTTGTCTTCTATATCAGGTTCTGGATCGGAAATTACACATTTAAATAATTTTCTTCCTCTCAGGACTGCGCCGATTTTCAACGCCCATATTTGATAATTAGTTCCTGTTAATGGTTAAATTTTTGTTTGGGATAAAAAATTATATTCAGCCATTTTAGCCTTTTCAGCTAATATAAACAAACCAATATAATTTAAAAACAAATATATATTTGAAATTTATTTAAATATTGGGTAGCTTTTAAACATGCAATATATAGATATAATTTAACTTAATCTATATAAATACCTTTAATCTTCTCAGAAGTGCTTCAGTTTACCGATCAGAATAAACTTCTTGCTTAATCTTCAGATTAAATATTTTCGCTTTTGAGCTATATATTGAACAACCACGCTCTGCTACCAATTGTTGACTTTGCTTAGAATTTTTAATGAAACTGATTCCAATAATTATTAATTAAACATTATATTTATTGATTTACTAGAGAGAGAACAAAATATAAAAGGGAAACCAATATTGAACAAAGGAACTTTTTCTCTTTTCGAATAGCGCCTATTTACCTGTGAGCTTACACACACTCTTTGGAACAATTAATTAATATATATACAACATTATTGTCTGAATTCTGATATACATGCTAAAAGGTACAATTTCCTTAAGTTTTATCCATGAGTATATATTGGTTATCTCGTGTGTCTTCAATAAGGTCTCTGTAATATCTTTCAGAGTTATTGTTTGAATCTCGATATACGTGCTAAAAAGGTAAAACTTCCTTAAGTTTTATCCCTGAGGTACATTGTTTTGATTTTGTTCATAGTTATTTTGTTTGAATGCAGGTCTTGAGATGGCATATTCGCTCAATAAGCTTGTAAAACGTCTAGCAGGTGACTACCGTGGAATTTATGGACTTCTTTTCGTTGGTTAGTTCCCTATACACCGGCCGCTCAACCACTAGCTCGCAGATATTTAGCCTAGCTGCCTTATAAGATTATATATAACTTTCCTATGTTTTTAATAATCGTAAGGTGCTATTAAATATCCTTTTAAAATTGATTTTTAAAGATAGATGACGTGAAGCGCGTGACTAGCTGTACGTTAAAAAATATGAAAGATTGGTTCATCGAAATATTTGACAAATAAAAACCATTATTAAATCTAAAATAAGTTTAATATTCGAGAAAATAGTTCATTCTATAATCTACAAGTATCTTCTTATATATTCTGAATGAGCCTATCCATCTATACGAAAATAGGTTACAGAAAATATTGCTGTTGTATCTACACATTCTCTATCTTTTGTAAAATATATCAATTCCACAATTGAAGTTTTCTTAAAACGAAATTTTAGCCAGTTACTAAACGAAAATATAAAGAACAAAGTATCAAACGAGGTAGATTTTCAACCACAACTTTATGCCAATTTCTTCTTTTAACAAATCGTAACAAAAAAAAAAGAGATTTAAATATAGGAATGAAGCCAAAGAACAAAAGCTTAAAAGAAAGTACTGTGCAAATAAGGTAGATGGCAAGAAAAAAAAACTATTACAAAAGAAAAAAAAAAGCAGACGAACACACAGCAGAAGAAAGTCATTGTTATGAGCAGGCGTCTAGCCTCTCGCCAGACCTGCCATATATTGTGCTAGCAGGTGACTACCGTGGAATTTATGGACTTCCTGTCGTTGGTTAGCTCCCTAGACACGGGCCCGCTCAACCACTAGCTCGAAGATTTGGAAAGATTAAATCCTTATTTCCATGTCGTATTTCTTAGCCGAGCTGCTTGTAAGATTATATATGACGTTCTTATGTTATTAATAATCGTGAGGTGCTATTAAATATTCTTTTCATATTTATTTTCAAGGGTAGATGACGTGAATATTTATTGTTTTGTTTTTAGATAATATATATATATATATATATTATCTAAAAACAAAACAATAAATATTCACGTCATCTACCCTTGAAAATAAATATGAAAAGAATATATATATTTTAGTGAAATCTCTTTCACAGATACTTTTCAGTTATTTTTTTCTTTTTTAAACTTAGATTTATTTCATTAAAAGTATGATTCATTATAAAATATAAATATAAAACCCTTTTATGTGTCTTTTTTTGTCTTTTGTTAATTTATAAAATTATTTGTTCGATAAAAAATGCACTTGTAAGAATTTTGTTTCAAATTTATGCGATATATATCGTTTTGAAAATAGAGAAATCCATATTTAATTCATTAGATAATAAAAAGTCATATATTGGATTTGATAAAATATTTATTTGCCAATATTTCGGTTGGCTGAACGCCAAACCTTTATCAAGGCATTACATTTTTGTATACACAAACTCAGAGCCGCATAGTGTTATATTTTTCAAATGTTTTAATAGATACATATATTTTTACATTTATCTCTTAATAATTTATTGATGAATTATATTTTATGTTCTTAATACAAATATTTTTAAAATATAAGATTGACCTCATTATTTTTTCTCCTTTATTTTTTTAAAGATATTTAACTTATTCTGATTGTAACTTTAAAAATAATTTTTGCTTGTACAATTTCCCCCACCTACTTTGTATTTTTAAAATTATATCAACTGTGATATTATAACACTATGCGGCGCTAAGTTTGTGTATACAAAAATGTAATGCCTTGATAAAGGTTTGGCGTTCAGCCAACCGAAATATTGGCAAATAAATCTTTTATCAAATCCAATATATGCCTTTTTATTATCTAATACATTTTTTAAATTAAAAAGGCATATATTAGATCAAAATATCATTTATTTTACCAATATTACAGTTGGCTGAACGCCAACCTTTTTCAAGGTATTATAACATAATATATATATATATATATATATAGGGCGCTTCTCCCGTCAAAATAAACGTCAAAAACTGACGCCATCTATTGACCGTCGCCGCAAACTAGCGGCCTCGGGTCGGTGACGAAGCCACAACACCAGCTTTGGTAAATTGAGAAGCGTCCACCTAGAGACCATGGTTTCGGTCTAATGGCCCTCGTCAGTCTAGGGCGGACTTTATTCCATGAGATCCACACGGGATCTAATGGAATCTTCACAATCTACCAAAGAGGTGTTTTGTTGGCAAGGTGGCTGGGCCAAATCTATGGCTAGAATATAGATGGAAAAATTGCCGGGAGGAAATTGATCCATAGAAGCAAAGGGCGCTTCTCCCGTCAAAATAAACGTAACGTAAGAAGCGCCTTATGCTTCTATGGATCAATTTCCTCCGGCAATTTTTCCATCTATATATATATATATATATATAATATTAACCTTATTTTTACTTTATTTAATCGGAATTAAGTTAGTTTTCACATTTTAACGGTGCATTATCTCGTAATAAATACAAATCTGAAATATAGATGAATCGGTTGCACCTGAAGATTTAAAGGTTAGAAGATATATTATATAACAAATATTTGTTAAACTCTCATTCAGCAGTAGGGTGACAGTTCGAGGAAGATGCTATTATATCTAAGACTTCTAGGAAAACTAGTTGGTGAAAATATTTACTAGCCCAGGGGTCGGCAAACTGGGGCTCGCGAGCCACATGCGGCTCTTTGGATGTGAAGCTGCGGCTCTTTATATAGTACCATATGTAAATATTAATTATACGAGTATTATATATCTATTCTTGGCAAGAAAAAAGAAATGTTGTGGTTCTTTAAAAACTTTGAAATTTTGTAAATTATAAAATTCCTTACTCTTCCGACTCAAAAGTTTGCCGTCCTCTGTCTTAGACCTACCTTGTCAACAATACATTATAGAAGTGAGATAGCATGGATGAGATTTGTCTATTTAATAACGACTTATTAAATTAAAGGATTTCATACAACACTCCATATTTCATTTATTCAAATAAAGTTATCTTTCAAACCATAGAGAGGTTCTTCCTCAGGCACACGCACCTACCCGAACCAAGTAGTTTCAGCTAATTGCCTGTGGTTTGAGATTTGGATATGCATAAAAGACATCAGACGCTCTATATTTTCACATAATTAATATTCTGAGGTGGCCTACTCTGTAAATCAAATGCCGCCTCATCATCCTGATGCTAAGTCGGAATTTTATTTTTAAATAGTTTGTAGATATATCTCGGTTGGATTGAGCTATCTGTAAAATGAATAGCCTCAGGTGTCCCTATGCATCTCTATCACAGTAGTTGCACATACAATGTCCACTATCTCCACTCTTCATTGGAAAATGGGTGCCGTTGCCATGTTAGTCACTTTAGAAACGAGCCAGAATTGGAAAATTTAGTTACGAAGAACATAGTACCATCTTTATTTCTCTTCTAAATTTCAAGATTTATAAACCAATTCTACTATTTGAAAATAAGTGTTTTACGCCTATGAATTTCATTTTATCTTGTAAGGTTGTTCACACTAAAGTTGACAAGAGAAATATGTTATAGGTAACATGATCCCTCGCCAGTATTCATGAGCTAGGTTATAAATAAGGGAGTTACATGAATAAATATACCATAAAGCTGTGTGTCATGGTTAGGTTAGGTTTATTTAGCAGACCAATGTCCCTGTTGTAAACAGGGGAAACCTGAGAGCAGCCAGGGAAATCTTCCCAGCAGCTCGAATTCCGCTTGTAACAGAACCTCTGGAATAACAACCCCAGCTCTTCTCTTTCCTGGTTTTCTTTTACCATAGCGTGTTAGCTTCCTGGTGCGTGTGGTGTTCGGAAATATGTGCGTGTTATTACTGCTTGTTCTAGCTCAAATGTTGTTTCTTGTCAATATCTAAGATGACGAAGAACTCCATATAAGGTTCTGAGATAATGAGAAAATTTTTGAATCTCGAATGCTTTTCTCATATGTGAAATTAATCACAAAAAACGTCTGTTTCCTTTTGCTCGTGATAAATTGTGAAGTTTTAGGTAGAACACATTGGAACTGGATATATGTGGGTTCTTGTAGTGTCTCTTAACTTGCTGATGTGGCGTGCAAACGTGATATAGACAATGGATTTCCCAAATTCGAATTTAAACACAAAACAAAATTTGAAACGACTGCATTCACTGTGAGTTATCTGTTGTCGAAAATTCACACATATTTTCAAAACTGGTTTGTTTTATTAGTACTTTCTCTAACTATCAGAATATAAAAACAATAATTGAACTGGGTGTTTTTATTCAAAGTATCTGTGTTCATTGAAAATATAGTTGAAACTGCCTATTCACTCAGCGTATTCAGAATATATATATAAACACAAATATTCAATTAACTTGATTGATAACTAATAGAGATTATATTAGTATTCCTTCATTTTTCTGTGCTTATCCCTAGTACACGTGGTACAGGCCATTTTAATCATGGTGGGTAAAAGTAGGTGACTGCTTTTACTGTAAGTGCACCACATGTCGACACATATGAAAAGCAGTTCGACTTTGCATTTACAAATGTGCCAGAGCCCCGTTTGGTTACTTGCACTTGCTGGTGGAATTGGATTTTTTGGAAGAATCGGGGGCCATTGGAGCATTTTTAAATCGGAGAAAAATTGCCCAATGCGGGAATCGAACCCGGGTCGTAGCGGTCGAAAACTAACGGTTTAGACCATCCTTCCATCGAATCCCTGTATTCCATCCTTACCGGATAAAACTAATCTACCATTCATCTTAAAAACCTTTTTTTCCTAACTATTATTAAAAAAAAACTATTGGAGAGAGGTGCCGTTAATGATATTCATTAAAGAAAGGCCTTGATCGGCCTTCAGTAACCGACGGGTACACAAACTATATTTAACCAAACGAGTTTTAATAGTTACGGTTAGGAATGGATACAGCGAAGATGTAGAAGGAAACATCTGGTTGCAAATTCTGACGTAGCAAACTGGACAGCATTCTTTAACCATTCTAGAATTGATGGCCTTTGATTAATTATGTAACCCCCTACGTAAGGTTATTATATTTTTAAACTTCCTTTTTTCCTGGTTCGTGTGAAATAGAACGATCGCGTTCGATCTTAATTACTTTTAATGAATGGCTTGTGGAATTGGGTTTCGGAAGTTGATATTTCAGTTTCCATATGTAGAATGGATAATCTATAATTTATGGCTTATATTATTTCATTTATCTGTTAAATGAATTTCATTAATTTTATGCATCCTCAAGTACATCTTCAGTACATTTATTTAGTCTTATATTAGTTTTAAATTACCATTTTTTTATTTGACACATCGGACGCGATATCCCAGCTTGGGACACTCACGCCTGAATAAATTTTAGAGGTTATATACAATTCATACAATTCAATAAACAATATTCCGAAATATTTTCGGGCAAATTTCCACAACTCTCAATCTATTACAAATCACGGAAATTTTAGAAGCTTTTTAAAATTCATCAAAGCAGCGCAAGATTCAAGATGCTTCTGTGGATGTGAGGAACAGACTTCATCTGCTGCTAAATTGCCCCGTCTTCCAAGAGTATAGAATAAACAATGGACTAAATGTATCAAACCCGTTTGATCTAATTTCAACAAAAGACAAATATATAAAATTCAACTCATTTTGCAGATTTATTTTGAATTTTATAAAAGCTACTAAATTCTATTGGAACGCTTCTATTTCGAAATTAGTATTGTTTTAATTGAATAATTCTCTAATATCTAGCATATTTTCATTCTCAAAAATATTCCTTAAAACTTTTTTTTTCAAATCTGTAAATTGCTTTTCTCGAATACACACAATATTTTACAATTTGATTTCATTTGGCTAAATTTGCATACCAGCCCTTTGTACATATATCAATTGTGTTGATATATATATATATTTATTTTATATCTTTTCATCTAACTAACTTGCATACTAATTCTGTACATATTTAAATATCTTTCTTTCTTTTCTTTCAAAATTTTTGTGTATGTTTAAAGTGCAAGTGTCCCTAGGGGGACATAGCGCTCTAAGTCGAAATAAAGAAATAAACAAGACTAAAAACAAAATTAAAACTGAAAGGTTTATTTTCTCAAACAGAATATAAAGTCTGAAATGAAATTACAAAATTTATTGAATTTTACATAGGTGTCTTTGTTATATACAAATTCTCATATTGCTTCGATGGGATAAAGATATTACTTCTGTAGCTGTGAAAGATTGGACATTCTATCAATAAATGTATTGAGTCTTGAATGACCTTAACCCATCTATCTTTCCCTAATTTTATACTTCTACTGAATGTGGTAAGTACAGTGTTTATAAATTTGTATCTTTACCATTGTCAGGATTTTATGATTTACAATAGGGGTTGGCCTAGAGGAAGACGATGAATGTATACATCAGTGTTCTTTTGTAATAGTATATGTGTTTTTCATATGTAAGTTGGGTCATTAATGATTATTGATTTGTTTATTTTCGGATAATTAGTTTTGTAGCTCCCATCTACATTCAATGTCAGCGGTAGACCAATGTAACATCACTAGACTGACCTCTCTACACCAGATGCCATATACATTTAAACAATGTCAGCGATAGACAAATATAACAACACTAGACTCCACATTCAGTAGAAAGTTGATTGAAATGGATGTAATGAGAGATGGATTTAGAAAAATATAATGATAAAAATGAACGAGCATATTGTAACATAGTATTTATTAATTTTATTTATGTAACATAGTATTTCTCAATTTTAATATTTTTTATTTAACAGAGTGGTCATTTTTATGTTTTATATCTTGCGACTCTGTAAATTTCCCTCGTGGCTTATCTTTTGTTTACCTTTGATAGTTTGTCCTTCCCTGCAATAAATTTTGCTTCCTCCTGAAGTTTTTGTCTTCCCTAATTTTCCACGTGGCATTTTGGTGGAGATGCTGGGTAAGTTAGGGAAGACAAACTGAAGATCGCCGAGAAGACCTTGAAGCCATGGGTGTTGTGATCTACATTTTCGGAGACTGACATCAGGATTCCACCGCCGTGCTAAAGCCAAGACTTCCCTCGAAGATGACGATGTCCCTATAGACGATACGACGACAAAGCCGCTCTTCACGCCGCAAGAAAATGGACGCAAAGGTACTAGGGACAAAGTTCCAAGACTTCGATGGAATCCTTGCAGAAGCACGTCAAATCCACGTCAGTATCTACAATAATTGCTAGCTGTGGGTCACAGCTCCCATAGGGAAGAAGCTATGTAACATAGTATTTATTAATTTTATTTATGTAACATAGTATTTCTCAATTTTAATATTTTTTATTTAACAGAGTGGTCATTTTTATGTTTTATATCTTGCGACTCTGTAAATTTCCCTCGTGGCTTATCTTTTGTTTACCTTTGATAGTTTGTCCTTCCCTGCAATAAATTTTGCTTCCTCCTGAAGTTTTTGTCTTCCCTAATTTTCCACGTGGCAATATTTAGTCGGTAGGTCGGTAGTACAATGATATCATAAAAGCAGAATCTAAAATTTCGAAGAAGCCACTAACTAAAACTTTACACAAATAAATTTACTGGCAATGCGTTCCTTTTAAATATCATCAAATATTATCTCTACAGACCTTACTGCAATGATATGAGTTATTGAATGAGAGGGCTTGGCTCATCAGTAGTGAACCCTCTCAGCGGTTTCGCCAAATTAATCTCTAGACCGCTCTACTATTGTATTGGACTGATTTTGTTATATACCCTGCATTTTCTATAGAAGGCAGCTTAGGGGTGTTTAGTGAACTATGAACATAAGCTTATAGGTCTGTAGAGGTACATACATATAATTTCAAGGTATTGCATCGAGCAAAGCTCTTCCGCAAAATATGTTTTCATAACCAATATATATTAGTAAATTAAATTTTATTGCCATCAATCGTTAAAACTTTACACAAATTTACTGGCAATGCATTTCTTTTAAATATCATCAAATATTATCTCTACAGACCTTACTGCAATGATATGAGTTAAGCTTATGTCCATAGTTCACTAAACACCACTAAGCTGCCTTCCATAGAAAATGCAGGATATATAACAAAACCAGTCCAATACAATAGTAGAGCGGTCTAGAGATTAATTTGGCGAAACCGCTGAGAGGGTTCACTACTGATGAGCCAAGCCCTCTCATTCAATAACTCATATTGCAGTAAGGTCTGTAGAGATAATATTTGATGATATTTAAAAGAAACGCATTGCCAGTAAATTTATTTGTGTAAAGTTTTAACGATAGATGGCAATAAAATTTAATTTACTAACTACTTTCCTGAAGTAATCAAGTCAAGATAGCCTCTTAACATTAAATCTCTAGTTATGTTTTTATTACTAGATCTATATATATAGATCTATATATGATATAGATCTATATATATATAAATGAATGTATGTTAGTATAGTACTGGGAAGGTTTCTGAAAAATAATTTCTTGAATATCTTGAATATCCTTAGAGTTATTTGCAGATTTGTAGATTTAACTCGCAAGCAGCGCCACCATTGCGACGATGATAACAAGTTTTTTTTATCTATAAGTTTTATTATCACTAAGTTTATTATCTTAAAGATTATTTATCAAAAGTAAAAGTTAGTTTTATCATTTATCTACAACATATATATTGGGAGAATAGATAAAATGATGATTTTGTAATGTAGAAAATTAAGAAAGACAAAATTCAGGATGACACGGCAATTTATTTGAGACAAGAATAATGATACAATTCCAAGGCAAAGATACTATTCCTTTAACTTCCAATTACCGAGGGAACCAATTAATATTATTTTTATTCAACTTATCGAGTATTTCTCAAGGGACCGGGAAAAAATGTTCACTAGATGAAACGATGATTTTGTAATGTATAAAATTAGGAAAGACAAAATTCAAGATGACACGGCACACAGGGACCGGGAAAAAATGTTCACTTTATCGAGAGATTCAAATTTATGTTTTAAATTATCAAAATATATCTATTATTTTTTTATGAGTTTATAGAGAATTGTTTTAACAAATGTTCGTTTGACAAACCTTTACTCGGGTAAAACCCGGGCGAAGCCGGGTACATCCGCTAGTTATCAATAATATTCGTTAGGCAAACTTTCACTCGGATAAAACCCGGGCGAAGCCGGGTACATCCGCTAGTATTTCATAAATAAGGATGAGAAATGGGTGTAGATCCTCTAAAAAAAGCGTATTCCTAATTGATATTCAAGACTTATCTGACTATAAGAAACAAAATGAAGATATTGGGGATAAAAAAAGAGGTTTGTCTGTGAAACAGTGTTGTATGGAAGTGTTCTTTTGGCTTCATTATCGATAGTCTAAATATGGTAATTTATTTTCTATTCTGTGGTGAATTTGATGTGTGGAGTTCATCATGGTGTGGAGACGTAATTGTGAGTTCATGTCTAAATATTAAGATTCAACCATTGCACTTACAAGGTGTTAGAATCTTGTTAGGTGACGTGCTCATATTGTGGAATTGGAATCGTGCAAGAATCGGATGCCAAGTAGCGAATACAGGAGTTATTGAAGCAATAGAATAAATAAACACACATTGACGCCATGTTTCTAAACGGTAGCTTTCTCTCTCTCTCTCTATCACAATCAGACTAAAAATACAACTTTAAAATATAATGGCATATCCTGACCGCTCATATGAGCAAATTGAATAAAATCTTCCAAAATAAAGAAAAAATAACAACAACAAAAAATCACATTTACCCTCTGAATAAATAAGCATATTTTAATTAGTCTTTCTTTAAAGATATACAATTTTTCTTATATATATATATATATGAAAAAACAATAGAAAAAATAAAAGATAAGTGGGTCAGGTGTTGATATTAAAAATAAAGAAGGCATCTCCTGACCACGAGCACATGTGCTTTTTAGATGGCAGAGCGCCATCTAATGGAGCAAAAATAAACTAAACGTTTATTTAGCTTGCTCCGTGATATTTGGCCAACCTAATTTCTTGATTTATCAAGAAAAGCCATCCACGAACGCGTTTCGCGCTGTTGGCGCTCGTCAGCGTGGAGAAGGCTGTAACCACTGCGACCAAAAAAGAATTTTGGTCCCAATGGCTTCCCGAGAAATCAGAAAATGGGTATTTAAGGCCAAATTTGCGTAAAGACGCTTAACACATGAAAAACAATAGAAAAAATAAAATATAAGTGGGTCAGGTGTTGATATTAAAAATAAAAAAGGCATCTCCTGACCACGATGGCGCTCTGCCATCTAAAAAGCACATGTGCTCGTGGTCAGGAGATGCCTTTTTTATTTTTAATATCAACACCTGACCCACTTATATTTTATTTTTTTCTATTGTTTTTTTCATATATATATATATACGCTAACCTATGCACGGTGGATTCTGTGACCACTGGACATGCGTCGGACCTGGAGGTTATTGGGTTCTGTGCTGCCTGGAGTATAGGAGTTCCATCTAGGCTTCCTTCCTGTGGTGAATCTGTACAAGACCGGTGGTATTAATAAAGCTGTGTGTGGGGGATATATATATATATATATATATGTATATTTTTCTTTACCTATCCCCCAAGACCACGTTATACAGACCATGCTAGTCAAGTGGGTAGTTAACTGCTGCCATTTACTGTAAGCGGCACCACATGTCTACAATTGAGGAAAGTAGTTAGACCTTTGCACTTACAAAATGTCCGAGCCTCATTTGATAACTTGCACATTCACTGGTGGGGTTAAGCCTGTGAAAATATCGGGGGTCATTGATGTGGAAAAAAGGTGCTCAATGAAGGATTTGATCTAAGGTCGTGTTTGTTGGAAACCGACGGTGTGTACTATTCCTCCGCCGACCCCTCTATTATTTGAACAAATTTTACATTTAAATTCGCAAAGCTCTCAAACATCCACAGATTACATAAATGAAGAAAACTTCACAAGTACTTCCATTTTGAAGAAGGTGTACTTAAGAGACAAGGTAAATCCTTTTAAAATATTTCAAAAATCTCTCCAAACAAAGGCATTGAGTCCATTAACGCAATAAAGATAACTCAAAGGTACACAAAAAAATATGTAAAATATCTTCGGATTATTGGTTCCCTAAGGGTCATCATTCTTCCTCACTACAACCTTTCTTAGAAAACAATGGAACAATCTGAGCAACAAAAATTAATTTATAGTTAGCGATATGGAGGGATTCAAAACCCAGTCCACTTTAAGATACCATTTCTAACCAATCGCATCCGCTACATATTCATGACCTTAAAACTATTCCTATCAATTCAGTATTGCAGGTGGAGGTTGCGTAACTCCTGGATTAGCATGCATAGATGTTCCTCAGCGCAAGGTGACAAAGAATTCAACAAATGGTAAAGCCGTAATAAATCAAGATCAGGGTTGGATCACCGCCAAGGAATCGTTTTAAAAAAGCTTTGGAAGGTTTGCCAACCACTGCTTTGTAACAAATCTTTCAACGTTAAGGAGATTTGGATAAAAATAGGCCAAGGGGAGAGAGATGCCGAGGTCGCTATGTTTAGATGGGAGGAGGGCGTCATCTGGGTGGGTCACGTGTTCTGTCTACGTGTCTATCTCGTGTAGACAGATCGTGCCGAATATGATATAGACATACTACCATGCATTCCTATCTTATATTTACAGAACACTATAGGTTTACAAATGTAACAGAAAGAGTAATCACGAATCACCACCTACGAATATTTATGCCAGTATTACAATGCATCCCTCTCTTACAGACGTCTTCAGCTTTCAAAACTGGTCCAGAAAGCGTAAAATATCAATGGGTATATAATCCAGAACCACGATAAAATGAATCCTTCTCTTACAGACGCCTTCAGTTTTCAAAATGGGTTCAGAAAGCGTAAACTATCAATAAGTATACAGTTCAGAACAACGATATAATGCATTCTTACCTTTCAGACGCCCTCAGTTCTTAAAACTGGTTCAGAAAGCGTACCCTACCAATGGGCATATAGTCCAGAACCACGATTCCATGCATACGTATCCTACCAACTATTTTAGATTTCTATATGGATTAGAAAGGGTAAGCTACCACAAGGGCTAAACATTTCAGAGCCACGCTACCATACGTCCCTATCCTATGAAATAAATCGGCTTTTAAAATTGGTTCAGAAAGCGTAAGTTTCCAATGGACCCATATTCCAGAATTAGGCTATCATACATTCCTATCCTATGAAATAATTCGGCTTTCAAAATTGGTTCAGAAAGCGTAAGTTACCAATGGGCCCATATTCCAGAACCATGTTACCATACATTCCTATCCTATGAAATAATTCGGCTTTCAAAATTGGTTCTGAAAGCGTAAGTTACCAATGGGCCCATATTCCAGAGCCACGCTACCATACATTCCTATCCTATGAAATAATTCGGCTTTCAAAATTGGTTCTGAAAGCATAAGTTACCAATGGGCCCATATTACAGAACCATGTTACCATATATTCCTATCCTATGAAATAATTCGGTTTTCAAAATTGGTTCTGGAAGCGTAAGATACCAATGGGCCCATATTCCAGAGCCATGTTACCATACATCCCTATCCTATGATATAATTCGGTTTTCAAAATTGGTTCTGAAAGCGTAAGTTACCAATGGGCCCGTATTACAGATCAATGCTTACAAAAAGGCGAAATAACAATTGAAATCATATACTGAAGCTAAACTATTGAATTTATTTTTAACATTTCAAAGCAAATATTCTATATTGACTTCTAAATTAGTTGCGCTCCCTATAGGAAATATTTTGATCCAATATTTCGTCTTCTACAAAAGAAGATCGCAATAATTTGTTGTTATTCAAGGCAGTGCGGTGCTGCAAGACCGATGTGGCATGGAACACAGTGGAGTTCTGTGCCAGAGTCTGTGACACTAATTACATCTCTACACAATAATTACAATTCTATATAAATCTATTTCCCAAAAATTTAACAATATTTAGTTTAGAACAAACACACATGCTATCGAGAAAAGTCTTTCTTTTACATGCTTATCTCAAATTTTATAAGAGAAACAACATATATTTATTTGCGTGTACAAATGAAATTTTTATGCCGAATGAATTTATTCATTATAAATCTATAGAACCATATATTTTGGTCTTTAATGCAAAGGCTGCACCACTCTGACAATGGCCTGAAACTCTAATGAATTTGGCTTTCCTTTATCTATCAAGAAAGAGTGTTAGTCAATGAAAATAAAATCAACGAAAGTTGATAATTTTATATAAAATAGGCGTACCTGAATCTGTAAAGAAAAAAAACAATTTTTTTCTCAAAATATTTCGAGAGATTGCTATTTCTTTATCAATTTATTGCACAGTAAACTTAATTTACAAATTCTTGTAGATCACATGAAAACAACCTTTGCCTATAGATACTGTAAGCCATCAATATATATAGTTCATTTTTCTTATTTTCATCTCATGGCCTCGTACATTTTCTCTTTGTTCTTGAGACATTCTTTTTCTATCAACTTGAAACGAATGAATTCTCATATTTCCTATTTGAAACGGATCCTTTTACCTCAATAAACGTTAGGTAACAGAGAGGTACATTCTTTTTTCAAACGTAAAAAAATCGTCTATTTTACTATCATCTTTTACGAAAGGTTTTCTAAGAAAGATAGTTTATATTTACGAGCAGGTCGTGTGGTAAATAATGTCAGGTTAGGTTAGATTAGATTAAGGCACTTCCGCGTCTGCCATGGAATTTAGCAGTCATTACTATCAACCGACGTAATTTATTGCTCCTTTGGTCATGGTCAAATTTGAATAAAACTAAATAAACATTCATTTATACTATATGAATGAGTTTTTTCACCATTTTATTCATGAATATCAGAAAAAGTAAAATAAAAATAGAGAATATGAATAAAATTAGGGTTTTAAGAATTTTATATTAATATATTTGAAAGTGTTATAGATATAGGTCAAATTTATATATATATAATTGAACTTGTTTTTTCACATAAGACACTCTACAAAGTCTACAAAACGATTTAACTCTCCAACAAAACGATTTTATAACTTAATAAATAATTTCACAAAGATTATAAACACTTCAAGTAATATTTATATTTCAATCAATATGTTGACAGCAGGGAGTTGAATCGATTTATAAAGTCATTATATTGACTCCCGAGATATATTCCCTCCACTTTATAAAATAAACATAATTTCACCTGCGTGGTGCTAGAAAAGAAAATTACATTTACTTTTCTGAAGGTCGAGTGGTTTCAATAGAAGGCCGTAGTTCTGAGATTTCCTGTTCAAGATGTTTGTCTGTTCCGCTAGGTATTTCTGCAACTTTGTACAAATAGGAAAAAGATATATTCAATATGCTTTGGAAACCTTTTCCATTATAAACATGTTATATTTTCTATGAAAGGATTTATGGATCGTTTGAAATCAAAGTCAGTCATGTTCTAACAATGCGTCAATCTCATTCTTAGATCTTCCTTCACAGAATATTACATTAATTACAAGATAGAATCGCTCCATCTGTGTTCGTAATTTCGAACTATTTACCTGATTTTATGTTTCTTTTTTCAAACGAAACATTCCCTACTGCTCTTAATGTTTTTGTGGCTTGCTGAAAGTATATTGACTTCACATAAAAACATGAAACCGGCCAACGCCGACTGTGTGGAAGGAAATATGTATACAATGGCAATTGTTATTATTTACACTTGGAGTTACAAGACATCATGAGGGAGAAGGGAGAAAAGAAAAAAAAAATAGAGAGAAAAAAAAATAGAAATCATTAACACGAGAGGGATGAAGACATGATAGCTCGGGTAGATAGCCCGAGATATGTACATTCAAATATTACACAGCTATGTACAGTCTAGGTAGCATCTTCACCAGCCACCGTGTTCTCCGCCACCATGGCCGCCTCCATAGCCGCCATCTGTTGAACCTTTCGAGCGAGTAGATTAAAATGATATAAATGTTGGGAGGGCTAACCACTGATGAGCCAGTACCTTCCAGAATTTCAAAATTGCAGTAAGGGTAGCAGGGAATTGCTTATTCAAATGATATAAATGATATAAAAACGTGAGTAAATAGTTTAGAAATGCTAACATTTAATTTTGCAAACGTGAGCTCCTTCGATTTGATCGAAAAACAGTCAATAGTGACTGGTATACAACAAAATGCCTTCCAGCAGTATTTGATAAAATCAAGCAAAGCAGACCAAGAGCTCAATTTAGAGGAGTCCTTCTTTATCATGACAATGCAAGACTGCACACCTCAGCCCAAACATTAGATTTTTAGCCAACTCTGGTGTCCAATTAGTCACTCATCCACCATATTCACCAGACCTAGCACCTTGTAACTTTTTCATTTCCAAAAGTTAATTTATTGTTGAAAGGGATAAAATTTGAAACTTGATGATAAAGCACTGCAAACCTTTATCAATGCCGTAAATTCCATCCCCAAAATGACTAGTGTAAGTGCTTCGATAATTGGTTTTCACAAATGAAATCTTGCATAGGTGCTAAGGGTAAATACTTTGAGGAACTCTGAAAATTTGAGAGTTGCAGCTTTAATAAAAAATAAGTGATTACAAAATCTTGTGATGTGATGTGAATTAATAGCCATATCAATGAGGCAACTCAGACTTCCATAGCACCAGAATTCCCCACAAGAACGGTCTTCTAACCACCAAAGTCTAATCCTTTAAAAAATATAAAACCTAGAAGAATACTAAAGCTATAAACAGAATAATTACAGTGCCACCATAGTATATCCCTAAGGCACACATATATTCATCTATAAATTTTATTGAACCACACACTATAGATTATTAAATCTATCATTTTACTTTTTAATCGTGTAAAATTTCATACTAAATTAACATATTTTTATTTTAAAAGTTACGGCGTCCCAGCTTCCTATTGTAATTGCCAAAACAAGCGAAGCTCACAATCATAAATCTATACTTACAACTTTATGTAAATATACGGAAACACAGAGCGGATAGGTAGCCTACAAGCCGACTCTGTGAGATTTAAGTATTTCCATATTCTGCTAACACTTCACTCAGAGGGAAACACACTGAAGAGAATTAATTTAAAGTGGAAACCATTAAATTTAATATCCTTTATAGAATTTGGAAAGAAGAAGTTGAGAGGATGTAATAAATGGATTCTGAAGTAAATGTTTCGGGAGGCAAAGAAAGAAGAAATTCGATAATTGATTAAATCCCTTCTGAAATCTCGAGGATCTGCCGAGAATCACGTCCAAGTGTTTCGATTATTCCTTTGTTTGGATTTACATTGGGCTTGCTTTTAGCAGGACGGTCTTTTTCTGGTTGTTCTACGGGCTATTGTAGAGGTCCTTTGATATACTTTGGGTACCAATGCTTTTACTATATTTTTTGGTATCCTTTCTGGTTGTGCCAGTTCTACGGGCTATTTTAGAGGTACTTTGATATACTTTGTTTACCAATACGTTCTACTATATTCTTGGCATCCTTTTAGTGGTAGGAGGAAAGTCTTTTTCTGGTCGTTCTACGGGCTATTGTAGAGGTACTTTGATATACTTTGTTTAACAATACTTTCTACTATATTCTTTGGTATCCTTTCTGGTTGTGCCAGGTCTACGGGTTATTGTAAAGGTGCTTTGATATACTTTGTTTACCAATACTTTCTACTATATTCTTTGGTATCCTTTCTGGTTGTGCCAGGTCTACGGGCTATTGTAGAGGTACTTTGATATACTTTGTTTACCAATACTTTCTACTATATTCTTTGGCATCCTTTTAGTGGTAGAAGGAAAGTATTTTTCTTGTTGTTCTACGGGCTATTGTAGAGGTACTTTGATATACTTCGTGTACAAATCCTTCTACTATATTCTTTGACATCCTTTTAGTGGTAGAAGGACGGTCTTTTTCTGGTTGTTCTATGGGCTACTGTAGAGGTCCTTTGGTATACTTCGTGTACCAATACTTTCTACTATATTCTTTGGTATCCTTTCAGCAGGAAGATTTTTTTTTTTGCGCCAGTGTCTCAGGACTATTGTAGAGGTGTCCCATTTGATATATTTCATGTACCAGTAATTTCTAATACATTCCTTGGCACATCCTTCTAATGGGTCTCTGGTAACAGAAATTTTTCCCCTGGTGTCTGTTATTTATAGAAGTTTATTTTGAAGATCTTCGGATATTTCTTTGAGATACTTTCACAATATGTGGTACTACAATACTTTCTATAATTATCCGTTTTGGGTATCCTTTTAGTGGGAATATTTGATAGTGTCTTTTCATGGAGTTTTGCCTTATCTAAAAGACTATTTTAGTGGTTTCTAGTCAACTATGATGTAGCGATACCCTCTAGTAGCAAATCTAATAATTCTTTCAGTAGATTTCGGATAGAATTAAAATCTTTTCCTGGTTTTTGTCATTTCAACAACTTTATTTTAGAGGTTTTTAGATACTTTTAATTCTGGTTGTGCCTGGTCTACGGGCTATTGTAGAGGTATTTTGATATACTTTGTTTACCAATACTTTCTACTATATTCTTTGGCATCCTTTTAGTGGTAAAAGGAAAGTCTTTTTCTTGTTGTTCTACGGGCTATTGTAGAGGTACTTTTACCAATACTTTCTACTATATTCTTTGGTATCCTTTCTGGTTGTGCCAGGTCTACGGGCTATTGTAGAGGTACTTTGATATATTTTGTTTACCACGTGTGTGACGTTTTGGTAACAACATTGTTACCATCATCAGACAAAAAAAAATAAATGAGAAAACAATATCACAGCAAGTTCTTAAATATGCTGTGATATTTTTTCTCGTTTATCCTTTTAGATGAATAAATTTAAATCTCCTTTAGATATCTGATATCAAAGTAAAACGTTTATGGAGATGTGAGTATCTTTTATTCCGGTATTCTCAAGCTTTCTGGCTTGTCCGCCCTTCTACAGGAGAAACATATACAATATATCGAGAAAATATAACGCCGCCTGATGCTAAAACTATTATGCATAATAGTTTTAGCATCAGGCGGCGTTATATTTTCTCGATATATTGTATATGTTTCTCCTGTAGAAGGGCGGACAAGCCAGAAAGCTTGAGAATACCGGAATAAAAGATACTCATCTCCATAAACGTTTTACTTTGATATCGTTTATTCTTTTGTCTGAAGATGGTAACAATGCTGTTACCGAAACGTTACATACTATTAAATTATTTGGATTAGTTCTTATTTTCTTGTATCTGCCAATACTTTCTAGTAGCCTTTTATGCATTCTTTTAGTAAAATGACTGTAGAGAGTTATGGTACACTTTCTAGGTTACTAAATTCTCTAAAAGCGTATATTAGAGACCATTGAATACTTTAGATAAATGTAGCATTCTTTTCTAGTCCTTCCTATCGTTTAAGGTGAATATATCGTTGTTGTCAAACAACAAATTCCTTTATAACATAAAATAAACCCATAAACTGCTAGGATCGCCAATTATTTTTTAATTATAGAACGAATATAGAAAAATCCGAACTTACAGTGAAGTTTCATTTATTTATACCTCAGTTTTAATTTGTAGACAGAATAGGAATTGTTTGTGTCATAAGTATATATTTTAAAAAACTTCGCAATAATAGATAGACATATCCTGACTGATCAAACGAGATTTTTAGATAGCAGAGCGCCATTTAGAGGAATAAATATTAACTAAACGTTGATTTAGGATTTTTCTAAAATATTGAGCAACCTATTTTCTTGATAAATCAAGACAAGCCAACCATGAACGCTTTTCGGGCTGTTGACTCTCATTAGGGTCGTGAAGGATGTATCTCAGCGACCAAAAAGGCTGGTTCAGGAGACTTGCTGATAGAGAAATGGGTCAACATTTACGTAAATAGATAATGAAAACATTAAAACACGAATGTTTATTTTATACATAAACCAAACTTCTACTGCCCTTTCTACGATGAAAAAATATTGGGAGTGCTTGGCGTATCAGTGGTGAACCCTCTCAGCGGATTCGCCAATTTTATCTACCATGCCACTTTTCAGAGCTCTAATACTGTATTGGACAATTCTTCTTATATATGCTGCACTGAAGGGTGGAATCTCAGAAATGGCTTTCAATCAAACTATGGACATAGACTTTTAGGACAGTAGAATTGCAAATAAATATTTGCATCGAGCAATGCTCTTCTGCGAACAATAAGATCAAGGCCGGTGTTAGGCATAAATAATATAAACTAATAATACTATAATTGTGTAACTTTGCACTTTGTGAGTGAAGCATCAACCACTGTTTTTATTTCATTTACAGTGAAATCAATCTCCACTTTCTAACATTCTATTTGTATAAATCATAAACAGTATATAACACAATTTTGATTATGCAAATTAAAACTACACTCTAATCGTAGCTTTGACACTTTGTAAGTGACTTACCGCACTTACCGTAACTTAGTAATATAAATTTCTCTCTCAATACTCAATACTTTAAAAAAAAAAGGAATACTCGTATAAAAAGATATTTAAAAAAAAGTACGCAAGCAACTTGAAAAAAAAAGCAGAACGCTCATTGGTCTCTTAATTGGCCTGGTGTTGTTACTTCGCCTCGTATTTACTCCGCGTAAAAAAAAAATCTTCAAATGAAAAAAATAAATAGCCAAAATAACTAATCAAAATGTAGCCGAAAATTTTCCTCAGGTTTATAAAAAGCGACATGCAGACTTTGGTATCAATTGGTTGAGTAGTTTTTAAGTTTATCGCGAAACAGACAACATACATTGGCTTTTTTATATAAGAAGATAGACAGTATATAACACAATTTTGATTATGCAAATTAAAACTACACTCTAATCATAGCTTTGACACTTTGTAAGTGAAGCACCAAACTATGTTTTTATATCATTTATAGAGGTAATCAATCTCCACTTTCTAACATTCCTTTAATATAAATGATAGTATACAATAATTCATAATATGCAAATTAAAATTATGCAACACTTTAATTTCATCAATGCGTTAATATAATTTTCAACAGAAACTATATTTCCACCTTCTAATATTCCTTTTATATAAATAATAGATGAAATTTAACACTTTAGATTATACCAATAAAAATAAAACACACCAATCATTACATTGACACTATGCAAGTGCCAAACTATCTATGTTTTAATATCATTTACCATACAAGCTATTCTGAATATAGAGCAATCCATAATATATATTTAAAAAATAGGGCTTATTTTGGATTTTAATATGATTTTTTTATAAATTCAATATTTAGTGTAATAGCTATTACACTATTGTGGCTCACCTGAAGCACGCGACCTGCTGTGTGCTTCATAACAAAACCCCTCGTAAAAGATGGACGATTGGTCCATCGAAATATTGGATTATTAAAAAAATATTATTAAAAATTCAAAATAAGCCCTATTTTTTAAATACAAGCTGTTTTTCCACTTTCTAACAAAAATGATAGATAATATGTAACAATTTTGATTATGCAAATCAAAAATAACAACACAAACCTTCAATTAGAAAGGGGGGAAAAAGCATAGACATCTGTCTTCATCGAGGTAACGTTTATTTTTAATGGTCTTTTTTTTTTCTGTAAGTAGTTTCAAGAAGTCATTAATTTTGTCATTTCATTACCTTCAGAAGCTTCTTATGTATTATATCATTCGAGAAGCTGTTTATATATGCATGGAACATAATTTCAAGTAGGAGTGAAGCTATTACACTAAATAATAATGATATATAGTGTTTTATATGCAGAAAAAAAGCTGTGTGTTATAAACTTGTTAATTAAATAGGCGTACACAGGACTCGCTAAGCAACAAGTAAATGACACAATTAGCCCCTGAAAACAAGAAATGAAAAATCAATAAATTATATCAAGCTTATGTATTTGAGCCAAAAGGCGATCCATTAGATAAGCTTATATAAAAAAGGGCGTACTTGGATCTGTATAGAAAAAAAAACTTTTTTTTTCTCAAAATATTTCGTAGATTACTCCCTATTTATCAATTTATTGCACAGTAAACCTAATTTACAAATCTTATAGATCACATGATACCAATGACAAAGTTGTTATCATGTGATCTACAGGAATTTGTAAATAAAGTTTACTGTGCAATAAATTGATAAAGAGGGAGCAATCTCTCGAAATACAAGGTATGTCCCATACGTTCCCGGACTGGGTCCATAAATTTTTTTTTTTTTTTTAAATTATTAAAACTTTTCAAAGTAATCCCCCTTGCTTCAACGCACCAGCGCCATCGTTTCTCCCAATTGTCGAAACAGTTTTTATAGGCCTCTTTTGGAATGCTCTTTAATGCCAACAGCGATTTTTCTATTATGTCATCCCTGGTGTCAAGATGTCTTCCTTTTAGAACTGCTTTAAGTTTGGGGAACAGGAAAAAGTCATTTGGTGCGATTTATGGGGAATAGGGTGGTTGAGGTAGGATTTGTGTCCCGTTTTTCGCCAAAAAAACTCGTCACCAAGTGCGCTGTGTGAGGGCGGGCATTGTCATGGTGTAGAATCCAGTCACCATTAGTCAATTTTTCTGGCCTTTTTTTTCGAATCGCTTATTTAGACGGCGAAGAATGCCCAAATATATTTCCTTAATAACTGTTTGGCCTGCAGGAAGATACCCGTGATGAACAATGCCCTTGTTATCCAAAAAGGCGACCAGCAACACCTTGTTTCTGGATTTCAATATCCTGGATTTTTTGGGTCTAGGCTCACTCTGACCTCTCCACTCAGCAGATTGACGCTTGGTTTCAGGGTCATAGCCATAGACCCATGTCTCGTCGCCTGTGATTATCTTGTCTTTCCATTCCGGATCCGTTCTTGTCATTTCCAATATGTCCTCACAGGTTGCAAGCCGACACAGTTTTTGCTCATTAGTGAGGAATCTTGGGATGAATTTTGCAGGAGTCTTTTTGAGCTTCAAATTTTCGGTTACGATCCTTCCAATCGTTGTTTATGAGAGATGCCTGTGTCTTGCTCTAGCTCCAGCAAAGTGGTTCGGGGATTTTATTTTACGAAAGATGGCCATTCCGTGAATTTTCCACTCTTTATTATATATATTAAAAATAAAAAAGGCATATCCTGACCAGAAGCACATGTGTTTTTCATATATATATATATTATGATAAATATAAAAAGATATTTGCTTGTTGTTTTTGATAGAGAGAGATATAGAGAATTATTGAGAAAAATACTGTCTTACTTAAGGCTTGAAAAAGAAAATAAAAGAATACATATTTACATATGTACAAAAAGATTTGACCCGGCCAACGGGAATCAACAACAATAGGTTTATATAGAGAAATCCGCGACATCTGGCGGTCGACATTACAGAGTAGTAGAATATACAGTTAAACCTGTCTATAGCGCCCCCTATTAGAACTCACCAAAATAGGGTGCTATAGAGAGGGGGTGCTATAGACAGATCACTTTTAATGTAAATCGCATCGTACTACGTATTTAAAATCGGGCGCTATAGAGAGGGAGGCGCTATTTAGAGAGGGGCGGTATAGACAGGTTTAACTGTATATATATATTATGTAAAGCTTTTAAAAATCTATTTACGTAAATAACATCTAAGGTGAGGCTTTCAACGATAAATCTACTTAGAAAAACATTATTTGATGTAAATTCACCTAAAGATCATTGTCTGATCCAAATTTGTCAACAATGTCAATTGTCCATCTATTTACGTCAAGGAAAAATAAAACTCTACAATATCACGTTTACATAGAAAATATTATCAAATGAAGGGTTCAACACTATTTACATAGAAATCATCTTACATGTGAAACTCACAACATAATACAGTTAAACCTGTCTATAGAGCCCCCCTATTGGGACTAAAAAAAAAATAGGGTGCTATAGAGAGGGAGTGCTATAAACAGGTCACTTTTAATGTAAAATGCTTACATTTTAATGTTTAAAATCGGGCTCTATAGAGAGGAAGGCGCTATTTAGAGGGAGCGCTATAGACAGGTTCGACTGTATTTGCATAAGGACAGCTTCTCTCTAAAGAACCAATGACGTTTAGAATTATGTAAAGTCCTGGCATGGATCAACAAGATGTTACTTAACTGGTTCATTCTTACAAGTCCTCGCTGTACACTACGACTTCCTTCAGGTGAACAACATGGATGCTTAACCTTTCTTAGATGATATATAAGTGGCTTATAAAGATGTGAACTTCTTATAACATCAATATATGCAACATAACACTGAATTTGTAGAAGTAACTCACTGTGTTAACTAATCATTGAAGAAAAATTTGTTTTTTAAATAAAAATGTATAAAACCTCGATCTATATATATATATAAATACATGTACCTGAAGAACATCTGTTGGATGGAAGTTGATTCAGAGAAAAAAAAAAAACACAGCCACATCAATGGTTTATAAAATTTTAAAAGCAAAAACACAAATATAGTACAAGGGGGATCAATAAATAAGGTGAATTATCTTATTTCTTAAAAATTAAAAAAAGCAAAAATAATTTAAACCACAGAATATTAAAATATAACATCGAGAGACTATATAAGGTGTTCTGTTCTTTTTTCCCACGCGCGAAGCGAGACTTATAATTAAACTAAAATGGAAGCTCCCTTGAAGGATTGCACCACGCTTGAACAACGTGCAGTTATTCGTTTCTTGAATGCAGAAGGTATTCAAACATCTCAAATATGCCAAAGAATGAAAAATATCTATGGTGAATCTTGTTTGTCTCAAAAAAATTTATAAATGCGTTAACGAATTCAAAAATGGACGAATTCCACATTTCCCTAATTTGGACCAAAAACTTAACCGTATTCGGGTTTCAAAGGCCGCATACATCATGTAAAACTGTATCTACAATCATTAAATTAGGTTTTGAAGTTTTAGAACATCCTGCATATAGTCCAGACCTAGCCCCCTCTGACTATTTCTTTTTTGGACTACTAAAGAAGGAGTTAAAGGGAAAGCGATTTGACTCGGATGAAGGTGTCCAGAAAGTGGTGCAAGATTTTTTTCACACGCTTCCTAAGAGTGCCTATAAAGAGGGTATTTACAAGTTGCCAGAACGATGGAGACGATGAATAGAAAGCCAAGGTGATTATTTTGAATATATCAAGTCCTGATTTTTAATATCGTTATTATTTTTTTTAATAAATTATAATTCACTTTATTTATTGATCCCACCTTGTAATAAGTATAAAAGAGTAAATTTCTAGATAAATAGTTTATTCTTAAAAAGGGAAGCATACGAAAAATTTTACCTAATTTGAATACTGTTAAAAAATTAAAAATTCTTAGAAGAGAAAGATCCTTTATTACTTAAAGACATAAAACAATAAAAGAAGAACAAGAGATAAAATTATATGTACAGTACATCAGCAGCTCGCGTCGGCCTACCCTATCCAATAACCGCTAGCCAACTAACAATCCAACGAAGCTGTGGTATATAGGCAGAGATACAAATTACCATAGACAATACTGAAATGTTATACAAATCTCAAGAGTATTCTATCGTAGAAATATCTGGAATTGTCAATTTCAATAAATACCTCTATCAACAATTATATAAAAATTCTCTCAGTCCCATCGATATCTTACGAAAGAAGTCTCTGTCTTTATAATTCAGCTCAATCTGTAGGAGAGTAAAATCTTCAATACCCCCCCATACTTGAGAATTTATGGAATAATTTGGTATATTCAGGTAATTTTTACTGGAATCTTCTTACCAGTAAATTCACCTTTAGAATATCATGTACTGAATAATTAGGTTGGCCTAAAATAGTTTAAAATAGTGTTCTCTGGAGATGATTGAGAAGAGGAGCATATTAGGACATCTTGTCAGACATCCGCAGTGGATGAAGGTATTGCTGGAGGGACGTATGGAAGGACGCCAGGAAAGCCGATAATAGAATCAACGAACAATTTGGGAAGAAGATCCTACGATAGCATCAAAAGACAAGTTATCGAACGGAAGCTCCAAGAGAACAAGATAACTGACAGGCACAAACCCATAATACCTTCAAAAGATTAATATATATATGTGTGAATTATTTTTCACACGAAAAGCGTATTTACGCAAACTTGTCCTTAAATACCCATTTCTATATTTCTCAGGAAGCCTCTGGGACCAAATTTTGTTCGTAAGGGTACAGTCTGCATCACGCTGGCGAGGGCCAACAGCCCGAAATGCGTTTGTGGTTGACTTTTCTTGATTTATCAAGAAAATGGGTTGACCAAATATCACGGAACAAGTTAAATAAACGTTTAGTTTATTTTTGTTTCACTAGATGGTGCTCTGCCAATCATTGAGAGAGAGAAAAAAAAAAGAAACGTATAACCCTGTGTGTGGAAGCATTAATTATTTTTAGCTCAATAAAATGAAGGCAAGTTCAGCTTTTATTATGTCGTTCCTAACCCCCCAAATACTGACCGAATCTGTGTAGCCTCGATGTAATAAAATAGAAATGATACCATTTGGTCACTAAATTCTTAATTCCCTTGCTGAAATTTTAGGAATGGTGTAGCAATTACCGAAACTTCACAAGATATTCAGTTTATACAAGTAACATTACGTAATTTGATATTAAAGTCATGATTAGGAATAGCATCTCAAGCAAACAATTGTAAAATAGAATCATTGTAAACACACGGTATAGTTAAACCTTTACGTCAAATAAAAAAGCAAACAAGAAAATGCAGACGATGGAAACGACAGGATTCGAAGAGGCTCTAAAGCCCTGCATAAATTTGTTTATTTAATCAGTGAGCCGAGGTCATGTGACCCCACGCGTCGCCTAGCAACCACCTCATCCACCAAACGACGACACTTTTGCGTCGCAGACGATCAGCTTTGTCTTAATTGAGAGCCCGTCTGCTCACTTGTTCGTTTGGTGAACCTTACTGATTTCTCCATCTTGGATTGTGTTTCTTCTGTTATTTTAAATATGTATTTTTCTTGAAATACCAAACAATAATTATTTTCATATATTTTACCTATAATATTTATATTATATAATATTGTAACGTAGAAAATCAGGAAAGACAAACTTCAGGATGACACAGCAATTTATTTAAGACAAAAACAACATTTATAAGATACAAGATAAGCAATGATTGAAGTTTCCAGAGTAACAAAATATAAATAATATAAGTATAAAAAAATTAATAATCTGTATATAAAATATAATAAATACTTTGCTACAATATATAACTATATAATAATAAATAGTTTTTTTAAGAGAAAGATCAAAAGATTGCGCTAAAATGTTTTCTATTCAAATTGTATATTTTATTTAGGATATTTATATAAAAATTAATTTGAACATACCGAAATATTTTAAAAAAATTACCTTAATGACACTTAGTTAAAATTACGAGAGACTAATTAACTTTTATAAGTTTCTAAAAATAGCTCTCACACATACATATTAAATTCGAAAGAGTCGTTTGATATTATTTAAGCTAATAAACATTGACACATTGAAGTATAAAAACAGATGCAAAGTGACAACATTAAAAGAGAATTGATAATAACTTATTACGTTAAAAAGGCGACTTTTCTCTCTTTCCCACACGGCGTTATTTAAATATTTTCTGTGAATTCCTGATCACTTCCTGATCTTTTGATTTTGTTGATAAAATTAACGGATGAAAAATAATATGAAGAATGAAGACACATTAAGACGCGAATGTTTCTTTTCACGAATAAATCAAACTTCTAATGTCCTTACTAGGACGAAAAAATATATTGGAAGAGCTTGGCTTATCAGTGGTGTTATATGGTGTACTGAAGGGTGGAATCTTAGAAATGGTATTTAAACAAACTATCGATCGGCCAAATAGGTGTTTGGCTGGGTTAGATAATTCTATGACTGAAACTATATATAGAAAGAGATTTGGCAAGATGAAAATCTATCCTTGAAATAAAAATACTTCTCGTATGAAAATATACTTAGAATCCACATGCAGCATCTGTTTCTAGGTCTATTTCAACATATAAGGTGTATTTTACTTTCATAATTAACATAGATATGATATGTATCTTTATTACTTTCATCAGCTTATCTGAGAATAGAATACAGTCACCTATACCGAAAACGTTACATAATATCAAAGATAATTTTACGTATAGGCTCTATTGTACCACTCACATCGTGATTTAAGATCTACTAGGTTAAAGCCCAAGTAACGTTTAAGACCTTTAGCGACCTATAATGCTATACCATTGATGAACCAGCCCTCTCTAAATATTTTTATGATTGCTTTAGAGACAGTCGGATATTTGTAACTGTTAACAAAGTGATTCCAAACGACTTAATTTTAATATTCGTTTGATGAAGGATATTTAAGTAAAAGGCATCTCCTTATCGTGAAACTGAAAGTTGATGATGGCTGGCGCCATCTATCGGAATAAATATCAACTATTCGTTGATTTTTAATTATTCCAGAATTGGCCAAATACCCATTCTTTATTAATCAAGAAAAGCTAACCACGTTCGCGTTTCTGGTTGTTGGCCCTTAGTCAGGGTGATGCAAGCTGTACATTGATAAAGGATATGTAAAAATGGTCAAATAACTTCTGTAAAAATGATAAGATAACCTATCCACACATACATACAGTACAATGGCCTTATGTATACCAACCTATAAACAACATCTACAAACAATATGTTAAAAAACAATTCCCCAAATTATTTCAAATTAAACGTTATCATGATTCCCAAGAGAAAATTTCTGAAAGCTCATATATGATCAAAACGTGGATTAATTGAAGAGAACGTCTGGAAATTAATACAGGGTGACCAAATACATATATAATATAATTATAGAGTAGCGAATTGTGTCTTACATTTCAAATAAGAATATGTAAATTTAATTAAATGCTATAATAGTTTAATATGACTATTTCTCTGAATTTGTTATAAACTTTGCCTTCAAATTTTTATATTACGCTCATTAAAATATATATATATTATTATTTTTTTCTATAATTTTTTGATATATCTATATATATAAATATATATCGCGTCTGGTTTTAACGTCTATTTGACGGGAGAGGCGACCTTTTTCTCTTTATATATATATATATATATATATATATATATATATATATATATATATATATATATATATATATATATATACAGTTAAACCTATCTATAGCGCCCTATCATGGGACTCACCAAAATAGGGTGCTATAGAAAGGGAGTGCTATAGACCGGTCACTTTTAATTAAATCGCATCGTACTACGTATTTAAAATCGGGGGCTATAGAGAAGGAGGCGCTATTCAGAGGGGGCGCTATAGACAGGCTTAACTGTATATATATATATTTTTTCATAGAGTATTTTGAAAATTAATTATTTTTTATTATAATAAGTAGCAATGTCGCCATGTGTTTTCGTTTTCTTTAAAAAAAACTTCAATACATTTAATTGATGTTGATTATTCTCTCCTAAGTGTGTGAGGTTTTTTTTCAATCCTTCTTTTTGTCTTTAATCAAAATATATACTTTTCGCCATTGGTGCTTCAATTCATATATTCAAATATGTCAGAGGTTCTTGATTTAATAAAAAACAGTGTAATTGGTATTTTGGTTTTAAATTTGATTTAAGTTTTAAATCTATTTTTATAATCTAATCATTGCTACAAATATGTTTTTCTTTATGATCAGCCTCGCTTGTATATATAATGTCGTTGATATTAAGCCCATTTCTCTACAGTACAAGCTGAATGGACGTTTACGTAAAACGTTTTCAATATTTGTTTGGCAAAATACAAAAAACATTTTAATCTTAAGAAGTACATAATCTCAATATACAGGGTCCATTATGAAAGAAATGAGCATTTACTGGCAAAATACTTTTATTGATCGTAATTTGTGCAAATGTTCAATATTCTTCAAAATACATTCCTCCTGCATCAATACACTTGCGGAGACCCGTTTGCCACGCCTGAAAGGCACCCCGAAACTCCTCGACAGGAATGCTTCTCAGGAACGTTATAACGTGGTGTTGGATGTTTTCCACGGTTTCCCAATGTTTTCCTTTCATCTCTCTCTTGAGTCGCGGAAACAAAAAGAAGTCACATGGAGCTAAGTCGGGACTGTAAGGGGGGTGAGGGATCACCGGGGTGTTGCTCCGGGCCAGGAAGTTGGTAATGATGAAGGCTGTGTGGCTGGTGGCATTGTCATGGTGGAGCTTGACAGTGTCTTTATGTCAGTCCTCACGCGTGCGATCCGGCGTTTCAATTTCCTGAGCACCTCCAGGTAAAAGGCTGAGTTTACAGTTTCTCCCTGCGGTACAAACTCACAATGGACTATTCCTCGGATATCAAAGCAAACAATGATCATCGTTTTGATGCGCGACTTTCTCATTCGCGCTTTCTTGGGGCGTGGGGATGATTTTGTGTGCCATGCACAGCTCTGCCTTTTCGACTCTAGGTCGTATTCAAACATCCAGGATTCGTCTCCGGTTACTACAGAGCTCAGAAAGTCCGGTTCATTTTTAATCAAATCCAACAATTCTTGACAGCGCAAAACTCTAAGTTCTTTCTGGTCTTGCGTCAACACTTTCGGCACAAGCTTCGCACAGACCTTACGCATTTGCAGATCCTCGGTCACTATCCCATGTACCACAAATGTGGACATGTGTAATGTGTCAGCAATTTGCTGGATGCTTAATCGACGGTCGGTACGTAAAACTTCGAGCACACGATCCACGTTCTCGTCAGTTCTGGCCGTTGTTGGGCATCCTGAACGGGGTTCGTCGGCGACCTCCTCCAGGCCCTCCTTGAACGCCTTGTGCCACTTCCCAGACTGTGATCTTGAAATGCAATCGTTCTTGAAGGCTTTTTGCAGCATCTGGAATGTTTCGGTTGCATTTTTTTCCAAGCCTCACGCAAAACTTTATGGCGTATCGTTGTTCAAGCGAACGCTCCATCGTGCTGTGTTACAAAAGTTGAAAACACACTTCAAGCGGAGGCATGTATCTCCCCTCACACTGCTCGAACTCAACTGACGACCGGATGGATTGAAAGGGCATATCCCTCCACCACATTTCTTACGGTTTTACCGTGCCGTCATCTATCGTCGCGTCACAATAACATTATGCTCATTACTTTCATAATGGACCCTGTATAAAAATACAATCGAATATTTTGTTTATGATTTTGCAATTAGGATTTTATAAATCCCATTAGGTCTTTAATAGGTCACTATAAAACAAAATAGAATTTTGTAAGAATCACATTGATTGTAAAATCACAAGTGTAAGGTAAATTTTATTTTTATACTAGCGGATGTACCCGGCTTCGCCCGTGTTTTACCCGAGTAAAGGTTTGTCTAACGAATCTCTCGATAAAGTGAACATTTCTTCCCGGTCTCTTGAAAAATACTTGATAAGTTGAATAAAATCAATATTAATCGGTACCCGAGTAAAGGTTTGTCTAACGAACATTTGTTAAAACAATTCTCTATAAACTTATAAAAAGAAATATATATATTTTGATAATTTGAAACTCGTAAATTTGAATCTCTCGATAAAGTGATCATTTTTTTCCGGTCCCTGTGTGCCGTGTCATTCTGAATTTTGTCTTTCCTAATTTTCTACATTACAAAATCATCGTTTTATCTAGTGAAAATTTTTTCCCGGTCCCTTGAAAAATACTCGATAAGGTTGAATAAATTCATGGTCGTTTATGGAAGATGGATTAAGTTCCCGGAGGTCATCTTGGGCAAGCTCCCGCGAGGCTTTTTTTCTTGTCTACTTGGCACAGCTGTGTCACCAATTCTGCCCTGATTGGTCGGTGGGTACTTGGACTGTCCTTGAACTTGTCCTTGGACTGCCGCCGGCCGGATGAATCCATTCTCGTCGCAAGGTGGCACTGCTTGCGAGTTAAAGCTACAAATAACTCTAAGGATATTAAAGATATTCAAGATATTATTTTTCGTAAACCTTTCCGGGGATATGCCTAATAATATCCCAAAATTTCACGGCGATTGGATGTACGGTTTTTGAATCTATAGAGTACACACAGACCACAGACAAACAGACAAACAGACAGACAGACATTCAATTTTATATATATAGACTAGCGGACGTACCCGGCTTCGCCCGAGGTTTTACCCGAGTAAAGGTTTGTCTAACGAACATTTGTTAAAACAATTCTCTATAAACTTATAAAAAAAGATATATTTTGATAATTTGAAACTCGTAAATTTGAATCTCTCGATAAAGTGAACATTTTTCCCCGGCCCCTGTGTGCCGTGTCATCCTGAATTTTGTCTTTCATAATTTTCTACATTACAAAATCATCGTTTTATCTAGTGAACATATTTTCCCGGTCCCTTGAAAAATACTCGATAAGTTGAATAAAATCATGGTCGTGAATCTCTCGATAAAGTGATTATTTTTTCCCGGTCCCTGTGTGCCGTGTCACCTGAATTTTGTCTTTCATAATTTTCTACATTACAAAATCATCGTTTTATCTACATATTTTCCCGGTCCCTTGAAAAATACTCGATAAGTTGAATAAAATCATGGTCGTTTATGGAAGATGGACGTAGTTCCCGGAGGTCACCCGCCCCCCCCGCTTGCGAGTTAAAGCTACAAATCTGCAAATAACTCTAAGGATATTTAAGATATTCAATAAATTATTTTTCGTAAACCTTTCCGGGGATATGCCTAATAATATCCCAAATTTTCACGCCGATTGGATGTATGGTTTTTGAATCCATAGAGGACACACACACAGACACATAGACACACAGACATTCAATTTTATATATATAGATATTGATTGTGAAAATTCGAAACTATTATAGACGCGTATGATTCTTTTAAAAATTAAACAAATATCTACTGCAGTAACTGCAGTGGAAAAAATTAATGGCAGGGCTTGGCTTTGGCTCATCAGTGGTGAACCCTCCCAACGGTTTCACCAAAAATATCATCTCCTTAGACCTCTTTGTTCTGTTACAGAGCAGAAAGAAACAAGCATCAAGTAAGTATTCCCAAAGGGAACAGCAGTCTTGATTTCCAAACAAAAGTCTGGTTATCTATGGAAAAGAACCTTATAGAATGTTTTCTAAGTTTTCCCACTATGTACCAAGGGTAGCTCTCAACCCTAAACTATATTATCGACTGCATTGGTTCATTCTTTGATGAGATCTACTCATCCCCACCGGACCCCATTGTGTAGCTTGAGATCTACAAACTTAACCCATATAGGAGATAAGAAATAGAGGCAGAATTTGAAAATTTGTTATTAAAATAAATTATATGTAAATGTCTTTGTTCGTTGGAAGGGACTTGTATTATATTTAACTCAAACAACTAGCTCTGGCTAGCAATTAATCCCAAGCGACATATGTATAAGTCAAATACATTTATGTCGCCACATACCATCGTATTGAAAAGTCGTTACAATTGACATTACCCCAAAGCTGCAAGACTTCAAGAAATAAGCATAAGATTCCCTAACTAGAAATTCCAAGGGTTAACTACCTCTGATTATAGCTAAACTAATTAGTTATGAAAATATGGCATAGAGAAGTTTATGAGGTGAATAACATTAAATTCTTAAGTAGTGCATCCTTTACATACTTTTTTTTTCAAATTCTTTAGACTTTCTTCTAACGTTACTTTGACTAATTAACTCTAAATTAAACACAGCCCTCATTAAGGCCTATTAATTAGGGCTTTATTAACTAACTCAATACTTAACATGGATTTTATATTCTAATAGTTAAACTAGGGATAGAGTGTGCTTGTGATTTGGTTATGTTTGCTTTCCAAATCAGTACAATTTTACATATTAAATGTTTATAAGAATTGCCCTAGAAACTATTCTTATCAAAATCAATAGTCAACTGGTCAAAATTTATTAAATTATATTCACAGAGCATATTTAAAATTATATTTACCTACAGACCTACTACTATTGTAAATTTAACAAAAAAGAAAGAGAGCGCCATATATATACAAGTAATGAAACTATGTACTTAACCAAGAATTCGTTTTAAATGCCATATATTTAAACAGAGTACAATAGTGGATACACGCATTCGATATTATAGTAGTATATTCAACTGAAGAAACCACTGGGAAATCTCACCATTGATGAGCTCTCCCATTATTTTTCTACTGTAGTAAGGACAGTAGAAGTTGCTTTTTTTTTATTTGTAAAAGAAAAAAATCGTGCTAAAATTGTTTAATTTCTTGTATATATATTTTTATATGTACCAAGAGAAGCTTCTCTTCTCTTCTAATTATCCATCAGAACGATTCACTTATTCATCACTCTATTAAAAACCTTTGTAGCGATGATAAAGTATGAGTCGCAACACCAGTTTTGGAAAATTCACAGACAGAAAATTAGACAAAACCCAAAATCATGGTATATAGATTGGTTTTTATTGTCTGAATTTGCCAAAACTGGTGTTTTGGCTCATTCCTTATCATCACTAAAAAGTGTTTACTAGGGTGATGAACAAGTGCATCGTTCTGATACATAATTAAAGGGAGAGATGCCTCTATTGGTACATGAATATCATTTTCCAGCAACTTTATGTTGTATTGCTATATATATTTAAAAACTTTAACACCTCTGTGCCTTTGTGTCCATTAGTCTGAAACAAACTATTCCAGCGCTATACAGTAACAATCTAACTAATTTACACACATTTTCACAATATTAGAACTTTAGGAATGGAAGATATTTTAGGAATAAAATAACGCAAAAAGAACATTAAAGTAAAATCGAAATAAAAATGTAAATCGATACCGAATTGAAGTAACATCCAAGGGAGTAAAATCCAGGTAAAATAAAACATAAGTAAAACCCAGGTCAAGTGAAATTCAAGTATGGTAAAATACAGCTAAAATGAAACTCACGTAAAATCCAGCTAATGTGACATTCGAGTGAAGTCCAGGTACAGTGAAATTCAGGTGAATTAAAATTCAGGTCAAGTGAAATCCAAGTGAGGTAAAATAGAGGTACGGTAAAATTCAAGTTATAATAATTTAGAAAATAAGGACAATTTAATAAAAAGTTCCAATTTGTGAAGGTTGTGGAATATTTCATAAATAAGATATAAAATTAGATTGATCAGAGAGCAGAAATATATATATATATATACTATCGAAGCAGAAGAAATTCTAATTTATCTAGCAAGTTTTCGTGACTAAAATATCTATGAATTTAGAAAAATATATTTTGACCAAGTTACCGTTTAATGTTTATATTTCAGTCCTAGGTATCTTGATTTTTGGTACGCTAAAGAAATCCGAGTTAAACACCAATATAGAGTATCTTGTTTCATTTAATTTTATATAAACAACTTTGAATTTCAGGGATATTTATTTAGATGGTAATTTTAAATGATTACTTCATGTATTTATATTAGTTTTGAATATTTAAATATGTTATGATACATTGGCGCGCCATCTATTATGAAAATTTGAAACTATTATAGACGCGTATGATTCTTTTAAAAATCAAACAATTATACTGCCTCTACTGCAATGGAAAAATTGGCGAAACCGCTGGGAGGGTTCACCACTGATTAGCCAGGCCCTACCCATATTAATTTTATTTTTCATTGCAGTAAGGGCAGTAGATTCCGTTTATTTTTTGAAAAGAATCATACACGTCTATAGTAGTTTCGAATTTTTATTTAAAAATGTAAAATAGATTTTTTAAAGTTTCAAATGGTGTGTCGTTATATAAATTAGAGCTTGTAAATTTTACTTGGTAAATTTTAGCAAAATTTTGGTAAAATTAAATCTCTCAATGTTTCATTTTTGAAACGAATTATTATACAATTAATATTAAGCCTCTAAGCGTGTGACTCAATCCACCTTGAGCTCACGTTCTATATATCTAGGCCCACCTCTATATATCTTGGCTTGGGTACCTCACGCTATTAACAAAATCAACAGCAACCAACGAGCAAAGTATATTCTTTGTTACCATTTGGCTATATTTATTGTTGTAACAAAAAATATTTTCTGCTTGATTATCTTGAGGATTATGCTATGGATATGCAGTCGTGGCAATAATAATTAAAATAGTTTTGATCAGTAATTGCTTTAATTGAGCTTATGGAATATATATAAACATAATTTAATAAAAGTACTTCCTGGCTTAAGAATAAAAAAAACTTATTTACATAATTTACAAACGGTTTGAGCCGGCCATCGAGAAACAACAACAATCGGTTTTATATAGGGAAGGTCCCGACATCTGGTGGTAGATATACCAGTATATACAGAATATATGAATCTATGAAATATAATTTTAAATAAAATATTTTTATATAACATATATCGTCCCTACAACTGCAAACTATCGAATGTGAAAAATTCAATTTTGAAGGAGAGAGAAATGAAGAGACCATGTGGCCTACCCTCAGTAGAGGAAGGCATTGAAGGAGGGAGAAATGAAGAGACCATGACATGGTCTCTTCATTTCTCCCTCCTTCAATGCCTTCCTCTACTGAGGGTAGGCCACATGGTCTCTTCATTTCTCTCTCCTTCAAAATTGAATTTTTCACATTCGATAGTTTGCAGTTGTAGGGACGATATATATTATCTACATTAATAAAATGGAAATTTCATAAGTGTTGTTCACTAAAAACTTTCGTTACAATGCATCAATTTCGACCAAATTTTCAACATTTATGTAAAACGAGATGGAGCAGGTTTTGCTTAACATCAAAATATTTTTCCTAACTTTAACATACATAACTTTGCTATTATCGATAAAATACAAAATAATTCAACAGAGTTAAAGTGTTTACACTTTAGCGCTTCTTTGAAAATTAGTTTTAATCTTTTTTATATATATTTTAATAACTTTTATACATGGTAAGATACTTTTATTTTATAGTTTTCATATTTTATACCAAAAAAAGTTGAAGCCTTACTTGATGAGATCAATTTTATATTTTAGATAAATTTTTAGGCTAATTTTAATTTATTTCTTTTTTATTTTATATACAGATTATATATGCTATTTCTAACTTACGTGGTTAGTATTTTATAAGACTAAGGTTATTTATATTATTTTTTACAAAAAAAGATTGAAATTTCATTAAGGTGCTCAATTTTATGTCTTTTTGAGGACCTTAACAAAATTTTAAATTAATTGTTTAGATATTTTAATAACAGATTATTTATGGTGTTTTCCACTTATATGGGTTGTTTTGTAAAAAAAAATTGGGTTATTTCTTTTTTTTTCACTAAAAAGCTTGAAATTTCATTAATGTGCTCAATTTTATGTCTTTTTTGAGGACCTTAACAAAATTTTAATTAATTGCTTAGATATTTTAAAAGTAGATTATTTATAGTTTTTTTAACATATAGGGGTTGTATTTTGTATTTTAGAAAATTATTTCTATTTTTTAGCTCAAAAAAGCATGCTTTTTCATTGCCGTATCCAGCGGTTGGTCTATTTTTGAAGCTTTTTAATGATAACTGGTTTTGTACATTAATTTTTTGGTAATAATATTATGATTTTAGTTTTTTTAAATCTTTTTAACATATCTGAAGGTTATTTTGAATAAAAGATTTAAAAATTTTGATTTTTACCTCAAAAAGACAGGAAATTTTTATGCTTAGTTTAGAAATTGCTGGTTTTGAAGCTTTTGTTATTAATCTCAATCTAATTTTTTTTCCAGAATATGCCATACAGTTTATTTATTATATTTTCTACATATATGGGTTGTATCTAAAAAATAAGTTATTTATATTTTTAAATAAGCAAGGGATTTCTTTTACGAATTCATTTATTTGTCTTTTTGAAGTCCTTTTTCAATTTTTTTTAAAGATATTTTAATTTATTTGATTAAATATTTTATATTTAGATTATTTATAGTTTTTTTTAACATAAAGGGGTTGTATTTTGTATTTTAGAAAATTATTTTTATTTTTTAGCTAAAAAAAAGCATGCTTTTTCATTGCCGTATCCAGCGGTTGGTCTATTTTTGAAGCTTTTTAATGATAACTGGTTTTGTACATTAATTTTTTGGTAAAATAATATTATGATTTTAGTTTTTAAAAATCTTTTTAACATATCTGAAGGTTATTTTGAATAAAAAATTTAAAAATTTTGATTTTTACCTCAAAAAGACAGGAAATTGGTTGGTCTATTTTTGAAGCTTTTTAATGATAACTGGTTTTGTACATTAATTTTTTGGTAATAATATTATGATTTTAGTTTTTAAATTTTTTTTTAACATATCTGAAGGTTATTTTGAATAAAAAATTTAAAAATTTTGATTTTTACCTCAAAAAGACAGGAAATTTTAATGCTTTGTTTAGAAATTGCTGGTTTTGAAGCTTTTGTTATTAATCTCAATCTAAATTTTTTTTTCAGAATATGCCTCGCCACAGCCGACGTTTACTTGGTAGGAATACGGCTGCTTCCAGGAGATATAGGAATGCTAGAGCTATTGAGACACCACTTCAAAGTGAGACGCGTCGTGCGCTTCGCCGTCTTAGGTATTCTCAAGCCCGCGTCGCAGCTACACAAACTATGCAAGTTCCTGTTCAGCGTATTCAGCTTTGGACTCATAAGCCTTTTTCAGGTTTGCAGTATAATGCCCATATTGATTATAAAGCTGATTCATCTGTCGATGTCTCGGGTATGCCAAACTTAAAACTATATATTCAAATTATTCTACTTAGCTCACGAACAGCGCCCTCTATAAAAGATTAGATTAAATTAGGCTGATGCAAACAAATAGATAATGCTAATAACAAACAATTATAAAAAAAATCTTATCTGAATATATATCACTCGGGTAGATATGCACACGGGTCAATCCCGGGGCGAAGCCCGGGCCATTCGTCTAGTATAACTATATGAACCAGGCCATCCCATTAATTTTTCATTGCAGTAAGGGCAGTGGAAAATTGTTTAATTTTTAAAATAATTCTACATTTTGGACCATGCTCCAATGGCCCCCGATTCTTGCAAAAGTTCAACCCCACCAGCGAATGCAAGTAACCAAACGGGGCTCTGGCACATTTGTAAGTGAAAAGTCGAACTGCTTTTCACATGTATAGACATGTGGTGAACTTACAGTAAAAGCAGTCGCCAACTTCTACCCACCATGATTAACATGGCCTGTACCACGTGTACTAGGGATAAGCAAAAAAAAAACATTTTGGACCGCTGGCAAAAATAAATCTCTGGACAAGACACCACCACCACCATTAGAAGTCCCCTTTTTAAAGAGCAACCTATAATAGAGAAATTTCATAAATAATTTAAATAATAACTATTCACAGTAATTAATACTAATTATTACTATTACGTCACGTCCATACTGTCCGCGATGTCTTTGCTATCTAAGACATATAGCGGACCTAACAGCTGAAGACACACATTTGTAAACTAATACTTGGTAAAATATATTTAACATTTATGATTGTGTGTGTGTGTGTGTGTACTATATATATTATATGAGGCACTAGCACGCCATCTGTTATGAAAATTCGAAACTATTTTAGACGCGTAAGTTTCTTTTTGAAATTAAGCAATTTCTACTGCCCTTTCTGCAATGGAAAATGTTTAATTTCAAAAAGAAGCTTACACGTCTAAAATAGTTTCGAATTTTCATAGATTGTGTACACCATTCGGGATGATTGTCAAGATTTTTGTTCACTGGTGTGTCCGTAGAACATACCAGACAGAGTTCAAATATACGCTTTATCAGTAATGAAGAAGGAATAGAGACCAGCGATTGAAGAAAACCAGCTATATGTCGGAAGAGTTATATGGTCTTGGAGGAAAATCATCACATTTGTATTAATGTTCGCAAACCAATTTTAATTTTTTTAAATTTTATTGTCATCTATCGATAAAATTAGCAAAATATAATTTACTGGCGATATGTTTCTTTTCAATGATATCATCAATTTTAATTTGTTTAACACTTGAAATGAATAGATAGTGTTTACATATATGTGGCAATATAATAATAAGGTGGGGAAAGAGAAATAATCACACCACAATTTGGTAGATGAACCCAGACAATCCAGAGAGAGAGATGGGAGAAAGCCGTGCCCGGCAACCGCCGGGCGGCCGTTTGTGTCGCACACAATGCTCAACTGTCCCCAAAGTCCCGAGGTGTTAAGTGACGGACCCCAGGAGCCCCTTGGAATGTCGTTGATGTCTAAAGTGACACCCTTTAGCTGCCCATCTCTCTCTGGGTTGACTGTAGTTTTGTTTTATTATTCCAGGAAGAGTATATATTATGACATATATATATGTAATCTTGGCTGAATTTGGTAAATTCGACCGATGCCGCCCTTATACTGATGAAGGCCGAAATAATGCTATACACGCTTTTTGTATGAAATTTCCGAAACTGGTGTTGTGGATCATTCTTTATCATCGCTATAGTAAGGCTTTTTACTTGGGTGATGCACAGTGCAATCTTCCTGATGATCATTTAATGTGAAGGGTGTCTCTTTTGGTACATAAATCTATGTGTGTGTGCAGAATGTGACCCTATAGATGATACGTGTTCCTATTGAAAACCAAGGAAGAACTTAAACCACATGGTGTTTCCAAGCACTGGTCCGAAGTTGCTTAATTTCGGTAAACCAATATGTTTTCTCTCGGGAATTTACACAGTTATTCTATGAGCAGAAGCTTTTGGGAGAGACTAAAATAAATTACCATTAAAACATTCAAAATGTAGAAATATTTGATCTTCTGCTATGATTTTTTTCTGTTTATTCCTAGTACAGGTGTTACAGGCCATGGTAAGTGAACCACATGTCTACACATGTGAAAAGCGGTTCGACTTTGCACTTATAAATGTGTCAGAGTCCCGTTTGGTTTCTTGCACTCGCTGGTGGAGTTGGAATTTTGCAAGAATCGGGGGCTATTGGAGCATTTTTTTAATCAGAAAAAAAAGTGCTCAATGCGGAAATCGAACCCGGCTCGTAGCGGTCGAAAACCAACGATTTAAGCCATTCTTCCACCCATCCTCTTTCTGCTATAATAACAATAATTGGTGCCTGTTAGGCCTTCGTTTAAATAATAACAATAAACACACATAGTGTGGCACTTTTTCAATTCGCATACTACCCGCCATGTCCACGACAAACATTTAAAAATATAATCCATCGAAATGCTCGCTGTGTTACACCTTACTAATCACGGTAGATTGTAGCTGTAGGTACTATAAGTTCCAATGTAAAAAGATTGCACTTACACAGTTCCATAGGTCCAACTACTCTTTTGTGGACTCGGATCATTCAATAATATAAGGCGTGGTATCGATTTAAATTACATCAGGATGTGCATAAAATGCTGATTGATATATCTAACTGCAAAAAGGCAAAATACCAGAGAAGATAAAAACGTTATAAAATTTAAGAATTCCTAGTTAAGAATAACTCCATAAAGGAGAACCAGCAATATGGCATCATACATAAGATTCAGCCAAGATACACGGCCTAGGACGTCTACAAAATACTAAAAGTAAACCCCAATAGATATCAAATCTAGTCTACTCTTTATCAACTAATATTAATTCGTTTCCTCAAATTCATAAGAGGTACGATTATATATTGAAAAGATGATTAAACAATACAGATAACACACACAAAGCTTTATTAAGACTACCGGCCAATACAGATGACATCAGAAAACCTCCGTTTAGACATTAAAAGAATGAACAAAGTGAAAAGAAAACGTGGTGTAGTATGATATTAGAAAAAAGAACAAGATTAGCAGAACCAATAGGAAGTAACCATAGAGTTAGCTAACGAGAAGAAATAACAAGAGAATAATATATATATATATAAATAAACCATACACATATATCATAATATTCACCTCAAAAATAATAATATAAACTTATCTTACTCATTATATTTCTTTTTTTTTTTCTTCATATAAATATATATATGAAAAATAGTACAAAAAGTAATTTGTTACTTTAATCAGGTGGATAAATAAAGAAAAAAGACATTTCCTGATAGTGCAACTGAAAGTTGGCGAAAGAGAAAGGATGGTGCAAGTCATCAGCAACTTTTAGTTGCATCAGGAAATGCCATTTTTCTTCATACATACATATATAGGGAAAAAAATGAGTAAAATAAAAAGGATTAGAAATATATTTCAAGAACAAGAGAAAAGATGAAATTCTGTAGTAGGATTAGATAAATGAAATGACAGAATTTATGGTCGCTAGTAATACACAGCCAAGATTTCCACTCGCCCCAAATCAAATATGAAACATAAAGAGAGAGAAGAACAAGAAATATGGCTAAAATAAAAAATATCTTAGAATTGTTCTTTAAGGTGAGGTAGCATAGTGGAATTGATATGGAGCTTGGCAAATCGGAAAGATTTACTAAGGGACCTATATGTCATAGGCAAACATAGGTGGTATTTCCTCCCATTTTTGTGTACTTTGTGGGTGAGCACTGCATCAAGTAGGATCACACCTTTCTCAAATTGAGAAATATTTGCCATTCCCATATTGTATACGAAGTAGAGTCATGATAATCATGGCGGATAGAGTTACGACGGAGTTTACACAAGTCTGTATGCTATATGTCTACGGAGACGGTTGAAACCAAAATTTTGAACTTGTTAGTGAATTTTACATTTATATATTTTTCTAAAAGCAATTATTCATTTTCCCTGCGTGCATTATTCGTCTCATACAGCAAATCTCTCACCTAGCGGGACCGGCCACTCGACCTGTTTTTCGGGCAAGGACTAGATGACGCGATCATAACATCAATTCATAGGTTTGTCCACAGTCATAATGTGAGTTCACGGGGACACTTCTTATTACCTCGAGGAGAGCTCTTCGGCGTTGAGGAAAGCTAAGTGAAATGTTTCTTTCAAAGTTTTTCTTTTATTTTGCCGAGATTTCGAAAATTATTGTTCTTCCACAGGAGATTTCTCTTGATGTAATCAGGATTTCAGAAGCAGACAGAAGTCGCGAACTGCTCCATTTGGTCTTCAGACCTAACGTATAATGGTGGCTGTGTTGATCAGAATGTTTCCATTATGATTGAAATTTCGGTAGATTCCTTGGACCTTCTAGGGTAAACGTATTGAATCCGAGAAGGATGATTGTCTGAATATTTTAGAGATAGTATAGTGTTGGATCGTTTTAAAGACAACTTTCAGATTTATAAAATTAATTTATTAAACGTTAAACATTTTAGATATAGAAAGAGAATCGAGTTAATTACCTCGTATTTACGGCAACAAAAGAATCATCTAATTTACATATATCGTTCTAACCAGATTCAACTTGTGCAGAAACAGACTACAAAGAAAAATAAACAAAATTAATTGAAGAGGGTAAGTTCCTAACTTTTACAAGCTTTCACACTCAAAGAATAATCATTTTCCTGCTTCATATAGACATGGTGGGTAGAAGAAATGATCGCTATAATATGTCTTAATGACGTATATACATTAAGAGGAATTCAAAGTTTTTCACCTTCAAAAGGTTGACGGAAAAAAACTTGGAATTTAGATCAAATTAACACTTGTCGCATATAAAGAATGATTGAATTTAAATTTTTAAAAAATTCAAAAAAAGAGTAGGTACAGGTAAATTTGCATTTTCATAAATATTTAGGCTATTTTTTAACCTGTGTATTTATGATTCATAATATTACACTAGTTACTTCTGGATGCAATAATTTTTATTTTCCCAAGTGTATTTTTAGTCATAGCTAAAATATAGCTATTTACTATTTTATTAAAAAATGTGGTTATTTAATAAACTATTAAACACTTTTCGTATTTATAAATACCTTCTAAACATAAAATGTGTTTAATGAATCCAAACAGATGTTGTGACAGTAAAAGACTTTCAGAACTTTTTTCAAGGTTAGTACAATTTGTGGGATGGAGCACCAGGTGTCAAGCGGCTTCTTTTTCCTTTTTTTACTTGAAGCGTTGGTTTAAAAAAGCTCTTCACTAAAAGAAAAAAAAATCTTCATTTGAATATTGGCGTGATGTGAAAACTGACCAATAAGATTGAAGCAGACGATGCGTCAGAAATCCGCGTAAAGACAAAGAAAAGTGGGCGGGAAAAAGCAGACGAAAAGTCGTAAACTACAGCCGAACATTAGTGACAAAGAAAGAAGTTATATAAGAATATGCAAAATATATGGAAATGAAGAAATCCTGAATCCTTGAAAAATGTTTTCTTTTTAAAGAAATATTCTTCTCTTGTGATATAAATAATATCTTTGAATTTGAATAAAAACTTTGTTGAATATCTAGTTGTCTATAATAGTTATTTGAAAGATTTCAGCAATATCTTAAGTGGCATTTCCCATAAACACCTCTATTTTCTAAACTTATTTTCGCCAATCTATTTCCTTTGAAATTAACTTATTAACCCGTAATTACTGGCGTTCGGCTTGAAAGGCCGTGTGAAAATTTAAAATGTTTGCGAAATTTTCAAAATGCAATATTTTTCATCAAAATTTTAGGTAGCTTAATAAAATGCATTTATTTGAAGAACTTTTCATTTTAAGAGAAATCTATTTTGTATATCCCGAGTTATTAAATCAAACGGCCTTTAAAGCCGAGCGCCAGTAATTACGTCACTGGGAATTTTAGCGCCCCCTATTATTGGCCGTTTCACTTTTGGTTTTATAGACGTTCAAACGCAACAAATAAGTTGAGCATTCGTTTTTTATTACTCTTGTTTCAATTATATGCATTCTAAATTGTGTTTTGTGATTGTAATTTTGTATAATATAATAGAAGTTCGGTTCCACTTTTGGTTTTTCAAAAAACAAAAATTTGGTACCCTATGTCCCTAAAATTGGAAAATATGTTATATTACTCTCCACAATGCATTTGACCACAACAATTGATCAAGAAACTGCTGAACAATAAAAGCCCGAGATAATCACATTTTATAATATGACCAAAGGTGGTGTAGATGTAGTTGATCAGACATGTATTCAGTTGGAAGAAGAACCAAAAGATGGCCCTGTGTTTATTTTTCAACTTTTTTGGATGTGGTTGCAATAAATTCAGCAGTAATTTATAAGGCTGTCAAGCAAGACGGCGGAATGGCTCGAAAAGATTTTATAAAGCAGCTTGCTCTACAACTAATGAGAGATGCCTTGAATATGAGAAATCAAGCCAAATATTTGTCAAGAGATCTGCAAGTATTAATTCAGAAGCATGCTGGAACTTCATCACTTGAGGTAGGCAAATATTTATTTGATATTCAAACGAAATATCAATAATATATGTTATCTAGGAATCCACAAGCGGCAGTCCTTGGTCCAAAAAACGCAAAAGATGCTACCTATGTAAAAAAGATCGTCGAACTGAAATGCAATTCAAAAAATGCAAATAACCAATCTGCAAAGATCATTCTATTGAAATATGCTTGAATTGTGCACCTAATCTTGAATAAAATATTTCAGATAGAACTTTTTAGAATATATTTAGAGTATTTTTGATAGAAAGAGTTCCTTGTACATTTTCATTTAATTTTGTTTAGAGCTCTGTTTATTCGAAAAAAAAAACAAAATATTTATTCTTTGGAAATTATGTGTATACGTTTAATTTCTTTTTTTATTTTATAAATAACATGGTTTATTATTGATTTTAAAAGATGGCCTGAGAGGCCGAACGCCAGTAATTGTGTAAGGAAAATAGGCGCCAGTAACTAAGGGTTAAGGCGTCTGCTTTCTTATCCTCTAAACATTTCATTTTCCGTATCAATAATTTAATTATATTTTATATATTCGATTTCATAAAAATTTAAATATTGTCTAATGACAAGAGTCATAAAATCATGAGTTATAATTCTTCTCCTAGAGCTATCGTTTTACTATAATATACTTCATAAATGTTAATATGTATATAGATATATAGTTTCTGAGTTATTTTCTTGCTGATTGGTTTCTTCTATTTTCCAGTACTCATTTTATTCACACTATAAAGATCTACTTCCTTCTATAACAGCAGAACAATATTTGATCGGAGATTTCCCATTACCAGTCAAAAGATGTATCGCACAAATAAGAATACTATTTTCACTGTTAAAAAAAACACGATAAAATATTTAGCTCAACTGCCCGAATATCTCCATTAAAACAAAATCACTGAAATTACGTTATTATTCCAGGCAGTCCTTGTGATCGGATATCTTGACAATGATACAAGTTACCCTCGCTGTTCGGAAGAACCGCAGACAATGGATCATTTCTGTCATTATCTTTTTCCTTTAAATTCAAATGTCCTAAAATATGTAAATATGCAGATATGTATATAAACAATTCATCTTATACATTTTCTATTTTTCTCCTGTGGAAGAACAATAATTTTCGAAATCTCGGCAAAATAAAAGAAAAACTTTGAAAGAAACATTTCACTTTATGATTTCGCGCTTTTTATGAATTATATAACTCAAGACAGTTGATAATTTCTGCTTCAGAAATACAGATGCCTTTAAACATAGGATACAAACGAACCCTCTCCTTAAAATGGTCAATCTTACATCTATGGCTAGTCTCCCAAACTCTACCTTAGCATGGAACTTTCTGTTCAACTGGTTTTTCTCAGTAACCCATTGAACCCCAATGATTATACTGCTAAGTTCTACTAGTGAGCTGAACTGTCTGGGTAGTTCTTCGCCCCAGGAACCATCCTGATTATTCTATGTGTTCGACCATATCGTTGCAAATGTGACCATATCTGTCTTTCAGTTTCACTGCTCTTATTAATGTCCTGATTTCTTTAGCGACTCCATTAATATCTTGAGTTATTTAGTTCTCCAGTTTTATTTTTGCGTCTATTCAATCATCCTGAGTCTTCCAACCCTTTTATTTTTGTCTATTTCACCCTCCAGAACTTTCTGTTCAACTGGGTTTTCTCAGTAACCTATTGAACCAATGATTATACTGCTAGGTTCTACTAGTGAGCTGAACTGTCTGGATAGTTGGCCCAGGAACCATCCGGGTTATTCTATGTGTTCGACCATATTGTCGCATATATGAGCCATACTATCCTTTAGTTTCACTGCTATTGTTAAGTTCCTGATCTCTTTAGAGACGCCATAAATATCTTGAACTACTTAGTTATCCAGTTTTATTTCGCATCTATTCAATCATCCTGAGTCTTACAAGGTTTTAATTCTACCCATTTCACCCTCCAGAACTTTCTGTCCAAATAGTTAAATAAATATATTACTTCATCTTCAATTTTACTGTTTTGTTTAATTTCATAGACCTTTCTAAAGTAGAGAAGTTATAGAAACTACGCCTCTTATAGCCACCACACTACTATGTTCCATCTATTGCATTTCTTTGAAACGTAGCATATGGGTTGTAAGACTTTTCGAAACATCAGATTTTGACACCATACATGAACACCTTAGTATCAAGCTTTGTGTGCTCCTCAAAATTCCATAGTTAAATCGATTTCATGAAGTCCCATAATTTAATTTCATAGGAAAAGAAAGTGAATAAGAAAGATAGCATGGTGTGAGAATAAGCATATTCACAATATACAATTTAACATTGCAAGAAGAACAGCCTACACCACTCTGATGAGTGCCAATAGCCAGAAACACTAATGTGAAAAAAATTGCCTATCTCCCCAACGAATATAAAAAGACAACCGGCGACTTCAAAGACTTTAAACTTCTTTAAGTTTTGTCGATTAGTGTATTTTATATATATTAATCATAAATTCACACATCGTATATGTATTGTAAAAAGAAATATATTTTCAAAGTATAAAGTATATATATATATACTGTTCTAAAAGCCTATGTCCATAGTTTACTCAAATACCATTTCTAAGATTCTACCCTTCAGTGTAGCATATAGAAGCAGATTGATCCAATACAGTATTAGAGCTCTAAAGAAGCAGTCTGGTAGATTAAATTGGCGAAACAGCTGGGAGGGTTCATCACTGATGAGCCAAGTTCTCCCAATAATTTTTTTTTTCATCTCAGTAAGAACACTAGAAGTTTGAATTGTTTGTGAAAAGAGACATTCGCGTCTTAATGTCTTCATTCGTTATATATAGATGACGTATTATTGCTTTATATTAAAATATTAAGTATTGCTTCACAATTCCAATACAGAAAAATGATGTGTGGAGAATCTATGACCTGAGCTCACGTGATTTAGTTTAAATCATAAAAAATAAAGATAGGCGAGCTGCACCTCGATATATTGTAAAAATAGATTTTTTTCTCAAATCCAATAAATGCTAATACTTTATATATTTATATTATAATTATAAAGGAAAAGTGTGCGCCATCTGTGTTTAAAATTAAAAACTATTTAGGGCAATTGTTTCTTATTTAAAATAAAGCAATTTCCTGATATATATATATTTTCCTATTGCAGTAAAGGAAGTAGGAAATTGCGTTATTTTAGAAAATGAAACAACTGCGCTAAATAGTTTCTATAATTTTAAAACAAAAGATGCATTTATACTCATTTATCTTTGGCAATTGCTAGACATGTGATATACTTTCAAAACAGTCCTAAATCCCTAATCATCAAACTTATCATAGGTGTTCCATATATAGTTGATATAAAAATATATATATATATATGTTATATTAAAATATTTTATTTAAAATTATAATTTCATAGATATAAATACTCTGTATAAATCGACCGCCAGAGGTCACGCTTTCTCTATAAATACTTATTGTTGTTGTTCCCCGTTGGCCGACCCAAAACTTTGTAATTATGTAAATAATCTTTTCATTTTTTTATTCTTACGCCTTAAGCCAGGCGGTACTTTTACAGAATTATGTTTATCTTATAGCTCAATTGAAGCAATTTTAATCTATACTATTTTTATTATTTTACTTTCAAGAAGATTCACGACTGCACCACCAAAATTAAGATAATCTCAACAATTCTATATACAAGCAGCATCTCATCTTTTCTTTATATAAGATATATATATACCCGTTTTATTTGCAACTTACCAAATGACCCAGGCAACGTCCGGGTTTTACCCGATTAATGTTTTTATTCAAATAATATTCGTTAAAATTAATGGATGTCACTCTTGCCAAACGTCCCGCTCCACCAATCCCCCGTCGCCCCACTTGGTCCATCCTTCCTCAACTTTACTTCTCGAAGTTACCGTAGTGTTAAAAGTCGTAACATACAATATGTAAATATATTTTTGAATATATGACTAGAAATGTAGATTTTTATTAAATGTATAAAATTATTATGTAAATCTCCCCTTGAATGTATATAACTTAACCGTGTTGTTTAAATAAATAGTTTCTTTTAGTAGAGCGAGAGCTTTACGGGTGTAGCCGCTGGGTTTTGTCTTCATTATTCTTGATCACCCGAGGCAGTCCAAATACAGTCAAGACTTTGGGTAAAGGTCTTACTTGTTGAGAGGAGGTTTCTTTAATTCGACCTGCCATACCTCAACATTTAGTGAAGCGCTGGTTGCGAGTGAAATAAGGAAAATTTGTTAATAACTTTAAAGATATACGAGATAGAAGCCTGAAAATTTGCCTATATGTTTTTCCAGATTCAACTCTATATACTGTAAAATTTCAGTCAGATTAGTTACGTATTGGGGATGTGTATATCCGACAAACATACATACATACACTGACTTATATAGGGATATATAACTTTAGTTATATAACACCGTTTTTTACAGGACAATGGATGTTGTAGCAAATTCTAAAACTGCATACATTTAAACACAGTATTGTCAATTTCATTTCAAGTAATTGCCATTTCTTTTAAAAATATTTTACAGAATTCCATCGATTAATAGCTAAATTCGAAACTATTATAGACGCGTATGATTCTTTTAAAAATTAAACAATTTCTACTGCCTTTACTGCAATGGAAAAATTAATGGGAGGGCCTGGCTCATCAGTGGTGAACCCTCCTAGCGGATTCGCCAGTTTAATCTACCATACCGCTTTTATATTGCATTTTTCGGTTTTCCTTTTATAGTGATACTGATGCTAAACTCTTGGAATGGGTATTTTAGATGAATTATGGACATAGGCTTTGAGGATAGTAAAAATACATACAATTATAAATATATATAATGCTTCGAGCAATCGCTCTTCCGCAAACATAAAATTGAGTGTTTATTAGAATTGCAGTAAGGGAAGTAGAAATTATTTAATTTTGGAAAAGAATCATACGCGTCTATAATAGTTTCGCATTTTCATAATAGATGGCGCGCTAATGTATCATATCTAAATTGTTTGCGTGCTGATTAACTAAAGAAGCGAGGAAATTAAAAATATCTTCTGAATTGATGTTGAAATAAATGTCAGACGAGACGGGGTTCGTTGACATCAAGTCAATGTCGCAATGTCGTCTGCTTTCGCCACGGCCATTTGAAATTGCTTCTTTATGCTCGTTTGGTAGTTTTTAACTCTTTAACAAATTTTCCTCTAAACTATCTTGGGAGGGTCGGTGGAAGTATGGTCTAAACCGTTGGTTTTTCGACCGCTACAACCCGGGTTCGATTCCCGCATTGGGCACTTTTTTTCAAATAAAAAAAAATGCTTCAATGGCCCCCGATTTTTGCAAAAGTACAACCCCACCAGCGAGTGAAAGTAACCAAACGGGGCTCTGGCACATTTGTGAGTGCAAAGTCGAACTGCTTTTCACATGTGTAGATATGTGGTGCATTTACAGTAAAAGCAGTTGCCTATTTCTAACCAACATGATTGTTATGGCCTGTACCACGTGTACTAGGGATAAAAAAAAATCTTCAGAATTTATTTCAATTTCAATGTTGAATATTTATTCAATATATACAGAATAATATCGATTTAACAAACTCTGGTATGAAGATATTTTTAAATAGTCCCCCCCATTTGAAAAAAATGAACCCTTTTTTAACGATTTATTTTTTTCGATTTAACGATTGATTCAAATTGTGTACCATTGATTGGCTATCGTTATTATCAATACAACGATAATATAAATTTTATCTTTTTAATTATTACATATTTTTCTAATTCTTTTTATAGATACAGTAGAACTTGGATAATTCGAACTTCTTTAATTCGAAAACCTCTTTAATTCGAATATTTATCTTGGTCCCTAGAATTTCCTATAAATAGAATTTCCGTTTTTAATTCGAATTTTTGGATAATTCGAATTTTTTATGGTCCCTTGGGGTTCGAATTATCCAAGTTCGACTGTATTATATTTTCCACTATACTTTAATGTTTTCCTATATCTTAGTGTTAAGATTTGGCTAAAAGGTCATTCTTTTTTTTTTCTCTTACTTTTTTATGGGGTAAGGCAATTTTTACTCTTATTCTATTTTATTTTGATAATAACAAATTCTGCGCGCGCGCTTTTAAACCATAAAAATTCTGATCACATTTATATTATCTTAAACCATTCTTCACTTCCCCAAGTTTCTACCTCTATGGGATGTGAAGGATCAGGAAAATGTTTATAAATTGGTGTCCTTACCATTACCGAGATTGTCTGATTTACAATAGGGATTGGTGTAGAGAGGGCCTCTCTGGACACGATGGATATATATCATAAAAACAAAGACGGCATATCCTGACCAGGCTCACATGAACATTTCTAGATGGCAGAGCGCCATCTAGTGGAACAAAAATAAACTAAACGTTTATTTAACTTGTTCCGTGATATTTGTCCAACCCAATTTCTTTATAAATCAAGAAAAGTCAACCACGAACGCGTTACGGACTATTGGCTCGCAATTAATAAGGATTTGACGCGCCATCTGTAGATAAAACCTTTGACTATTCAGCGCGATTTTTTCCAAATAAAATAACTTCCTACTGTCCTTACTACAATGGAAAATAGTGGGATGACCTGACTCATCAGTGGTAAACTCTCGTAGCGTGTCATCCAGTTTTATCTGTTTTATTCTATTCCATATGTAATTCAAATCCTACAGGAACTGCAATAACTGTCACAACACCCAACTCACTTCGGACCACATATAGAGTTGCCACGGCCATCCTTGCAGCCCTCTATATGGCAGACATCAATCCAGAAAAGGACATCCATACGGACAAGGTACCTCAGTTGGCCGGTATTGTGATCAGGATGCATGGACCGATCTGATCTGTTCCATGGACAAGACACCACCACCACCATTCATATATAGACCTGTTATGCAGCTATCACACAATGTATATTCTACCTAGGGCTTCTGATTAATCTTGATAATTCCACACTAACAATAAAATAACGAATTTCAACGTGGGAAGGTACTTTCTATTATAAATGCAGCTAGTGTTCGAGTGGTTCCAGGTTCCTTGAGAAGATTAAAACCTCGGAAGCTAACTAAATCAATAAAGCAAAACCCAATTATTACTTTTATTCTAAAATATACTTCACAGGTGCAATAACTGACTTGTAAAAGTATTCCTGATTTAAAGCCACTTGGTGACATTTGACTGACTTGAGGTCTACTCTTGGTCTGACAGTTTTGTACGTTGCTCCGAGTGGTACAGTGGAGGCTAGGACATCTATAAACGGAAATCAGAAGACTGGGTGTAAGGTAGCATTCGTGTAGCCAAACACTGTACAAATAACTGATAGATGAGCCAGACACTACCCCATTAAAATTCTGACTGAGTCCTTCACGCCTAGTTGAGCCGGTCTGGGTCATTTGACACCACTAGATAGTGCAGGGAGAGTTTCACAATCCACTCTTATTGGCGCCATTCTCTCTGAAACTTGGTAGTGAAATACGTTATCGATTTACACATCTACAACTAGGGATCATATCCCATATTGAGTGATTTTTTCTGAATAAAATATTGCTTCAATGTAATTCTTGTAGACTTCACCAGTGAGCGCACGTAACCAAACAGAGCAGATTGCATGTGCAAATGTTGAACTGTTTTCTACATGCCAAGTGGTGTACTTAGATTGAAAGAAGTACTTGTTGGCTAAACCTCTAGTGCGCTCCAGGTATCCGGATTAACTCAAGAAAGAGAGAGACTATACACCGTGATAACAAAGGCAATGTATACTTGGGATATAAGTACGGTAAAATACTATTTAGAAAATTTGAACTATTTTTGACACGTATTTTCTACTGCCTTTAATGCAATGATGAAATGATAGGAGGGACTGGCTCATTAGTGGTGAACCTTCACAGCGGTTTCGCCAGTTTAATCTACCGTACCGCTGTAATATTGAATTTTCTGTATTCCTTTTATCATTGCTGTAAGGTCAGTAGAAAATTGATTTATTTTTTTTTTTAAATAATACACGTCAAAAATAGTTCAAATTTTCTATAACAGATGGCGCACATTGTAAAAAAAATACTATTTCAATTTGATTCTTAGGATACAAGGCATTTAATGGGGTATGGATATTGGTAGTGCTCAACAAAATAATGATTAATATTGAAATCATTTTATTCCTATTTTTCATTATTGAAAACAATTTATAATAAAAAAAACCTTTTTTTTTTTTTTTAGCAATATATTAGAGATTTGGAAAAAAATCAGTAGGTTTGGAAAACCTTTCTCTCAATGTGTTGTACCTTTCCAAAAATTTTCTTCAATTCAATCTCTAGACTGCTCTACTATTGTACACGACTTTTTAACTTAGTATGCAAATTTTGAAAATTCATGGCAAAGTCATTATAGAACTTTTGGAAATAGGATTCCAGGACCTTATGTCAATATTATAAGGTTATCCCAAAGGTTCGTTAACATATTATGATTATGATTTATATTTTGCAGGTTTTTAAGAACTTTTGGGACAACCTTGTAATTTTGAAACTTGGTCCACCTGCTGATTGGCCACCCTTGATATAAAACATCAGAGATTAAATCATTCTTCTATTATAATTCTGTTATAATTTTAATAAGGTTACAAATATTACCAAGGTTGTCCCAAAAGTTTGTAAACACTTGCAAAATATAAATCATAATATGTTTACTGTTGGATCGGTGGTTCAATCAAATTGAGAATAGATTGAAATATATATAGGTTTTAATATATCTCTCTCACGAGAACATCAAGCAGGTAGTAGTACAAGTGAAAACATAACAGGAAGTGATGGAGAGGGCAGAGCGCCTCTAGTGGTGGTGGCTGGACGCTCCTCGAATGCTACGTCATCCCGTGACGTAGGTGCGCTGTATTTTTGAAGTAGCAGTTCAGCATTCCCCCACTTGCGACTTCAAATTCATCTGGAAACATGCATCTCTGTGCATCAATTTCTTTAAAGTCTTGGTTTGGATATCGGCCAGGTTCTCCTTGGTGTTGACAAACTGGACAACGATATCACCGGAGTTTATCTTATCTCTTGTGTAGTGGAACTGAACTGAGATGTGCTTAGAACGATTGTTCTCAATGTTATTCTTAGAGAAGTCTATGGCTGATCGATTGTCACAGTAGATTGTGAGTGGTTTGGCAAAGTGCGAGATAAATCCAAGATCAGACAGGGTTTGACCGAGCCAGACGGCCTCTTTAGCACTGTGACATAACGCTATATACTCCGATTCCATGGTAGACAACGAAACACATTGCTGCTTTTTAGATCGCCAGTTGATGACATTCCCATCAATAACTGCAACCATTCCGGAGTAGGATCTTCGATCATCTGTGTCACTCCCATAATCGGCGTCTGTGAACATTGCGACTTTATTGTTGTTTCCTTTGACATAGGAGAGTTCTAAGTCAATGGTACCCGATAGATATCTCAAAACATGCTTTGCAGCTTCCCAATGCTTCTTTCCTGGGTTTGCACAAAATTGGGAAAGTTTCGAAGTAGCAAAAGAGATATCTGGTCTAGTGCAATTGGACAAATACAACAATGTACCAATAAGCTTTGGGACAACCTTATAAATACAATTACAATACATATCTTAAAATTTGCATACTATAGAAATCAAAATCATAAAAAAATAGCAGATAGGTATGGATATAAAACTAGCGAAACAGCTGGGAAGGTTCAATGCCAGGTACCCCTAATTTTTATTTTCTCAGAATGTTATATATAAATTTAGAAAATATCAAATATACACCAAAATGATGTGTAAATACAATTATAGATGAAGCAAATTGATCTAATAAAGGAAGGGCATTTCTCCCTTTAAAATAAACGCAAAACCTGTGCGCCATCATCAACCGTCTCTGAAAACTAGAAGAATCCGATCGGTAACGAAGCTACATCAGCTTTGACAAAATCAGAGCGTCCTCCTGGAAACCATGGTGTCGGGCCACGGCTCTTGAAAGTCCAGGGCGGATTCCATAATATCCGCGAGAGATTCCAGAATTATCCAAAAATGTGTTCAGCTATGTAAGTTCTTCATTTACCTGATACTGGAGCCTGTGCAAAGAGGACTACCTGTGCTACCTACATATTTGTCCCTGTCCTCTGAACCTGAAGCGATTTCAAGATGATAAGCCTATTTATTTATTAACACAAAGTAATAACGCGCCATCTATACATATAAAATGAAAGGATTTAAGCACGAAAATTTATTTTATACACAATACAAACTCCTACTGTCCTTACTGCGACGAAAAAAGCATATTGGGAGAGCTTGGTTCATCAGCGGTGAACCCTCCCAGCGGTTTCGCCAATTTAATCCACCAGACCGCTTCTCAGAGCTCTAATACTGTATTGGACGACTCTGCTTATACACGCAGCATTGAAAGGTGTAATCTTTAAGAAAAATATGGAGATAGGCTTATAGGACAGTAGAATTACATTTAAATATTTGCATCGAACAATACTCTTTCGCAAACAATAAAGACAAGGCCAGTTAGGTATAAATTAATACAAAGCAATAACACGCCATCTATGTACATATAAAAATACATAAAAACTTATTTATTACTTTCGTTTATCAGTTAACAAATAATTAACATGTAGGTAAACCATTAATCTGATACTTTTCTATGAAGATTCAAAATGTATAAAAATATTTGACCAATTCGATCAAAAGCCCTAACTTGTTTATAACTAGAATTTCGCAAATTAAAACTATGAAGTATAAAGAATATAACAATTTACATTTATATAATGTAAACATACACTTTAAAAATAATCATATATTATATATTTAGAGAGCTACCATTATTAAGTATTATAACACACATAAAAAAAATATAACACATCATAACTAAGTAATAGTATATATTTTATCGTTTGGTCTCTTCTCCTACTAATATTTACCGAAATAATTTTTTACAAAATTGTTTAAAGCCATTGTTCTATTCTAACAGAATGAGTTCTTAATGTTCACATAAACCCGAATAACATTAATGCTTTTAACACATATAAGGTAAAGAAGATTAACAAAAATATAGTATTTTACCAACTGTAATTGTTTCCAAACACATATAAATTTAGCAACACAACTATTGTCCTACAAAGGCAATATATAATAAAAAGTATGATTGTCTAATATTTGTCTAATAATAAGGAATCTGGGTTTAATCTCTCCATTGTTGGAGCCATGATTTAATGGTCCATTAAGAAGGGAACGTCAATGTGTTTCTCATATGTGTGAGAACTCACTGATGGCTAGGGTGCTAATAAATCTTATGGGAGATCAAATATGGTTTTCATGAGCAAACTAAACAGAACTCTTAAAGGTCATTAAGATAGTTTATGGGAGGTGGTTTCTGTCATTTAAACGGGATGTTTTATCACAACCATGGTGAGGCCTTGGTACCTATGAAGTAGTTTGGCTTATGACCGGTTGGCCGCACCTTATCCCGTAGGATGGTACGTTTAGCCGCCCCTGTACTGATGAGGGTCATAGCCCGCAACCATGACTTTCAGGTTGTCTGAATTTTCCAAGGTTGGTGTCAATGACTTGCTATGTTGGTGTGTCGTGGCAATATCTTCATTGATCAGTATTCAAGGGTTCCTCGCAAAGCAACAAAACACATTGTTTTCGGGCATTTCTTTAAAGGCGTATAATAGGCGTATAAAAAGAAAAGTGTATTTTTTTTTACTCTGAGGAATATCATTCTTCCAGTATTTAAATATTTTATTTAAACGTTTATTTTAAATAGAAACAGTTAAGCACGACGTCGTGACAAAGTTACCTGGTACGTGCACACCCTGTAATTAACCTGTGTGTTCTCGGAGTGGCTAGTTAAGACGGGTTTATTTTAAATAGGAACGGTTAAATACGACGTCGTATCAAAGTTACCTGGTACGTGCACACCCTGTAATAAACCTGTGTGTTCTCGGAGTGGCTAGTTAAGACGGGTTTATTTTAAATAGGAACGGTTAAATACGACGTCGTATCAAAGTTACCTGGTACGTGAACACCCTGTAATAAACCTGTGTGTTCTCGGAGTGGCTAGTTAAGACGGGTTTATTTTAAAGAGAAACAGTTAAATACGACGTCGTGACAAAGTTACCTGGTACGTGCACACCCTGTAATAAACCTGTGTGTTCTCGGAGTGGCTATTTAAGACAGGTTTATTTTAAATAGGAACAGTTAAATACGACGTCGTATCAAAGTTACCTGGTACGTGCACACCCTGTAATTAACCTGTGTGTTCTCGGAGTGGCTAGTTAAGACGGGTTTATTTTAAATAGGAACGGTTAAATACGACGTCGTATCAAAGTTACCTGGTACGTGAACACCCTGTAATAAACCTGTGTGTTCTCGGAGTGGCTAGTTAAGACAGGTTTATTTTAAATAGGAACAGTTAAATACGACGTCGTATCAAAGTTACCTGGTACGTGCACACCCTGTAATTAACCTGTGTGTTCTCGGAGTGGCTAGTTAAGACGGGTTTATTTTAAAGAGAAACAGTTAAATACGACGTCGTAGCAATATTCCTGGTACGTGAACATCCTGTAATTAAACTGTGTGTTCTCGGAGTGGATAGTTAAGACAGGTTTATTTTAAATAGGAACAGTTAAACACGACGTCGTAGCAAAGTTACCTGGTACGTGAACACCCTGTAATAAACCTGTGTGTTCTCGGAGTGGCTAGTTAAGACAGGTGTCCGAATGGTTACATCACACCGGGGTTACTAACCATTGAACAATAGTACAACACACGGTGGTCTGACTCAGGAATAACAGCTGTAACTATTATTATAATAGACACGTGTCAGCTTCAGTTATAATTAAAGATAAAGAGGGCGTTTGATATGGCTTTGTTAGAGAGGAGTGGATTGATGGAGTTAGTTATCTCTTGTGAGAACTGCTGTCGACAACATCTAGCTATTACTTGAGGTGAATCACTCCTGACCCTAGTGGTGGTGGTGATGCCCTCTTCTATTAGACTTGTCTAAGATGGTCCTTCTAACCATTCCAAACTTCTGTTAATGCTATTTCTGGATATAGACGATTCCATTATGAATCTCTGTCGTCTATTGGGGATGTTGGAGCAATTTTACATATGCCATACTCTCTATAGAATCGAACGAATGCAAAACCAAATATGTAGGCGAAACTAGCAAACATTTAAATATAAGAATATCAGAACACAAACGAAATATCGACAACCAAGACAGTAGATCTTTAGTATACCATCATATAAGAGAAAGAGGCCATTCCTTCTCCTTATCAGAACCAAAGACCCATTACTTCAACATTCTCAATAGGCGACAGAGACTTATCATAGAATCCATCATATCCATAAATCACAAAAACGTTAACTGAAGAATAGACATTGCGGAAATTTATAATATACTATTCCCTGAACAATCCCATAACCTCTAAATGAAGATATCTCTTCTGAATAGCAAACTCGATAAGCACGGGCAATGGACGCCCGCGTTGATTCTGCATTCAAATAAGTGTAAACACCCTTCGCATTTGATTTTATTCCAACTCTAATAATATTAGCGATTTAATGTGAAATATTTTCTCCTGTGGAAGGGATTTCGGGCCCGAAAGCTCGAGATTTGTCAATTGAAAAATTTTAAAAGGAAACTTTTCCCTGGAGAGGGGCCTGATGTTTTTACTTTAACATTGATACAAGGGATTATTTCATCGAAAAGGATATTCGTAATTATCCCAAACACATACAGCTTTATTAAGACCATCGGTCTTATATAGATACACCACAGAAGAGAAGCATAGATGGAACTCCTATACTCCAGGCAACGCAGAGCCAACTGACTCCAGGTCCGACGCATGTCCAGTGGCCACAAAATCCACCGAGCAAAGATTAGCGTATTTTACCTTTCTTCGTAATCATCAGAGTTCTTTTTTCACGGAATATTATTTTTCCAACAGTGTTTCTCTCTTTTATTTAAATATAAATTTTAAAATTTCCGAAATTACAAAGTTTCAATTCAACTTGATAAGTTACCTTTAAAACTAAAAAGGGCTTAATTATATAAAATAAAACATTCTAAATAGCCAATTCACTTTCCAATTTTTGATGCAAATATCTTCAAATATGCATATAGCGCTTAATTAATTATTATTCCATTTCTGGACTTGAAATTAGTAAATTTAGATGGGTAGCACTATAATTATTTCAAAATTATAATTCTGAATTGCCTATTGCGTCTTATGTACCTTTAGATGTGATAAATTAAGAAATATTGGTTCATCCATTTAGAAGCCAACTCGGAGCAAACATACATACTTACTCAATTATACGCCTCCAATGGCCCCCATTTTTTTCAGGAGTCTAACCTCACTAGTGAAGTGCAAACAGGATTCTGGCATTTTGTAAGTACAAATGTCGAACTGCTTTCTACCTGTGTGTACATGGGATGCACTTCGAATAAAAACAGTCGTTAACTACCAACCATGATTATCATGGCCTGTACTACGTAAACTTGGGATTAGTAAGTAAATATTTCTACTGGATGGTCCAGTAGATATAGACATGACTAGATCATACAGGAACTGCAATAACTGTTACAACACCCAACTCACTCCGGACCATATATACCCGGCCATCCTTGCAGCCCTCTATATGGCAGACATCAATCCAGAAGAGGACATCGATACGAACAAGGCACCTCAGTTGGCCGGTATTGTGATCAGGGTGCATGGACCGATCTGATCTGCTCCATGGACAAGACACCACCACCTCGGTTGGTCGGTATTGTGATCAGGGTGTATGGATCGATCTGATCTGTTCCATGGACAAGGCACCACCACCTCAGTTGACCGGTATTATGATCAGGGTGCATGGACCGATCTGATCTGCTCCATGGTCAAGACACCACTACCACCTCATTTGGCCGGTATTGTGATCAGGGTGCACGGACCGATCTGATCTGCTCCATGGACAAGACACCATCACCACCACTGGATGGTCAATATAGGGTTTATATATATAGGTATACCATTGCCACCGCCGGGATTGTCAATAGAAGCTGGTGTAAACTGGGAGGTGACGAATGTGTAAATACCCATTGGAGAGAGTTGACATTCAAACCCTATTTATTTATCATCATTGTACATATATAAACACTATTTAAATACATTAAGAAATAAACATATATCTAAGAATATAATTTCAGCCTCACAGATTCCGATTCTTAAAAACCAGAATCAAGGATTTAGTAGTAAATGATGCTGTAAAAATATTTAAATAACTGATGAAGGTTCTCTACTGACGAACCAGGCCCTCTCGATAATTCTACAAGTATATATAATGCAATGGATGGATACAATGATATTTGATCAAAGTCTTCATTTTGGTTTGTATAAATTTTACAGGGCCACAGTCATCGTTCGGAGGAGATTAATAGAATCGCCGAATGTCGTGGTCCATTTGGATGAAAGAAAGTGAAGACTAAAACGAGGCTGATTCCACACTAGCCTGTTCAGTGATGCGCTAACCTATGCACGGTGGATTCTGTGGCTACTGGACATGTGTCGGACCTGGAGGCTGTTGTTGGATCCTGCGCTGCCTGGATTATAGGAGCTCCATCTGTGCTTCCTTTCTTCCTTTTTGATCTGCATAAGACCGGTGGTCTTAATAAAGCCGTATCTGTGTATATATATAATGGAGAGATGCCTCTCAAGGTGTATATATAAACCTGTATATTTTCATAAATTATTGTAGATTGCTGTTTATAATAGACCTGTATCTACAAATATTTATATTAGAATTGACAAGCCTCTTTTACAAAATCTAATCTTACTTTTATCTGATATTTGGTAACTCCTTCGAGATGTTTACATTCCCTTCCGATATGAGACTTGGAAAATATATCATTCATACCCCCCACTGAGAAATCTTTAAATATACACATACACAAAGCTTTATTAAGGCCACCGGTCTTATACAGATTCACCACAGGAAGAAAGGAATCATAGATGGAGCTCCTGTACTCCAGGCAGCGCAGCATCGAACAACAGCTCCAGGTCCGACTCATGTCCAATGGCCACACGTTCTTTCGTGCCTACTTCATGGTTAGCGAATCACTGAACAGGCTAGTGTGGAATCAGCCGCGTTCTAGTCTTCGCATAAATATACATAATCTCTAAACATAAATAATAGAAACTAGACAAAAGCAATAGGTGCACGGACCGATCTGATCTGCTCCATGGACAAGACACTACCACCAGGGCATATGCGCTCTATTTGACGGATATCAATAGAAAATTGTTAAAATGTAAATTGATAAGTTTTATGTTTTCCACACAATAAGTACAAACTCTCGCCTTAAATATAAGAGTGGAGAGAAGTAAGCGTGGTAACCTTCCATTCCAGTAGCACATGACCTTTTGACGACAGCTCAGCACAAACCGCTGCACCTTACAACCTGGCTTTCACATCTACCTGAGTGTGTACAGATAGAGATGCGTATGTACAATGTATATGTACTTGTATACATTTATCTATTATGTTTAACCTTCCTTTTATATATATATATATTCTATCGTTTGCTTCTTTTTTCAAGTATTTGAATGTATAGGCCGGAATTGTGTGTATAGAATTGAATACTAATATTTAACGGAATTTACTTTCTTGTTTTTAGATCTTGTTTAGAGAATCTGTATCTGTATCTTAATAAAGTCTTGTGTGGTTCTTCAACGTTGTGATTCCTGTAAGTAAAAGTGTTCTTATGTGCGATGCCAAAGCCAGATTACACGAAAAAATATTAATATATCTTAAAGAGCTTAAGAATTTCTATAGAAAGCACACACGCCTAGAAAAAAATGCGAACTTGAAAAATTATTTCGTACTTCAGCTGAAAAAAACAAACAAAAAAACAGGTATAATATGATATATTAACGCGTCATCTGTTATGATAATTCGAAACTATTATAGACACGTATGATTCTTTTAAAAATTAACCAATTTTCTACTACCCTTACTGCTATTTTCATTGCAGTAAAAACATGACAGTAAAAAATTGTTTAATTTTTTAAAAGAATCATACGCGTCTATAATAGTTTGAAATTCTCCTTAAAAACAACAGGTAATGTATAATACGCCTGAATTGCCAATGACATATAGGCTGGAGAGCATCCATAAAGTTCCGCTGAAAGCAGCAAAGAGATAAAAAGATCCCTGCGCCATTCGAGAGTTCAAGGCTAAAACCGCCGTCGGCGGGGTTATCACAGAGTCGAGTGATCACTTTCTCCACCGCTGTCTGTACATTGTTACAGAACTCTCTCGTTGAACCTATATAGAACCCATTGCCGAGTCCAAGACAACGATCAAATTTAAATATTAAAATAGTTTTATTGACACACACACATACATGTATAATATTGTAGCAAAGTATTTAATTTATTTTAACTACAGATTATGTTTATTTTTATATTTATATTTTGCTACTCTGGAAACTTCCCTCATTGCTTAACTTGTATCTTATAAATGTTGATGTTGTGTTTGTGCCTTAAATAAATTGCTGTGTCATCCTGATTTTCTACGTTGCAATATAATGAAAAGACGTGGAAAGGTCTGATTCAAAGGACTCCAAAGAAGGAAACGACTGTTGTGAGAGCCAGAAAGGTGATGAACACTGTCTTCTGGTATTCCCAAATAAAGGTTCGAATTGACTACTTCAAAAATGGAAAAACAATAAAGTAGAGATTATTATGTAACACTTCTAAATCGATTAAAGGAAGAATTCCATGCCTTACGTCCTAGAATATCTCGGGAAAAAAGTGCTTTTACATCACAATAATACCACGCCTCATAGGTCGAATATAGTAGTTGCCAAATTGTTCGAATTAATGTTTCCAGTTGGTCCCTCATTCACCTTATTCCTCAGATTTAGCCTTGTGCGATTTATACTACTATTCTTTTTATACTTATTCTACTTAAATCTGTAGAAATGGCTGGCAGGGAGTACATCAAATGGAGAGGTTATCGACGATGTAAATGGATACTTTGAGGACCTCGAAACATCAAACTGTTCCAAGGGGATCAAGAAATCAGAACATCGCTGGACCAGATGTGTGAAGTTGAATAAGGACTATGTTAAAACATCATATTTTCAAATAACAAGTTCATTTATTTTTTACCTCACCTTTCGAACAGTACATGTATATATAGGTTGGTGGCTTTTCATCTGGAATTTTCCAAAGCTGGTGTTGCGGCACATACTTCTCAACGCTCTGTACTAGGATAGTAAACAAAATATGATGTTCGAATTTATTTATAAAGAGAGAAGTGCCACCATCACATTTGGCACATGGATACCGTCCTCTGTCAATCCTTATTTATCCATAGGGTTGGAATTAATGTTAGCCGCCAGATTTGTTGACCATTCACCCAGTCTTCCCTCAACGTTGAGATAGCCAATTAGCTATCGCATATTTCTTAGCTCAGTAGTTATTTGATTTGTGTTCTACTAGATGGCGCTCTTCTATCTAAAATGCTCGTGTATGCGGTCAGGATATGTCTTTTTGTTTATATATATATGAAAAAATAATAGGAAAAAAATAAATATCCGATAGATGGCGCTAGCCATCAACAACTTTCAGTTGCACGATAATGAGATGCCTTTTTCTTAATATAAATATTTATATATAGGAATTTGACGCTTGGATTCCTTATTCTCTTCTTCAAATTAAAGATACTTCGGCCAGTAAATCTTTTTATTATCTCGACGTTTCGACAAAAATCTTTTGTCCTCGTCAGGAGCGTCAGTTTGTTCGCTTCTGACGAAGACAGAAGACTTTGTCGAAACGTCGAGATAATAAAAAGATTTACTGGCCGAAGTATCTTTAGTTTGAAGAACTATGAATGCCGACCAGGCAGCCTCTATCTTTATGATCCTTATTCTGTAATGGTGAAGCAGAGTTCGACTTTTTTATTAAATCGACGCAGTTTTAGGCTGAAGTATTCTCTCTGATGTGTAGTTGTAAAGAGGAGGTAGGAAGTGTTATCTATCACTTTCTCCAGTACTTATGTAAGTGCTATCTCACCCAACCATCCCTTTCAACGTCTCCTATCGCAGGACCTTTACCCAATTATTGATAAGGTGCGGCTTATCTCAGATAAGTTTTTATATAATTTCTTCTTTATTTCAATTTTGGAGATAAGAAGAGAATTTTTGTAACTTATATAAGTGATTGTACAAGTCACCTGATGTTTCTTAAACAAGACAGAGTCGGTCGTTGGTTGAAGTAATGGTTAGATAGGACGTAAGCTTTCGAACCAATGCTCTTTAATATGGCTGAAGGAGATTAATTCGTAAAAAAATAGTTTTTAAGAATATTTTATTAAAATAAAATAAATTTGTTTTGCTTATCTCTCTAGTACACGTAATACAAGCCATGATAATCATGGTGGGTAGAAGTAGGTGACTGCTTTTACTGTAAGTGCACCACATGTCTACACATGTGAAAAGCAGTTCGACTTTGCACTTACAAATCTTCCAGAGCCCCGTTTGGTTACTAGAATCGCTTGTGGGGTTGGACTTTTGCAAGAATCGGGCCCATTGGACCATTTCTTTTTCAAATCAGAAAAAAAGTGCCCAATGCGGGAATCGAACCCGGGTTGTAGCGATCGAAAACCAACGGTTTAGACCATCCTTCCATCAACTCCCATACAGTTAAGTAAAACATTAATATTTCACAATCATTGTCACTCGTGACATTCTGTACCTGTAGAAGGATGTGTTTTCCGAAAGCTTGTACGACCGTCTTCTTATATAAAGAAACTCCTCTATCTCGATCTGTATTTCTTCCTCTGTTTCGCTATTGAACGATTCTATTCATATGAATCAAAATAAAAGCGTTCAATTTTACAATGGCTCTGAAGCTGAAATATATTTTTTTTTCCTTCTAAGTGAATTTTAATAAAAGCTTTTTAAAACTATTTTATTAAGTAATTTATTTTGTTATTAATTGTTAATCATCAAATTTATAAATATTGTGGCGAAGAAATAATTTATATTATTTAATATAATTATTCAATAAAAACATTGAAAATAGATATTGCTATGAATTTGTGAAATCATCATACATGGTCCTTAGCTTGCTTGTTCTATATTCTCTATCTGTGTTCTGGAGCTTGGTTGATAGTTTTCGACTAGTCGTACTGACGTCATCAATAAATACTTTTACATCTTAAGATATTCCAAGACTTGATTTCTACGCTACAATATTTATATTATTGAATCTATTACTTCTCCGGAAACTTCCCTCATTGCTTCTCTTGTATTTTATAAATTTTAGTTGGTTCTTGCCTTAAATAAATTGCAGTGTCATCCTGAAGTTTGTTTTTCCTAATTTTATACGTTACAATACATATAAATATTCAAAATAAAAAAGGCATATCCTGATCTTGTCCACATGAGCATTTCTATATGGAAAAGCACCATCTAGTGGAATAAAAATAAACAAAACGTTTTTTAACTTGTTACGTGATATTTGGCCAACCCAATTTCTTGATAAGTCAAGAAAAGTCAATCACGAATATATAAATATGTATAAAACTTATAAAATACATTAAAAAAAAATAAATTGGTTAAATCCGTATTCTAATTATTTTAATGATTATAAACGTATTTCTTTCAATATCTTCTAAAAATTATTTATAGGTCGAGTTAATGCTACCAATTTATAGAGAACAACTTTTTGATTACCATTACCATATTACGATAATATAAAAGAACAAAAAGGAGCTTCTTTTGTAGAACATGTTTATTCCGTTAGCTTTCGAACCACATCGTTCTTCAACGGGCGTGAAGAATAGAATGCCTGCCGCTCATTGTGCCATTAACGGCTGCACCTTTTGACCTATATTTAGATTCTATCCTATAGTTCATTCTAGAACATCACGGCCATCTAGATATTTTGTAAACTTGCATTATCAGCTGGAGTGAGCGAGTGTACTAATTTCAGACTTCTATGTGTTCTGGAAGTATATTAAAATGTGATCACAAGTATTGGAAGAAATTATAGGAATGTTTCCAATTACGACCGTCTCTACCTTTTTGGAAATTTGGAAATTTTTGGAAATTCAGCCGCTCACTACGCCAAAGAGGGGCTGTGCGTCTAATTTCTTTGACAGGAAATATACAGATATCATTCTCTAGCCCAGGGGACGGCAATATTTTGAGTCGGAAGAGTCAAAAATTAAAATTTACGAAATTTAAAAGTTTTTAAAGAGCCACAAAATGTTTTCTTGCCAATAATAGATAGTACTAGTATGAATAAAGTTTTTGTTGAAATAAAGTTTGCGGTGAAAAGCGAGTACAAGTGGCCGAGAGATAGAATGGGTGCCAAGTATTCGCTAATCGATTCAGAAAGAATTTTAAATGTTTATTTTTTTTTAATATATATAATGAATAATATTTGCGTATAGAAGAGTCGCATTTGGCTCGCGAGCTGCAGTTTGCCGACCCCTGTTCTAGCCTATTCGCGACCACCATGGTCGCTAGAAGTCTGAAGATTTGTACACTTGCAATGTTATTAGGATCGAACTAGTCTATAAAATACAATATATATATATAGTCAGGAAGTCTATTAAAAATTGGGCACAATATTCAGAATAAATTTAGAAAAGATTGACCGACCACTAAGACTATCCATAAGTCTAGAATTTTGTCAACCAACGTTGTTAGCTGTATTGAGCGAATCTAAAAAATTTCAGACTTTTCTGTGGTCTGAAGGTTTATTTAAATTGGTCACAAAATGTGAAAGTAAATATAGAAGTTAAACTATGTCCATTGATGATCTACCAGAAGTCTGGACATTTTGTATTTCATGTGATATACCACTGATAAATCAAGAGAAGCAATTTTACCCAATATTATGAAAAAGTCAAATATTTTCGTTGATATTTATTCTTATAGATGGTCCAATTCATCAACAGCAAATTTCAGATATTTTTCCGTAAGATTCTTCAAGTACAACAAAAAAAAAAGAACCTTGTAGTAGACATTAAGACCGAATAAGAGAATGTTTATACGTCAAGAGGCCATTTCTAAAATCTTGTACTCTTTATGAAATCTAAAGCGACGTACGTTTATTCATTCAAATCCTTAATAAGGTCTAAAGTATTTCAAGTGAAATCCTCCAAATACAAAAGATACCTTGTAGCAGACGAGAGAAAGAGATTTCTTTGAAGAAAGAACCAGCTCGTAGAACGAAGAAATTTACATAAAACTCAAATACACATTCATCATAAACAAAAACTTTCCTTTTTTTCTCTTTAGTCACTTCCTAAACGTATTTCTAAGAATTAGAAATAAGAAAAAGAGGTAGGGGTATACGAATGTCATCCGTTTTATTTATGGGATGGCGTATTTCTTTTTTTAATTTTGTTCAATTCTGGGACATGGAGAAGGTTCTATTGATGTTATGAAGGTGTTGGAAGGTGTTTCTGCTGTGTCAATTAGGCCAGTTGCCACATTTGCTTGCCTACTCACATCTTGAGGAAACGTCAATAGGCAGAGAACGATGTAAGTGTTATTCAGAATCAGAAATTCATTCACCATTAGTTAAAAGAAACATTAATTTATTATTTTAAATACATGTAAAATAATCTTATTCTTTTTAGCCATGCAAAACTATAGCAAGCTAGATATATATAGTATTATTCCTATTCAAAACATTTACTCTTTTTTTTATTTTTAGGAATTTAGTTTTTTTATTTAATTAAAGAAAAATTAATCCATACACGATAATTAGATTATAACAATTAAACTTTTTTTCAGCTGCTACAAGGACTTTCAGTTTAGATCGAAGGATTTAGTTAATGGATTCCTTTTATTAGCGAATATACTTCAATGTTAAATACATTTTACAGTAGCACATCGAAACTATTCATAATCATAGGATTGCGGCTTTCGACAAATTCCAAAAAAGCATAAGACGCTTTAATTCTGTTTATTTACTTGATTAAAGAAAAAAAGTTTAGGGGGTTCTGGCACATTTGTAAGTGCAAAGTAAAACTGCTTTTCACATGTGTAGACATGTGGTGTACTTCAGTAAAAGCAGTCGCCTACTTCTACTCAACATGATTATCATGGCCTGTACTCTGTGTACTAGGGATAAGAAAAAAAAGAAAGCTTTCGTGCAAGCTCTTCTTCAGCTAATTTAGATAACTTAGAATGCTTGGCCCTGTTCCACCATTTACGGGAGACAAACAAATCGCCATCAAGAAAAACATCTGATCATACAATTTAATAAGAAAATGTCCTAATTATATCATTTGATCTGATACATTTCCCATTAACTAAAACACAAATATTCTTCCTAATAATTGTTTTTAATTAAAACGATGATTTTTTTTGTAAGTTTTATGTCAATAATATATAGCACCGTTTTTAATTTACTTTGTGTTTTAGCTTGAATTTTGATTGTATCTGTTTTTTTTTTATTTGGCCTGAAGAGAAAGGGCTATTTTCCTGAAGGTTGCGAGTTTATAAAAAAAGTTATTAGGAAGTGGCAACTGTTCTAAATAACATCGGTTCCCAAATCAAATTGTGAAAATTTAATTTTTTTCTTTCATTATTTTTTTCTCAGAGGAAAGTCTTCATGAGTTAGACAGTATCCATAAGTGCATTCCTTAAAGAAACGTTTTATCTGAATCTATTCACAGTGGATCCAGGTTTGATGGTAAACTCATATAAAAAGTCTCCACACTGTTATTTTGAATACGGGCAAGTTACAAGATTGTCCCAAAAGTTCGTAAACACTTGCAAAAAAAATTGAAATACCAATATTATTCGTCGTTATGTATAATGTCTTTGTATTATGAATAAAATAATTGTATAATTAAGTATTCGCCGTAATAATATTATTCGCCAAGTAATAAGAAAAACAACGTTTTAAGAAAAAACACGAACTTTTGGGACAAAATTATATTTACAAAACAAGTTAACATTCAAACATAAATATATAAAATTAAAAGTTACAAACATAAAATAATTATATAATATGTATGTTTTTTTCTTTAATCCAGAGTTTTATAAGAGTTTTGATTGATTGTGTGAAGCTATATATGTGTTTGGAACAATAGTGGTTTGCAGATGAACAATAGAAAATAAGCGACGATTGTTAGCTGACCATCTGGAATGACCAAGCTGATATAAAACTGCAACCAATGTCTACAAAAAAAAAATTAAAGATTGAGTGTGTCGGTGTTCCATCAATTTATCATTAATTATTTTTTATTATTGAAGGGAATTCACTTTTAAGACTTGTTTTCAGAGCAACCGGTTTAAGCTCTTAATCAAATAACATGCAGTTTGTGTGGAAAATGTGATAAATTGTAAAGATCAACATTTATTAACCCCGAGGAGGGGAGATGTAGATTTATTAGACAGACGAAGAGGAGAAAATTCCTAAGAAGACGAAGAGGATAAAATTTCTAAGCAGACGAAGAGGAGAAAATTTCTAAGAAGACGAAGAGGATAAAATTTCTAAGCAGACGAAGAGAAGAAAATTTCTAAGCATACGAAGAATAGAACATTTCTAATCAGACGAAGAGAAGAAAATTTCTAAGCAGACGATGAGGAGAAAATTTCTAAGCAGACGAAGAGAAATTTGTTCGCAAGCAAAGAAGTATAAGAAATTTTCTCAGTAAAGGGGGAGAAAAAGTAAAGTTTCTAAATAGACTGAGAGAAGGAGGATTCTAAGCAGAAGAAGAAGAGAACGTTTATAATCAGAGGAAGAAGAAAAGGTATCTAACGGACGAAAAATTAATTTCAAGCAAACGAAGCAGGAGAAAGTTTCTAACCAAGCGGAGAGTATAACGTTTAAAATAAATGAAAATTTTCTAAGGAGAAAGTGTCCAAGCAGATGAAGAGTATAAAAATTCTAAATAGACAGAGAGAAGCGAAAGTTTGAATTAAATGACAAAGTAGAATTCATAAAAATTTATTAGTAAATATATAAAAAGGATATAAGTTACATATATACAAAAACTAAGTTTCTAGACTGGCAAAATAAGAAGTTTCTGAACAGACGAAGAGGTGAAAGTTTCCAGAAAGAAGAAAAAGAATCTAAGCACCCGAAGTAGAAGAAAGTTTTCAATCAGACAAAGAAACGAAAGGTTCGAAGCAGACGCGGTGAAGGCTTCAATGCAGATGAAGAAAGCCGAAAGTTTCTAAAAAGTGGCAGAGCAGCTCATGCGAGCGTGACTCAGCAGAACAAACGACTTGACATCATGAGAAATATGTCTCTTTGCGTGACTGCGAATGGCACAAGAGCACGTACACCGCTGCAGACTTTTTATCTGAAGGCTTGTAACCGACGACACACCAAGACTTGATAGATTTCTTTACAAGGTAACCATCCTATACAAGAGCCAATACAAGCCTGTGGTCTCAAATACAATCTCAATACAATCATGAAATTCATTCTTTTAGTTGTCGTTCATAACACTTATTTTTTAATTTATCGACATGTATCCGTGTTGAATAGATTTTAGAATAGATGAAAAAGCTTACACTCCACCTATATATGAACTTAAAATAAATGTTTAGTTGATATTTATTCCAAATTATAAGCTTTTTCACCTATAAAGCTCTTTTGAAAGGCTCAGGACATGACATTTGATTCATTTAACAGCCTGACCGTTTTTCTTCTTTCTAATTTCTACAAGGGTCACTCCAAAGGTTTTTACAGTCAATATTCAATAATTAAAATATTAAAAATAAATTATACCATTAAAATACACATGTATCCTTTAGCACCTATGCAAGGTTTCATCCGTGAAAACCAATTATCGAAGCACTTACACCAGTCATCTTCGGGGATGGAATTTATGACATTGATAAAGGCTTGTAGAGCTTCTTCATCAGTGTCAAATATCATCCCTTTCAATAATAACTTTTGGAAATAAAAAGGTCACAAGGAGCTAGGTGTGGTGAATATGATGGATGAGTGACTAATTGGACAAAAGAGTTGGCTAAAAAGTCTAAAGTTTGGGCTTTTATTTTCACACATAGTTTCTTCTATATACAATATCTAATCATACCGACCATGTGAACTACTTCTGTGAACAAAGTTTATTTCTGCAAACATTTTACCTGTAATTAAAATGTAATCTAATCTTGACAAATTTTGATCGTGCGTGGGAGAGACTTTGCCAACGATAGACCGCCGAAGTTCTTTCCCATAGAGAGGGCATATGGTGGCTATCTCTCAAGTCCTAGATGTACTTGTGGACATAGCTGCGGTCTTCATTGCCTCGGGATGGAGGTCAGCAGATCACGAGGGAGAGATTGATATTGAAACTGATTTATTACAATGTCCCTATAAGATTATATAAGTTTAAATACATAAATATGAATAAATAATATCATATAATGCTAAATATATGAATAAATAGATATGCTAAATATATGAATAAATAGATATATATATTAATAAAATGGAAATTTCATAAGTGGACATCACTAAAAAATTTCGTTACAATGCATCAATTTCAACCAAATTTTCAACATTTATGTAAAACGAGATGGAGCAGGTTTTGCTTAACATCAAAATATATTTACTAACATTAACATGCGTAACTTCGCTGTTATCGATTAAATACAAAAAAAAATCAACAGAGTTAATTTTATTTATATATAAATACAAAATTAAATTTCAACAGAGTTAATTTTTTTACATACTAGCTAATAATCTCAATCTAAAAAATATTCAAAACAAGCAATTTTAAGATAACACCATATGTAAAACAGTCGGCCATGAAAACAACAACGATATTACATCTTTCTCACATATTCACACACAATCTTGATTAATAATTAAAACTAATCTTTAACATTGTTTATTATACTTCAACTTTTATTTCTACATTTGTTTTTAAATACCCAATTGTTTTATCATGTTTCTAATTTCGCCTAACAAATATAAAAATTTATAGTGACCAACATATGCAAATTTTATCTTTGTTTTTATTTAACTTGATATCGTAAACATAACATTCATTGTAAGCATTTTTCTGTTCACCTTCCGTGGTTTCTCTTTTCTCTGATAGTTTTTAGGTGTAGTATATTTTCTTATTACTAGACTACAAACATTCCCTCGAGAAAAACCTGGGCGAAGCCGGGTACATCCGCTAGTAAATATATAAAATAATTGATAAATATACATATATATATAATATATACAGTCTTTATTGATGGGGCCCACCGCGGAAAAGACTCCGACACCGGTGGACTGCGAGAGTTCTTTCCCACAGAGTGGGCAGGTCAATGAAGTAACTGGCGTTACCCACCTCAGGACCAAGATGGTACTTTTAGATGGTAGCCTTCGCCAGAGATAGACAGATTCTATCCCAACCCTTCCCTTGTCATCCGTAATGTAAATAGAAAGTCACCACCGTCTAACACAAACATCCCAGTTTACCTTCATCCTAGGAATCAAAACTTAGTTAATAGAATATCTTCCAAGAAATAAATCGTTATCATCTTTCTACATATAAACTTCCAATTGTATAGAATCAAACTTTATCGTTTCTTTTTTTTATTATCCCAGGTATACGTAATTACTGGCCATGATAATCATGCGAGTATTTGCAACTGCTTTTAATACAAGTATGCCAAATATATACATATATATCTACATTGTAATTTTTATAATAAATTTTTTTCATGCACAAATTTCCCCCACCTACTTTGTATTTTTAAAAAATTATTTCAACTGTGATATTATTACACTATGCGTCGCTGAGTTTGTTTATATAAAATGGAATGCCTTGATAAAGGTTGGCGTTCAGCAAGCCGAAATATTGGCAAATAAATGCCTTTTCATTATCTATTATCTACATATGTAGAAAGCAGTTCAATATTTGCACTTAAAAGAATTCTTTCACTTGCAAGAATCAGGGACCATTGAACAAAACATCCTCAAGTTGTACTTTATCTAGCACCTGGTATAAAATGCCATGATAGGTGGTTCTTTATTTAGTGTTAGATATAAAAACGTAGGCTATCGAAGTTGATTGCTTTCCTAAGGCCTAAAATCAACTCTAAGGATAGGAACCAGGTGTTCAAACCTTTTCAATAATTGACATACGTAATGTAAATTTGCATATATATTAAGTATATAAATAACCTATTTACATATATATGAAAAAATAGTAAAAATGTGATATTGTACTGGGATAAAGTGCATAAATTATTAAAAAGGCATCTCCTTATCGTGTAACTGAAAATTGCTGATGGCTTGCGCCATCTATCGAAATAAATAACAACTATTCTCGTTGATTTTTAAGTATCCCAGAATTGGCCAAATACCCATTTTTGATTAATCAAGAAAAGCTAACCACGGACGCGTTTCGGGCTCTTGACCCTCATCAGCGTGGTACAAGTTTATTTACATATTGTTGGGATATTTTATTTAATGAGGTTTAAAATAATCTGCATTATTTCATGAAAATAAAGATAGAGAATAATAGAAAGGTACAAGTTATTGTTTTAGAAGTGAATGATGGTTTGTGTGCCGAAATGTATTTTATGTTATTATTGAATTTTACAAACTCTCTTTATATATGTCATTGATAATTATTTAATATAGAGTGTAACTGATGTTTTCCCTGAAAAAAAATTATTTATTCAAAAATCGATAGCTAGCTTTCTTCTTCCATACATAGATATATTCCTCTTGTTTGACTAACTAGAAATGTA
>CP092873.1:64259677-64287360 GCA_030710605.1 Cordylochernes scorpioides | reverse complement strand
GTCACAGCTTCAATCTGATGGATCAAAATAAATAAATAAAATGTTGATTGTGATAATAAAAATAATTAAAAAAACATGCTTCCTGGTTGCTACATAAAAGCAACATAAAAATGCTATAAAAGGGTAACATACATTACCCGTGAAAAAAAAAGTTTATTCCACCTATCAACAAAAATTAAAAAGTTGTAACATGCATTATCCATGAAAAAAATGTTTATTTCACATATAATCAGCAAATATATATATATTTGAAGTGATAACATAAATTTCTTATGGAAAAAAAATCATTTCACATACAACCAATAAATACATATAAAGTGGTAACATATATTACCCATTAAAAATATGACATTTTGGCATAAAAAAAAAGTCGAAATACAAATTCAACAAATATTTATCCATAAAAACATGTCACTTTGTTGTGTAAAATATTTGTGTGTATATCACAAAATATAAAAAAAAAAATATTTATATATGCAACAAAAGAGGCAATGGTTAAAAACAATATATTTTGTTTACCAGGCCAGTAAAAACGTAAAGATGGTGATAATATATTAGCCACAGCATCAGTTTTGGAAAATTCAGACAGGTGTCAAACCTGTTTCGGGCTATGGTCTTTATCAGTGCAGGAACGGCTTCGATTTCATAATCATAAAGGTGTTTAAGCTGGTGAAGTCTTTGGGCAGATTTTCATTACACTTCTTGTTGGATGTTATGAAATTGAAGCCGCCTCTCTACTGAATAGGGCCATAGCCTGAAACCATGGTATACAGGTTGGCCTTTTGTCTGAATTTTCCAAAACTAAGTGTTGTGACTAATTCTTTCTCACATCTTTCCATTTTGTACTATACAATTGGTGAATTAAAAGGTTTCAGTAGAACTTTAAAGAAGAAAAGAAAGGAAAAGAACATTAACACCATGCTTCATTTTACATCCAACCCAGGTCAACCAATGAAATAAATACAAATATACAAGGTATGTCTCATATGTTCCCGGACTGGGTCCATAAAAAAAGGTAAGATATATATTTTTTAAATTATTAAAACTTTTCAAAGTAATTCCCCCCTTGCTTCAACGCACCAGTGCCATCGTTTCTCCCTATTGTCGAAACAGTTTTATAGGCCTCTTGTGGAATGCTCTTCAAAGCTAACAGCGAATTTTCTATTATGTCATCCCTGGTGTCAAAATGTCTCCCTTTAAGAACTGCTTTAAGTTTGAGGAACAGGTAAAAGTCATTTGGTGCGATGTCTGAGGAATAGGGTGGTTGAGGTAGGATTTGTGTCCCGTTTTTTCGCCAAAAAACTCGTCACCAAGTGCGCTGTGTGAGGGCGGGCATTGTCATGGTGTATGATCCAGTCACCATTAGTCCATTTTTCTGGCCTTTTTTTCGAATCGCTTCCCTTAGACGGCGAAGAATGCCCAAATACATTTCCTCAATAACTGTTTGGCCTGCAGGAAGATACTCGTGATGAACAATGCCCTTGTTATCCAAAAAAGCGACCAGCAATACCTTGTTTCTGGATTTCAATATCCTGAATTATTTGGGTCTAGGCTCACCCTGACCTCTCCACTCTGCAGATTGACGCTTGGTTCCAGGGTCATAGCCATAGACCCATGTTTCGTCGCCTGTGATTATCTTGTCTTTCCATTCCGGATCCGTTCTTGTCATTTCAAATATGGCCTCACAGGTTGCAAGCCTGCAAGGTTTTTCAGGAGTCTTTTTGAGCTTCAAATCTTCGGTTACGATCCTTCCAATCGTTGTTTTAGAGATGCCTGTGTCTCGGTCTAGCTCCATCAAAGTGGTTCGAGGATTTTCTTTTATCAAATCAGTGATTTATTTTGCACATTTTAATCAGTCCTTTGAAATTTTGGGCGTCCTTGACGAGGATAATCTTCAATGGAAATTCTGCCAGCTTTGAATCTAGAATGCCATTCAAAAACAGTTGTTCTCTTTGGGGCGTCATTGGGGAATTCTTTATTAAGCATTTTAAAAATTTCGGTTGCTGATATTTGAAGCTTCACACAAATTTCTATGCTAATCCTCTGCTTCAATTTTTGTTCCTTCGTAAAATCACCGAAGCGCTAGGTGTAACCTCTAAATAAATTTGAATGACCTTGGCGCGCGCGCACGTACCGCCTCGATATTGGTACCACCGTGTTGCCAGATATTTTTTCTATAATAAACAGTCAAATTTATTTACATTTTTCATTCATTTAATTTTTTATGGACCCAGTCCTGTATATACATAGTTTAGAAATTACGGGTTTTTAACCAAGAGAGAAAATCATAGATATATTTTCAGAATTTCCCAAATATAAGATATATTCGAAACAGAAAATCTCCGTAGTAATTAAAAAATCCAAATTTTGTGCCCAAAAGATGGAAAAAATAAAATACACGCATATTCATAATCATGTATATAAAACCTAATTATATAACATTCCTGCTAATTATAATAGAGTTTCATGTTAATAGAGCACCCTCTATTGGTGACAATAGCAACTGAATGTGTTGATATTCGGAAATTGTCTGATAGATGACGTTCAGCCATTTAACTATATGCTATTTCATTATATATTGTTATTTTATCTGTATTTTAACCTCTCTTTGTTGACTTCTCTTATATTAAAGTGAAAATTCAACAGAATATAAATTTGAAGAATTTGTTGTCAAGGAATAGAGATGTTACTTTCACATCAAGTTCTTTATAAATTTGAACTCGACGTTTTGCACTTCAAGATCTACAATTTCTTTGATAAATGTTTGAGAGAATCACCGAAATTTTGGGTCAAAGAAGGCTTATTCACGATATCAAGAAAATTGTGAGTTTTTAAAATAACAAGGAGACGTCGCAACCTTTATTTTTTATATTAAAGGAATCACAGAAGAGTCTTGTTCTAACTTTCATAAGATATCTGCTATTTATATGAAGAAGGGGATGTACAAAAACGTCTTTAATTTCATTCAATAAATTGCCACCGTAACTTGAGACTCATGGAACTGTAGCATACCTTTTATAATATTCCAATCAGCAAGCGAGTTTCGTCTAAAGGCTTATTTCATTTTCTTGTAAACATTATCAACACAAAAACTATTTATGAATAAAGAAAAAGGCATCTCCTTATCGTGTAACTGAATGTTGCTGATGGCTTGCTTTGCGATCTTCATTTGCACGATTAGGAGATGCATTTTACTTAATTTATAAACCTTATCCCAGTACAATGTCACATTTGTACTATTCTTTCACATTATTCATGAATAATTCGTAAATACACTCTGCTAACCACTGATACATTGATTAATATTGTTTTGAAAATAGAGCAACCCATAAATAGATCGCTAATTAAAAAGGCATATATTGGATCAAAATATAAATTATTTTACCAGTTGGAAAAATATGTTTACAAAATTTATTTTTGTGCATAATATACTTAGATCAAAATATTTTTTCCCCATTGAATATAAGCAAAAGATATATATTTTCAAACTTAATTCTATTGACGTTATGTGGCGTAGAGATTGTTTTTGGCACACATTAATATGTTATAATACCTTGGAAAAGGTTGGCGTTTAGTCAACGAAATATTGGTAAAACAAATGCTATTTTGATCAAACATATGCCTTTTTAAATATTGATTAATATAGAGAGAAAAAAGCAAACGTTTCAGGGAGATACGTCCAATGGGAAAGAACTTCGAAAGGTAAGTGGACATATCAGACACGTTGGCTAAAATACACTGGCAATCTTTTGAGTAGGAAGAGTCAAAAATTATAATTTAAAAAATTTCAATTTTTTTTAAAAAGTCACAAAATGTTTTCATTTCCAACAATAAATAGTATATTCTCGCATAAATAATATTTAAGTATGGAACTATATAAAGAGCCGCAGCTTCACATCCAAAGAGCCGCGGCTTCACATCCAAAAAGCCGCATGTTGCTCGCGAGCCGCAGTTTGCCGACACCTGATATAGGTCTATCTCTCTACCCAAACCATTTTCTCGATAAAAGACATGGACAAATGCCCTCAGAATATTGAAATATAGACTTTATCTTAAAATGGAAGTTATACCGATGATATACAAGATATAGGGTTTCCCGAGGTTTTTTCCTTCGATATTTCAATTTCTACAAAGCTGCCTTCAAGGTCCGGAGAGGTTCATGGGATCCGACAATTGCTGTTTGGGCACCGAGCGGCCTGTAACTCTACATTTGATCCTTCCATGCTCAGATGTACATACCTTTCAAACTAAATTGTGGACATCCTCCTCCTTTCGGTGAATCTATATAAGACCAGTGGTCTTAATAAATGTTTTTTGTGTTATATAGGAATTGCATAGTATTTCTCATTGTGCCAAACTTCAGGGGGGTAAGACTCCTCCTCCTCCTAGTCGTTTACCGTTGATAGCTTTGTAGAGTTCTACTAAACAGTTCGGCAGAAAAGCTGAGAATATCGTTATAAAATGGAAAGAATATGACTAGAAGAAACACAGCAATGCCTCTCCACCAAGATTGTATATAGATGATTGGCTTTCTTTGTTGTTGACAGATTCTTTTGTTATATCTTGCTTGGGCTCTGGGACGAGTCTATGCAAGAATAAATCTCGAAATAAAAATCTTTTGTTGCCGTTGACCTAAGGACATTTGAAAATATAGTAAAATGTGAAATTGTACTGAGATCAAGTGGATAAATTAAGAAAAAAGGCATCTCCTGATCGTGCAACTAAAATTTGCTGATGATTTGCGCCATCTTTCGGAATTATTATAAACTAATCGTTGATTTTTATTATTGCCGAATTGGACAAATACCCCCCAATTCTTGATTAATCAATTATATTAATAATTCTAATAAGAAACTTTTAGATGGAAATTTTGCCGGGAAGAAATTGATCTACAAAAGCATAGGGCCCCTTTCCCGTTAAATTAAACGTCAAAACTAGACGTCATCTATTGACCGTCGCCGCAAACTAGCGGCCTCGGGTTGGTGTTGTGGCTTTGTCACCGACCCGTTAGTTTGCAGCGACGGTCAATAGATGGCGTCTAGTTTTGACGTTTTATTTGACTGGAGAGGCCCCTATGTTTTTACAGAAATTTTTAGTTGCACAATCAGGAGATGCCTTTTTCTTAATAAAGACATTTGCCAGATGGTTAACACATGTACCTTGTTAGAAAGTCAAGTAGAAGGGACAGTGTTAGCTAAACCCTGAAGGCTTTTCTTTGTATTCGATGGCGCCTTACACATCTCTATCATATGCGACTTTCAATCTTAGAGTTAATTATATACGTATACATGTAGCAAGCCAATCGCTCATGTCTTATCATCAAAGTTTTTCTTTTACTTCCTCATCATTAATTCAACCAATCATCAGCTTATCTGTGTTTGACGGATTTGATTGATTGGAAACTTGCATATGATTCTTGAACCTTTTCATTCTGGACGATTAGTATTTACCGTCGATTTCCTATAGCCACTACATGGGATAGAAAATCCCACATTTGACACTTTTTCTAATAAAAAATAAATTGCTCCGAAGGGGGCCCCGATTCTTGCAACCCCACCAGTGAGGACAAGTAACCAAACGGGGCACATTTGTAAGTGCCAAAATAAAATTGATTTCCACATATGTAGACGTGAGGTGCACTTACAGTAAAAGCAGTCGCCAACTACTACCCACCATGATTATCATGTTCTGTATCATGTGTACTAGTGCGGAGAAATAATTTTAAAAACAACATAAATGGTCCATGATAAGCGTTATGAGTAAGGCATATTTCTACTGTCAGTATATGCCCATACACGTCAAAATAGTTTTATTTGGAACTTACAAAGTGTCTGTTGGTTTCTGGTAGGTTTGAATTTGTACAAAAATCGGAGAGTTTTGATAAAAAGTGCAATACAAGATTCGATCCCACGCTCTTGTTGACAAAAATGGACAGTGTACTTTCAACATGTGTAGACATGTGGTGCACTTACAGTAAAAGCAATCGTTAATTTCTACTCACCATCATTATCATTGTCTGTATCATGTGTACTAGTGGGGGAAAATAATTTAAAAACAACATAAAAGTGCCATGGTTGCCCAAAAATTGACAGTGTATGCCTCACTACACTACCAAACCCACTATACAGTTTAAACGTAATTCCACTATCATACTGAGAAGAACAAATCTGGAAAGGAATTTGATATATAGAGAGAGAAATGACAGACGTAAACGTCATACACAAATCAGACGACCAAACAATGAACCGACCCAGTGATATATACGTGGTGCGACCTTTGGAACGCTTGAACGGGGAACCGACGGGAAAGGCTTAGGAATGTCATCTTAAAGCTTTATTTATATTTCATACTCCAATACCTTCACAGGAAGGTTTAGATACTGCTTTATAATCGGAGATTAAATACTTTTTTATATTTCTTTGTCCCTTCAGGCCAAATGCTTAAGATGGTGTTCTTTAAGGCGGTTTTTTTCGTTTCATTGTATATAGAGCTTCCACCCCAATACATTTCAGCATATACTGTAGGAAAGCTGGTAGTAACAGCTGAGAGGGTTCAACACTGATGAGCAGTTTCTCACAATAATTTATTTTTTCTTCAAAAAGGTCAAATAGAAATTGTTCGATTTGAAAATACAGTTTTCACGAAAAGAGTTTTAAAATTCATTTCAGTATGTGTTGGAAAGTGGTATATTAAGTGGTTTGGGATTGAAATAATAAAGCTCTATGAAACAAAGAAAAAATTCACACATAACAAAATTATATATTTTGACCAAACGAGAGAGAGGTAAATATTCAATAGCTTCTCTTCCTTTCAGATTACACTCGTTACAAGAATCCAAAAATTATTATTTTTTACATTTCCAGGCCTTGACAATCATGGTGGGTAGTTTACAACTGTCTTTGACTGTAAGTATACTACAAGTCTACATGTTCTACTTGTGCACCTACAAGGTGACTGAGTCCTATTTGGTTACTGGTGGGTCGGATCTAGGCAGTAAGTTTAATATAAATGTGCCCAAAATTGTTTAGGACATTATCGATAAAGGGAAATTTTTAAAATAAATAATCTGATGATGGTGTCTTGTCCATGTAGCAGATCAGATCGGCATGGTTCGTCAATTTCTGATTTTGTTACTCCATATATGGAAAGAGGGGGTGCCATTGCCCCGTTAGTCAGCCACATTTCAGAGTTCCCTGTTCACGGTTACCGTAGCGGCTCTGGGCTCACGACACCGTACTACAGGGCAGTCCCTTACTTGTGCTGCTTCTCCCGCCCGCCATGTAGAGGAGGACTTCTGGGCAGGAAATAATCCGATATGGAGTATATTAAATAGAAAGGAACGATGAAGAGAATTAACAGGATGAGTAAAAAATATGAACGTTTAATATCGCAACTGAACATTGCTGTTGGCTGTTGACATCTATCGGAATAAATATATATTCCCAGGTTTTTCCCTCCCTCGACGAGAATGGGTGCTTCTAAACCGCTTTAGGACAGGTCAGGGAAGCTGTGCAGAGCTGATGAAGTTATGGGGCTACACCAAAGATCCAAATTGTGCCTGCAACGTCCCACAATCAATGTCCCATATACTAGATGACTGCCCGCTGTACAAATTCAATGGAGGAATCTCCAATCTCCATTCTGTCACCCCGGAAGCCCTGAACTGGCTGAAGGCCTTGCCTCTCAGACTTTAATGACCGATATGTCTTCACTTCTTTTTTCTAGATTTAATTCATTTTGTCTCCTCTCTAATTGTAAATATGCTGCTGTATCACCTCATAAGCATAAATAAATAAATACATATATATTTTATCTATATGCATATTATATATTATATGCATTTTATTCATATAGAGGCCAATCAAATGCATTCATTACTTCAATCAGTACTGCCCTTACGTAGCGTTACGTGGTAAAAACGATTATCCCATAAAAATGGATTCAGCTACACTGTGGTGCAAACGTTTGGGAACAGAAAGTGCTTATGGAATTTTTAAAATACACTGGCCATAAAAATATTTCATCACCTAGAAATACCTAGGTAACTTTTCTAAAGATGGGATAGCTATATAATGGCAATGTGAAAAATAATAAATTGAATGTTTTTAAAAGATGAAAAATTATTGAAATACACAACTTTTGCCAATATTCGGTGTGTCCTTTGGCACCTATTACAAGCAACTATACGGTGAGGCATACTGTCATACAGTTTTTATGGTTTTTTGGATATTCTAGAGGCCAAGCCATTTCACTTTAAAAAGTTGATTTGGCTGTGGAAATTGCAAATGTTTCCTCCCCATCATATACCAAACATGCTCAATTGAGGAAATATCTGGGAAACATGCGGGCCAGGTAGGGGTGTCAACATTTTGAAGGAAGGCTCGTGAGATGTTTGCTGTATGTGGTCGGACATTATCTTGTTAGAAAATGGAATTATTAGTCTGCTTGAGAAATCGTAACACAACAGGTTTTTTTGCAACATATATTGAATATATAGCCGAGCAGTCATTGTGCCTTGAATAAAGACTAAAGGGGTCCTACTTTCATAACTGATGCCACCGCACACCATGAAGCCAAAGGTTCTTGCTGTATGCCTTTCCATAATAGTCCTGATGGGATCATTCTTGGAACCTACGTCTAACATGTATCCTACCTTCATGAACCTCAAAAATGAATCTGAATTCATCAGAGAAAATGACAGAATGCCATTCTTGAACTCAAGAACGTCTCTCTTCACAAGCTGTGCCCGTCGCTTCTGTGTCTGGCAGAGAGTGGAATTCTCAATAATGGCCGGTGACTACGGAGTTCTGCTTCGATAAGACAGTTATTGATGTTGTTCATAGATGGTTCAGATTCAGAGGAATCATTGGTACAGTTGTTGTCCTGTCTGTTACAATCAGCCTTCGAAATCCTGTATCTCTGTGATTACTCTAAGGCGACCTGAGCCAGGTTTTCGTGAACTTTTCTCCCCCTCTGACCACTGAGACAAAATCTTTACAGCAGTACTTTGAGTGCAACCTACTTTCATTGCCATTTTCTAGTCAAAATTCAACATTCTCTGTGGCCTATGATTTTGACTATTGTAAATCTGAAATTTGCTTGTATGACGCCCAGAAAACAAAGTTTTCTGCCTTGGCATTCTACAGATTGATGACAATCTTAAGAATAAAACAAGATAACTTTACACTAGGAGGCTATTTAAATACCCTTTCATGAATAAACAAGGCTAATTTTATGCACTTATATTCTAGTTACCGTTTCATAAAATTGATCATTCATATATCTTAATGTATTTTTATTAAGTATTCCCCAGCCTTACAGAAAATTGACATGGACCCAGAGCAGCAGCTTTACACACCTTAGATAGTGGGCTTTGCGACTGCTGTGATAAAGATGCATGGGGACACCTGAGACTCTTCATTGGACACGACAAAAATATCATTAAGTATGCAAATTTCCTGAAATATTTCAAAAGTGTTTATAGGTGATGCAATATTTTGTGGCCAATGTAATACAATTTGAACAAATTTGACTAAAATATGTGATTTACCAATCTCAATATAATAATTTGCATTAACCAATCATCAGCATTTGATAATATACAAATAATTAGAAATTGCTTTCTTTCATGTTTACATATTGCTATCTCAATATATGTTATATATATTCAAATTTTCTTAAATGATCTCTTCTGCAAAATATATTTATATATATATATATATTAAAAATAATGAAGGCATATCCTGACCAGGAGCACATGTTCTTTTTAGATGGCAGTGCGCCATCTATATATATATATTGTTGTTTGCTCCAAAACTTTTCAAAGTACTTACAGTGTACATATTATCCTTAATTTTACATAGTTTTACATATTTTCAGAATATTCTAATTTACATATAGGTATGTGTGTAATACATTATTCCTCATGGCAATAATAATTCGCTTTAAAGAGATATTTTAATGGTGTTATTTACACACACAAAAAAAAAACCAAGTTTTTTCTTTCCGATTATTTCTAAGAGACCATTCTCAAGGAGCCACCTTTTAAAAATTCAGCATTCGTGTTTTGTTTGATTGCCATAAATTCAATAAAAGAGTTTGTCTGGAGCCGAAATTCGGACTTGTTAATAAATTCATGATTTCTTTGAGTACTTGACAAAAATTCTATTCAGACATTGCAGCAAAACCCGGGCTTTATTTAAGAATTGGTTAAATAGAGAGATATCTGGAGAAATTTTATAACAGATACGTTGTAACAGATAACTACTAAATTCCATTGGAATGCTTTATTTAGAAATTACCTCTGTTTATCATAGTTTTAATTGAATAATTCTCTAATATCTTGAACATATTTTCATTCTCTAAAATATTCCTTAAAACTTTCTTCAATCTATAAATTGTTTTCCTCGAATACACTAGAATTGATTTCATTTAACTAAACTTGCATACCAACTCTTTGTACATATTTCAATTTTGTTGATATTTTTTCTCTTTTTATCTAACTTGCATACTAATTCTTGTACATATTTCGAATACATTTTTTAAATTTCTTTTTTAATTCTAGTTTACCTTTAAAGTGTAAGTAAACCGTTGTTCTTGTTTGACCTCCCTCGAACTTAGAATCCCGGCGCGAGACTCAACTAGTCAGAACGCAGCAGAGAAAAACAACAAAATATAAAGTTTTTATTTGATTTACAACAACATTAAGGTAATTTTAATAGTTTAATAATTTTCTTCGCAACTCTACAAGCCTTTTTTTACAAAGTTTTAAAAATAATCACCATAATTTTAAAAAATATATAAAAATTATATTACTTTTTATACATAGTTTAAGGTATATGTGAAATAAAACAAATTAACATATTCATAATTTTGTTTTGTAATTACGCATTTTAATACTAAAGTTTACATTTTAAGAAAACTCAGTTTTTAATCTATAACATTGTGGATGTCAAACTATTACAAAAATGAAAGTTTTTATCAAACATAAACCAAACAGAAATATAAGAAAAATCCAAATATGATCCAATATTAATAATATAAGAGACATAAAAAAACTATATTAAATTATATTATGGTTTATTAGAAGTAATATATTTTTTGTTCTTCAAATATAGTCTAGCTATATGACAAGAATATAACTTTATAAAACTTTTACGACAAGAAAATAACAAATTTTCAATTGAGAAACTTGTTTGAAAAGACTTAAAATTTAGTTTGTCAGTTTCTTGTTTTAATTTTTAACATGGATTATAATGAAATGTTAGTTCTTTAGAAGATAACATTAGACTGTGGTCTATTGTAGATTAAACTGGCGAAACCGCTGGGAGGGTACACCACTGATAAACCATGCCCTCCCATTAATTTTTCCATTGAATTAAAGGCAGTAGAAAATTGTTTTATTTTTAAAAGAATCATACGCGACTATAATAGTTTCGAATTTTCATAACAGATGGCGCGCTAATGCATCATAACATATGTATATATATATGTCAGAAAAAAGCATCTCCCTATCGTGCGACTTTCATATATATATACAGTTGACTCTCTTTTAAACTAAAGGGGCCATAGAAAATTTTCAATTTATCAAGAGTTCAAAATAACAGGAGTTTAAACAACCAAGAAGAAGGGGGGGGGGGGGGGGGGGAAATCAAGTAAAGAAGAGTTTAAAGTTTTGGCCGTTTAGGGATATACATACAATGTTAATACAAGATTAATTTAGTGACTTACCGCAAGTTTTTAAAGTAATAAATTTATTGGAAGCTTTTTTCTTGAGAAACCAAGAAAAGCTAACCACCTACAAAAGACAAGTCCCAGACAAAAGCTATGGAAATAAGGTGGTTCTTAAAACTTGGATGATTTTAGGTGTACATAATACCATTGCATAAGGTTTTATGCACACCTAAAATCATCCATGGTTTAAGAAATACCTTATTTTCATCGTTTTTTTTTTTTAGCTTCTTGTTTACGAAACCCATCGTGCGTCTTGTCTTCTTTAACAAAGGAGAAGCCGCTTGGCCATCGACTGCAAAACCTGACAGGAAGTTGGCAAAAAGTCCTGAAGAAGACGGGTGAATCACTAGCGTGAAGTCAGGACTGGACTGTGAGTGCTGCGTATCACCTGCTGTCCGCTCTCTGCGCACCGTGAAAACTCTGACTGAACTGTCTGCTGCCCCTGTAAGCATCTGGCCTGTATCTGAGGGTCACCTGATTTGGGGGACCAATCAGATGGTGATACGTCATCGCAAAATGACCGAAACGTTTGAATGGGGAAGAATAGTCTAATTTTAACTGTGAAACCCCTCTATTACACTCGCCCAGGTTTATTTAACCGACTTATTTCCTGTCTTTGTTAGAGCGTTGAATTTTATTTACTTTTGTTCATCCATTTGTTACAAATTGGAAATGTTCGAATATTTACAATACATTTGATATATGGAAGGTTTTTTTTATAAGGTTGCGACACATTTAAATATTATTTAAAAGCATGGAAGGTGGTTGAGATGATATGCCTTGCAGGTTAGGCTAGGTCAGGTGTCGGCAAACTGCGGCTCGCGAGCCACATGCGGCTCTTTGGATGTGAAGCTGTGGCTCTTTATATAGTTCCATACGTAAATATTATTTATGCGAGTATTATTTATTGTTGGCAATAAACACATTTTGTGGCTCTTTAAAAACTTAGAAATTTTGTAAAAATATAATTTTTGACTCTTCCGACTCAAAAAATTGCTTATCCCTGGGCTAGGTTATACATAAGACAACCTTTATAAATTGGGACACATGTAATAATTGCATAAATAAATATAAAAATAGAAGAAATCGTGTATATAGTCTTTGAGAAAAATAGATACTTGAAGAGGTAATTTGGAATTGACAAAAATAAATTAGAAATTTGGAACAGGTACAAGAAACAGAAACACCTTACGGGGAGATCTTAGAAATTCAATTTGTAGCAACATAATGGATGTACAGATTGTTACAGCGGGAAATAAGATTCAAGAATCCTTTAAAATTTTCAAGAATTGAAACCTAAAAAAAAAAAGACACCAATGATACAGACTGGGGCAACATAATGGATCGATGAATCAGGATAAGGCATCAATATACAAGAAAGCTGCAAACACAAAACTAGAAACCTGAACGAAGCGCAATAAATACTAACCTGAAATATTATTTAAAAGAAAAATACTTTTCAAAAAACGCAAAGATAAAAAAATCTGAGCTATACAGTTCAGATTAAAACTTGAAAATATTGAAGTATGCAATTGAGAGCTATATAAAGAGACAAACATGGGAAATGCACAGAAAATTAAACATGGAGAATGAAAATGAAGCCTGTGAGTATTATATAAATACGGAATTTTGATAAAGCTCTATAATAGAGTAAAACTGACTTCAAAGAGACGCAAAAGTCAAAATTATAAAGATAAGAAACTAGGGGGAAAACGTTGAAGGCTGTCAAAGATGGGAATCTGGCGGAAGAATAAATGCACCAACCTTAAGTGACACTTCGGGAAAGAAGCTCACTAAATAGAAACACATAGATGGGAGACAAAAACTGGTACCTTTATATAGATATGTGCTGGGAAACCTTGAAAGTACACAAAGAAGAAAGAAAAAAAAAAAAGAATCCTAATAAACCAAAGAAACATAGCGGAGAGACAATGTGTCGGCTAAGACGTGCCAAGTGGAGGGTTAACCAGCAAGGCTTTGAGCCAAGAAAAGCAACCTTAGCAACTTTATTTTGGTTTCTGGGCTTTTTCCGGAGAGGCGGTCTGGATTTATGGGGGCCATCGAGGTTGCCAGACTACACAGTCAAAGTCCTCTCTCCTTCTTTTACCATCCAGCATTACGTCAGCTTATTTTGACTACCCCTAGATCATCTAAGTATTAAAGCCGACGATAGAGAAATGTGTAGAGGAAGGTGCAGAATCTACACGTATAAGCTTCCTGGGCAACGGCCGGCTTTATCTGTTCATCGATGAGACTTCAAGAAATTCAAAAAGCCTCAAGAGCTATTTATTTATTGTTATTTTTTTAATTGCGCAGTTCTTCCTCTCTATAGTTCTGCTGTCTCATGAGCATTGACACCAGTTCTGTTAAGCTATTGGTCAGTTATTTTATTCTCGCCGTTTAGTTTCTTTTCTTCGTCGTATTTAGGCGCACCACAGTTTCTAAAATATCCTGTAGCAGGCATTTCTTTATTTAGCTTGTCCAAACTAGTTGTCTGATCTCTTTCTTGTTTCATTAATCATTCATTTTCTATTTACAAATATTTTCCTGTTAGTACATATATATTTTGTACACTACTACTATACTATAATAATGATTTTGAAAATAAAGTATAGGTAAGATTCAATAACAAAGAACACTACCAGAAATGTATAGCAATCTATGAACTTCTTCCATAAGACATCCGTGCCTTTAGATAAATATATATAGAGTGAGATAATACTCTGTTGGTGGTGGTGTCTTGTCCATGGAGCAGATCAGATCAGTCCGTGCACCCTGAGCACAATGCTGGCCAACTGAGGTGCCGTATGGATGTCCTCTTCTGAATTGATGGGCTGCAAGGATGGCCGGGCAACTGTATATATGGTCCGGAATGAGTTGGGTGTTGTGGCAGTTATTGCAGTTCCTGTAGGTTCTAGTCTGGATTTATCTTTATTCCTTTAAAATGTCCTGTTATGATTCTTGAAATGGTTCTTGTTAATTCTCTGTTAATGTTGAGGTTGCCTATGGGCTAGGATATTTTGGTTTTTATAAATCAAAATCAGATAATACTCTTTCTGTTTTTTGGTCAAATAGAATAGAAAAAGAGACATACAATATGAATTGATAATATATGTTTTTCATAATAGAGAATCCTGCTTTTTTATATGTTTCATTCCCAAGTACGTGTGATACAGACCATACTAATGATGGAAGTAGTTAGCAACTGATTTTTATTGAAAGTACACACCACATATTTACACATGTTGATAGCGGTTGGACATTTGTACTCATAATTGTGGCTGGGAATAGAGGACCTTTGTTGAATTTAATTTTGAAATAACAAACTGCTAAAGGAAGAGTTAAAAACCTCAATTCAGGTTGTCTAAAAAACGACCCCTTAAGTATAAATTCAACCATTATAAAATATTCCTTTGTTAGAGAATGTCGAAAATTTTGAAAGAAACAAATTCTATAAATGGTTATAATGATATATAGTATAAGAAATACTTTGTAACAGTTAGCAAAAAAAGAAGAAAAAAATAAATTTTAACATACAATTAAGATAACATTTAGTATTCCCAAATTCTTTTTGTTATTCAGCAATGAGAAAATGGACGGAGTAGAGAGCTAACTTAATATGCCTTCCACGTACAAACAGAATGTCATTAAATTGTTTTAATCTTTATAGCCTGGACAGGTGGTCACATATCATCCTCCTGACATTCCCTAAACTAACCTGACTAAACCTCATGTAACCATACCATATGTCTAATCTGATTTAAGAAGATTTTTATCTTCTTGGAATTTTTCTCCTAAAGTTTCCTTGAATGGAAAATATATTGCCTGACATTTTTTCCTTGGAGAATTTATGAATTTTTGCATGACACACGTATCCCTTCAAATAGAACTGGGTAGCTCAGATCCGGTTTGTGTTTCTAGGTAGCGGTGTAGTGTAAGTTTGCTGTGAAACAACGACCTGATTGGATAGCTAACACTAGACGTTGACCTTTTTCAGATGCCTACATGCCTTTTATATTTTCACTTAGATACATCTAATTGCTCAATGACAGAAGATAAAATATTTTATTTTTTCCTTTTTGGTGCATTTAGATAAAAACATTTTAAAATGTATTTTTATTTATTAATTATTTAGTTTGTTTTAGTGATGAATTTACAAAATTTAAAATCAAAGGTTCAGTGGGGATTAGCCCTCAAATAGACGGAAGCCTGCTCGCGGCGGATTGGTCAATTCCTGGTAAGGAGCGTGACATAGACTCAAAAAGAAATTTGTTCATTCCTGGCTACTCCGACCACCCTGAAGTCTGAAATTTTGTTGCACACTTGCATTGTTCATAAAAATTAATTTACAAAATTTGAACGGCAATTTGGAAATTGTCCAATTCCGGTCACCCTGACAACCCAGAAGTCTGAAAATTTGTCAACACGCATATCATCGGGTTCTGAAAAGTGTATCAAATTTCAGATTCCTACGTGCTCTAGAAGTATATTAAAATTTAATTACAAGATTTATGGACAGCCAGACAGGGAAGCAAGTTAAATAAAAGCTTTTTAAAACAGCCTATATTACTACTTGTTTCTATTCTTCACTCCACGTCAATACCACCAGACTTACGAATGTAGGTTTTATAATGCCATTTGAGGATTATAAAGGCATTAATGCCATTTCATCCCGAGAAGTGACCTCAAAGCCAGGCGAGCGTGAAATAGGATGATATAAAAATGATTGTCCTTTCATATCAAGATGTGAAGTTACAATCAGGCTAAGAATAATAAAGACACCTATTTGGGAAATCGATTTCAGCCAAGAGGAAATAATCTCCAAAAGATTCTAACTACACCGATAATACCCCAGAAATCTGGACTCAATAGCCATATATAAGTTATGAAAAATGAAACAGAATATGAAATATAAAATGCGCCTCCTTCAAATTCGAGATTAATATTATATGGTGTAGAAAATTATTACTCTGAAGTAGAGTTTCTACAAAAATAAATATGAAAAATATTTTAAGAAAAAGCGCTCAATTAGAGACAAATTAAAAAACAAAATCTTATAAACGACATTTTTCCAACATTATCTATAGACTCTTATTAAAGCTGACATGTAATAACAATTTTAGTTTTATAGAAAGAAGAAGAAGAAAAGAGAAAAATGTTTTTGCGCGCTCAAATTTTATTTCTTGATGAATAAAACTAGCAAAATAGAAAACGGCGGGAGTTTATTAAGAAAGAATTAAGTAATTTGGCGGCCATTTTGGTCTCTACATTTTCTTTTGGATGGGTTGCCAGATTTAATAGCAACAACTATATAACTGCAGAAGAGAGTTTGCAACAATGAAATTCATCAAATAATAGTTGGGCAACCCTTGTTAAAAAGTTTGTCTGCTTGTAAAATTACTTTAAAAATTAGGGTTTTAATCGAAAATAAAAACATTAAGTTTTTTTTTTCTGATTGAATTATTGGTGAGAAATATTTTTTAAAAAAATATATAGACTCTTTTCGTTAATATGAATTAATCGAAAAAGGATAATGGTTTGTTTTAATATAATAAACTTTACCAATATATTATATGAATATTAATTATAATAAAAGGTAGTATAAATCGTTTTATAAGCAGTCCTACTATATTTATTTAAAACAATTCATTGATTTTGGTATTCCATTTTTTCAACCAATAACACAATACAAGGATAAAAAGAGAGACGAGAGAGAGAGAGAGAATCGTTATAAACTTTTTTAGAAATTATCAGAAAGTTTATGAAGATATTTGATTGAAAAAAGTCTTTATATATTTATAATTTATCTTTTTTCTTTTAATTTTTTTTTTCAAATATCTACTTTAGAGAAATCTGTTTTCAAAATATTTTGATGCATATATTTGATAACATTGTTTTTTTTTCTTTCTTTTTCTACTTGTTAATACCTTATGACTATTCTTTACGGCCTAAATTTATTGTAAATATATATGTATAGATAACTGCGTTAAAATATACATGTATGACAGCGCAAGTATCCCTATGGGGATATAGCGATTTGAATTTAAATAAATAAATAAATACTAAAGAGAAATCTGTTTATTAAAAATACTTTGATCGTCGTGTACGATTATTTCGTTTACTTCATATTTTAAAATATACCTTCTGATTTAAATATTCTTGTAATATATAAACGATGAAAAAATAATAAGAAAAGAGAAAGATAATATATTGGTTGTTAAGCTAAACGTTATCTTTCGATAATTTTGAATATTTATCTTTATAAAGTAAAAATAATCTATGTATAAATCTTAAATAGTTTTATCACCTTTTAAAATTCCTTTCAAATAAAGAAATATTGATGTTATTAAGGATAGGGATTATAATTTAGAATAAATTTTATAGAAATTTCAAATATTTTATAATTTTCCTGATTAGATAAAATTTATAATTCACATAACGACTCCTTTACTATTATCCACTTTATATTCCTTTTAAGGATTCCTTAAAATTAAAAATTCAAATTTTATAACAAATTACAGTCACAGATGTTTTAGAGACAATCAACTTAATTAAAACAAATAAAATTAATAGTTTTCGCACGCTTGCTCAATTAAGCAGAGAAAATCAATGGATTTAGTGAGAATTATAACTGAGGTACCATAAAGAAAATCCTTGGAAGACATAAAAGCAACCAATAATAATAACCATAAGAATTGATGTTGAGAATGAAGAAAGCCATAGGAGGCTAAGTGACGTATGAGAATCAATTTGAAGCAGCAGATCAGACTATGTCTAGACACGCAGACGAAATTGACCCAGCAGTGTGGTCAAACGCGTCATTTATAGCACTTTTATGGCGGGAAAACTCGCGTTGCAGACGATATTAGAAATTTTTCTGAAAATGTCATTCTAATAAAGTGTCCAGGATTTTATTTACTTTCCTACTTTACAAAATAAATAGATAAAACCTCTCTCGAGAATTTTCTATCAATAAAATAAAATGGTAATAAAAACATTTGAACTTCTCTCTCTTAAGGATTTAAAAAATATTATACAAATTCCACAAGTATTGCTTTTATATTTACATATATATTTAATTTTCGAAATATTTGCTTATAAAGTATATACTTATATAATTCTCTTGAGGAAAAGCTTTATAGTTACTTGATAAAATTGAATTTAGTTTGAATATTATATATATATATATATATTTTTTTTAACTATAACCTTTAATACAATATTTCAATTACCTCACTTTTAATATTTGAGGTGTTGCGAAATATTTTTTAACTAGGTACAATACATCCCAACTTTCGGTTAGAAGAAATAAAAAATAAGTCTTTTATATATAAAGGTTATTTGAATAATTTCAACCTAAAATTTGAATTTAATTTTCTAAATAGATTCTTTATATAAAAAGCGTGACTTTTACATTTTTAAATTTATATTTACAAGATTTATTTTTGAAAATATTCATTAAAAAAGCAGACTTTATGAAAACTTAAAAAGCCGCTAGTTTTATTCATAGGTTCTTCACAAATATTGAAAGATTTTATTTGAATGTTTGAATAGTAATCTCCATAAAATAATTTTATTTCTATATTCACAATTCAAAATATTTTATTAACATACATTATTATTGCAATAATTGAAAGATCATATATACAATTTTAATTTTTAATTTTAATATTCGGTACTTCATAATCAAGTGTAATTATGGCGATTCGTTAAATTTCCTTAAATTTTCAAAATGTCCATATTTAGAGTAAAAATTGTATTATCCCTTACGTAATTGGTTATTAATAATAAAATATACATTTAACCCTTTATTTATCATAATTTAAAAGCCAAGTATTCTCTCTTAACATTTAATTATAACTAAATATCATCATTAAGAAAGATTTTTATTATCATAATATTGTTTTTAGATATATAATTTCCAGCATGGAAGAATCTATAAAGATATTTTGAAAACATTTCTAAATAAAAATTTTATAATATCATTTTACATATTCAAATTTATAAATATATGAAAAAATCTGCAAATATATTCTTTTCGATAAAATAATCCCATGAATCAATATTAAAATAAAAACATGAAGCCTCCAAGGAAAATATTCTTTTACAAATATTTTTTATTAAAAAAATATCTCTAGCTTTCGGGCAACTAAGCTCTTCTACGGGAGAAAATGCTTTACATGATTAATACGCCAATAAAATATGATTTAAAATTAAATAAAGTCCATTCATTGTTTACATTTGTTTCAAGGCATAATCAACGTGGGCTTCTGTTGCGCGTGCTTCACTTGGGGGTTATGGGGTGGGCTCAGGGAATATAATGTTATAAACTTCCGGAATATCTATTCTTCTGTTAATGCTATTGTGCTTTTTGGATATGATGGATTCTATGATAAGTCTCTGAGTCTATTGGGGATGTTGGAGTAATGGGTCTTTGGTTCTGATAGGGAGAAGGAATGGCCTGTTTCTCTTATATGTTGGTATACTAAAGATCTACTGTCTTGATGATCGATATTTCGTTTATGTTCTGATACTCTTATATTTAAATGTCTGCCAGTTTCGCCGACATATTTGGTTTTGCATTCGTTGCATTCTATGGAGTATACGGCATTCTTAATATGGAAGGATAATCAATGGTATTGTTCTTTGTTATGGGGTTTCTTAGTAACGATTTAAATTACGTGAGTTGCGCTGAAAAAGGTTTTGATTCCAAATTTCTTCAGATGACGGGCTATAGAAACAGATACTGGTGAATAGGGAATACTGCTAATAGATTTATGGATTGGGGAATTCCGAATTTCAGAGGGGCTATAGAAATGTTTTAGAATAAATGTTAAAGGATGTTGACAAGTCTTTAGATTTCTTATAATATTCTGAGTTACTTCTGTTTTAAAGTTTTGAAGTTAGCAATGGCTATGGATACGTTTAGTTAAGGTCTTTACGGTATTGATTTTATGGCTGAGAGGGCAGTAGGAGGAAAACGGATATAGTCGGGGTTGAAGGATGGCTTATAATAAACAGTTTGTTTGGAATTGATTCTGTATGCGAATAATTTTTATATCTAGAAAAGGCAGGCTAATGTTTGTGCCTTTTTCAAATGTAAAATTTAGGTTTTAGGATGGTAACTGTTGAGTCTTTCTAGAATGTCCTTGGTTTGATTTTCGGGCATATACATAATATGTCGTCAATATAAAGACGCCATAAAACTATATCTAACGGGAATATAGAGTTTATCCAACTGTCTATGCGACGCATGACAATTTCGGCGACTGAGGTCCATGGGAGAACCTTTAATCTGTTCGTAAGTTTTGGAATCGTATGTTAGAATATTTATTTCGAGGCATAGGGCTAAAAGTTTAGTTACTTTCCTGACTATATGATCTGATCAACTTGAGTTCCTCTCAAGAATTTTTCGGTGCTGCTTAGTATCAGCTGGTGTGGGAGACTTGGGTAAAGGGATTCTACGTCGAATGAGATCATGACCTTGTTTGGTTGAGGTTGGTACTTGAGTAGTTCATCTATGAAGGTGGTGGTGTTGGAAATGGAGAACGGGGAGTTTGGCTGCTTGATTATGGGTTTGAGAAAAGTTGAGATGAACTTGGAAAGAGGTGCTGTTGGGAATGGTAGAAAGCCACTATGGGTCTTGAAGGGACATTTGGTTTATGTATTTTAGGGAGGCCATATATGAAGGCATCGGTTTGCATATTAGACAAGAAGTCTTTCAATTATTCATTCGAAATATTACGTTCTTAATGCATTTTTCTGGGTTCTTTTTTGAAAGAAGATTATGTTCGGGTTTTTTATTTTTTGGAAATGTGTTTGAAGGTAGTTTGATCTTCAAGGATGCTCAGCATTTTACTATGGTAATCAGGTTTGTCCAGAATCACTGTTTGAACGCCTTTATCTGATTGGGTGATGATTATTTCTTTTTTGTTTCTTAAGTCTTTTATCTGTCGGTTCTCATGTGGTTACTGGTTCACTTAGAAGTCTAATGATATTCTTTTCTTAGTGGTTAAGTTTTGATATGGCTGCTTCGATTCCACTTACTATTCTGATGGGATCTGGTTTTTGCATATTCCTGAATTTCATACCTTTGGATAAGAAAGCTAATTCTTCTTGGGTTAGGGTAGTTTTTGACAGTTGACTATTCTATTGAGGTTATTGCTTCTATTTAGATTTGGATTATTAAATTTCAGTGCCCAATATTCCAGTTTTTTACTCTGCCTTCTCTCTATTTCTGTTCTTAATTTCGTGATTTCAGACGTTTTTTTTTTTTTTTTGCTTATCCCTAGTACACGTGGTACAGGCCATGATAATCATGGTGGGTAATTAGCGACTGCTTTTTACTGTAAGCGCACCACATGTCTACACAGGTGGAAAGCAGTTCGACTTTGCACTTACAAATGTGCCAGAGCCCCGTTTGGTTACTTGCACTTTCAGACGTGGTTCGGACTATTAGTTCGTACATTTGTTTTTCTGGCACACTACGGGAAGTGATGCATAAGAATTCTTTAATTGGTTTCGATATCAATCGAATGCTGGAATAACAGCCCTGTGTTCTGGTCCTCAACAACCTATATTGAGTTTCCTTTATTACTTTATCTGAGAAAGGGTTTTTGACAGGATCTTTTATTCTTAAGGATGGGGGGGACAAGGTTCACCTCTTCACAGAAACGATTGAAACCCAGATGACATCTCCACTTCGCTAGTTGCAACTAACTATATTGACGACATATTCTGTATATGCCCCGAAAATCAAACCAAGGACATTCTAGAAAGACTCAACAGTTACCATCCTAACCTAAATTTCACATTTGAAAAAGAAACAAACATTAGCCTGCCTTTTCTAGATATAAAAATTATTCGCATACAGAATCAATTCCAAACAACTGTTTATTATAAGCCATCCTTCAACCCCGACTATATCCGTTTTCCTCCTACTGCCCTCTCAGCCTAAAATCAATGCCATAAAGACCTTAACTAAACGTATCCATAGCCATTGTTAACTTCAAAACTTTAAAACAGAAGAAACTCAGAATATTATAAGAAATCTAAAGACTTGTCAACATCTTATCATTTATTTTGAGACATTTCAATAGCCCCTCTGAAATTCGGAATTCCCCAATCTATAAATCTATTAGCAGTATTCCCTATTCACCAGTATCTGTTTCTATAGCCCATTATCTGAAGAAATTTGGAATCAAAACCTTTTTCAGCAACTCACCTAATTTAAATCGTTATTAAGAAACCCCATAACAAAGAACAATACCATTGATTATCCTTCCAATATTAAGAATGCCATATACTCCATAGAATGCAACGAATGCAAAACCAAATATGTCGGCGAAACTGGCAGACATTTAAATATAAGAGTATCAGAACATAAACGAAATATCGATAATCAAGACAGTAGATCTTTAGTATACCAACATATAAGAGAAACAGGCCATTCCTTCTCCCAATCAGAACCAAAGACCCATTACTCCAACATCCCCAATAGACTCAGAGACTTATCATAGAATCCATCATATCCAAAATGCACAATAGCATTAATAGAAGAATAGATATTCCGGAAGTTTATAACATTATATTCCCTGAGCCCACCTCATAACCCCCAAGTGAAGCACGCGCAACAGAAGCCCGCGTTGATTATGCCTTGAAACAAATGTAAACAATCAAAAGACTTTATTTAATTTTAAATCATATTTTATTGGCGTATTAATCATGTAAAGCATTTTCTCCCGTAGAAGGGCTTAGTTTTCCGAAAGCTCGAGATATTTTTTAAATAAAATATATTTTTAAAATAATCTTTTCCCTGGAGGCCTCATGTTTTTATTTTAAATATATTCTTTAAAAATAATATATTTAATATTTTAAAAAATATTTTAGATGTTTTTTACTTTTCACTCTACGTTTGAATTGTAAGTTGTATTTGTAAGAATAACCGTGAATATATAAATATGAAGAATTATCTCGCCAATGTATGAGTAGGATCAAAAGATATTAAAGAGCAAAGAACATCAGGTGACCTTGATTCTATTGATTATTCCCGGAAATATCTCGTTGGGATGCGCTACGACATTAGATATACTAAAGTCACTTCCCAATTATCTTTCAATAAAATTCCATTAAAGTTTCAAATTATTTCTTCTAATGAAATTTTTCTTTGCAATAAAAGGAAGGAATTTTGGGTATATCAATAGTTTATTTTGTAGCTATTCCGCTAATATATATCTTTCTTGATAAACTAGGATAAATATTTGGACTCTTCTAGAGGACAGCATTTTTTATCACTAAATATGTATGGCTAAATGTAATATATAAGGAACCAATAGATCTTTCTGAATTTGATCACTGTCTAAATTGTGTTTTCCGTAGAACAATAAAGATAAAGTGTTTACTGTTTTACCAGAAGGTTAGAATCATATATAATAAAATAAAATAGTTATGTAGAAAGTGAATAAATATAGTTAGTAACAGTTAATGATTAGTTCATTATATTGTAGCCTAGAAATCAAGTCTTTGTATATGTTAAGATGTGAAAGTATTTGTTGACGTCAGTACGACTAGTCGACAATTAACAAATGAAACTATATACAGCTAGAGAGAGAGAAATTTATAACTCAGGTTCCTGGAACGCAGAGCGCCAACTACCCGGGGAGTCCAGCTCACCAGTATAGACTAATGTTGAACGCCTTTACTCGCGTCCTGATTTGATTACTGAATTGAACCAGTTAACCAGAAAGTTCCATGCTGAGGTTGAGTCTGGAAGGCTCGCCATGGGTGTAGGATTGAGGTGGGTCAGTCCGACCAGGATAGCTGTTTGCATCCTATGTCTTAGGAATGCTGGGCAGCTGAAGAGAAGATGATCGACTGTCTGTGGCTCTTCTGAAGAGTGGATGCAGTAGGGTCTATTTCGGGATGCACATAATACAACTAGTGAATATTGAACAACCAAGCTATAAAACATTTATGATGATTTCACAAATAAAGAATAATTATCTGTGTTAAATATTTTCATTGAATAATTAAATAAAATAATAAAATATAGAAATTAATATATATTCTTCGCCACAATACATCTATTTGGACAATAAAATGTATTTAAAACATACATGCCTATAAATAACACTATGTAAATATGAATAGATAATGTTGAATAATTGACTTATCTTTTCATACGCGTGTATTATCAGAGCAGATACCTTTAAATAAGAGAACGTTTTTTTTTATAAACAAGAATTTGTACCATTATTGTAAAATATACCATTTGTTCTATTGAACTATGTTGTTTTTCTTAGAAAATATATGTTTAAAAGAAAATTCCTTTTGACATCTATTAAGGCAGACATGTTTTGAGCCATATAATTGTCCCAATTTACAGAAGAGCCCCAAATATCACCTTAGTTAAGTTATATATTCGGTATCTTCCACAATTGACTCTCTCTCTCTCAGCCAGAAGAAACTTAATTCGACTGTCCTTTTTTTCAGAAAGAGTTCAACATCCCACCACAGTCATTGGTTAGGTTAATGTTGGGTAGCTTCCACAGAATGATTCTCTCATCAATGTTGAAGTAGTAGCTGAGATAAATTCATTCAGAATCCTTTATTTTATATTATTTCAAAATTCGTTCTTCTATATATTCTCTGATCACATAGTCAAGAAGAGGTTTTCGGTTCAAATTATTCATAGAACTATTTATTAAAGTATTTCCTCAGTAAGACTTGGTGTGAAGGAATCAACAAAGACTGTGGAAGGCCAACTTCCACGGGATTCAAGTCTGACTTCATTATCTGATACATCTCACAAGGTCGCGACAGGGTCGTCTGGACTTCTCTTGTCACCCCACGCCTGGTAACCGTTGCTATGGGAACAGTAGGCGCCATTGCTACTTTCACGTCGGCTGCCCGCATCTTCTGGTGCCTCGTGACGATCCTATGGTTCTAGCTTTGGTCGACCATTGGTTGAAATGGAAGGCAGACGTACCTATATGGCCTTGATGATCTCTTTGAGAAATCCTAAACAACCTTGTTTTCTATATCTATGTGGGGGGGACATATAAACTCTACATTGTTTTTTTACTTGATTGGCCATTATAAAAGATACAATGGTCTTCTAAATAGAGGGTAGAAATTATTGATCAAATACCGTGTAATACCGATACAAACTGAGTGATTTGAATTTTGCACATAAGGGTGATGAAAAGGGTTCTAAGCAAACGTTTTTGAAAGCTAAACGTCATATATATGTGAAAAAATAGTACAAATGTGATATTGTACTGGGTAAGGTGAATAAATTACGAAAAAGGCATCTCCTTATCGTGCAAACTGAAAGTTGCTGATGGCCTGTGCCATCTATCGGAAAAATATCAACTATTCTCGTTGATTTTAATTATTCCAGAATTGGCCAAATACCCATTCTTGATATATCAAGAAAAGCTAACCACGGACGCGTTTCGGGCTGTTGGCCCCCATCAGCGTGGTACAAGCTGTACCTCAACGACCAAAAAACTGGTCATTCAGGCATCCTGAACAATCATGAAACGGGTAGTTAGGGCCAGAATTGCGTGAGACCGCGACACAATGTGAAAAAATAGTACAAATGTGAGATTGTACTGGGATAAGGTGCATAAATTATGAAAAAGGCATCTCCTTAACGCCCAAAACGCGTCCGTAGTTAGAGAAACCTGCAGATTCCGATGATGGTGTCTAGAAGCTGTTCCGCGGCAGCACCCTGTGTTTTATAGCCAGGACCTCCGAGGCGGCCTTCCAGATTCCGAGCAGCCGTCGACGTCGAGCTGGTAGCCAAGTTCCGGGTGGAAGAGGAGTCAGCAACGCACCACTTTCGGAGAGCCAAGAGTAGGCTCTTAGGCCTCCGCGCAACGCAGTCCGTACCCCTTTTGAGTGCAGTGGGCGCAAAGCCGGGCTTGTCTGGGCCGATGTTTGAGGGCGCCTGCTCAGACGCATCCGCAGGCCTTTTGGGACTCAGGAGGCAGCTGCCCCTACGGTTCCCTTGCCTCTGAAACCGCGAGCACTTGACTCCGTACGCGAGGAAGGCCGGCAGGATCTCTCCTTTGTGGTTGAAGTTAAAGGCACGTTGAAAGCCTCTCCAGCTTTACGCCCCTCGTTCAGAAGGATGAACAGCTCACGTCGTCCAACCCTCATTGTGAAGCCCGCAACGTTGACGAGCAGCGGGGCGATAGATGTGACTCGCCCGTAAGGCCACAGGGCGGCGATGACCTCTGCATCCTTCAAGAAGAATGGCAGGTTGTTAAACGACGACTCTCTACGTCCGTCTGCGGAAGGGGAAGGTCTTGAGCAGGGTTTCCTTGATTTTGAGCCCTTCTTTGATGAGGCGCTCCGCGAGGGCCTTGGTGGCCAGGCCCACAAGGACGTGGCCGTCCATCTTGGCAAGCTAGATGATGTTGTTGCTTCCCACCAGCTTTTCCAGCGCCGGAACATACTGGAGCCAACTGAACTCCGGGCAATGCTCGACGTAGACGCACTGCTCTATGGTGCCCGTGGCCTGCTGTGCCCTTGCTTCGGCGATGTTCTTTCCGCTTCGCCTTGATATTCTGGGCGAGTGGGTGTCGCCTGGCTGAGAATCCGCCGGGTGGCGTAGGTGCTCCTCTGAGCTGGTGCGGCGGTGCCTGACTGCGCCGTCAGAGCACGCTGCGAAGCCGATGTTCTTCCCCTTTTCTGCTCGACTTTGGTGAAGGAATACGGCTCGTTGGTGGTATCCTGGTGCTCCATAGCCTCAGCCCAGTTCATGATCCGACCGCCATCAGCGCTGGAAGCCGTAGTTGAAAGGCAGCAGCCAGCAGCTGCTGCCGAATTTGCATGCCCGTTCTTAATAATGTGCGAATTAGCATAAGTTTTATTTTCGCCATTATCAATGGCAATCTCCATTGATTGGTTTTTCACCGATTCTCAGCGAAATATTGTTCATT
>CP092873.1:64245294-64259577 GCA_030710605.1 Cordylochernes scorpioides | reverse complement strand
CTCCACAAGATTCACCTTTTATTGCAGAGAAGAATCTAGGCTTTCAGCCAATATTGCATTAAGCATTGAAAATCTCCATAATTCCGACCCAAAGCAGCGAAGAACGCGGAGCTCGCGCACCGCGTGGTCGCACAGCCGAGAGAGACAAATACGTGAATAGTTTAATAATTAAATTATATTTAATTTAGAGAGAGCTGTGAATAGAAACGATTTTCGATTATGATGAAGAGCTTTTTAAAGTTAGTTTATCAAAAAATATTATTTATATTGATTATATATATTGGGGAAAATGAAATTATACATCCGAAAACACACACTTGAATTGAGAAAAGATTAAATTAATATGCTATCTTGGGAATAAATGTCACAACGATTAAAGGGCATATTTGAAAAAAAAAATTTAAAATACCCTCTATACTCATTTTTTCAAAAACTTATAATAATCCGTTTGGCTATTGAAACTGAAAAAGTTTATTATTTATATCTATTCAAAATCATCAATCGAAATTTTAAAAATAAATTACGTTAGAATTTTTAGAAAACTTTAAATATTGAATACAAAACAAACACAGAGATATTTGAACTGAAGAACGCGAATTATGAAGCTCTAACCTTTTTAGAGAATTTTATCTAAAAATATATATATATTGGTTAATTAATATAATCCAAGAATGTCATCTTTAAGTATTAGCCTAATTAACATTTTAATTAAACATTAGCTTAAATTGTTACAAAGATTAAATTCCTAAAATAAGCACAATACTTTAAAAAAAACGTATTTCAAAAATATTGTTTGAAAAAATTAACAGCTCATTAAAATATCCATTTTAAAACCTCAAAATACAATCCATCCATTAAATATTAAATTTAGCTCAGCTTATTTTATTTCAAACGAATATTCAGCATCTTAATGAACGCCATTTTGTAATAGAAAACTAACTCAAATTTTGCGGGTTTTCCTTAATATATATTCAAACACATTCCTTTATGATATTTTAATTATTATGATATTTATAAACACAGGAAATAATTCAGAAAGAGTAATTTTTAGATATATATTCAAAATATAATTATATATTTTCAAAAATTGCATTTCTAAGGTAACTACTAGCATAACGAGGGATTTTTTAGTTACCAATTGTTTGTAAATATATATGAATATTTTCCTTTATGAAATTTAATAATAGAAAATTATTTGAAAAAAATAAAAGAGTGTAATTTGAATTAAATATATTTGGAAAGAGAATTTCATTAAAGTTGATTTTCGAAGATTTGAGTAAGCAAAAAAATACGTTTCATTAGAAAAGTCGCTTTATCTCTGAAGAAAAAAAAGGTCGTCTGCTTTGTTCTAAGTGCAATTTAAAGTTTCTTTTGGTCACTATTATGTTTGTTTGGTCATTCAATTACCCACCTAATTTTGCCAACCCTTTCCTGCATGTTTTACCCTTTTATTTTTTGTATTATTTTCACTTTTGTTTGTAGCACATTTATTTTTAAATATGATATGCAAATCAATACTTTGCAATATTATTTCCAAATTAATTTAACATCTTGAAAATAAGTATTATATGGAATATTTTTAAAACATTTGTTTGTAACGCTATCTTGTTTAAATGTTGAATTATTATTTTTTAATGTTGGTAATGGAGTTGTTTGATTTATTTAAAGAACATATTTTTGTGATGGTGGTGCTCCATGGTTAAACCAATTCCTGAAGTCCACTTCTCTCCAATTTTGCGATGGTAGTTATAGGCCTGGAAAATAGGTCCTTTATTGTCAGTTCTGAGCATGACAAGATATGTTCCGGAGAAGCTTCCGCACTATTGTATTTCAAGCAGTTATTGAAGGTTTTTTGTCCATTTTGAAATTTTAAGGTTTTTATATGGCCACATTTAGTCTTCTAATGCTGTTTGTTGATTTCTATTGAGTTTTTCTAATTGTTTCAATGGTTTGCACCAGTGATGATTTGGATAAGCTGTCAGTTTTGATTTTTGTATTTGGGCCTAAAGAAAAATAAAATAAGAGCTCTAAATTCATATTGTCACGAATTTTTCCTTGTCAAATAGGTACTAGAATTAGAGCTACCAATAGTAATCACGCGAAGTGAGGTTTTCTATCTAAATTTTATTCACTATGCATGCCAAAACAAGATTCTTTTATAAAGTCAATTTTGGTTATCTATTTACATAAATATACAGAATACACAAATACACAATTATTATAAGAAAAATATATTTAAAAAAAAATGGAAAAATAGAGATGCAAATAATTTACAAGTGACAACATAAATACAATTTTTCTGAGAATGTTTTTCATACTGAAAAATCTATTGTATAATATGGCAGAAATAAATAGACAATTCTGGTCTTTTATCAGAGTTTGTCTTCGTTGAAATCAGTGAAGGTAATTTTAATTTTGTAAAAATAGTTTTATAAAGGTACATCAGCCGTGTTCTTGAGCCTGTTTTTTCACGATTGTCACTTTCCTTAGGGGAATGAGTTGTTGAATTGTAGATTTTGATTTTATGCATCATTTTATAAAATACATATAAAACGTCAATCAACAAAAAACACAGCTATTTTCAAACATATTCTCAGCCAACGAATGACATTTTTTCTTATTCCTATAATATCATTTGATGGAATATCAGATCAAGTCCATTATTTGGGAACATCTCAGAAGCTTGATTGCTTAATACTGGATTATTTCCGAAGTTTATACAATTTATCTTTATAAAAATATTTTTGACCATCAAAGAAAAATCTATGAAATTATATTTATTCATACCTATACCTCTTCTTGTTTCTCTCCTAGGCTAAATCTGATATGTATAATTCTCAATACCTTTTCATTTGATTTATTAATATTTAGGACAAACGGCGATTTCAAAATTACGAACAGAAGGTCTTAGAATGCTCAAATTTAATGGAAAATCAGAACATTCCCGAAATGCCCCAAATGCGATTCCCAACCAGCGAGTCCTGAACATCTATAGAATTGTATCAAATCCTCCAAAAAAAGACCTCTGAGAAAACCCCAGGACAATATAATTGAAAAGCTGAGACAATGGGACCTAATGGAGATCATTTAAACGACTTGAGGAATAAGCAACAACAATAATAACATATTTAGGACAAATATTTTATTAAATAAATAGCGCGTTAATGAATGAGATCTTATATGTTTTTATTTTTATGTCATATGTATAGGGTGTTATTTTGGTATAGATTTATATCGGGTTGGATCGTATATATCCAAACAACTTTTAGGAAAGAAAAATTCAAGATATAGTTAACCCTTGTGTCAAATTAGAGCAAAACATAAACAGGATATCCTTGGACTGTTTTATCTTACAATAAAATAGTTGCCATTTACTGCCGGATCATTGTGCAAACCCTAACTGATTTAGCTTCAGACTTTTTACATAAATACTTTTCAAAATTGTAATTTTGGGTGAATTAAGGTGGCTTCTTTATTTATAGACTTGACTATATATTAAATTGACTTCTATGATTGTATTTCTACTGTCCTCAAAGCTTATGTATATAGTATATCTAAAATACCCATTCCAAGAGTCCAATATCACTATAAAAGGAAAACTGAAAAAATGCAATATAACAGCGGTATGGTAGATTAAACTGGCGAAACCGCGGGGAGGGGTTCACCACTAATGAGCCAGGCCCTTCCATTAATTTTAATTGCAGTAAGAGCAGTAGAAATTGTTTTAATTTTTTAAAAGAATCATGCTCGTCTATAATAGTTTCGAATTTCATTATAGACTTCATAAACATTTTATACTGCTTATCTGTGTATAACGCTCAGATTCCAGTCATTGGCACAACACCAGTTATGGTAATATTCGTTAAACTTTTGTATACAATGGTTTCCTAGCTATGTTTCTTACCTAGTTCAGGGTGGCTTCAAATCCGTGATACATTCTAGAGAAGTTCTAATTCAGTGCTGAATCTTCCAAATTGGTGAATTAGATGGTGTGAAAGCTGATTTTGGAAGAATTGAGAGAGTTCGTATTTAAATAATATTTAAACATTACAGGACTGAGAGAATTCCAGGACAGTAAGGTGATAGGTTCTCTGTGAAGGTATCAGAATAAACAACGACATAGTCTAAGTAGGATAAACACGTTGTCTACCTGAGTCCTTTTAACAGACTGTTCATCATCCTTTCATTAGTTTGTATGAAAATAACCATATCAATTCATATGTAATTCATTCCAAACCAATATATAAGCATAGGGCGATCAATAATTTCCAGGAATGCTAAATATTTAAAGAAATACAAAGGTATAATAAAGTTTTATTTTAAAATTTATCATCTATACACTTGTTCCATCTTTTTTTTCCAGATATCAAAACAACTCTAAAATCCTAATCTTTCAAGGTTTTCAAAATTATCTTCGTATTCTCCTTTTATTTCAGGTATTGAGTCAAATCGAAGTCCTTTTAAGACTTTTTAAATTTTAGGGTAAAGGAAAAAGGTCGTTGGGAGCAAGTTCAGGAAAATACGATGGCTGGGGTAGTAAAGCAATTCCGTGTTTAGCCATATAGAGTTGTTCAGTGACGGCCGTATGTGGCCGTGCGTTGTCATGATGCAAGAGCCTATTTTTCTGTTGCCATTTTCGGGTCATTTCTGACGCACAGCCTCCCTTAAATCACAATACATCAAGATAGTAATGTTGATTAATGGTCTGACCCTCGGGCACGAATTCAAAATGTAACAATCCCTTTACATCAAATAAAGTGGATAAGAAGACACTTAAGCTTCGATATGATCATCCTTGCTTCTTGAATCTTGTTCTCCAGGCTCTAGTCACTGTCTTGATTGCCTCTTAGTCTCGGGATCATATCCGTACATCCATGTTTCATCTTCCGTGATAACAATTTTGAGCCAATGGGGATTAGAATTAAACATTCGGACATGTTTTTGCACCTTTCTTTGCGATGCTCTTTCTGCTCATTCGTTTAGAAAATGTGAGACAAATTTAGCCGGGGATCGTTTAAGATGCAGATCATTTTTTATGATGGTTTAGCATGTTCCAAAATATATACCCAAGTCCTTGATAGCTCTCTGAGAGTTATTCTTGGGTTCTTTTGATCGATGACTTGATTTTGAGGGCATTTTGGAGTTCTTATCGATAAAGGTCCTGCCAGTGTGTAGATCATCCTTGACGCTTGTTCGACCAGCTTTTAATCGTGCAAACCATTCAAATGTCCTTGATTGTGATATGGCATCTTCTTTAAAAGCCCTGCTTCAACATTTGAAATTATTCGGAAGCTGTTTTCCCCTAATTTAAAGCAAAAACTCATGCAGACTCGCTGTTTTTCAATACAGTCCATACTGAAGTTAGAAAATGTTCTGATATACTCGAGCTTATAAATTCGAAAAAACGTGAGCGCGTGCGTCGGTTGTGATCAATTCTTTTCTACGTATTGATATATGTTTTAACTATAAGGTCCTTATAAAATCATTTCCTCATTTTGAATATTTTACGTGATCCAGTCTCATTCCTGGAAATTATTTGATCACACGTTGTATATATATGTTATATAAAAATTATTTAATTTAAAAATTATAATTTTATAGAAAAACTACTCTATAATGTCGACCGCTAGATGTCGTCGCTTTCCTATATAAACTAATGTTGTTGTTTCCCGTTGGCCGGCTCAAACATTTTTGTAGATATGTAAATATGTAATCTTTTATTTTCTTCTTCAAGCCTCAAGTCAGTAGTACCTTCTCAAATTATGTATTCTATATTTTATTAGCACAATTAAGCAAATTGTTAATCAAAGTTAATTTTTATTTCAAATTTACCACGAGTGCAATAATCAATATCAACAGCAGAAAATCACTTATGTAATATATATATATAAGTATAATGAAAAAAGGGGAGTGGTGAAGGGAATAAAAATTTACGATATCAGAAAAATATTTTTTTCTAAAAATATTGTACAATCCTCGACTAACTATTAATTAATAAATTTTAATTAATTAGGGAAATTTTATTCTTGTTTCCTCTTCTTTTTACCAATTTGTATTGACGTTTAAAAACCTTTTACTGATATTATATAAAAATTTAGTTTCAAATATATCATAACTTTACCCTTTGACTGGTGTGTTGATTAGCTAGTACCTCTAACATAGGTAGAGACTTTCCTCAGGTGTCGGTATTATTTTTTATATAAAAACAATATATCAAAAAGAAAAAGAGAGAGGGACTGTATATATATGAATAATTAAAACCACAGTCACATTTGTTAGTATGTAACATATTTATTTTCCAAACACCATTATAAAAAGTAGAAATAAAAAAGCAGATTAGACTTGAAGAATAAAAGTTGGGCCTTTGATCATTCACAGGCGTATTGAAGGCTCCAGAGAAAATGTTCATGTTCAACAGGGACTCTAAAGTAATCCAGAACTTATGGAGACTACTACAAGAAAGATATCAAGATTTCACGAAGACATTGCTGAAGTTCATCACATGAAGCCAGTGTATGCCAGTGAAGGACAAGCCCTTGTCATCCAGCGTCATGGCCCAGACTCCGAGCTGCTGCCCAGTGCCATGATCTGTTACAACGTCCTGCTACTCCCAGAATACACCTCCAAAGAGAAACTGCAGAAAAAAGTTAGATATGTCCCTACAGAACACTGAGGCTTTTGGCTTACATTGACGGATTTATTTCTATTTACATACCTTTCTTACATGTAAATTTTGTATATTAAATAAAAAGTGTTTAATTAAAGCTTTTATTTAACTTTCAAAACTTTCACTGTGGAAAAGGTTCATAATCATACGCTTGATAAGTATTTTGCCTGTAAGTACAAAGGTCGAACTGTTTTCCACGTATGTAGGTATATGTTGCACTTACTTAGAAAAGGTTGTCGCTAATTACCCACCATGCCTGTACCGTGTATATGCTTGAAATTAGTAAAAGAACTTTAAAACCAGAAAACATCTACACCATAAAATAAGAAGAAAGTACTAATCAAAATTCTCGTCTTGAAGCGAGAGACTTAACATTCAATCGCACGTATTATAATAATTAACAAGGAAGATAAAAAATATCTCAAAGCTCTTCAAACTATAATTACTATGCCTTGGAAGAAATTCATACAACTTGTTTACAGAAGAGATCTTTGCGAACTTGTCCCAATCTGGTGAATATCACGCTTGGAAGGTTTCGAAGTATTGTTCTCCTTGGAAGTTATAACTCGGTTATAATGAAATATTAAGGACGGAAGTATTTAACATTATTTTCCTTTTAATAATAAAGAACGAATTTCTGCAATTGGTGAAGTAAGTATGAACAAGATTTGGGAAGGCTTAGCTCATCAGTGATAAACCCTTCCAGCGCTAATCGCCAATTTATTCTACCAGATCCCTACAATTATTGTATGTTCATTCTGTTTATATAGTCTTCATTGGAAGGTTATTATACTTGACTATGGTGTTTAAAGAAACTATGAAAAGAGGTTTTTTTAAATGTGTCGTGTTTTCAACCTATTGGTTGACCTAAATATCAGACACCATAAAAGATAAACCTTCATTTTGACAAATAAACTCCCTCACATCAGCACCACAAACAACATATATGTATCCTTTTATATTTACATATTTTTGTTTTATCTCATGCAATATATACATAATTACTGCATTTTCCTTCTTTTATAAAAAAAAAGAAAAAGAACAAATCAGCGCATATGGAATTTCTACAAATTTCGTACAATATAAGCAGAATAAACAATATAATAGTTTTAATTTATAGATGCAAATTTTGCCGGGAGGATATTAATTTATAAAGATAAAGATCCCCCTCTCCGTCAAAATAGACGTCAAAGCTAACGGACATCTATTGACCTTAGCCGCAAAACTAACAGCTTCAAGTCGGTAACAAAGCCACAACCCAGCTTTGGCAAACTGAAAAGCGTCCACCTAGAGACCATGGTTTTGGGCTAATGGCCCTCGTCAGCCTAAGGCGGACTTTTATTCCATGAGTTCACAAGAGATATAATGTAATCCTCACAATCTGCCAAAGAGGTGTTTAGCTGGCAAAGTGGCTAGGCAAATCTATGGCTAAAATATAGATGGAAATATTACCGGGAGGATATTCTTCTTTATAGAGTTTAAATTTTGTACTAATTTTTAACCTTAAAATAAAAGATGTAAATGAAAACTAATTTTCTACACAGACCTTATACTGGAAACAGAAACTATAATAGAAATGTTGATTATATGATTTTACTTTAAAAGTAGAATTGGTAAAAACACATTTATAAGCTCCAAGATTCTAAGTCCTAGCAAACAAAAGATCCAAAAATTGTAAGTTATTGTTGAAGCAGATACTATAATCAAAATGTTGATTAGATGATTTTAACTTAAAAGTAGAATTGGTAAAAACACATTCATCAACTCAAGGAATGCTGTGAGATTTAGCAAACAAAGGAATTCATAGATTGAAGGTTTATATTATACTATATATATACAGAAACTATAGTATATATCAGCATACTGATTTATAATCTCAAATATATAAAACATGTATATAAAATACATGGTTCAGTTCAAAGAAAGTTAGGTTTAGAAAACAATTGAATCAGCAGATTAAAGATTCACATTATTAGTAAACCCCCCAGAAACTATAATTTTCTTTAAAGTTGTGATTTTGTGCAATCCGATGTAAAAATTTGGCGATTTTTTTCAGTAATGTGAGATCTAGCAAACAATGGAATCTAGATTAAAGGTCTACACATTATTAATAAACCAGAAAACTATAATATTCTTTAAAGTAGAGATTGTGAGCAATCCTATATTATGTGCAATATATGTAGAGATTATGACGTTATGTTTCAGTAATGTGAGATCTATCAAACAATGGAATACAGAGATTGAAGGTCTACATTATTAATAAACCAGAAACTATAATATTCTTTAAAGTAGAGATTGTGAGCAATCCTATATATGTGCAATATATGTAGAGATTATGACGTTATGTTTCAGTAATGTGAGATCTAGCAAACAATAGAATCCAGAGATTGAGGTCTACATTATTAATAAACCAGAAACTATAATATCCACGGACATAGTGATTATAAAATCCCATGTATATATAGAAGCTAAAGTGGTGAAAATGCACCATTCAGCTCAAGAATGCGAGGTGTAGCAAACAAAGGATTGCAGTTCTACATTATTGTTGAACCAGAGAACATTGAAATAGAGGCTGTCGAGTCCTTCTATAAAAGGTATAAAATCAGCGAGGACATTTATCAAGTTCAGGAATGTAACCTAAGGTTAACAAAGGATTTCCAACTTTAGGATCTATGGCACAGACTTGGGAAACTTCAGCCAGTGTGTCCAATGGCCTAGAGCGTGAAGAATGGTGCGAATTTATGGCAGAAGGAGTTATGGGCGCAGACATGGGAGAATATACCAAGGCTTTCATAACTTTATAGTTTCATATTCCACCGTGAATCTCTGGCAATATCAGACAGTTTAGAATTCACAGTTCGTCACAACATTTATGAAAAATGTGTTTTATATCAAATACTTTCTAAAGTTCTATTACTTAAGAACATTGTCTGCCGATCTATACTATGATAAGAACAATTTAACACACAGTGGCCTCCAAGATTAATGAAAAATATTAAAACAAATATCCGTTATAAAGATTATATAATCAGGTATATTCAAAAGAGCTTTTATTCTATCGATAGTCAATAAGATTTGTGTTTTAAAAAAGAAAATAACGAAATAAAAATATATATATTGAATATTTAATTTATTCGAAATATACACAAAATAGAACATCCAAACAATAAGGTAGGGTGAATAGGAAGTATGGTTACAGCACGCGCTATACAACAGCCACAACCAGCTTCCATGATGATTAACAGGTTTTGGAAGCGATATCTTGAAACAATGAATCCTACTCTTCCGAAAGAACAGAATTTAGTTCAAGGAGGATTGTGAGAGAGGCCTGTCGAACTCCACTGCGTCTTCCTAAGACACCCAACCATGTTTCTTTGGATTCAGGTCCGAAGATCTGGCTGTACAATCCATCCTCTGAATAGCTTCACTCTCGAAGAAATCATTGTCTGGTATCGCTCTATGTGGGCAAGCATTATCATGCATGAATATGAAGTGGGGAGCTAATGACACACCGCTGATAGATCTTACAAACAAAGGGTTCAAGAATCATGCTTTTTTTAGCTTGGGCATTCAAGGTGACTTTCAACAACAAAAACACAGCTTTAGTAAGTCCACCGGTCTTATGAAGAACGCATATTCTAAATGAAACCAACCAAAAACATGCAACGTTCCCAAGACAGCCTGTATGATGTTAGTGGGATCGAAATAGGTAGCAGGTTCTCTTCAGATAAAGGCTCGTCGAGAATCAAGATCTAATTTCAGTCAGATTGTGGACTTTCTTGATCGCGGTGGATCCCTTCGGACTCTGTGTGTCCTCGTGTTCAAGAGATGGTTTCACTGAAACGTCATTAGAGCTGGCAGACCTCATTTCTGTTAACATTGATCCTTTTGGTGACTTCAGTCTGAGAAAATACTTCTAAACTCCTCTCCATTATCGAACCATTATGTTAGATGTAAATCTTCAAGAATTTTAAGGAACAGTTAGGATGTGCTATAGAGCAGCCAGCGTTTAACAAAATTTTAAAATGTTCTGGTTATCTACGGACAATGACTTTCCAGATTGTTTGCAAGGTTTTTCCACTTTGTACTAAGTGAAATTCTCAACCTGCAACCCCAAAACACATTATTGACTTTATTGACTCATCCATTGATGAGCTCTAATCATTCCAACCAGATACCATCAAAAATCTCAAGCTCTACAAGCTTGATATCCTAATATGATTGAGTGGAGATAAAAGAGAAGAAAGAAGAAAATTAAAAATGTGCATATTTATAATATAATTTTTTTAATTAAGGTAACTGTAGAATTTATAAATTAATTGTGCATATGCTTGATAATTATTGTTATTTTTAAATCTCTGTTATAGAGTTCGAATCGGAAATATCTTTATTTAAGGGGCTGCTAGAGTTCGAATCTAAAAAGGTTTATTAATTAAATATTCAAACATCAATATATATATATAATTGCTATTCGATAATTATAAACAAAAACACACAAACAGCTTTATTAAGACCATCGGTCTTGTACAGAATCACCACAGAAAAGGATCATAGATAAAACTCCTATACTCCAGGCAGCGCAAAGCCCAACAGCCTCCAGGTCCGACGCATGTCCAGTGGCCACAGAATCCACCGTGCATAGGTTAGCGTATTTTACCTTTTTAATATTGATAATCGACATATATTTATTCCTTGTGTTTTAACATATTCTAAACGGTCTAAATCAGTGTTAGATTTAGTATATTTTGCCAGAGTTTCTTTCATGGTCTTTTTCGCTATGTAGCAATCATGATCAAACCAAGGGTTCAACATTGGGTTATCCGTTTTTGTCTCAATTTTGCATACCAGTTTTTAACATTCATATCAATTATATGCAAGAAATAGAAGGCAAATGTGTGAAATAGGAGCAGTGATAATACGAAGTCACTAATACTATTATGTTGTTGTTGTTTTTTCTTATCCCTTGTGTAAAGATTACACGAATTCCATGAGTTCATGCTCCTCGAGCTGTTTTATGATAAGCAGCGGCCTCTCCCAAAGGTCCTGTTTAGTGCATCTAATGCAAGCCAAAATGTGTTCTGGAGCTGCAGGTGCCAAGCTACATTTTGGCAAGTGGGGTAGATTTTGTTATTATTTTCTATCTTCAATGGCTTGAGATGGCCTGTTCTAAATCTTGTTAGTGTTGTTTGATGCTGTCTATTTCTGATGTTCAGAGCTCCTCCTGCGTTCACTCCACTGTACCAACTGTGCTTAGGTGGGATCCTCCAGTTCTTGTTTATTTTTGTTTTGGCTACTGTTTCTATTTCTTTAAAAGTAAGTTTATTTTTATGTGGCAAGGGTACTTTTGTGCCTTTTTTCGCTAACACATCAGCAGCTTCATTGCCTTCAATGCCAACATGTGAGGGTATCCATTGAAGGTGAATTTTTGAGGTTTTGAGAGTTTTTGGAGATAGCCAATTATGTTCCTGCTTACTTTGTCTCTAAGTTCCCCTGTGTGACACAAGTGTTGTATGGCACTTCTACTATCAGTGAGAATCCAGATATCTTGATAATTAGTATTTCTGATGAATTTTAAGGCTTCATAGATGGCTATAAGTTCTGATCTGAAGACTGAACAAAAATTTGGGTTTCTTCTGTTCATTTTCTCAATGTCATTTGTGGTTTTAATGAGACAGCCACTGCCAGTGTGTCCCAACTCATCTCTGCTACCATCGGTATAGATAGTTATTGCATTTTTAGGAATGTTATTATATTATTTTATATATTAATTGTTTTTTAAGTATTCTGGATTTTGGTATTGTTTGTTGGTGGGTTCATTTAAAGTGTCATTAAAATAACATTTTGTAGTGGTTTGCATAATTTTTTCCACTTTATATTTTAAAAATCCATTTATTTTGGCCAGGTGTAGAGGGCCTTCTTTTTTTAGTCTTAAATTGGATTCCCAATTAAGTATGTACTTGGAAATTCTGTTTTTTTCCATAACTCTTGATTTTGTTTATATATTTTGGCAGATTGTAGCTTCTATCCTTTAAGGGCATAATGTCTGCCTCGTAAAGTACAGTATCATTTGGGCAGGTATTTCGAAGACCTGTAATAATTCTAGCTGCACTTATTTGTATCCTTTCCAGTGATTTTTAGATTTGTTTCAATGCTGTACCATAGATTTGATATCCATATTCCAGGATAGGTCTAATTAGAGATGTGTAAGTTAATTTTAGTGTGGTTGCATCGGCTCCCCACTCTCTTCCTGAAATATATTTCAGGATTTTTAGTCGGTCTCTTCCTTTTCTAATAACTTCTTCAATATGTTTACTGGAGTTAATTTCTGGATCCAGGGTGTAGCCAAGTATTTAGGATGTTTTTATATTATAATTGTTGTTCTTTCAGAATAATATTTGGTCTTATTTTGTTTAGTTTCTTATCGGTAGTAAAAAGACACTTTTCAGATTTTTGGGGGTTAAATTCTAATTTATGTTTATTAGCAAATTTTTCTAGGTGGAGAGAGTCTTGTTCAAATCCCTTTCAGCTTTTTTTCAGTTAATCTTGCTGCTCCATAGAATAATGTCATCAGCGAAAAGTCCAATATTGATTTTATGTGAATTTATTTCTTCTATGCCTGCAATAAATAGGGTGAAGAGAGTTGGGCTAAGGACTGATCCTTGTGGTAATCCTTGGTACAATTTGAAGGTTTTAGATAGAGTTCCATTATATTTGACCCTGATGTATCTATTTTTAAGGAAATCATTTATCCAAGTGATAGCTTTTCCATCAATTTTGAAATGTTTGTATAAATTTGTAATTAACTGTTTTTCCATAATTTATCAAAAGCTTGTGTAAGGTCTAAAAAAGCAGCTATTGTGTGGTTAGTTGGTTTTCTGTTTTGTGCATCTTTTACCTTTTGTGTGAAAAATAAGAGTTGGACTATTGTCCCATGTCCTTTCCTAAATCCATATTGTTCTTCTGGTAAGAGATTTCTTGTGTCAAGGTGGTAGGTGAGTCGTCTGAGTATAATATTTTCCAATAATTTGCAGCAAATACTTGTGAGGGAGATAGGTCGGTAGTTTTTTGGGTTATCAAGAGATTTGTCAAGTTTTTTAATAGGAATTATTGTTGCAGTTTTCCAGGCTTGAGGCAATTTTCCAGTTTTCCAGGAGTTATTGAAAATATCAAGAAGTCTTTCTTTGCCATTTTTGCCCAAGTTTGATATCATTTGGCCATGGATTCCATCTGGCCCAGGAGTCTTGTTTAGGTCAGTGTTTTCTAATGCATAATCTAGTTCTTTCATATTGATTTTTTCATGGAAAATATTATGAGCGCTGATGACATTTTTACAGTCATTGATAATCTTTCGGGCCAATTTTTCAACTTTCTTATCTTTTATTTCAAATTTGATTTTACTACTTATTTGATATGAATTACCTAAAGATTAGCAGCATTTTTGTCATTAGTTGCTGGGGTACCATCTGTATTCTTAATCATATTTGTGTTTTCAGTTTGTGGCTGGGCTCTGTCAATTTGTTTTGCCAAATGCCAAAGTTTTGTATTTGGGTTTCTTGGGTTCAGGTTTTCACAAGTTTGTTTCCATTTTTCCCTTTCATATTTACGTATTATCTTTT
>CP092873.1:63945550-64245194 GCA_030710605.1 Cordylochernes scorpioides | reverse complement strand
GATATTAATATGATTTTTTTTATTAATCCAATATTTAGTGTTAATAGCTATTACACACTATTGTGGCTCCCCTGAAGCACGCGACCTGCTGCGTGCTTCATAACAAAAAACCTCGTGAAAGATGGACGATTGGTCCATCGAAATATTGGATTATTAAAAAATATTATTAAAAATTCAAAATAAGCCCTATTTTTTAAATGCAAGCTGTATTTCCACTTTCTAACAAAAATGATAGATAATATGTAACAATTTTGATTATGCAAATCAAAAATAACAACACAAACCTTCAATTAGAAAGGGGGAAAAAAGCATAGACATCTGTCTTCATCGAGGTAACGTTTATTTTTAATGGTCTTTTTTTTCTGTAAGTAGTTTCAAGAAGTCATTAATTTTGTCATTTCATTACCTTCAGAAGCTTCTTATGTATTATATCATTCGAGAAGCTGTTTATATATGCATGGAACATAATTTCAAGTAGGAGTGAAGCTATTACACTAAATAATAATGATATATAGTGTTTTATATGCAGAAAAAAAGCTGTGTGTTATAAACTTGTTAATTAAATAGGCGTACACAGGACTTGCTAAGCAACAAGTAAATGACACAATTAGCCCCTAAAAAACAAGAAATGAAAAATCAATAAATTATATCAAGCTTGTGTATTTGAGCCAAAAGGCCATCCATTAGATAAGCTTATATAAAAAAGGGCGTACTTGGATCTGTATAAAAAAAAACTTTTTTTCTCAAAATATTTAGTAGATTACTCCCTATTTATCAATTTATTGCACAGTAAACTTAATTTACAAATCTTATAGATCACATGATACCAATGACAAAGTTGTTATCATGTGATCTACAGGAATTTGTAGATAAAGTTTACTGTGCAATAAATTGATAAAGAGGGAGCAATCTCTCGAAATACAAGGTATGTCCCATACGTTCCCGGACTGGTTCCATAAAAAAATATTTTTTAAAAAATTATTAAAACTTTTCAAAGTAATCCCCCCTTGCTTCAACGCACCAGCGCCATCGTTTCTCCCAATTGTCGAAACAGTTTTTATAAGCCTCTTTTGGAATGCCTTCAATGCCAACAGCGATTTTTCTATTATGTCATCCCTGGTGTCAAAATGTCTTCCTTTTAGAACTGCTTTAAGTTTGGGGAACAGTAAAAAGTAATTTGGTGCGATTTATGGGGAATAGGGTGGTTGAGGTAGGATTTGTCTCCCGTTTTTCGCCAAAAAAACTCGTCACCAAGTGCGCTGTGTGAGGGCGGGCATTGTCATGGTGTAGAATCCAGTCACCATTAGTCAATTTTTCTGGCCTTTTTTTCGAATCGCTTCCCTTAGACGGCGAAGAATGCCCAAATATATTTCCTTAATAACTGTTTGGCCTGCAGGAAGATACCCGTGATGAACAATGCCCTTGTTATCCAAAAAAGCGACCAGCAACACCTTGTTTCTGGATTTCAATATCCTGGATTTTTTGGGTCTAGGCTCACTCTGACCTCTCCACTCAGCAGATTGACGCTTGGTTTCAGGGTCATAGCCATAGACCCATGTCTCGTCGCCTGTGATTATCTTGTCTTTCCATTCCGGATCCGTTCTTGTCATTTCCAATATGTCCTCACAGGTTGCAAGCCGACACAGTTTTTGCTCATTAGTGAGGAATCTTGGGATGAATTTTGCAGGAGTCTTTTTGAGCTTCAAATCTTCGGTTACGATCCTTCCAATCGTTGTTTATGAGAGATGCCTGTGTCTTGCACTAGCTCCAGCAAAGTGGTTCGAGGATTTTCTTTTACGAAAGATGGCCATTCCGTGAATTTTCCACTCTTTATTATATATATTAAAAATAAAAAAGGCATATCCTGACCAGGAGCACATGTGTTTTTCATATATATATATATATTATGATAAATATAAAAAGTTATTTGCTCGTTGTTTTTGATAGAGAGATATAGAGAATTATTGAGAAAAATACTGTCTTACTTAAGGCTTGAAAAAGAAAATAAAAGAATACATATTTACATATGTACAAAAAGATTTGACCCGGCCAACGGTAAACAACAACAATAGGTTTATATAGAGAAATCCACGACATCTGGCGGTCGACATTACAGAGTAGTAGAATATACAGTTAAACCTGTCTATAGCGCCCCCTATTAGAACTCACCAAAATAGGGTGCTATAGAGAGGGGGTGCTATAGACAGATCACTTTCAATGTAAATCGCATCGTACTACGTATTTAAAATCGGGCGCTATAGAGAGGGAGGCGCTATTTAGAGAGGGCGGTATAGACAGATTTAACTGTATATATGTATATATTATGTGAAGCTTTTAAAAATCTATTTACGTAAATAACATCTAAGGTGACGTTTTCAACGATAAATCTACTTAGAGAACATTATTTGATGTAAATTCACCTAAAGATCATTGTCTGATCCAAATTTGTCAACAATGTCAATTGTCCATCTATTTACGTCAAGGAAAAAATACAACTCTACACTATCACGTTTACATAGAGAATATCATATCAAATGAAGGGTTCAACACTATTTACATAGAAATCATCTTACATGTGAAACTTACAACATAATACAGTTAAACCTGTCTATAGAGCCCCCTATTGGGACTAAAAAAAAAAAATAGGGTGCTATAGACAGGTCACTTTTAATGTAAAATGCTTACATTTTAATGTTTAAAATCGGGCTCTATAGAGAGGAAGGCGCTATTTAGAGGGAGCGCTATAGACAGGTTCAACTGTATTTGCATAAGGACAGCTTCTCTCTAAAGAACCAATGACGTTAGGAATTATGTAAAGTCCTGGCATGGATCAACAAGATGTTACTTAACTGGTTCATTCTTACAAGTCCTCGCTGTACACTACGACTTCCTTCAGGTGAACAACATGGATGCTTAACCTTTCTTAGATGATATATAAGTGGCTTATAAAGATGTGAACTTCTTATAACATCAATATATGCAACATAACACTGCATTTGTAGAAGTAACTCACTTTGTTAACTAATCACATTGAAGAAAAAATTGTTTTTTAAATAAAAATGTATAAAACCTCGATCTATATATATAAATACATGTGCCTGAAGAACATTTGTTGGATGGAAGTTGATTCAGAGAAAAAAACACAGCCACATCAATGGTTTATAACATTTTAAAAGCAAAAACACAAATATAGTAATAAGTATAAAAGAGTAAATTTCTAGATAAATAGTTTATTCTTAAAAAGGGAAGCACACGAAAAATTTTACCTAATTTGATTACTCTTAAAAAATTAAAAATTCTTAGAAGAGAAAGATCCTTTATTACTTAAAGACATAAAACAACAAAAGAAGAACAAGAGATAAAATTATATGTACAGTACATCAGCAGTTCACGTCGGCCTACCCTATCCAATAACCACTAGCCAACTAACAATCCAACAAAGCTGTGGTATATAGGCAGAGATGTCAATTACCATAGACAATACTGAAATGTTATACAAATCTCAAGAGTATTCTATCGTAGAAATATCTGGAATTGTCAATTTCAATAAATACCTCTATCAACAATTATATAAAAATTCTCGCAGTCCCATCGATATCTTACGAAAGAGGTATCTGCCTTTATAATTCAGCTCAATCTGTAGGAGAGTAAATTCTTCAATACCCCCCCATACTTGAGAATTTATGGAATATTTTGGTATATTCAGGTAATTTTTACTGGAATCTTCTTACCAATAAATTCCCCGTTAGAATATCATGTACTGAATAATTAGGTTGGCCTAAAATAGTTTAAAATGGGGTTCTCTGGAGATGATTGAGAAGAGGAGCATATTAGGACATCTTGTCAGACATCCGCAGTGGATGAAGGTATTGCTGGAGGGACGCCAGGAAAGCCGATAATAGAATCAACGAACAATTTGGGAAGAAGATCCTACGATAGCATCAAAAGACTAGTTATCGAACGGAAGCTCCAAGAGAACAAGATAACTGACAGGCAGAAACCCATAATACCTTCAAAAGATTAATATATATATGTGTGAATTTTTTTTTCACATGAAAAGCGTATTTACGGAAACTTGTCCTTAAATACCCATTTCTTGATTTCTCAGGAAGCCTCTGGGAACAAATTTTGTTCGTAAGGGTACAGTCTGCACCACGCTGACGAGGGTCAACAGCCCGAAATGCGTTTGTGGTTGACTTTTCTTGATTTATCAAGAAAATGGGTTGACCAAATATCACGGAACAAGTTAAATAAACGTTTAGTTTATTTTTGTTTCACTAGATGGCGCTCTGCCAATCTTTGAGAGAAAAAAAAAAAGAAACGTATAACCCTGTGTATGGAAGCATTAATTATTTTTAGCTCAATAAAATGAAGGCAAGTTCAGCCTTTATTATGTCGTTCCTAACCCCCCAAATACTGACCGAATCTGTGTAGCCTCGATGTAATACAATAGAAATGATACCATTTGGTCACTAAATTCTTAATTCCCTTGCTGAAATTTTAGGAATAGTGTAGCAATTACCGAAACTTCACAAGATATTAAGTTTATACAAGTAACATTACGTAATTTGATATTAAAGTCATGATTAGGAATAGTATTTCAAGCAAACAATTGTAAAATAGAATCATTGTAAACACACGGTATAGTTAAACCTTTACGTCAAATAAAAAAAAAGCAAACAAGAAAATGCAGACGATGGAAACGACAGGATTCGAAGAGGCTCTAAAGCCCTGCATAAATTTGTTTATTTAATCAGTGAGCCGAGGTCATGTGACCCCACGCGTCGCCTAGCAACCACCTCATCCACCAAACGACGACACTTTTGCGTCGCAGACGATCAGCTTTGTCTTAATTGAGAGCCCGTCTGCTCACTTGTTCGTTTGGTGAACCTTACTGATTTCTCCATCTTGGATTGTGTTTCTTCTGTTATTTTAAATATGTATTTTTCTTGAAATACCAACCAATAATTATTTTCATATATTTTACCTATAATATTTATACTATATAATATTGTAACGTAGAAAATCAGGAAAGACAAACTTCAGGATGACACAGCATTTATTTAAGACAAAAACAACATTTATAAGATACAAGATAAGCAATGAGGGAAGTTTCCAGAGTAACAAAATATAAATAATATAAATATAAAAAAAATAATAATCTGTATATAAAATATAATAAATACTTTGCTACAATATATAACAATATAATAATATATAACTATATAATTATTTATATAGTTTTTTTTAAAGAGCAAGATCAAAAGATTGCGCTAAAATGTAATCTATTCAAATTGTATATTTTACTTAGGATATTTATATAAAATTAATTTGAACATACCGAAATATTTTTTAAAAATTACCTTAATAACACTTAGTTAAAATTACGAGAGACTAATTAACTTTTATAAGTTTCTAAAAATAGCTCTCACACATACATATTAAATTCGAAAGAGTCGTTTGATATTATTTAAGCTAATAAACATTGACACATTGAAGTATAAAAACAGATGCAAAGTGACAACATTAAAAGAGAATTGATAATAACTTATTACGTTAAAAAGGCGACTTTTTTCTCTTTCCCACACGGCGTTATTTAAATATTTTCTGTGAATTCCTGATCACTTCCCGATCTTTTGATTTTGTTGATAAAATTAACGGATGAAAAATAATATGAAGAATGAAGACACATTAAGACGCGAATGTTTCTTTTCACGAATAAATCAAACTTCTACTGTCCTTACTACGATGAAAAAATATATTGGAAGAGCTTGGCTTATCAGTGGTGTTATATGGTGTACTGAAGGGTGGAATCTTAGAAATGGTATTTAAGCAAACTATCGATCGGCCAAATAGGTGTTTGGCTGGGTTAGATAATTTATGACTGAAACTATATATAGAGAGAGATTTGGAAAGAAGAAAATCTATCCTTGAAATAAAAATACTTCTCGTGTGAAAATATACTTAGAATCCACATGCAGCATCTGTTTCTAGGTCTATTTCAACATATAAGGTGTATTTTACTTTTATAATTAACATAGATCTGATATGTATCTTTATTCCTTTCATCAGCTTATCTGAAAGTAGAATACAGTCACATATACCGAAAACGTTACATAATATCAAAGATAATTTTACGTACAAGCTCTATTGTACCACTCACATCGTGATTCAAGATCTACTAGGTTGAAGCCCAAGTAACGTTTAAGACCTTTAGCGACCTAGAATGCTATACCATTGATGAACCATAAATATGTTTATGATTGCTTTAGAGACAGTCGGATATTTGTAACTGTTAACAAAGTGATTCCAAACGACTTAATTTTAATATTCGTTTGATAAGGGATATTTAAGTAAAAGGCATCTCCTTATCGTGAAACTGAAAGTTGATGATGGCTGGCGCCATCTATCGGAATAAATATCAACTATTCGTTGATTTTTAATTATTCCAGAATTGGCCAAATACCCATTCTTTATTAATCAAGAAAAGCTAACAACGTTCGCGTTTCTGGTTGTTGGCCCTTAGTCAGGGTGATGCAAGCTGTACATTGATAAAGGATATGTAAAAATGTTCAAATAACTTCTGTAAAAATGATAAGATAACCTATCCACACATACATACAGTACAATGGCCTCATGTATACCAACCTATAAACAACATCTACAAACAATATGTTAAAAAACAATTCCCCAAATTATTTCAAATTAAACGTTATCATGATTCCCAAGAGAAAATTTCTGAAAGCTCATATATGATCAAAACGTGGATTAATTGAAGAGAACGTCTGGAAATTAATACAGGGTGACCAAATACATATATAATATAATTATAGAGTAGCGAATTGTGTCTTACATTTCAAATAAGAATATGTAAATTTAATTAAATGCTATAATAGTTTAATATGACTATTTCTCTGAATTTGTTATAAACTTTGCCTTCAAATTTTTATATTACGCTCATTAATATATATATATATTTTTTCTATCATTTTTTGATATATCTATATATATAAATATATATGGCGTCTGGTTTTAACGTCTATTTGACGGGAGAGGCGACCTTTTTCTCTTTATATATATATATATATATATATATATATACAGTTAAACCTGTCTATAGCCCCCTATCATGGGACTCACCAAAATAGGGTGCTATAGAAAGGGGGTGCTATAGACAGGTCACTTTTAATTAAATCGCATCGTACTACGTATTTAAAATCGGGGGCTATAGAGAAGGAGGCGCTATTCACAGGGGGCGCTATAGACAGGCTTAACTGTATATATATATTTTTTCATAGAGTATTTTGAAAAATAATTATTTTTTATTATAATAAGTAGCAATGTCGCCATATGTTTTAGTTTTCTCAAAAAAAAAACTTCAAAACAATTAATTGATGTTAATTATTCTCTCCTATGTGTGGGTGGGTTTCTTCAATCCTATTTTTTTTGTCTTTAATCAAAATATATACTTTTCGCCATTGGTGCTTCAATTCATATATTCAAATATGTCAGAGGTTCTTGATTTAATAAAAAACAGGGTAATTGGTATTTTGGTTTCAAATTTGATTTAAGTTTTAAATCTATTTTTATAATCTAATCATTGCTACAAATATGTTTTTCTTTGTGATCAGCCTCGCTTGTATATATAATGTCGTTGATATTAAGCCCATTTCTTTACAGTACAAGCTGAATGGACGTTTAAGTAAAACGTTTTCAATATTTGTTTGGAAAAATACAAAAATCCTTTTAATCTTAAGAAGTACATAATCTCAATATATAAAAATACAATTGATTTTTTTTTATGATTTTGCAATTAGGATTTTATATATCCCATTAGGTCTTTAATAGGTCACTATAAAACAAAATAGAATTTTGTAAGAATCACATTGATTGTAAAATCACAAGTGACTTATCACTTATTTTTATATATTGATTGTGAAAATTCGAAACTATTATAGACGCGTATGATTCTTTTAAAAATTAAACAAATATCTAGTGCAGTGAAAAATATTAATGGCAGGGCTTGGCTTTGGCTCATCAGTGGTGAACCCTCCCAACGGTTTCACCAAAAATATCATCTCCTTAGACCTCTTTGTTCTGTTACAGAGCAGAAAGAAACAAGCATCAAGTATGTATACCCAAAGGGAACAGCAGTCTTGATTTCCAAACAAAAGTCTGGTTATCTATGGAAAAGAACCTTATAGAATGTTTACTAAGTTTTCCCACTATGTACCAAGGGTAGCTCTCAACCCTAAACTATATTATCGACTGCATTGGTTCATTCTTTGATGAGATCTACTCATCCCCACCGGACCCCATTGTGTAGCTTGAGATCTACAGACTTAACCCATATAGGAGATAAGAAATAGAGGCAGAATTTGAAAATTTGTTATTAAAATAAATTATATGTAAATGCCTTTGTTCGTTGGAAGGGACTTGTATTATATTTAAACTCAAACAACTAGCTCTGGCTAGCATTTAATCCCAAGCGACATATGTATAAGTCAAATACATTTATGTCGCCACATACCATCGTATAGAAAAGTCGTTACAATTGGCATTACCCCAAAGCTGCAAGACTTCAAGAAATAAGCATAACATTCCCTAACTAGAAATTCCAAGGGTTAACTACCTCTGATTATAGCTAAACTAATTAGTTATGAAAATATGGCATAGAGAAGTTTATGAGGTGAATAACATTAAATTCTTAAGTAGTGCATCCTTTACATACTTTTTTTCAAATTCTTTAGACTTTCTTCTAACGTTACTTTGACTAATTAACTCTAAATTAAACACAGCCCTCATTAAGGCCTATTAATTAGGGCTTTATTAACTAACTCAATACTTAACATGGATTTTATATTCTAATAGTTAAACTAGGGATAGAGTGTGCTTGTGATTTGGTTATGTTTGCTTTCCAAATCAGTACAATTTTACATATTAAATGTTTATAAGAATTGCCCTAAAAACTATTCTTATTAAAATCAATAGTCAACTGGTCAAAATTTATTAAATTATATTCACAGAGCATATTTAAAATTATATTTACCTACAGACCTACTATTATTGTAAATTTAACAAAAAAGAAAAAGAGCGCCATATATATACAAGTAATGAAACTATGTACTTAACCAAGAATTCGTTTTAAGTGCCATATATTTAAACAGAGTACAATATTGGATACACGCATTCGATATTATAGTAGTATATTCAACTGAAGAAACCGCTGGGAAATCTCACCATTGATGAGCTCTCCCATTATTTTTCTACTGTAGTAAGGACAGTAGAAGTTGCTTTTTTATTTGTAAAAGAAAATTTCGTGCTAAAATTGTTTAATTTCTTGTATATATATTGTTATATGTACCAAGAGAAGCTTCTCTTTTTTTTATTTATCCATCAGAACGATTCACTTTTTCATCACCCTATTAAAAACCTTTGTAGCGATAATAAAGTATGAGTCGCAACACCAGTTATGGAAAATTCAGACAAAAAATTAGACAAAACCCAAAATCATGGTATTTAGATTGGGTTTTTGTCTGAATTTGCCAAAACTGGTGTTTTGGCTCATTCCTTATCATCACTAAAAAAGTGTTTACTAGGGTAATGAACAAGTGCATCGTTCTGATACATAATTAAAGGGAGAGATGCCTCTATTGGTACATGAATATCATTTTCCAGCAACTTTATGTTGCATTGCTATATATCTTTAAAAACTTTAACACCTCTGTCTTTCTGCCCATTAGTCTGAAACAAACTATTCCAGCGCTATACAGTTACAATCTAACTAATATACACACATTTTCACAATATTAGAACTTTAGGAATGGGAGATATTTTAGGAATAAAATAACGCAAAAAGAACATTAAAGTAAATTCGAAATAAAAATATAAATCGATACCGAATTGAAGTAACATCCAAGGTGGTAAAATCCAGGTAAAATAAAACATAAGTAAAACCCAGGTCAAGTGAAATTCAAGTATGGTAAAATACAGGTAAAATGAAACTCACGTAAAATCCAGCTAATGTGACATTCAAGTGAAGTCCAGGTACAGTGAAATTCAGGTGAATTAAAATCCAGGTCAAGTGAAATCCAAGTGAGGTAAAATAGAGGTACGGTAAAATTCAAGTTATAATAATTTAGAAAATAAGGACAATTTAATAAAAAGTTCCAATTTGTGAAGGTTGTGGAATATTTCATAAACAAGATATAAAATTAGATTGATCAGAGAGCAGAAATATATATACTATCGAAGCAGAAGAAATTCTAATTTATCTAGCAAGTTTTCGTGACTAAAATATCTATGAATTTAGAAAAATATATTTTGACCAAGTTACCGTTTAATGTTTATATTTCAGTCCTAGGTATCTTGAATTTTGGTACGCTAAAGAAATCCGAGTTAAACACCAATATAGAGTATCTTGTTTCATTTAATTTTATATAAACAACTTTGAATTTCAGGAATATTTATTTAGATTGTAATTTTAAATGATTGCTTCATGTATTTATATTAGTTTTGAATATTTAAATATGTTATGATACATTGGCGCACCATATATTATGAAAATTTGAAACTATTATAGACGCCTATGATTATTTTTAAAAATCAAACAATTATACTGCCTCTACTGCAATGGAAAAATTGGCGAAACCGCTGGGAGGGTTCACCACTTATGAGACAGGCCCTACCCATGTTAATTTTATTTTTCATTGCAGTAAGGGCAGTCGATTCCGTTTATTTTTTTAAAAGAATCATACACGTCTATAGTAGTTTCGAATTTTTATTTAAATATGTAAAATAGATTTTTAAAAGTTTCAAATGGTGTGTCGTTATATAAATTAGAGCTTGTAAATTTTGCTTGGTAAATTTTAGCAAAATTTTGGTCATATTAAATCTCTCAATTTTTCATTTTTAAAAGGAATTATTATACAATTAATATTAAGCCTCTAAGCGTGTGACTCAATCCACCTTGAGCTCACGTTCTATATATCTAGGGCCACCTCTATATATCTTGGCTTGGGTAGCTCACGCTATTAACAAAATCAACAGCAACCAACGAGTAAAGTATATTCTTTGTTACCATTTGGCTATATTTATTGCTGTAACAAAATATATTTTCTGTGTGACGTTTAGTGATCGACGTTTAGTGACGTTCTGTGATCACTTTATCGAGAGATTCGTTAGACAAACCTTTACTCGGGTAAAACCCGGGCGAAGCCGGGTACGTCCACTAGTTATTAAATAAATAACATATTGGCAAAATATGTAGAAATAATATTTGATGGTACTGTAGAACCTCCCTGTAAATGACACCTAATTGCAGAGCCAAAGTATCCTTTAGGGAGGGTTTCCTCTTACTTTAGAGTTGCTACAGTAGAACCTACCTGTAAAGGACACCTAATTGCAGATCCAAAATATCCTTTAGGGAGGGTTTCCTCTTACTTTAGAGTTGCTACAGTAGAACCTCCCTGTAAAGGACACCCAATTTCAGAGCTAAAGTATCCTTTAGGGAGAGATGTCCTCTTACCTTAGAGTTGCTACAGTAGAACCTCTCTGTAAAGGACACCTAATTGCAGAGCCAAAGTGTCCTTTAGAGAGAGTTGTCCTCTTATCTTAGAGTTGCTAAATAGTAAAAATGTTAATTTTGCAAATGAAAACTTTCCTTTATAGAGAGGTTTCCTCTAGCGTGAGTGTCCTCTTATGGAGGTTCTACTGATTATCTTGAGAATTATGCTATGGAAATGCAGTCGTGGCAATAATAATTAAAATAGTTTTGATCAGTAATTGCTTTAATTGAGCTTATGGAATATATATAAACATAATTTGATAAAAGTATTGCCTGGCTTAAGAATAAAAAAAACTTATTTACATAATTTACAAACGGTTTGAGCCGGCCATCGAGAAACAACAACAATAGGTTTTATATAGGGAAAGTCCCGACATCTGGTGGTAGATATACCGGTATATACAGAATATTTGAATCTATGAAATATAATTTTAAATAAAATATTTGTATATAACATATATATATTATATAACTATATGAACCAGGCCCTCCCATTAATTTTTCATTGCAGTAAGGGCAGTAGAAAATTGTTTAAATTTTAAAAGAATTCTACATTTTGGACCATGCTCCAATGGCCCCCGATTCTTGCAAAAGTTCAACCCCCACCAGCGAATGCAAGTAACCAAACGGGGCTCTGGCACATTTGTAAGTGAAAAGTCGAACTGCTTTTCACATGTATAGACATGTGGTGAACTTACAGTAAAAGAAGTCGCCAACTTCTACCCACCATGATTAACATGGCCTGTACCACGTGTACTAGGGATAAGCAAAAAAAAAAAAAAACATTTTGGACCGCTGGCAAAAATAAATCTCTGGACAAGACACCACCATTAGAAGTCCCCTTTTTAAAGAGCAACCTATAATAGAGAGATTTCATAATTAATTTAAATAATAACTATTCACAGTAATTAATACTAATTATAACTATTACGTCACGTCCATACTGTCCGCGATGTCTTTGCTATCTAAGACATATAGCGGACCGAACAGCTGAAGACACATTTGTAAACTAATACATGGAAAATATATTTAAACATTTATGATTGTGTGTACTATATGAGGCACTAGCACGCCATCTGTTATGAAAATTCGAAATTATTTTAGACGCGTTAGATTCTTTTTGAAATTAAGCAATTTCTACTACCCTTACTGCAATAAAAATGTTTAATATCAAAAAGAAGCTTACACGTCTAAAATAGTTTCGAGTTTTCATAGATTGTGTACACCATTCGGGATGATTGTCAAGGTTTATGTTCACTGGTGTGTCCGTAGAACATACCAGACAGAGTTCAAATATACGCTTTATCAGTAATGAAGAAGGAATAGAGACCAGCGATTGAAGAAAACCAGCTATATGTCGGAAGGTATAAGGTCTTGGAGGAAAATCATCACATTTGTATTAATGTTCGCAAACCAATTTTAATTTTATAAATTTAATTGTCATCTATCGATAAAATTAGTAAAAAATAATTTACTGGCGATATGTTTCTTTTCAATGATATCATAAATTTTAATTTGTTTAACACTTGAAATGAATAGATAGTGTTTACATATATGTGGCAATTTAATAATAAGGTGGGGAAAGAGAAATAATCACACCACAATTTGGTAGATGAACCCAGACAATCCAGAGAGAGAGATGGGAGAAAGCCGTGCCCGGCAACCGCCGGGCGGCCGTTTGTGTCGCACACAATGCTCAACTGTCCCCAAAGTCCCGAGGTGTTAAGTGACGGACCCCAGGAGCCCCTTGGAATGTCGTTGATATCTAAAGTGACACCCTTTAGCTGCCCATCTCTCTCTGGGTTGACTGTAGTTTTGTTTTATTATTCCAGGAAGAGTATATATTATGACATATATATATGTAATCTTGGCTGAATTTGGTAAATTCGACCGATGCCGCCCTTATACTGATGAAGGCCAAAGCCCGAAATAATGCTATACACGTTTTTTGTATGAAATTTCCGAAACTGGTGTTGTAGCACATTCTTTATCATCACTATAGTAAGGCTTTTTACTTGAGTGATGCACAGTGCAATCTTTCTGATGATCATTTAATGTGAAGGGTGTCTCTTTTAGTACATAAATCTATTTGTGTGTGCAGAATGCGACCATATAGATGACACGTGTTCCTATTGAAAACCCAGGAAGAACTTAAAACACATGATGTTTCTAAGCACTGATCCGACGTTGCTTAATTTCGGTAAACCAATATGTTTTCTCTTGTGAATTTACACAGTTGTTCTATGAGCAGAAGCTTTTGGGAGAGACTAAAATAAATTACCATTGAAACATTCAAAATGTAGAAATGTTTGATCTTCTGCTATGATTTTTTTTATTCCTAGTACACGTGGTACAGGCCATGGTAATCATGGTGGGTAGAAGTAGGCGACTGTTTTTTCTGTAAGTGAACCACATGTCTACACATGTGAAAAGCGGTTCGACTTTGCACTTATAAATGTGGCAGAGTCCCGTTTGGTTACTTGCACTCGCTGGTGGAGTTGAAATTTTGCAAGAATCGGGGGCCATTGGAGAATTTATTTTATCAGAAAAAAGTGCTCAATGCGGAAATCGAACCCGGCTCGTAGCGGTCGAAAACCAACGGTTTAAGCCATTCTTCCACCCACCCTCTTTCTGCTATGATAACAATAATTGGTGCCTGTTAGGCCTTCGTTTAAATAATAACAATAAACACACATAGTGTGGCACTTTTTCAATTCGCATACTACCCGCCATGTCCACGACAAACATTTAAAAATATAATCCATCGAAATGCTCGCTGTGTTACACCTTACTAATCACGGTAGGTTGTAGCTGTAGGTACTATAAGTTCCAATGTAGAAAGATTGCACTTACACAGTTCCATAGGTCCAACTACTCTTTTGTGGACTCGGACCATTCAATAATATAATATATATGTATATATAAATAAACCATACACATATATCATAATACTCACCTCAAAAATAATAATATAAACTTATCTTACTCATTATATTTCTTTTTTTTTCTTCATATATATATATATATATGAAAAATAGTACAAAAGGTAATTTGCTACTTTAATCAGGTGGATAAATAAAGAAAAAAGACATTTCCTGATAGTGCAACTGAAAGTTGGCGAAAGAGAAAGGATGGTGCAAGCCATCAGCAACTTTTAGTTGCATAAGGAAATGCCATTTTTCTTCATACATACATATATAGGAAATATAATGAGAAAAATAAAAAGGATTAGAAATATATTTCAAGAACAAGAGAAAAGATGAAATTCTGTAGTAGGATTAGATAAATGAAATGACAGAATTTATGGTCGCTAGTAATACACAGCCAAGATTTCCACTCGCCCCAAATCAAATATGAAACATAAAGAAGAAGAAGAAATATGGCTAAAATAAAAAAGATCTTAGAATTGTTCTTTAAGGTGAGGTAGCATAGTGGAATTGATATGGAGCTTGGCAAATCGGAAAGATTTACTAAGGGACCTATATGTCATAGGCAAACATAGGTGGTATTTCCTCCCATTTTTTGTGTACTTTGTGGGTGAGCACTGCATCAAGTAGGATCACACCTTTCTCAAATTGAGAAATATTTGCCATTCCCATATTGTATACGAAGTAGAGTCATGATAATCATGGCGGATAGAGTTACGACGGAGTTTACACAAGTCTGTATGCTATATGATGTCTACGGAGACTGTTGAAACCAAAATTCTGAACTTGTTAGTGAATTTTACATTTATATATTTTTCTAAATAGCAATTATTCATTTTCCCTGCGTGCATTATTCGTCTCATACAGCAAATCTCTCACCTAGCGGGGCCGGCCACTCGACCTGTTCTTCGGGCAAGGACTAGATGACGCGATCATAACATCAATTCATAGGTTTGTCCACAGTCATAATGTGAGTTCACGAGGACACTTCTTATTGTCTCGAGGAGAGCTCTTCGGCGTTGAGGAAAGTCTCCTTGACTGTACATTCTCTCTTTTCCATTCTTTTGTGTTTTTCTACCAATTTGACTTGGTGGGGGAATTAAATACGCTAAAATCTCTCTCTCTTTCTCTTGATGTAACCAGGATTTCAGAAGCAGACAGAAGTCGCGAACTGCTCCATTTGGTCTTCAGACCTAACGTACTCGTATAATGGTGGCCGTGTTGATAAGAATGTTTCCATTATGATTGAAATTTCGGTAGATTCCTTGGACCTTCTAGGCTAAACGTATTGAATCCAAGATGGCTGATTGTCTGAATATTTTAGAGATAGTATAGTGTCGGATCGTTTTAAAGACAACTCTCAGATTTATAAAATTAATTTATTAAACGTTAAACATTTTATATATAGAGAGAGAATCGAGTTAATTACCTCGTATTTAAGGCAACAAAAGAATCATCTAATTTACATATATCGTTCTAACCAGATTCAACTTGTGCAGAAACAGACTACAAAGAAAAATAAACAAAATTAATTCAAGAGGGTAAGTTCCTAACTTTTACAAGCTTTCACACTCAAAGAATAATCATTTTCTTGCTTCATATAGACATGGTGGATAGAAGAAATGATCGCTATAATGTGTCTTAATGACGTATATACATTAAGAGGAATTCAAAGTTTTTCACCTTCAAAAGGTTGACGGAAAAAAACTTGGAATTTAGATCAAATTAACACTTGTCGCATATAAAGAATGATTGATTTTTAATTTTAAAAATTCAAAAAAAAAAAAAAAAAAGAGTAGATACAGGTAAATTTGCATTTTAATAAATATTTAGGCTATTTTTAACCTGTGTATTTATGATTCATAATATTACACTAGTTACTTCTGGATGCAATAATTTTTATATCCCCAAGTGTATTTTTAGTCATAGCTAAAATATAGCTATTTACTATTTTATTAAAATATGTGGTTATTTAATAAACTATTAAACACTTTTCGCATTTATAAATACCTTCTACACATAAAATGTGTTTAATGAATCCAAACAGATGTTGTAACAGTAAAAGACTTTCAGACCTTTTTTCAAGGTTAGTACAATTTGTGGGATGGAGCACCAGGTGTCAAGCGGCTTCTTTTCCCTTTTTTTACTTGAAGCGTTGGTTTAAAAAAGCTCTTCACTAAAAGAAAAAAAAATCTTCATTTGAATATTGGCGTGATGTGAAAACTGACCAATAAGATTGAAGCAGACGATGCGTCAGAAATCCGCGTAAAGACAAAGAAAAGTGGGCGGGAAAAAGCAGACGAAAAGTCGTAAACTACAGCCGAACATTAGTGACAAAGAAAGAAGTTATATAAGAATATGCAAAATATATGGAAATGAAGAAATCCTGAATCCTTGAAAAATGTTTTCTTTTTAAAAGAAATATTCCTCTCTTGTGATATAAATAATATCTTTGAATTTGAATAAAAACTTTGTTGAATATCTAGTTGTCTATAAATAGTTATTTGAAAGATTTCAGCAATATATTAAGTGGCATTTCCCATAAACACCTCTATTTTCTAAACTTATTTTCGCCAATCTATTTCCTTTGAAATTAACTTATTAAGGCGTCTGCTTTCTTATCCTCTAAACATTTAATTTTCCGTATCAATAATTTTATTATATTTTAACCCAATGAGCAACTTTAGCATTCGATTTCATAAAAATTTAAATATTGTCTAATGACAAGAGTCATAAAATCGTCAGTTATAATTCTTCTCCTAGAGCTATCGTTTTAAGTTTCTGAGTTATTTTCTTGCTGATTGGTTTCTTCTATTTTCCAGTACTCATTTTATTCACACTATAAATATCTACTTCCTTCTATAATAGCAGAACAATATTTGATCGGAGATTTCCCATTACCAGTCAAAAGATGTATCGCACAAATAAGAATACTATTTTCACTGTTAAAAAAAAAACACGATAAAATATTTAGCTCAACTGCCCGAATATGTCCATTAAAACAAAATCACTGAAATTACGTTATTATTCCAGGCAGTCCTTGTGATCGGATATCTTGACAATGATACAAGTTACCCTCGCTGTTCGGAAGAACCGCAGACAATGGATCATTTCTGTCATTATCTTTTTCCTTTAAATTCAAATGTCCTAAAATATGTAAATATGCAGATATGTATATAAACAATTCATCTTATACGTTTTCTATTTTTCTCCTGTGGAAGAACAATAATTCTCGAAATCTCGGCAAAATAAAAAAAAAACTTTGAAATAAACATTTCACTTTATGATTTCGCGCTTTTTATGAATTATATAACTCAAGACAGTTGATCACATTTCTGCTTCAGAAATACAGATGCCTTTAAACATAGGATACAAACGAACCCTCTCCTTAAAATGGTCAATCTTACATCTACCAAACTCTACCTTAGCATGGAACTTTCTGTTCAACTGGTTTTTCTCAGTAACCCATTGGACCCCAATGATTATACTGCTAAGATCTACTAGTGAGCTGAACTGTCTGGGTAGTTCTCCGCCCCAGGAACCATCCTGATTATTCTATGTGTTCGACCATATCGTCGCAAATGTGACCATATCTGTCTTTCAGTTTCACTGCTCTTATTAATGTCCTGATTTCTTTAGCAACTCCATTAATATCTTGAGCTATTTAGTTCTCCAGTTTTATTTTTGCGTCTATTCAATCATCCTGAGTCTTCCAACCCTTTTATTTTTGTCTATTTCACCCTCCAGAACTTTCTGTCAACTGGGTTTTCTCAGTAACCTATTGAACCAATGATTATACTGCTAGGTTCTACTAGTGAGCTGAACTGTCTGGATAGTTGGCCCAGGAACCATCCGGGTATTCTATGTGTTCGACCATATTGTCGCATATATGAGCCATACTATCCTTTAGTTTCACTGCTATTGTTAAGTTCCTGATCTCTTTAGAGACGCCATAAATATCTTGAACTACTTAGTTATCCAGTTTTATTTCGCATCTATTCAATCATCCTGAGTCTTACAACGTTTTATTTCTATCCATTTCACCCTCCAGAACTTTCTGTCCATATAGTTAAATAAATATATTACTTCATCTTCAATTTTACTGTTTTGTTTAATTTCATAGACCTTTCTAAAGTAGAGAAGTTATAGAAACTAACGCCTCTTATATAGCCACCACACTACTATGTTCCATCTATTGTATTTCTTTGAAATGTAGCATATGGGTTGTAAGACTTTTCGAAACATCAGATTTTGACACCATACATGAACATCTTAGTATCAAGCTTTGTGTGCTCCTCAAAATTCCATAGTGAAATCGATTTCATGAAGTCCCATAATTTAATTTCATAGGAAAAGAAAGTGAATAAGAAAGATAGCATGGTGTGAGAATAAGCATATTCACAATATACAATTTAACATTGCAAGAAGAACAGCCTACACCACTTTGATGAGTGCCAATAGCTCGAAACACTAATGTGAAAAAAATTGCCTATCTCCCCTTCGAATATAAAAAAGACAACCGGCGACTTCAAAGACTTTAAACTTCTTTAAGTTTTGTCGATTAGTGTATTATATATATATTAATAATAAATTCACACATCGTATATGTATTGTAAAAAGAAATCTATTTTCAAAGTATAAAGTATATATATATTATATAATCTAAAATACAATTATTTTATTTTTTGAAAACATATATTTTATTTTCATTCATTGACTGTTTTACATATTTGACCATAGATGCAGAACATACCACTTTAATTATTATTGTTGTAAATATGTATAGTTAACCCTACCTTTTCTAATTAAAATCACGATTATAGAATTCATTATATAAATTCTATATTCCTGTGATAAATAATTTTATGTGTAAATTGCTTCAAGTGATTCAAAATAAAAATCTGCTTGAAAGGTAAATAATTAGCCTTACTTTTCCATAACTACACCTCTTTTCAACAACAAAACACAAAAAAAATCTAATCTCAATATATATATACTGTTCTAAAAGCCTATGTCCATAGTTTACTTAAATACCATTTCTAAGATTCCACCCTTCAGTGTAGCATATAGAAGCAGATTGATCCAATACGGTATTAGAGCTCTAAAGAAGCAGTCTGGTAGATTAAATTGGCGAAACAGCTGGGAGGGTTCATCACTGATGAGCCAAGTTCTCCCAATAATTTTTTTTTAATCTCAGTAAGCACACTAGAAGTTTGAATTGTTTGTGAAAAGAAACATTCGCGTTTTAATGTCTTCATTCGGTATATATAGATGGCGTGTTATTGCTTTGTATTAAAATATAAAGTATTGCTTCACAATTCCAATACAGAAAAATGATGTGTGGAGAATCTATGACCTGAGCTCACGTGATTTAGTTTAAATTACACAAAATAAAGATAGGCGAGCTGCCCCTCGATATATTGTAAAAATAGATTTTTCTCTCAAATCCAATAAATGCTAATACTTTATATATTTATATTATAATTATAAAGGAAAAGTGTGCGCCATCTGTGTTTAAAATTAAAAACTATTTAGGGCAATTGTTTTAAAATAAAGCAATTTCCTGATATATATATATTTCCCATTGCAGTAAAGGAAGTAGGAAATTGCGTTATTTTAGAAAATGAAACAACTGCGCTAAATAGTTTCTATAATTTAAAAAAAAATATGCATTTATACTCATTTATCTTTGGCAATTGCTAGACATGTGATATACTTTCAAAACAGTCCTAAATCCCTAATCATCAAACTTATCATAGGTGTTCAATATATAGTTGATATAAAAAAAATATATATATGTTATATTAAAATATTTTATTTAAAATTATAATTTCATAGATATAAATACTCTGTATAAATCGACCGCCAGAGGTCACGCTTTCTCTATAAATACTCATTGTTGTTGTTCCCCGTTGGCCGACCCAAAACTTTGTAATTATGCAAATAATATTTTCATTTTTCATTCTTACGCCTTAAGCCAGGCGGTACTTTTACAGAATTATGTTTATCTTATAGCTCAATTGAAGCAATTTTTAATCTATACTATTTTTATTATTTTACTTTCAAGAAGATTCATGCCACGACTGTACCACCAAAATTAAGATAATCTCAACAATTCTAAATACAAGCAGCATCTCATCTTTTCTTTATATAAGATATATATATATACCCGTTTTATTTGCAACTTGCCAAATGACCCAGGCAACGTTCGGGTTTTACCCCCGATTAAATGTTTTTATTCAAATAATATTCGTTACAATTAATGGATGTCACACTTGTCAAACGTCCCGCTCCACCAATCCCCCGTCGCCCCACTTGGTCCATCCTTCCTCAACTTTACTTCTCGAAGTTACCGTAGTGAAGCGCTGGTTGCGAGTGAAATAAGGAAAATTTGTTAATAACTTTAAAGATATTCGAGATAGAAGCCTGAAAATTTGCCTATATGTTTTTCCAGATTCAACTCTATATACTGTAAAATTTCAGTCAGATTAGTTACGTATTGGGGATGTGTATATCCGACAAACATACATACATACACTGACTTATATATATATATATATATATATATATATATATATATATATATATATATAACTTTAGTTATATAACACCGTTTTTTACAGGACAATGTATGTTGTAGCAAATTCTAAAACTGCATATATTTAAACACAGTATTGTCAATTTCATTTCAATTAATTGTCATTTCTTTTTAAAATATTTTACAGAATTCCATCGATTAATAGCTAAATTCGAAACTATTATAGACGCGTATGATTCTTTTAAAAATTAATCAATTTCTACTGTCCTTACTGCAATGGAAAAATTAATGGGAGGGCCTGGCTCATCAGTGGTGAACCCTCCTAGCGGATTCGCCAGTTTAATCTACCATACCGCTTTTATATTGCATTTTTCGGTTTTCCTTTTATAGTGATACTGATGCTAAACTCTTGGAATGGGTATTTTAGATGAACTATGGACATAGGCTTTGAGGATAGTAAAAATACATACAATTATAAATATATAATATGCTTCGAGCAATCGCTCTTCCGCAAACATAAAATTGAGTTTTTATTAGAATTGCAGTAAGGGAAGTAGAAATTATTTGATTTTGGAAAAGAATCATACGCGTCTATAATAGTTTCGCATTTTCATTATAGATGGCGCGCTAATGTATCATATCTAAATTGTTTGCGTGCTGATTAATCAAAAGAAGCGAGGAAATTAAAAATATCTTCTGAATTGATGTTGAAATAAATGTCAGACGAGACGGGGTTCGTTGACATCAAGTCAATGTCGCAATGTCGTCTGCTTTCGCCACGGCCATTTGTAATTGCTTCTTTTATGCGCGTTTGGTAGTTTTTAACTCTTTAACAATTTTTCCTCTAAACTATCTTGGGAGGGTCGGTGGAAGTATGGTCTAAACCGTTGGTTTTTCGACCGCTACAACCCGGGTTTGATTCCCGCATTGGGCACTTTTTTTCAAATTAAAAAAAAAGATGCCTCAATGGCCACCGATTCTTGCAAAAGTACAACCCCACCAGTGAGTGCAAGTAACCAAACTGGGCTCTGGCCCATTTGTGAAGGCAAAGTCGAACTGCTTTTCACATGTGTAGATATGTGGTGCATTTACAGTAAAAGCAGTTGCCTACTTCTAACCAACATGATGGTTATGGCCTGTACCACGTGTACTAGGGATAAAAAAAATCTTCAGAATTTATTTCAATTTCAATGTTGAAAATTTATTCAATATATACAGAATAATATCGATTTAACAAACTCTGGTATGAATATATTTTTAAATAGTCACCCCATTTAAAAAAATATGAACCCTTTTTTAACGATTTATTTTTTTCGATTTAACGATTGATTCAAATTACGTACCATTGATTGGCTATCTTTTTATTATCAATACAACAATAAAATATATTATATATTTTTTAATTATTACATAATTTTCTAATTCTTTTTATAGATATTATATTTTTCACTATACTTTGATGTTTTCCTATATCTTAGTGTTAAGATTTGGCTAAAAGGTCATTCTTTTTTTTTTCTCTTACTTTTTTATGGGGTAAGGCAATTTTTACTCTTATTCTACTTTATTTTGATAATAACAAATTCTGCCCACGCGCTTTTAGACCATACATATTCTGATCACATTTATATTATCTTAACCCATTATTCACTTCCCCAAGTTTCTACCTCTATGGGATGTGAAGGATCAGGAAATTGTCCTTACCATTACCGAGATTGTCTGATTTACAATAGGGATTGGTTTAGAGAGGGCCTCTCTGGACACGATGGATATATAACTTAAAAACAAAGACGGCATATCCTGACCAGGCTCACATGAACATTTCTAGATGGCAGAGCGCCATCTAGTGGAACAAAAATAAACTAAACGTTTATTTAACTTGTTCCGTGATATTTGTCCAACCAAATTTCTTTATAAATCAAGAAAAGTCAACCACGAACGCGTTACGGACTATTGGCCCGCAAACAATAAGGATTTGACGCGCCATCTGTAGATAAAACCTTTGACTATTCAGCGTGACTTTTTCCAAATAAAATAACTTCCTACTGTCCTTACTACAATGGAAAATAGTGGGATGGCCTGGCTCATCAGTGGTAAACTCTCGTAGCGTGTCATTCTGTTTTATCTGTTTTATTCTATTCCATATGTAATTCAAATCCTACAGGAACTGCAATAACTGTCACAACACCCAACTCACTTCGGACCACATATAGAGTTGCCACGGCCATCCTTGCAGCCCTCTATATGGCAGACATCCATACGGACAAGGCACCTCAGTTGGCCGGTATTGTGATCAGGATGCATGGTCCGATCTGATCTGCTCCATGGACAAGACACCACCACCACCATTCATATATAGACCTGTTATGCAGCTACCACACAATGTATATTCTACCTGGGGCTTCTGATTAATCTTGATAATTCCACACTAACAATAAAATAACGAATTACAATGTGGGAAGGTACTTTCTATTATAAATGCAGCTAGTTTTCGAGCGGTTCCAGGTTCCTTGGGAAAAGAAAAACCTTCGAAACTATCTAAATTTATAATAAAAAAAAAAAAAACACAATTTTACTTATATTTCAAAATATACCTCACAGGTGCAATAAATTACTTGTAATTGGATTCCTGAATTGAAGCCACTTGGTGATATTTGACTGACTTGAGGTCTACTGTTGGTCTGACAGTTTTGTATATTGCTCCGAGTGGTACAGTGGAGGCTAGGACATCTATAAATGGAAATTAGATTACTGGGTGTAAGGTAGCATTCGTGTAGCCAAACACTGTACAAATAACTGATAGATGAGCCAGACACTACCCCATTAAAATTCTGACTGAGTCCTTCACGCCTAGTTGAGCCGGTCTGGGTCATTTGACACCACTAGATAGTGCAGGAAGAGTTTCACAATCCACTCTTATTGGTGCCGCCCTCTCAGAGACTTGGAAGTGAAATACGTCATCGATTCACACAGCTACAACTAGGGATCATATCCTAAATTGAGAACTTTTTTATGAAGAAAATATTGCTTCAATGGATTCTTGTACCCTTCACCAGTGAGCGCACGTAACCAAACAGGACAGGATTGTAGGTGTAAACGTTGAACTGCCTTCTACATGGCGGGTGGTGTACTTAGATTAAAAGAAGAACTTGTTGACTATATACCGTGATAATAAAGGCAATGTATACTTAGGATATAAGGTAAAATACTATTTAGGAAATTCGAAATATTTTTAACATGTATGTTTCTTTTTAAAATAAATCTATTTTCTACTGCCCTTACTGCAATGATAAAAAAAATGGGAGGACCTGGCTCATTAGTGGTGAATTCTCACAGCGGTTTCGCCAGTTTAATCTACCGTACCGCTATAATATTGCATTTTTAGCATTCGTTTTATAATTGAAGTAAAGGGCAGTAAAACATTGATTTATTTTTTAAAAAATCATAAGCGTCAAAAATAGTTCATATTTCTTAAAACATATGGCGCGCATTGTAAAAATACTATTTCAATTTGATTCTTAGGATACAAGGCATTTAATGGGGTATGGATATTGGTAATGCTTAACAACATAATGGAATGTGTTAAAATTGAAATCATATTTCTATTTTCCATTATTGAAAACAATATATATTAGAGATTTGGAAAAAATTTGGTAGGTTTGGAAAACCTTTCTCTCAATGTGGTGTACCTTCCCAAAAATTTCTTCAATTCAATCTCTAGACTGCTCTACTATTGTACACGACTTTTTAATTTAGTATGCAAATTTTGAAAATTCATGATAAAGTTTTTATGGAACCTTTGGAAATAGGATTCAAGGACCTTATGTCAATATTATAAGGTTGTCCCAAAGGTTCGTTAACATATTATGATCATGATTTATATTTTGCAAGTTTTTAAGAACTTTTGGGACAACCTTGTAATTTTGAAACTTGGTCCACCTGCTGATTGGCCACCCTTGATATAAAACATCAGAGATTAAATCATTCTTTTATTATAATTCTGTTATAATTTTAATAAGGTTACAAATATTACCAAGGTTGTCCCAAAAGTTTCTAAACACTTGCAAAATATAAATCATAATCATAATATGTTTACGAACTTTTGGGTCAACCTTATAAATACAATTACAATACATATCTTAAAATTTGCATACTATAGAAATCAAAATCATAAAACAATAGCAGATAGGTATGGATATAAAACTAGCGAAACAGCTGGGAAGGTTCACAATGCTTGGTACCCCTAATTTTTATTTTCTCAGAATGTTATATATAAATTTAGAAAATATCAAATATATACCAAAATGATGTGTGAATACAATTATAGATGAAGTAAATTGATCTATAAAAGGAAATGCATCTCTCCCTTCAAAATAAACGCAGAACCTATGCGCCATCTATCAACCGTCTCTGAAAACTAGAAGAATCGGATCGGGGTAACGAAGCTACATCAGCTTTGACAAAATCAGAGCGTCCTCCTGGAGACCATGGTGTCGGGCCATGGTCCTTGTCAGTCCAGGGCGGATTCCATAATATTCATGAGATATTCCAGAATTATCCAAAAGTATCTTCAGATATGTAAGTTCTTCATTTAACTGATAACTGGAACCTGTGCAAAGAGGACTGACTACCTGTGCTACCAACATATTTGTCCCTGTACTCTGAACCTGAAGCGATTTCAAAGTGATAAACATACTTATCTATTAATACAAGGCAACTACGCGCCATCTATACGTTTAAAATGAAAGGATTTAAGCACAAGAATTTATTTTATACACAATACAAACTCCTACTGTCCTTACTGCGTCGAAAAAAGCATATTGGGAGAGCTTGGTTCATCAGCGGTGAACCCTCCCAGCGGTTTCGCCAATTTAATCCACCAGACCGCTTCTCAGAGCTCTAATACTGTATTGGACGACTCTGCTTATACACGCAGCATTGAAGGGTGCAATCTTTAAGAAAAATATGGAGATAGGCTTATAGGACAGTAGAATTACATTTAAATATTTGCATCGAGCAATGCTCTTCCGCAAACAATAAAGACAAGGCCAGTTAGGTATAAATTAATACAAAGCAATAACGCGCCATCTATGTACATATAAAATACATAAAAACTTATTTATTACTTTCGTTTATCAATTAACAAATAATTAACGTGAGGAAAAACCATTAATCTGATACTTTTCTATGAAGATTCAAAATGTATAAAAATATTTGACAAATTCGACCAAAAGCCTTAACTTGTTTATAACCAGAATTTCGCAAATTAAAACTATGAAGCATAAAGATTATAACAATTTACCTTTATATAATGTAAACATACACTTAAAAAATAATCATATATTATATATTTAGAGAGCTACCATTATTAATTATTATAACACACATAAAAAAAAATAACACATCATAACTAAGTAATAGTATATATTTTATCGTTTGGTCTCTTCTCCTACTAATATTTACCGAAATAATTTTTTACAAAATTGTTTAAAGCCATTGTTCTATTCTAACAGAATGAGTTCTTAATGTTCACATAAACCCGAATAACATTAATGCTTTTAACACATATAAGGTAAAGAATATTAACAAAAATATAGTATTTTACCAACTGTAATTGTTTCCAAACACATATAAATTTAGCAACACAACTATTCTCCTACAAAGGCAATATATAATAAAAGGTATGATTGTCTAATATTTGTCTAATAATAAGGAATCTGGGTTTAATCTCTCCATTGTTGGAGCCATGATTTAATGGTCCATTAAGAAGGGAACGTCAATGTGTTTCTCATATGTGTGAGAACTCACTGATGGCTAGGGTGCTAATAAATCTTATGGGAGATCAAATATGGTTTTCATGAGCAAACTAAACAGAACTCTTAAAGGTCATTAAGATAGTTTATGGGAGGTGGTTTCTGTCATTTAAACGGGATGTTTTATCACAACCATGGTGAGGCCTTGGTACCTATGAAGTAGTTTGGCTTATGACCGGTTGGCCGCACCTTATCTCGTAGGATGGTGCGTTTAGCCGCCCCTGTACTGATGAGGGTCATAGCCCGGAACCATGACTTTCAGGTTGTCTGAATTTTCCAAGGTTGGTGTCAATGACTTGCTATGTTGGTGTGTCGTGGCAATATCTTCATTGATCAGTATTCAAGGGTTCCTCGCATAGCAACAAAACACATTGTTTTCGGGCATTCCTTTAAAGGCGTATAATGGCGTATAAAAAGAAAAGTTTTTTTTTTCTCTAAGGAATATCATTCTTCCAGTATTCAAATATTTTATTTAAAGGTTAATTTTAAATAGAAACAGTTAAGCACGACGTCGTGACAAAGTTACCTGTGTTGCATCATGATTAATGCGCCTATTTTTAAAATTATTTATAATATTATTTTTAATATATTTAAAATTTAAATTATAAATTTATTTATTTTTATAAAACAGATTATTAATATAAAATATTATGTACTATAAAACATTTGTATTTTGATACACTAAATACCCTACATGCTTTAAACTTTGATGTGGTAAATAAAGGGAGATTCTAGGTGCTACCTAAATTTATAGTTGTCTTATTATTGACTGGTTTAACCTTGTAAGATGGTTGAGACACGTTCTGGAAAGATGCAAGACACGTCTGAGGAGAGACTCAAGACTGAAGAATCTGCCAAACCGCAGCCCAGTGCAACAATTGGTAGAGATGCAAGTGCCGACCCAGTTGTTTTGAACCCCAACATAGACATCCCCAAATATGATGGAACAGAAGACCCTCGCCCATGGATTGAGTCCCTTGAAGAAATTGGCTTCCTGTACCACTGGGCAGAATATATTATTTCTCGCTATGCAGCCATGAACATGATTGGTAGCGCCAAAACCTGGCTGGACCTACACAAGATAAGTTTTACCAGCTGGGAACATTTCAAGAGCCGCCTAATTCAGGATTTTGGCTCAGACGCCAACAAAGAAGAATTGAAGATGAGGCTGAACAGAATGCAGCAGTGGAACGAACCTGCAATCAGGTTTGCAGAGGATATCCTGGTTCTGTGCAACAAGGTCGACCCCCAAATGGAAGAAGAGAATAAAATAAATTGGGTTATTGGAGGGTTAAAGAAAGAATACTCTTTTGCCCTCTACTTAAACCCTCCAAAACCGGTCTACCCAAGGAAAACCTACAATAAGAGTCCAGATTCAAACAGGAATAGGACAGAAGACGGGAGACCAATATGTTTCAAGTGTAACAAGCCAGGACACGTAGCGCGGTATTGCAGAGTCAAGTTTGTGAGGATCGTAGAAGAGGACCCCTCAGTTTCCCAAGACAAGAGCCAAGAAAATCTTCAAATGGACGAAAGGAAAGATTATACACGGCCTCGCCTCTATGCGGATGTTTGTAATGACACACAAATGAATATTCCTACACGGAATAGATATTCCGTGTTGGAAGATTTAAACTAAGTGTCGCGCCTGATTCCTTCAATCAAAGCAAGTCGACCATAAATGGAATTAGAAAGTTGGACCCTAGGTACAAAATTAATATTAATGTGGACAAGATAGGGTTATGCGAAGCTTTGATTGATACAGGCGCCGATCTTTCAGTGGTCGACCTAAGAACAGCACTTTTTGCTGGCCGTGAAATAAATAGTCTCACTAAAACGTGTTCAGGACCCGATGGAAAAAAATTAGATATGGTAGGTAGCATTATTTTAGATTTAAAAATTGATGACACTGAATTATCCCACGAATTTGTAGTAATGGACGCGCATCTACGAACTCTTATTCTCGGACGAGATTTCCTTAAAAAAATGAATGCTAAAATTGATTGTAAACGAGAAACAATAAAATATAATTTGATGAGTAATCATGACGTAAGCAATTATGATCTAAAAAAAATAAAGAACTCTACAGATACCGTTATACCTAAACTATCTATTAAATTGATTAGGGCCTCAATAGAAGCAGAGGATGGCGAATATGTCATCGAAGAGAACAACAGAATGACTCAAACAAATGGTCTTCGATTGGCAAGAAGTTTGCTTACTGTCACGGATAAGAAAACCCATATCTGGATAACGAACCCTTATCCTCGACCTTTAAAAATCATGAAAGACCAAACATTGGCTTATGGAAGTCTTCCTGCAGGGGTAAATTTTATAGAGAATAAAGAGAAGCAGAATGAAAATGACGAAATACAATTTCAAATAAACAAAAATTTATCATTTAAAGAACAAGAGAGGTTAAAACAAATTTTGGCCAAGTATACTGATTTGTTCTCATCGAGGTTAGGTAGGACCAGTTTGGCAAAACATCAGATTCATACAGAAGACGCAAAACCAATAAAGCACAAGCCTTACCGGGTAAGCGCTAAGGAACGAACCATCATAAAGGATCAAATAGACGAGATACTCGAAGAAGGAATAATTAGACAATCTTCAAGTCCCTGGTCCTTTCCCGTTATATTGGTCAAAAAACGAGATGGCAAATACAGATTTTGTGTGGACTACAGGAAATTAAATGAAGTAACAGTGAAGGATGTTTATCCAATCCCAAGAATTGATGATGTAATGGATACTCTCCAAGGATCCAAGTACTTCTCAGCAATAGATCTCAAATCGGGATATTGGCAAGTCGAAATTGAAGAGAGAGACAAAGAGAAGACGGCTTTCACTACGGCACATGGGTTATATGAATTCAACGTAATGCCCTTCGGTCTATGCAACGCCCCTGCTACTTTTGAGAGGAACATGGACAATGTCCTCGGAAATCTGAGATGGCAGATTTGCCTTTGCTACCTGGACGATGTAATTATATACAGCTCGGACTTTCCAACCCACATTAAAAGACTTGAAGCTGTCCTCAGATGCTTCAGCGAATCTAATTTAAAACTGAACGCCAAGAAATGCAGATTTGCTTTCGAGGAACTTGAGATCCTTGGACATATAACCAACCAAGAGGGTATAAAACCTGCCGAATATAATATCAAAGCCGTTAGAGATTTTCCTCAGCCCAAGAAGGCCAAAGAAGTGCAATCATTCCTAGGAATGTGCTCATATTATAGAAAATTTATTAAAGATTTCTCATTAATCGCTGACCCATTGACCAGTCTCATCAGAAAAAATGTGCAATTTATCTGGACAGGAAAACAGAAAGAAGCGTTCCAAAACCTTAAAAAAGCTCTTATGAATCCGCCAATTTTAGGTCACTTTGATCCAAATGCAGCCACCTGCATTCACACAGATGCCTCTAACATCGGCTTAGGCGCAACACTAATTCAAAATATCGGTGGCGAAGAGAAGGTAATATCATATTTGAGCCGAACCCTAAGTAAACCTGAGCAAAATTATTCAACCACCGAAAAGGAATGTTTAGCTGTAGTGTGGTCGATTTCAAAATTACGGCCCTATTTATATGGAAGACACTTTAAAATCGTAACTGATCATCACGCACTATGCTGGCTTAAGAATTTAAAAGATCCGACCGGTCGATTAGCACGATGGGCACTGAAGATTCAGGAATATAATTTCGAAATTATACACAAATCGGGAAAAAAACATCTGGACGCTGATGGTCTATCTAGAGGACCCTTACCAGAAAACGAATGGGACGAGGATTATGAAAGACTATTTTTGAATCAAATAATAGACGAAAAGGATGATTTTATTGAGAATATTAAGGAGAACCTTAGTGGAAACAAGCGTTCAATTACACAGAACTTTAAAGAAGAAAATGGGTGTCTCTACAAGAAAAATCCAAATCCTGAAGGTAGAGAATGGTTGCTGGTAGTGCCAAAGAAGAGAAGGAAAGAAATCATGAGTGAATACCACAACCATATGCTGAATGGCCATCTGGGCGTCGCCAGAACCACATACCGATTGAAGAATAAATACTATTGGCCTTCCATGCTGAAAGATGTTTCCGAATTTGTAAAGACGTGCCATCTTTGCCAAAGTCGGAAAGGTTCAAATCAGTTGCCATCTGGACTTCTACAACCTATTCCCCCAGCTAACTACCCTTTTGAAAGAATCGGAATTGACTTTGTTGGCCCCTTGCCATCAACGAAAAGAAGAAGGAAATGGATCATTGTGTTGACGGATTATTATACCAAGTATGCTGAAACAAAGGCAGTACCAGAAGCGACAGTGAAAGAAGTCTCTACATTTTTAATCGAACATATATTTTTACGTCACGGGGCTCCAAGATTTCTTATCAGCGACAGAGGTTCACAATTCACTAGCAATTTGATGAAGGAGGTTATGAAAATGTGCAAAGTTAAACATTGCTTCACAACGAGCTACCACCCCCAGACTAACGGACTAACGGAACGGCTAAATAGAACTTTAATCAATATGATCAGCATGTATGTGAATACGGATCAGAAGAACTGGGACGAAATCCTTCCTTTTATCACCCACGCATATAATACCACAATTCAAGAAACCACAGGCTACTCTCCATTTTTCCTGTTGTTTGGGAGGGAACCCATGTCCCTCTTAGACGACGAGAATATCCCAACGGACCGTAACATGGACGATTACGACGAATATATAGAAAACTACTTAGATAAAATAGCAAGGACGAGACATGTAGTCATTAACAACACAGAGAAGACTCAGGAAAGAATGAAAAGAAACTATGACAAAAAACACAACGAGAGAATCTATGAACCAGGACATTTAGTGGCAGTTTGGACACCAGTCAGGAAAATCGGAAAATGTGAAAAACTATTGAGAAAATATTTTGGGCCATATCGAATATTAAAGAAGCTGTCCAACGTAAATTACTTAATTGAGCCGAAAGATAATCCTGGCCAAGACCCATTGATTGTCCATGTCTCAAGACTCAAACCCTATTTTGAAAGAATTGATGAGGTCACTCACGAGGGCGTGACGACCTCTGGAGAGGGGGAAGTGTTGCATCATGATTAATGCGCCTATTTTTAAAATTATTTATAATATTATTTTTAATATATTTAAAATTTAAATTATAAATTTATTTATTTTTATAAAACAGATTATTAATATAAAATATTATGTACTATAAAACATTTGTATTTTGATACACTAAATACCCTACATGCTTTAAACTTTGATGTGATAAATAAAGGGAGATTCTAGGTGCTACCTAAATTTATAGTTGTCTTATTTTTGACTGGTTTAACCTTGTAAGATGGTTGAGACACGTTCTGGAAAGATGCAAGACACGTCTGAGGAGAGACTCAAGACTGAAGAATCTGCCAAACCGCAGCCCAGTGCAACACCTGGTACGTGCACACCCTGTAATAAACCTGTGTGTTCTCGGAGTGGCTAGTTAAGACGGGTTTATTTTAAAGAGAAACAGTTAAACACGACGTCGTGACAAAGTTACCTGGTACGTGAACACCCTGTAATAAACCTGTGTGTTCTCGGAGTGGCTAGTTAAGACGGGTTTATTTTAAAGAGAAACAGTTAAACACGACGTCGTGACAAAGTTACCTGGTACGTGCACACCCTGTAATAAACCTGTGTGTTCTCGGAGTGGCTAGTTAAGACGGGTTTATTTTAAAGAGAAACAGTTAAACACGACGTCGTGACAAAGTTACCTGGTACGTGAACACCCTGTAATAAACCTGTGTGTTCTCGGAGTGGCTAGTTAAGACAGGTTTATTTTAAAGAGAAACAGTTAAACACGACGTCGTAGCAAAGTTACCTGGTACGTGCACACCCTGTAATAAACCTGTGTGTTCTCGGAGTGGTTAGTTAAGACAGGTGTCCGAATGGTTACATCACACCGGGGTTACTAACCATTGAACAATAGTACAACACACGGTGGTCTGACTCAGGAATAACAGCTGTAACTATTATTATAATAGACACGTGTCAGCTTCAGTTATAATTAAAGATAAAGAGGCCGTTTGATATGGCTTTGTTAGAGAGGAGTGGATTGATGGAGTTAGTTATCTCTTGTGAGAACTGCTGTCGACAACATCTAGCTATTACTTGAGGTGAATCACTCCTAACCCTGGTGGTGGTGGTGATGCCCTCTTCTATTAGACTTGTCTAAGACGGTCCTTCTAACCATTCCAAACTTCTGTTAATGCTATTTCTGGATATAGACGATTCCATTATGAATCTCTGTCGTCTATTGGGGATGTTGGAGCAATTTTACATATGCCATACTCTCTATAGAATCAAACGAATGCAAAACCAAATATGTAGGCGAAACTAGCAAACATTTAAATATAAGAATATCAGAACACAAACGAAATATCGACAACCAAGACAGTAGATCTTTAGTATATCATCATATAAGAGAAATATGCCATTCCTTCTCCATTTCAGAACCAAAGACCCATTACTTCAACATTCTCAATAGACGACAGAGACTCATCATAGAATCCATCATATCCATAAATCACAAAAACGTTAACTGAAGAATAGACATTGCGGAAATTTATAATATACTATTCCCTGAACAATCCCATAATCTCTAAATGAAGATATCGCTTCTGAATAGTAAACTCGATAAGCACGGGCAATGGACGCCCGCGTTGATTCTGCATTCAAATAACTGTGAACACCCTTCGCATTTGATTTTATTCCAACTCTAATAATATTAGTGATTTAATGTGAAATATTTTCTCCTGTGGAAGAGATTTCGGGCCCGAAAGCTCGAGATTTGTCAATTGAAAAATTTTTAAAAGGAAACTTTTCCCTGGAGAGGGGCCTGATGTTTTCACTTTAACATTGATACAAGGGATTATTTCATCGAAAAGGATATTCGTAATTATCCCAAACACATACAGCTTTATTAAGACCATCGGTCTTATATAGATTCACCACAGAAAAGAAGCATAGATGGAACTCCTATACTCCAGGCAACGCAGAGCCAACTTACTCCAGGTCCGACGCATGTCCAGTGGCCAATAAATCCACCGAGCAAAGGTTAGCGTTTTTTACCTTTCTTCGTAATCATCAGAGTTCTTTTTTCACGGAATATTATTTTTACAACAGTGTTTCTCTCTTTTATTTAAATATAAAATTTTCAACTTTAAACTTTATTATTAAACTTTATTAACATCATGAAACGCGATATCCCAAACTCGGGGATATTAGCGTCAATACCTTTCACTGCATTACAGCAATTCGGCTATATACAATCCTGTTCAATTCATTATTTTACATAAATTAACTAAAGAAAATTGTCCAAAGAGAAAAACAAACACAAAGCAAAACACACAGAGCAAGCATCGCAGTTCTTTTTTTTTTTTCTAATATTCCTTCTCTTTTTTTCCAATTCAAGAGAAAGTTGTATATGTATTTACAAAATTGATCAAAATTTTTATTTTTATTTTTTTGTCTACAAATTCATCAAGCTGTCCAATACGACCAAATCTATTTTCCCTAAAATCCCGGAAAATTGGGCAGTCCAGAAGTAGATGTCTCACGTCTTGAATTTCACCTCCGCAGAAGCATCCTGGTTCCTTCACCGCGCCGATAGTTGCCAAAAATTTCCCAAAATTGCCATGATCTGTAATGAATTGGATATTATAAAAATTTGGACGGAAAAATCTTGGAATTCCAAATTACGAAAAGCTTCTGAAAATTTCATTAGTATTCTCAAAAATTTCATTCATTTTTGCGTGTAAAAATGATTTGACTATACTTGGAGCATGGGGTTCGTAAGTAATTAGATCTTCAATGGACAGTTGAGCTAGATCAAATTTGATTATTCTGGATTTTATATATCTGTTAGGAGTGGAATTTTTGCCAAGCTATGCACACAGTTTGATGAAGTGGTTTTATATGCTCTAACTGCCCATAAAATGATCTGGTACTGCATGGAGTTCAGTTTTTGTTTACATTGATTGTTTAAATATTTTAACCAAATTTCAGAACCGTATGTAAGTAAAGGCCTAATGATTGTTTTAAATAAAGTTAACCTCTTTTGAGTATCTAAACCCCACATATTGCCACTTAGTGAACATAATAAATTTTTCATACGTCCTGCCTTACACAGAATATCATTAACATGCGGTGTAAAGTTAACTTTGTTTTTCCATTTATGATTAGAAAATTTCATTCCCAGAATTTTTACTTGCTTGACTGGCATTATTATATTGTTATTAACCTTAATAGGTATTTTATGTCTGTTATGTAGGTATAGCATATTAGTTTTCTCTGTACTGATCGTTAATTTATTTCTATTACACCATTGGGTCACATAATTTAAAGTGTATTCACTTGCGGTTTTTAGTCCTTCAATAGTCTTATTCCAGCAAATTATTCTAAAGTCGTCTGCATAAACATATAATATCTGCATTAATTGAATCAAAATTTATCAACAAATCATTTAGCAAAATATTCCATAGAAGTGGTGATAAAGGTCCACCCTGTGGACATCCTTTAGTTAGTCTCTTATAAAACGTTTCTGATTCGTATGTAAATTTCACCTCCCTTTCATTATTCAAATAAGATTTTATGATCCGTATTAAATCTGAGGGAACATCATCATTATCCATTCTTTTTATAATAGCAGGCCACCATGCATTGTCGAATGCACCCGCAATATCTATAGCTATCAAGGAAGTCAATTCTTTTTGTTTATGTTTCAATATAGTTTCTATAATTTTATCCATTCCAGTAATTGTTGATCTAGATTTCATAAAACCATGCTGCCTTGAGCTCATTAAATTATTCTCTAAATAATAGTTACTTAATTTATTTTTTATTATATTCTCAAATGTTTTAGAGAGATTAGATGTCAATGATATAGGTCTATAACTTTTATTTATTTCATAATTCGTTTTGCCTGGTTTTGGAATTATTTTTAAAAATGATTTTTTCCATTCATCCGGATAGTATCCCATTTCTATACATTTATTAAATAATTGATGCAGAATTGGGATTATTTTTATTTTAGCTTGTCTAATCATATTGTTACTAATGTAATCAGGGCCCGGTGCTTTTTAAATATTAGTTTTTTAAATTGTTTCCTATATTTCCTTAGATTCGATATAAACACTACTTTTATTTTTATATTTAGGCGTATAATTTCTAATCAAAATATGATCATCTTTATCCAAACCTTCAATATCATCCTGAAATAGATCGTTCATTGAACTTTTTATTTTGTCGATCTTTAAATGATCTGGTAAATTATCTATTAGTGGTAATCCTAAATTTCTATTTTTCGATTTCAATGATTTGAAAATCCTGTAAGCATTACCAAATGAGTTATTTGAATGACTTTCTTCTATAAAAATTCTCCAACTCGCTCTTTTTGCCTTTTTACTTTTATTTAAATATTTATTTCTCATTGATTTATAGGTCTTTTTTCAAGGACCAATTCAACTTGATAAGTTACCTTTAAAACTAAAAAGGGTTCAATTATATAAAATAAAACATTTTAAATAGCCAATTCACTTTCCAATTTTTTATGCAAATATCTTCAAATATGATATAGCGCTTAATTAATTATTATTCCATTTTTGGACTTGAAACTAGTAAATTTAGATGGGTAGCACTCTAATTATTTAAAAATTATAATTCTGAATTGCCTATTGCGTCTTATGTACCTTTAGATGTGATAAATTAAGAAATATTGGTTCATCCATTTAGAATCCAACTCGGAGCAAACATAAATACTTACTCAATTATACGCCTCCAATGGCCCCCAATTTTTTCAGGAGTCTAACCTCACTAGTGAAGTGCAAACAGGATTCTGGCATTTTGTAAGTACAAAAGTCGAACTGCTTTCTACCTGTGTGTACATGGGATGCACTTCGAATAAAAACAGTCGTTAACTACCAACCATGATTATCATGGCCTGTACTACGTAAACTTGGGATTAGTAAGTAAATATTTCTACTGGATGGTCCAGTAGATATAGACATGACTAGATCATACAGGAACTGCAATAACTGTTACAACACCCAACTCACTCCGGACCATATATACAATTGTCCGGCCATCCTTGCAGCCCTCTATATGGCAGACATCAATCCAGAAGAGGACATCGATACGAACAAGGCACCTCAGTTGGCCGGTATTGTGATCAGGGTGCATGGACCGATCTGATCTGTTCCAAGAACAAGACACCACCTCAGTTGGCCGGTATTGTGATCAGGGTGCATGGACCGATCTGATCTGCTCCATGGACAAGACACCACCACCTCAATTGGCCGGTATTGTAATCAGGGTGCATGGACCGATCTGATCTGCTCCATGGTCAAGACACCACCACCACCTCAGTTGGCTGGTATTGTGATCAGGGTGCACGGACCGATCTGATCTGTTCCATGGACAAGACACCACCACCTCGGTTGGTCGGTATTGTGATCAGGGTATATGGACCGATCTGATCTGTTCCATGGACAAGACACCACCACCTCGGTTGGTCGGTATTGTGATCAGGGTATATGGACCGATCTGAACTGTTCCATGGACAAGACACCACCACCTCAGTTGGTCGGTATTGTGATCAGGGTGTATGGACCGATCTGATCTGCTCCATGGTCAAGACACCACCACCACCTCAGTTGGCCGGTATTGTGATTAGGGTGCAAGGACCGATCTGATCTGCTCCATGGACAAGACACCACCACCACCACTGGATGGTCAATATAGAGTTTATATATAGGTATACCATTGCCACCGCCGGGATTGTCAATAGAAGCTGGTGTAAACTGGGAGGTGACGAATGTGTAAATACCCATTGGAGAGAGTGTTGACATTCAAACCCTATTTATTTATTATCATTGTATATATACATATATAAACACTATTTAAATACATTAATAAATAAACATATATCTAAGAATATAATTTCAGCCTCACAGATTCCGATTCTTAAAAACCAGAATCAAGGATTTAGTAGTAAATGATGCTGTAAAAATATTTAAATAACTGATGAAGGTTCTCTACTGACGAGCCAGGCCCTTTCGATAATTCTACAAGTATATATAATGCAATGGATGAATACAATGATATTTGATCAAAGTCTTCATTTTGGTTTGTATAAATTTTACAGGGCCACAGTCATCGTTCGAAGGAGATCAATAGAATCGCCGAATGTCGTGGTCCATTTGGATGAGAAAAGTGAAGACTAAAACGAGGCTGATTCCACACTAGCCTGTTCAGTGATGCGCTAACCTATGCACGGTGGATTCTGTGGCTACTGGACATGTGTCTGACCTGGAGGCTGTTGTTGAATGCTGCGCTGCCTGGATTATAGGAGCTCCATCTGTGCTTCCTTTCTTCCTGTTTTGATCTGCATAAGACCGGTGGTCTTAATAAAGCCGTATCTGTGTATATATATAATGGAGAGATGCCTCTCAAGGTGTATATATAAACCTGTATATTTTCATAAATTATTGTAGATTGCTGTTTATAATAGAGCTGTATCTACAAATATTTATATTAGAATTGACAACCCTCTTTTACAAAATCTAATCTTACCTTTATCTGATATTTGGTAACTCCTTCGAGATGTTTACATTCCCTTCCGATATGAGACTTGGAAAATATATCATTCATACCCCCCACTGAGAAATATTTAAATATACACATACACAAAGCTTTATTAAGGCAACCGGTCTTATACAGATTCACCACAGGAAGAAAGGAATCATAGATGGAGCTCCTGTACTCCAGGCAGCGCAGCATCCAACAACAGCCTCCAGGTCCGACTCATGTCCAATGGCCACACGTTCTTTCGTGCCTACTTCATGGTTAGCGAATCACTGAACAGGCTAGTGTGGAATCAGCCGCGTTCTAGTCTTCGCATAAATATACATAATCTCTAAACATAAATAATAGAAACTAGACAAAAGCAATAGGTGCACGGACCGATCTGATCTGCTCCATGGACAAGACACTACCACCAGGGCATATGCGCTCTATTTGACGGATATCAATAGAAAATTGTGTTAAAATGTAAATTGATAAGTTTTATGTTTTCCACAAAATAAGTACAAACTCTCGCCTTAAATATAAGAGTGGAGAGAAATAAGCGTGGTAACCTTCCATTCCAGTAGCACATGACCTTTTGACGACAGCTCAGCACAAACCGCTGCACCTTACAACCTGGCTTTCACATCTACCTGTGTGTGTACAGATAAGGATGCATATGTACAATGTATATGTACTTGAATAAATTTAGCTATATATATAAGCTTCCTTTTCTATAAACATATTCTATATTTTGCTTCTTTTTCAAGTATTTGAATGTATAGATTGGAATTGTGTGTATAGAATTGAATACTAATATTTAACGGAATTTACTTTCTTGTTTTTAGATCCGGTTTAGAGAATCTGTATCTGTATCTTAATAAAGTCTTGTGTGGTTCTTCAACGTTGTGATTCCTGTAAGTAAAAGTGTTCTTATGTGCGATGCCAAAGCCAGATTACACGAAAAAATATTAATATATCTTAAAGAGCTTATGGAATTCTATAGAAAGCACACACGCCTAGAAAAAATGCGAACTTGAAAAATTATTTCGTACTTCAGCTGAAAAAAACAAACAAAAAACAGGTATAATATGATATATTAACGCGTCATCTGTTATGATAATTCGAAACTATTATAGACTAGTATGATTCTTTTAAAAATTAACCAATTTTCTACTACCCTTACTGCTATTTTCATTGCATTAGGGACAGTAAAAAATTGTTTAATTTTTTAAAAGAATCATACGCGTCTATAATAGTTTGAAATTCTCCTTAAAAACAACAGGTAATATATAATACGCCTGAATTGCCAATAACATATAGGCTGGAGAGCATCCATAAAGTTCCGCTGAGAGCAGCAAAGAGATAAAAAGATCCCTGCGCCATTCGAGAGTTCAAGGCTAGAACCGCCGTCGGCGGGGTTATCACAGAGTCGAGTGATCACTTTCTCCACCGCTCTCTGTACATTGTTACAGGACTCTCTCGTTGAACCTATATAGAACCCATTGCCGAGTCCAAGACAACGACCAAATTTAAATATTAAAATACTTTTATTGACACACACATACACGTATAATATTGTAGCAAAGTATTTAATTTATTTTAACTACAGATTATGTTTATTTTTATATTTATATTTTTCTACTCTGGAAACTTCCCTCATTGCTTAACTTGTATCTTATAAATGTTGATGTTGTGTTTGTGCCTTAAATAAATTGCTGTGTCATCCTGATTTTCTACGTTACAATATAATGAAAAGACGTGGAAAGGTCTGGATCAAAGGATTCCAAAGAAGGAAACGACTGTTGTGAGAGCCAGAAAGGTGATGAACACTGTCTTCTGGTATTCCCAAATAAAGGTTCGAATTGACTACTTCAAAAATGGAAAAACAATAAAGTAGAGATTATTATGTAACACTCTTCTGGATCGATTAAAGGAAGAATTCCATGCCGAACGTCCTAGAATATCTGGGGAAAAAAGTGCTTTTACATCACGATAATACCACGCCTCATAGGTCGAATATAGTAGTTGCCAAATTGTTCGAATTAGGTTTCCAGTTGGTCCCTCATTCACCTTATTCCTCAGATTTAGCCTTGTGCGATTTATACTACTATTCTTTTTATACTTATTCTACTTAAATCTGTAGAAATGGCTGGCAGGGAATACATCAAATGGAGAGGTTATCGACGATGTAAATGGATACTTTGAGGACCTCGAAACATCAAACTGTTCCAAGGGGATCAAGAAATCAGAACATCGCTGGACCAGATGTGTGAAGTTGAATAAGGACTATGTTAAAACATCATTTTCAAATAACAAGTTCATTTATTTTTTACCTCACCTTTCGAACAGTACTTGTATATATAGGTTGGTGGCTTTTCATCTGGAATTTTCCAAAGTTGGTGTTGTGGCACATACTTCTCAACGCTCTGTACTAGGATAGTAAACAAAATATGATGTTCGAATTTATTTATAAAGAGAGAAGTGCCATCACATTTGGCACATGGATACCGTCCTCTGTCAATCCTTATTTATCCATAGGTTTGGATTTAATGTTAGCCGCCAGATTTGTTGACCATTCACCCAGTCTTCCCTCAACGTTGAGATAGCCAATTAGCTATCGCATATTTCTTAGCTCAGTAGTTATTTGATTTGTGTTCTACTAGATGGCGCGCTCTCTCTCTCTTCTATCTAAAATGCTCGTGTATGCGGTCAAGATATGTCTTTTTGTTTATATATATATGAAAAAATAATAGGAAAAAAATAAATATCCGATAGATGGCGCTAGCCATCAACAACTTTCAGTTGCACGATAATGAGATGCCTTTTTCTTAATATAAATATTTATATATAGGAATTTGACGCTTGGATTCCTTATTCTCTTCTTCAAATTAAAGATACTTCGGCCAGTAAATCTTTTTATTATCTCGACGTTTCGACAAAAAATCTTTTGTCCTCGTCAGTAGCGTCAGTTTGTTCGCTTCTGACGATGACAGAAGACTTTGTCGAAACGTCGAGATAATAAAAAGATTTACTGGCCGAAGTATCTTTAGTTTGAAGAACTATGAATGCCGACCAGGCAGCCTCTATCTTTATGATCCTTATTCTGTAATGGTGAAGCAGAGTTCGACTTTTTTATTAAATCGACATAATTTTAGGCTGAAGTATTCTCTCTGATGTGTAGTTGTAAAGAAGAGGTAGGAAGTGTTATCTATCACTTTCTCCAGTACTTATGTAAGTGCTATCTCACCCAACCATCCCTTTCAACGTCTCCTATCGCAGGACCTTTACCCAATTATTGATAAGGTGCGGCTTATCTCAGATAAGTTTTTATATAACTTCTTCTTTATTTCAATTTTGGAGATAAGAAGAGAATTTTTGTAACTTATATAAGTGATTGTACAAGTCACCTGATGTTTCTTAAACAAGACAGAGTCGGTCGTTGGTTGAAGTAATGGTTAGATAGGACGTAAGCTTTCGAACCAATGCTCTTTAATATGGCTGAAGGAGATTAATTCGTAAAAAAATAGTTTTTAAGAATATTTTATTAAAATAAAATAAATTTGTTTTGCTTATCTCTAGTACACGTAATACAAGCCATGATAATCATGGTGGATAGAAGTAGGCGACTGCTTTTACTGTAAGTGCACCACATGTCTACACATGTGAAAAGCAGTTCCACTTTGCACTTACAAATGTGCCAGAGCCCCGTTTGATTAATTGCACTCGCTAGTGGGGTTGGACTTTTGAAAGAATCGGGGGCCATTGGAGCATTTCTTTTAATCGGAAAAAGTTCCCAATGCGGGAATCGAACCAGGGTTGTAGCGATCGAAAACCAACGGTTTAGACCATCCTTCCACCAACTCCCATACAGTAAAGTAAAACATTAATATTTCACAATCATTGTCACTCGTGACATTCTGTACCTGTAGAAGGATGTGTTTTCCGAAAGCTTGTACGATAGTCCTCTTATATAAAGAATCTCCTCTATCTCGATCTGTATTTCTTCCTCTGTTTCGCTATTGAACGATTCTATTCATATGAATCAAAATAAAAGCGTTCAATTTTACAATGGCTCTGAAGCTGAAATATATATATTTTTTCCTTCTAAGTGAATTTTTAATAAAAGCTTTTTAAAACTATTTTATTAAGTAATTTATTTTGTTATTAATTGTTAATCATCAAATTTATAAATATTGTTACGAAGAAATAATTTATATTATTTAATATAATTATTCAATATAAACATTGAACATAGATAGTGCTATGAATTTGTGAAATCATCATACATGGTCATTAGCTTGCTTGTTCTATATTCTCTATCTGTGTTCTGGAACTTGGTTGATAGTTGTCAACTAGTCGTACTGACGTCATCAATAAATACTTTTACATATTCCAAGACTTGATTTCTACGCTACAATAGTTATATTATTGAATATATTATTTCTCTGGAAACTTCCCTCATTGCTTCTCTTGTATTTTATAAATTTTAGTTGGTTCTTGCCTTAAATAAATTGCAGTGTCTTTCTGAAGTTTGTTTTTCCTAATTTTATACGTTAAAATACATATAAATATTCAAAATTAAAAAGGCATATCCTGATCTTGTCTACATGAGCATTTCTATATGGAAAAGCACCATCTAGTGGAATAAAAATAAACAAAACGTTTTTTTAACTTGTTAAGTGATATTTGGCCAACCCAATTTCTTAATAAGTCAAAAAAAGTCAACCACGAATATATAAATCTTTTATTTTTTTCTATTGTTTTTTCATATAAATATGTATAAAACTTATAAAATACATTTAAATATTTTACAAAATTTAAATTGGTTAAATCCGTATTCTAATTATTTTAATCATTATAAACGTATTTCTTTCAATATCTTCTAAAAAATATTTATAGGTCGAGTTAATGCTACCAATTTATAGAGAACAACTTTTTGATTACCATTACTATAATACGATAATATAAAAGAACAAAAAGGAGATTCTTGTGTAGAACAAGTTTATTCCGCTAGCTTTCGAACGACATCGTTCTTCAACGGGCGTGAAGAATAGAATGCCTGCCGCTCATTGTGCCATTAACGGCTGCACCTTTTGACCTATATTTAGATTCTATCCTATAGTTCATTCTAGAACATCACGGCCATCTAGATATTTTGTAAACTTGCATTATCAGCTGGAGTGAGCGAGTGTACTAATTTCAGACTTCTATGTGTTCTGGAAGTATATTAAAATGTGATCACAAATATTGGAAGAAATTATAGGAATGTTTCCAATTACGGCCGTCTCTACCTTTTTGGAAATTTGGAAATATTTGGAAATTCAGCTGCTCACTACGCCAAAGAGGGGCTGTGCGTCTAATTTCTTTGACAGGAAATATACAGATATCATTCTCTAGCCCAGGGGACGGCAATATTTTGAGTCGGAAGAGTTAAAAATTAAAATTTACGAAATTTAAAAGTTTTTAAAGAGCCACAGAATGTTTTCTTGAAATAAAGTTTGCGGTGAAAAGCGAGTACAAGTGGCTGAGAGATAGAATGGGTGCCAAGTTCTCGTTAATCAATTCAGAAAGAATTTTAAATGTTTATTTTTTTAAAATATATATAATGAATAATATTTGCGCGTATGGAACTAAAGAGTCGCATGTGGCTCGCGAGCCGCAGTTTGCCGACCTCTGGTCTAGTCTATTCGCGACCACCACGGTCGCTAGAGTCTAAAAAATTGTACACTTGCAATGTTATTAGGATCGAACTAGTCTATAAAATACAATATTTTTTTATATATATAGTCAGGAAGTCTATTAAAAATTGGGCACAATATTCAGAATAAATTTAGAAAAGATTGACCGACCACTACGACTATCCATAAGTCTAGAAATCTGTCAACCAACGTTGTTAGCTGTTTTGAGCGAATCTAAAAATTTCAGACTTTTCTGTGGTCTGAAGGTTTATTTAAATTGGTCACAAAATGTGAAAGTAAATATAGAAGTCAAACTATGTCCATTGATGATCTACCAGAAGTCTGGACATTTTGTATTTCATGTGATATACCACTGATAAATCAAGAGAAGCAATTTTACCCAATGTTATGAAAAATTCAAATATTTTCGTTGATATTTATTCTTATAGATGGTCCAATTCATCAGCAAATTTCAGATATTTTTCCCATAAGATTCTTCAAGTACAATAAAAAAAGAACCTTGTTGTAGACATTAAGACCGAATAAGAGAATGTTTATACGTCAAGAGGCCATTTCTAAAATCTTGTACTATGTATGAAAACTAAAGCGACGTACGTTTATACATTCAAATCCTTAATAAGTTCTAAAGTATTTCAAGTGAAATCCTCCAAATACAAAAGATACCTTGTAGCAGACGAGAGAAAGAGATTTCTTCGAAGAAAGAACCAGCTCGTAGAACGAAGAAATTTACATAAAACTCAAATACACATTCATCATAAACAAAAACTTTCCTTTTTTTCTCTTTAGTCACTTCCTAAACGTATTTCTAAGAATTAGAAATAAGAAAAAGAGGTAGGGGTATACGAATGTCATCCGTTTTATTTATGGGATGGCGTATTTATTTTTTTAATTTTGTTCAATTCTGGGACATGGAGAAGGTTCTATTGATGTTATGAAGGTGTTGGAAGGTGTTTCTGCTGTGTCAATTAGGCCAGTTGCCACATTTGCTTGCCTACTTACATCTTGAGGAAACGTCAATTGGCAAAGAAGGATCTAAGTGTTATCAGGGATTCAGAACCAGAAATTCATTCACCATTAGTTAAAAGAAACATTAATTTATTTTTTTAAATACATGTAAAATAATCTTATTCTTTTTAGCCATTCAAAACTATAGCAAGCTAGATATATATAGTATTATTCCTATTCAAAACATTTACTCATTTTTTTATTTTACCTCTCATAGAGTAATTTAGTTTTTTTTTATTTAATTAAAGAAAAATTAATCCATACACGATAATTAGATTATAACAATTAAACTTTTTTTTTCAGCTGCTACAAGGACTTTCAGTTTAGGTCGAAGGATTTAGTTAATGGATTCCTTTTCTTCATTAACGATATACTTTAATGTTAAATACATTTTACAGTAGCACAACGAAACTATTCATAATCATAGGATTGCGACTTTCGACAAATTCCAAAAAAAAAAAAAAAAAAAACATAAGACGCCTCAATTCTGTTTATTTACTTGATTGAAGAAAAAGCTTTGGGGGTTCTGGCACATTTGTAAGTGCAAAGTCGAACTGCTTTTCAAATGTGTAGACATGTGGTGTACTTCAGTAAAAGCAGTCGCCTACCTCTACTCAACATGATTATCATGGCCTGTACTCTGTGTACTAGGGATAAGTTTAAAAAAAAGAAAGCTTTAGTGCAAGCTCTTTTTCAGCTAACTTAGATAACTTAGAATGTTTGGCCCTGTTCCACCATTTACGGGACACAAACAAATCGCCATCAAAAAAACAAAAACAATCATCTGATCATACAATTTAATGAGAAAATGTCCTAATTATATCATTTGATCTGATACATTTCCCATTAACTAAAACACAAATATTCTTCCTAATAATTGTTTTTAATTAAAACGATGTTTTTTTGTAAGTTTTGTGTCAATAATATATAACACCGTTTTTAATTTACTTTGTGTTTTAGCTTGAATTTTGATTGTATCTGTTTTTATTTTTTCATTTTATTTGGCCTGAAGAGAAAGGGCTATTTTCCTGAAGGTTGCGAGTTTAAAAAAAAAAAGTTGTTAGGAAGTGGCAACTGTTCTAAATAATATCGGTTCCCAAATCAAATTGTGAAAATTCAATTTTTTTCCTTATTTTTTTCCCAGAGGAAAGTCTTCATGAGTTAGACAGTATCCATAAGTGCATTCCTTAAAGAAACGTTTTACCTGAATCTATTCACAGTGGATCCAGGTTTGATGGTAAACTCATATAAAAAAGTCTCCGCACTGTTATGCTGAATACGGGAAAGTTACAAGATTGTCCCAAAAGTTCGTAAACACTTGCAAAAAAAATTGAAATACCAATATTATTCGTCGTTATGTATAATGTCTTTGTATTATGAATAAAATAATTGTATAATTAAGTATTCGCCGTAATAATATTATTCGCCAAGTAATAAGAAAAACAACGTTTTAAGAAAAAACACGAACTTTTGGGACAAAATTATATTTACAAAACAAGTTAACATTCAAACATAAATATATAAAATTAAAAGTTACAAACAAAAAATAATTATATAATATGTGTGTTTTGTTCTTCAATCCAGAGTTTTGATTGATTGTGTGAAGCTATATATGTGTTTGGAACAATAGTGGTTTGCAGATGAACAATAGAAAATAATCGACGATTGTTAGCTGACCATCTGGAATGACCAAGCTGATATAAAACTGCAACCAATGTCTACAAAAAAAAAAAAAGATTGAGTGTGTCGGTTTCCATAAATTTATCATTAATTATTTTTTTTATTATTGCAGGGAATTCACTTTTAAGACTTGTTTTCAGAGCAACCGGTTTAAGCTCTTAATCAAATAACATGCAGTTTGTGAAAATGTGATAAATTGTAAAGATCAACGTTTATTAACCCCGAGAAGGGGAGATGTAGAGGGGGAGATGTGCCTTATTAGGCAGAAGAAGAGGAGAAAATTTCTAAGAAGACGAAGAGGAGAAAAATTCTAAGCAGACGAAGAGAAATAAATTTCTAAGCAGACGAAGAGGTGAAAATTTCTAAGCATACGAAGAATAGAACATTTCTAAGCAGACGAAGAGAAGAAAATTTCCAAGCAGATGAAGAGGAGAAAGCTTCTAAACAGACGAAGAGAAATTTGTTCGCAAGCAAAGAAGTATAAGAAATTTTCTCAGTAAAGGTGGAGAAAAAGTAAAGTTTCTAAATAGACTGAGAGAAGGAGGATTCTAAGCAGACGAAGAAGAGAACGTTTATAATCAGAGGAAGAAGAAAAGGTATCTAACGGACGAAAAATTAATTTCAAGCAAACGAAGCAGGAGAAAGTTTCTAATCAAGCGGAGAGTATAACGTTTAAAAATAAATGAAAATTTTCTAAGGAGAAAGTGTCCAAGCAGATGAAGAGTATAAAAATTCTAAATAGACAAAGAGAAGCGAAAGTTTGAAGTAAATGACAAAGTAGAATACATAAAAATTTATTAGTAAATATATAAAAAGAATATAAGTTACATATATACGAAAACTAAGTTTCTAGACTGGCAAAAATAAAAGGTTTCTGAACAGACGAAGAGGTGAAAGTTTCCGGAAAGAAGAAAAATAATCTTAGCACCCGAAGTAGAAGAAAGTTTTCAATCAGACAAAGAAACGAAAGGTTCGAAGCAGACGCGGTGAAGGCTTCAATGCAGATGAAGAAAGCCGAAAGTTTCTAAAAAGTGGCAGAGCAGCTCATGCGAGCGTGACTCAGCAGAACAAACGACTTGACATCATGAGAAATATGTCTCTTTGCGTGACTGCGAATGGCACAAGAGCACGTACACCGCTGCAGACTTTTTATCTGAAGGCTTGTAACCGACGACACACCAAGACTTGATAGATTTCTTTACAAGGTAACCATCTCATACAAGAGCCAATACAAGCCTGTGGTCTCAAATACAATCTCAATACAATCATGAAATTCATTCTTTTAGTTGTCGTTCATAACACCTATTTTTTAATTTATCGACATGTATCCGTGTTGAATAGATTTTAGAATAGATGAAAAAGCTTCCACTCCACCTATATATAAACTTAAAATAAATGTTTAGTTGATATTTATTCCAAATTATAAAGCTTTTTCACCTATAAAGCTCTTTTGAAAGGCTCAGGACATGACATTTGATTCATTTAACAGCCTGACCGTTTTTCTTCTTTCTAATTTCTACAAGGGTCACTCCAAAATTTTTACAATCAATATTAAATAATTAAAATATTAAAAATAATTATACCATTAAAAAACACATGTATCTTTTAGCACCTATGCAAGGTTTCATCCGTGAACACCAATTATCGAAGCACTTACACCAGTCATCTTTGGGGAGGGAATTTATGACATTGATAAAGGCTTGCAGTGCTTCATCATCAGTGTCAAATATCATCCCTTTCAATAATAACTTTTGGAAATAAAAAAGTCACAAGGTGCTAGGTATGGTGAACATGATGGATGAGTGACTAATTGGAAAAAAGAGTTGGCTAAAAAGTCTAAAATTTGGGCTTTTATTTTCACACATAGTTTCTTCTATATACAATCTCTAATCATACCGACCTTGTGAACTACTTGTGTGAACAAAGATTATTTCTGCAAACATTTTACCTGAATTTAAGATGTAATCTAAAAATTACAAATTTTGATCGTGCGTGGGAGAGACTTTGCCAACGATAGACCTCCGAAGTTCTTTCCCATAGAGAGGGCATATGGTGGCTCTCTCTCAAGTCCTAGATGTACTTGTGGACATATCTGCGGTCTTCATTGCCTCGGGATGGAGGTCAGCAGATCACGAGGGAGAGATTGATATTGAAACTGATTTTTATTACAATGTCCATATACGATTATATAAGTTTAAATACATAAATATTAATAAATAAGATCATATAATGCTAAATATATGAATAAATAGATATAAATATATAAAATAATTGATAAATATACATATTACAAAACTATTTTAAAAATAATATTACGCCTCTAAAATAGTTTTGTAATTTGATAACAGATGGCGCGCTAGTGTATCGTAACTTAAATATACATATATATAAAATATATACAGTCTTTATTGATGGGGCCCACCGCGGGAAAGACTCCGCCACCGGTGGACTGCAAGAGTTCTTTCCCACAGAGTGGGCAGGTCAATGAAGTAACTGGCGTTACCCACCTCAGGACCAAGATGGTACTTGTAGATGGTAACCTTCGCCAGAGAGAGACAGATTCTATCCCAACCCTTCCCTTGTCATCCGTAATGTAAATAGAAAGTCACCACCGTCTAATATAAACATCCCAGTTTACCTTCATCCTAGGAACCAAAACGTAGTTAATAGAATATCTTCCAAGAAATAAATCGTTATCATCTCTCTACATATAAACTTCCAATTGTATAGAATCAAACTTTCTCGTTTCTTATTTTTTTTATTATCCCAGGTATACGTAATTACTGGCCATGATAATCATGCGAGTATTTGCAACTGCTTTTAATACAAGTATGCCAAATATATACATATATATCTACATTGTCATTTTTATAATACATTTTTTTTCATGCACAAATTTCCCCCACCTACTTTGTATTTAAAAAAATATTATTTCAACTGTGATATTATTACACTATGCGTCGCTGAGTTTGTTTATATAAAATGGAATGCCTTGATAAAGGTTGGTGTTCAGCAAACCGAAATATTGTCAAATAAATATTTTATTCAATTTAATATATGCCTTTTCATTATCTAATATCTACATATGTAGAAAGCAGTTCAATATTTGCACTTAAAAGAATTCTCTCACTTGCAAGAATCAGGGACCATTGAACAAAACATCCTCAAGTTGTACTTTATCTAGCACCTGGTATAAAATGCCATGATAGGTGGTTCTTTATTTAGTGTTAGATATAAACACGTAGGCTATCGAAGTTGATTGCTTTCCTAAGGCCTAAAATCAACTCTAAGGATAGGAAACAGGTGTTCAAACCTTTTCAATAATTGACATACGTAATATAAATTTGCATATATATTAAGTATATAAATAACCTATTTACATATATATGAAAAATAGTAAAAATGTGATATTGTACTGGGATAAAGTGCATAAATTATTAAAAAGGCATCTCCTTATCGTGTAACTGAAAGTTGCTGATGGCTTGCGCCATCTATCGAAATAAATAACAACTATTCTCGTTGATTTTTAAGTATCTCAGAATTGGCCAAATACCCATTTTTGATTAATCAAGAAAAGCTAACCACGGACGCGTTTCGGGCTGTTGACCCTCATCAGCGTGGTGCAAGTTTATTTTCATATTGTTGGGATATTTTATTTAATGAGGTTTAAAATAATCTGCATTATTTCATGAAAATAAAGATAGAGAATAATAGAAAGGTACAAGTTATTGTTTTAGAAGTGAATGATGGTTTGTGTGCCGAAATGTAATTTATTTCATTATTGAATTTTACAAACTCTCTATATATATGTCATTGATAATTATTTAATATTGAGTGTAACTGATGTTTTCCCTGAAAAAAAATTAAATTATTTATAAAAAATCTATAGCTAGATTTCTTCTTCCATACATAGAAATATTCCCCTCTTGTTTGAGTAACTAGAAATGTATATTTGAATTTATATGCAGAATAGAGTTACGGGAAGATAGCATTCATGTACCAAAAGAAGCACTTCTCCCTTTAAAATGCAGTAAAACCCATTTTTGATTTATCACCCCCTTTACAGAACGTTATGGTGGTGCTAAAGAAAAAAGTCACAACACCAATTTTATAAAATTCAGACAAAGGACAACTTGTATACCATGTTCTACAGGTTGACCTTTTGATATGGCCGTCATCATTAAAACAGTGGTAGCCTCAAATTCTTAACATCCTACGAAAGAAGTTATAAAATCGGTCGAATTTACCAAAGGTTAAGCTGTTGAGTGGCAGAGCGAATTTTGAAGGCAGAATGCAGCATAATGTTTAATGAAAATTATAATCATATACCAAAGTATGCTATCTCCTGTTAAAAAATGCATTTGTTAATGATTTTTAACTGGAGAGGTGCATCTTTTGGTAGATATATACAACCCCATCCGCAACTTTATGTCGAATATAAAAGGATACACATTTGAAAAGTCTTTGCACGCGACTAAATTCTAGAATTTCACTTCCGTATAACTTTTGTTATTTAAATTATTTAAAGATATACGATTATTGCGATGAAATTATTAGAAAAAGGGAAAGAAATTTATCTTCAGAGATTTATATTTGATTAATCTAATTGATACAGAGGATTATAATTCTAAGAAAAATGGATCAAAACATTTCGAAATACAGTTTCGTTCTATTAATATTCTGAGATGATTTCTAAATTCGAATGTTCCACAGGCCAAAGAATGGAAGGAAGATCTCAAGATTCTTTTTAGGTGATTTTTTGATCTGTTGAAGAAGATAATTCCAATATATACGGGGCTCTGATACATTTGTAGGCACAAAGTCGAACTGCTTTTCATATGTATAGACATGTGGTGTACTTACAGTAAAAGCAGTCGCCTACTTCTACCCACCATGATTATCATAGCCTGTACTAACGTGCACTAGGGATAAGAAAAAAAAATCTGATAGGCATCGTAAATAATTCCCATGTGTTTATATCAACCCAAATCTAGCATAAATTGTTAATAACAAGGTTAGGTTAGGTAAGAGAGTTAGTAAACAAAGTACCGAGACCTCCCATATACACTATGTCAAATACATGGGATAGAGAAATAATGAATTCCTATAGAGTCTTAAAACCAGCAAGCCCAATAGAATCTCATGGAATCTATTCAGAACATGTTCCAAGTTGCGCAATTTATGATCACAAACTTTCTTTACAGGATTTCCATCACAAGGGTTTTCTAAGAGTTTTCCAAGGATTTAATCACGTGGAAAGGTTCCTTGGTCTTAATCATCTCTTATTCTTCTTCTTTTTCTACCTGAATATAAGGTTGTCCCAAAAGTTCGTTATTTTCTTGAAACGTTGTTTTTCTTATTATTTGACGAATAATATTATTACGGCGAATACAACATAATAATTTTATGATGCATTAGCGCGCCATCTGTTATGAAAATTCGAAACTATTATAGACGTGAATGATTCTTGTTGATAATTAAACCATTTTTACTGCCCTTACTGCAATGGAAAAATTAATGGAGGGTTCACCGCTGATGAGCCAGGCCCTCCCATTAGTAATATTACAAAAAAAAAAAAAAAATTCTCCCATTGCAGTAATGGAAGTGAGATGGTTTAATTTTCAAAAGAATCATACGCGTCTATAAAATTTATATAATAATACATAATACAATTAATTTATACATAATACAAAGACATTATACATAACGGCGAATAATATTGGTATTTCAATTTTTTTTTCAAGTGTTTACGAACTTTTGGGGCAACCTTGTGTTATCTTTTGTGATTGTCTTAGCATCGGCGTGTATTTTTCTATGAAATAACAGCGTATTTGTATTCCAGGCGAAATGTTGAAATCTCTTTAGAAGAATTTTTCTTTAAACAAGTAATTATATTGTCAAAGAAGTAATAAAATAGAATAAGATATTTAGAAAAGTAGCCCAATAAATATCTTTGCTTTGAATTATTTTCTATTTCAATAATATTATATATAGGGTTTCCAAACGATCATGTCTTATTGTGAAGAATATTTGAATGAGGCGTTTAAACAAGTTATATAATTGTGGTGTAAAGATATCTTACATTTTTTCCCTATGAGACGCGGTCAAAAGGTATATTATAAATATATATATTGCAGAAATGCAGGAGAATGGTATTCATGGTATTCGCGTCACGTGGCATAGGCCATGATAATCATGGTGGGTAGAATAGGCGACTGCTTTTACTGTAAGTACACCACATGTCTACACATGTGTAAAGCAGCTCGACTTTGCACTTACAAATGTGCCAGAACCCCGTTTGGTTACTTACACTCGCTGGTGGGGTTGGAATTTTGAGAGAATCGGGGGCCATTGTAGCATTTTCTTTTTTTAACCAAAAGAAAGTGCCTGATGCGGGAATCGTACAGATGACGGTATGAGCCGCAACATTAGTTTTGGGAACTAAGTAAAACAACCTGTTGGGGTTATATTGCTCTCATCAGAGTATAGGAACTGTCAATATTTCATAGAGTCTCCCATGAGAGATCATATCTACTCACTGGTCTTTCCTAGAGGTGGTCTCTCATCAGAGACTCTGTGATGTCAAATCATGAGAATGGGTTCAGCCATTATTTTGGCTTTGGTCTCTCATGAGAGACTTTATTGTACAAGAGGATCTATCAAATCGGTCAAATCTTGTTTTATCTGGTGAAGTATTAGGCCAGAACAGATTGGAAAAATTAGGGAGGATGGTATTTCGGTTTAAAAAAACACCCTATACTTTCGATAAAAGGGGTAAAATAACTAATATAGTAATATATAATGATATATATTTCTTTGATGTCCTTTGAGTAGATCGCATAGATTCAGATTTTTCAGCAAATATACACTCTATACTGAATCGAATTTTATAAAGATAAACAGTAGAACCTCCCTTTAGCGGACACCTCTCTACAAATGACAGTTTTCATTTTTCATTACCATTTTTCAATTTAGCAATTCTCCGGTATGAGGACACCTCTCCCTAAAGGACACTTTGGCTCTGCCATTAGGTGTCCTTTACAGGGAAGTTCTACTGTATATAAATCGATTAAAAAGGGAGAGGATGTTTGCTCGAAAATAATTTTTATAAAATTATCGTTAGGCAAACTTTCACTCGAGTAAAACCGGGGCGAAGCCGGGTACATTCGCTAATGTATCTATACAGACTATGAACATATATTTTCTTGTTGCTCTATCTGTATTTATATGTAAAATAAAGTATTATATTGATGTTTGTTACCAAATAACATTTCTCGAAATGATATTACATCAATCTTTATGATAAATATAAATAAATAATTATTTATTTCTTCATTTTTAATATTGGTTTATCAAAAAAAAAAAAAAGAGAGAGAGAGAGAATTTGTTGCAGACGAATTTGGCGCCACAAAACCCGATCGTCTGAAGTGTTTGGTGACAGTGTTCCCAAACTTTATGTGGTCTCCTCTCTGATCTATTATTACGTTACTCTGTGAATAAAAAAAAAATAAAACATTTTTACCATTCAAAATAAATATTCGTGTTACTATTTATTTTTAAAATGTTTAGCATTAATATATTTTACTAACTTTCTCGTTGTTTTAATAATAGTAATAATAAACACGTTCCAATTAATCGTTAATAATTTTTTTTGGATGAATATATTGATTATCATTGCTGAAATTTACCGAGTTTGTATCGATTGTCGTGTTTTTTCTCAACTTCTATATCACATTTCATGTGAATTTATTCCTTTGTAACTTATACTGTTGGATGCCTGGAATCTTGGTGGTTCCTTTACTGATGAAGACCGGAAACGATAGTATACTATTATATTTTTGGAATTCTAAATTGGGGAGAGCTGAATCTAACCAGGCGGTTCCCCAGGTGGAGGATATGGCCATTAGATATGGATATAGTGATTGGCCCAACAGCCATCAAAAGAGTGTGGTAGGCTATGGTAAAGCCACGACTCTCAATGATGATAATGACAGAATAACGAAATAATGGTCCACCAGTAAAATTAAACACTACCTATCAACAAGATTAAAAACTCGAAAGGAGCCTCTTCTATATAACATGTTTATTTCGCTAGCTTTCGAACGACATCGTTCTTCAACGGGCGTAAAGACAAGGTGTGATGTCTTTACACCCGTTGAAGTACGATGTCGTTCGAAAACTAACGAAATAAACATGTTCTATAGAAGAAGCTCCTTTTGATTTTATAATCTTACAAAATAATCAAACAAAGTAATCGAAATATGATGCCTACAAAATTAAACACTACCTACCAACTGTCATTTCAGATTCGGCAGTCAAATTGTCTGTTCTCCAGGTTAGAAGTGACCTTATCTGAAGCTAAGTGTCACAGTATGTACTTCAAATTCATTGAATCAACAGCAGAAGTATCCATCAGGAAATTGCCAAATTTTAAACCAATGGGATAAGAATTATACTGAGTTTCTCTCAATATTAAAAGATATATGGTTATTATCACTAGCACTAGAAAACAGACAATAAATATTGTTGTTGATCTATATGAATTTGTAAATACTAGAGATAATTATCACGGATTTTTAACTATTTTTAAAAATAAAAAAGGCATCTCCTGACCACGAGCACATGTGCTGTTTAGATGGCAGAGCGCCATCTAGTGGAGCAAAAATAACCTAAACGTTTATTTAGCTTGCTCCGTGATATTTGGCCAACCCAATTTCTTGATAAATCAAGAAAAGCCATCCACGAACGCGTTTCGCGCTGTTGGCGCTCGTCAGCGTGGAGAAGGCTGTAACCACTGCGACCAAAAAGATTTTTGGTCCCAATGGCTTCTTGAGAAATCGAAAAATGGGTATTTAAGGCCAAATTTGCGTAAAGACGCTTAACACATGAAAAAAAAAAAAAAACAGAAAAAAATAATACTATTTTTGTAAATATATTTATGATTATCTTTCTAACGTGGAAGGATTAGTTTCCTAATTAATTTTATTGTTTCTCTTTTTTGTTTATTTAATTTATTGTATAATATGTTTATAACTGCTTCTGTTTAAAAATGTCAATCGGGCAATTATCCCTAGCCGGGATATCGCGTTTTGTGTGTTTAAATAAAAATAAAATTTTCACCGTTTAATTGAAGATTGAAAAGTTTAGTTGACAATTGGTTGCGGAAGAGCATTTCTCGATGCATTTACTTGTAATTGAATGTAAATATTTCGACCCCCTAGAAGTGTTAATGCCACATCACCAGCTTTTAGAAGAGATCCAAGTCAAAATGTCTAAGTTCTGACCATAGATTTGGCTTAGCCATTTTTTTACAGCTAAACCCTTCTTTGGTCGAATATGATGATTTCATTAATCATTTATAAATCTTGTAAAATAAAATCTGCCCTAAACTAATTATTCTGAATAGCCTGAAACCAGAAGGCGCTCTGAACTTGCCAAAGCTGGTTACGATTCAATTGCCATCTAATAATAAAATTTGTAATAATTATTTCTTTTGTCAATGTCTGATGATAATTATTATCAAATGTTTTATAATTTTTCATTGGCAAAAAAATTCTGCTAGAATGCAGAACGGTCACTATAATATTGTGTATCTATCTATTATGACGAGAGAGTTAACCTTTCTTTAATACAAAGCAATAACGTGCCATCTAAATATAACGAACGAAAACATTAAGAGCCGAATGTTTCTTTTCACAAATAAATCAAACTTCTACTGTCCTTACTACGATGAAAAAATATTGGAAGGGCTTGACTCATCAGTGGTGAACCCTGCCAGCGGTTTCGCCAATTTGTTGTTGTTGTTGCTTATTCCTCAAGTCGTTTAAACGATCCTCATTAGATCCCATTGTCTCAGCTTTTCTATTCATTGTCTCCTGACATGGAGTGTAGACGCCCTTTGTAGCCGCTCCTATGGAGAACAGACAATTCGCCAATTTAATACACCAGACCGCATCTTTAGAGCTCTAATACTATATTGGATCATTCTGAATTTATATGCTACACTGAAAGGTGGAATCTTAGAGAAATGGTATTTAAGTAGACAATGGACGAAAGCTTTTCTTTCTCATAATCAGTTTCCTATCCCTGTAAAATTTCTACTCCTCATCCCATCATTAAATCAAACATTTCGGCAACCCACTGTCGTTCTTTCAAAGATTTTTGAGGATAAATGCTCGTTTTTTCTAACGATTTATACTAATCTGTTGCATAATCATGCAAGACGTGCAACGAATTCATTTACTCATAACATCTTGACATATAATGTACAAGAAGAATATACAAAGATCAAATGGACGTATAGTGTTCCAAATAAAGAGTTTTGAGGAATTTAACGAATATTATAGCTTTTTAAGTGAGGTAGCTAAAAAGAAATTGGGTGTGTGGAAGTTTGAAGGACTCCGATGATGACCATACTGGAGGGATACAATTTAAAGGTACATTCAATAAAGGATTGGTTTGATAATATAACAGAATAATCTGAAATGGGCGATGATTTCGCAGCGCACACAGGGTGAAATGGTATTACATGATAGTACATTGGAGATGTCATTACGTGATGATGGTCATTTGTGGAGTCGTATTGGGCATCCCGAATATGCCCTCTCTCTTTGAAGAACCACAGACAGTTAATTATCTCTTCTTCAGCTTTCACGCTTTCCTAAAGCATAGGCTTTCTGTTTGGACTGGCCTACCTTAAACCTACATCTATGGCCAACATCCCAAACTGGTCCCAACATGAAACATCTTGGTAAATTTGTTCTTTTCAGCCTCAGAACGTGATAAGAACTGCTAGGCACTATGTTTTATTAGTGGGCTGGACAACCCGGTTAGTTAGCGTTCTGCACTCCAGGAACCCGAGTTATCTATATCTTTCTAGTTAGATCTTTGCAGATGGATAAAGGTTTGAAACTGATAAATACATTATAATGTTCTCAATCAAAAGATTATTAGAATTTATTTCATTGGTTGTTCCTAGGTAAGATATAAAATCTGATTTTAATGTCCTTTCCTTTCATTTCTTCTTTAAACTACTACACAAACCTTGTAATTAATCAATTGTTCATGTAAAATAGTCTCTGAATTTAGTGTTGTTTCTTGACGCAAGCATCCCTTGTGGGAATATCGCGTCTGATTTGATGCTAAATAAATAATAAATAATGGTTATTAAGGACAATTATGGTCAATGAATGGATTTCAATAAATATAAACTCTGTTTTTTGTGTATTCTTTCTTGAATAAACAAATGTATTGACGTGAACTTTCCATTTAGATAAATAACAAACTACTTTTACATGGATACACATTATTCGTATTGGATTCTATCTCAAATTACATTTAGCATCTCAACTATATATTCCGTGTTTTTTATATCAAAATAAAATATTTCCTGGAAACAAATATATATATATAATCAACTTCCGTGAAATATTGATTTTATATTTGATACACTCGGATAAAATGTAATATATTGATGGATCGAAAATGAAAAACAAATATCAATTTAGTTAATGTCTTGTGAAAACCTTCTTAGTTTTTAATCTGAATATTGGCCGTATTTTTCTTACAGACGATATCGAACATCTTTTGCTGATTATTAGGATTCATCTTTATGTACTTTATATGTGTGAAGGTATTTATTGAATACATCAATATATCACTAAAATTGCAAGTCGAATATTTTATATAATTTTCATTCATATAAATATATATTGATTATTTTTATATTTATATACATTAGAACCTCTCAGACACTCATGCTAGCGGACACCTCTCTACAAAGGACAGTTTTCATTTGCAAAATTATCATTTTTACTATTTAGCAACTCTCTGGTAAGAGGACATCTCTCCCTAAAGGACACTTTGGCTCTGCAATTAGGTGTTCTTTACAGGGAGGTTCTACTGTATTTAGAGACTATCCGGTAAGAGGACATCTCTCCCTAAAGGACAGTTGGGCTCTGCAATTAGGTGTCCTTTACAGGGAGGTTCTACTGTATTTATCAACTCTCTGGAAAGAGGACACCTCTCCCTAAAGGATACTTTGGCTCTGAAATTAGGTGTCTTTTAGAGGGAGGTTCTACTGTATATATTTTAGGTTGTAGAAAAATGATATTATGGTGTATTATTTATTATTTCAGGTGAATTAATGTCTTAAGACTGTTGTGTATCTCTTCAATAAGGCTTCTTCAAGATAAATCTCTAGCCATAGTCTGGTGGTAAGACTTTACCTTGGTCATTGAGAAGTTTCGTGGGCAAAGAAATGCGGTGGATTTCTATCCTGGACATCCATATGTCCTTGACCCAAGTCGGTCCACCCGTCTTTAGAAGCCGTTTACAACTTGAAACACTAGAGTGACCTCCTCCATTTTAAGGTGAATTTAGCGACTTGATTCGGGCTCTGCTCGGCCTTCTTAGCCGATCCTATATTTAATGATAATCGATTATTTTATCATAAAACGAGTAGAGATACTTTTACATATAAAATATAATGCCAGTTTTCAACGCAGTAAGGGGGGGGGGGGCAGTAGAAAGCTTTTTTTTAGGTGAAAAAAAACATTAACGCTTGATAGTTTTATTTATTATATATAGATGGCGTGTTCTTTCCTTATAATTAAAGATATTAATAAAATTAGTCTCTACTGGAGGTGGCGTCTAATAGGAAGTTGAATATGATCAATTCATTTTGGGTTCTATAAGGATGGTCACTTACTAGAGGTGTTTGGCTATTTGATAGGTCGTTCACTGGAGGCATCAGAATACCTAATTTATATTACCATCGAAATTACTTTAACTCAGTATATTGAATAAATCTTAAAAAATATCAAGGTATTGAATCGAAAGATGAATTAATTACCAATTAATTACCTATTTAAATTGAAAACTAAAATTGGAATCAACTAACCTGATGAACCAAACACAAAATTGTTCTTCTTCAAAAAAGAAAAAAAAACGATCTGCCAATTCTGACTGCAAAAAAAGAACCCTGACAAAAATGTAATCACCATAAATTCTAGGTTCACAAGACATAAATAAGGTTAAGCTCCCATTACTAACCATTCTTAACCATAACTATAAAAAAAGAAGAGAAGATGTTTGAAAACTAGTTTAGCAAATGTCTAATCCATACAATAATGCAACTAGCGTGATAGTACCACTCATATAAATCATGGGAGAATTGTGGTTCCCATCTGAATGCAAAGTCACGAAGAATTAGTAGCGAGGAACCTTTTGATTGAAAAGATTTAGTGTAAATTTTGTTTTTCATTAGTGGACTGGTTTGGGTGTCAATGGGTGATAGCTTGTGTCTCGAGATTTTCCTATAAAGAAATATTGCTATCTTTTTAAATAATATTTTTTATTGTTCTGTCTCTCTCTCTCTCTCTCTTGGAATGGTGCTGCAAATATTTACTATGGTGAAACAGAAGATCTTAATATTAATATTGAGGTTTTTCCCACTATGTACTGATTGCAATTGTCAACCTGCAACCCAAAAACACATTATTGACTGTATTGACTCATCCATTGATGTGCTCTATTCATCCCCGACAGACACCATCAAAAGTCTCAAGCTTTACAAGCTTGATACCCTAATATGATTGTTGAATGGAGATAAGAAAGAAGAAGATCTTTAAAATACCAAACATAGTTTTTTTTAAATATTGGAACGGTGCTTTGGGTGTCTAAACAGACAATCTAAAATATTAAAGCTTTCTTTCAATAATGTTTTTATAGTCGATTTCCAATGACGCATCCATTTTATTTTGTGGAAACAGAAGATATAAAGAATATCAAACGAACAGATGATACTTCTATATAAATTTCTTATTTTTTAAAACTTAAATAGAACGTATATTAAGTGAGCAAAAATTCAGAAAAACATTTAAATTTATTTATTATTTTTTTTTTTTTTTGAAAATAGAGGAATTCATAAATATATCTGTAATTAAAAAGGTATATTTTGAGTCAAAAGGCGATCCATCAATTGAGTTTATAAAAAAGGGTGTACCTGGGTCTGTAAAGAAATAAAAAACATTTGCTTTTTCTCAAAATATTTCGAGAGATTGCTCCCTCTTTATCAATTTATTATGTGATCTACAAGAATTTGTAAATTAAATTTACTGTACAATAAATTGATAACGAGAGAGCAATCTCTCGAAATATTTTAAGAAAAAAAAATGTTTTTTTCTTTACAGATCCAGGTACGCCCTTTTATCTAAAAGGGTATAAATTGGATCAAAAGATCATTTATATTACCAATATTTCAGTTTACTGAACGTCAACCTTTTACAAGGTATTTCAACATATTAATGTGTTATAATACCTTGAAAAAGTTAGCATTCAGCATAAAATTATTTTAATCTTCTTCTCGCTGCACTTCCAATTAATCATATCATTTCCAACTTTCACATAACACCACATTTCAAATAAATCTCTTCACCGATATCCTCCTTAGCTATGTTCTAATCCTCATTTTAAACATCTTTATGTATTTTTTTAAAGCCTCATTTCCCATTGCTATTTCCATTTCCATCGGTCTTTAATATTAGTTTAATAAAGTAAATATAATGTCAAGAAACCAGGAAACTTTACATAATACCATTTATCATTATTTAAAATAACTTTTAAGGTGGGGGGTCGGTGGAAGGCTGGTTAAACCGTTTGGTTTACGACCACTACGACCCGGGTTCGATCCCCGCATTGGACACTTTTTCTGTTTAAAAAAAAAAAATGCTCCAATGGTCCCCCCATTCTTGCAAAAGTCCAACCCCACCAGCGAGTGCAAGTAACCAAACGGGGCTCTGGCACATTTGTAAGTGCAAAGTCGAACTGCTTTCACATGTGTAGACATGTGGTGCGCTTACAGTAAAAAAAGCAGTCGCTAACTACCCACCATGATTATCATGGCCTGTACCACGTGTACTAGGGATAAGAAAAAAAAAAAAACTTTTAAGGTGAAACCGTTTTTCCTCTTCTAGCATTGAATGGACACTATCGTGTTGCATGAGTTTATAGATCTTTTTAATTTTTTTTTTCAAGTTTCATGATTTTTTCAATAAAATTTCTAACGTTAATCATATTACCCTATCATACATTTCAGAGGAGGACAGCTAAATTTATAGTCTTACAATCAATTTTCTCGGCATAAATTTTCATTATAATTTTGGCCGTATATTTGGCTTACATCTACTTTGACAGATTTCGGTAAATTAGAATATTTTCAGGAACAAAATTCAAAGACTCTCCTAAACAGACGAGGGTGATTTTTCTAGAAACCACGATCCCAAGATGGACATTCTGAATTTGTCAAATCTGTCGTTGTCACTGGCGTGAATCTGCTAGACTGCAGAGATGTTTTTTTTTCTTATCCCTAGTACACGTGGTACAGGCCATGATAATCATGGTGGGTAGAAGAAGGCGACTTGCTTTTACTGTAAGTGCACCACATGTCTAGACATGTGAAAAGCAGTTCGACTTTGCACTTACAAATGTGCCGTTCGGTTACTTGCACTCGCTGGTGGGGTTGGACTTTCACAAGAATCGGTGGCCATTGGAGCATTTTTTTTAATTAGAAAAAAAGTGCCCAAAGCGGGAATTGAACCCGGGTCGTAGAGGTTGAAAACCAACGGTCTAGACCATCCTTCCACCGACCCCCGCAGAGATGGTAAAACGATAGAGTGGCGTATAGATTGATGAAGAATTGATTCTTTCTTACGGACTTCCCTGCAAATTTTGCAATATTTAAAAAGATTAAAAGAGAAGGCAAACAAATAATTCTGCATATAATGAATTTTATAGAGCTTTGAATAAATCTCATTAGATATAAAAGCACTAATGTTTTAACACAGATAAAGCTAAAGTGGATTCCTTTTATATTACCCAATGCCAAAATAAAAATACTGAATATAATTAAAGCTTTTTTAAAAACTCAGGAATATATAGCCAATTTTTCATTCTAATATAAGATCTGTAAGGAATATATCTTACATAGCCCATACCAACGAAGATCTGCAAGAGAGAACAACAAATGTTTGCTACAGATCAAACTGGCATCGACAATAAGATTCCAATAATGCCAATATCCTACACAACAACCAATTAATAAAAAATTCCACCGACAATTAAACCCTCGTCACTCGTGCATCACGTGGATAATTTGTTTTAAAAAAGTTTAAATTCCCCGATAAAGATAGCCGAACTGTCTCATCGAAATATTGGAAATTATAATAAAAATTTGATCCAAAATAAACGTTATTCATTAAAAGTTATCAAAATGTATTGCTCTATTTTCAACAACATATATTTATATATAGAATAATTTGTATTTCACACATACATATAATAAAGAAACATTAATAAAGATTTTCCAAAAATATAGGATAGCCATGCGTGACAAAAAAAGTGATATATCTATATTACCAATATTTCAGTTTGATGAACGCCAACCTTTTATAAGGTATTACAACATATTAATGTGTTATAATACCTTGAAAAAGTTAGCGTTCAGCATAAAATTATTTTAATCTTCTTCTCACTGCACTTCCAATTAATCATATCATACCCAACTTTCACATAACACCACATTTCAAATAAAACTCTTCACCAATATCCTCCTTATCTATGTTCTAATCTAAGATATTCCATATAACTTGTATATTTAAAAACTTGAAATTGTATCCATTATTCCTGTAGAAGGGCAGCTTGCGCCCGAAAGCTCGAATTGATTTTTCAAATAAAGAAACTTATCCTTTTTGAATCTATTCGTTATTATAAAAACTATATGTGTACATAAAATAGATTAAACTTTTACACGCAAATATCCACATAGGATATAGCGTGTGTTTTGTAATAAATAAAAAATATAAGATGTATAAACATAAAACCTAAGTGTATTTAAACGGAGATAAACAAAAGCCTGTAGTGTATAAACTACACTCCTTATATAAAGGGAAATAGTTACCGAGAAAAACGGATTTATTTGGGAAGAAGAAATGTCAAATATTAAAGTTTTAAACAAATATATGCAAACCAGACGTATACATAAAGCCAATTATATATAAAGTAACGAAGAGATAATATTGGTATGTGCAAAAAGAATAATTGCATGCGTTGTTTTACCTTATCTATCCAGAGACAAGTCTTGTCTCTCATTATACTTCTATATTTTGTCATACATTATGCTTTATCTTCACACCCGTTGAAGAACGATGTCGTTCGAAAGCTAGCGTAATAAACGTGTTCTACACAAGTAGCTTATTTTTATTCTTTTATATTATCGCAATATATTAATAGTAATCAAAAGGTGGGTTTTCTACACCACAGATTATCAAGTCACAGATTATCACAGTCAATGAATAAAAATTAATATTTAAATTATATAATATCCAACAAAACATGTCGGATAGGAAAGAAGATATGTTTGATTATTAATAAGAGACTAACACTATACAATAACATATCTGAAAAAGAACATATAAGCCATGAAATGAAACGCAAAACTATATCAAGTGGAGAGTAAGAGATACCATATGTAATTTTAGAAAATAAGTAAATATCCAAGGATGATATCTTGCTCAAGTATGTAAATATAATATATCAATTCTAAAATAGGTTAAAAACGCAGCTGATATTATGTAAATTTTATAATGTACATATAACTCGCCATAGCTTAGTTAAGTTTCATTTTGTATCGAAATATTTCCTGTAGAAGGGCGTTATCCCGAAAGCTCGAAAACGTTTATCAAAAGAGATACTCATTCTTAGACGTTTACTTTATTATCCAAAATTTCTAGCAAAGGATTATATTCTAAATACCATATATAAGTAAAAGAGTTATCAGGAGATGGAAACATGCCAGAAAGATGGCCAAGATGAGAAGAAACTTTCAAGGGAAAGGATGGAGTAAAATGTCCGTTCAAGAGAAGCCAATAAAAGGTAGATTACCATGTAAAGAACCCAGACAGAAGGGAAGGATTGAGAGCTCCATGAATATGGATGAAGGCAGGGATCATAATGCTCCTTCTATGGGTGAAATCTTTCTGGTAGACCTTTCAGCATATACACAAATTTATGAGAACCCATCGTAAGTATTTCCAAGATAAAGTTAACCCATACTTACCCAGAATATATAGATCTTATATTCATACTGAATAAATGTATACAATTAACCATTGCTATAAGTGAAAAAATAGCACAATTGTGATATTGTATTGGGATAAGGTTCATAAATTAAGAAAAAGACTTCTCCTTATCGTGAAAATGAAAGAGATGTATTTTTCTTTATTACTATAAGGTTATAATAAAAATGATTCCTGCGTTTAGACGTCAGAAATAAATCATCTCTTTGATAAATACCATTGCAGTACATGTGTGTGAATTCATACATCATATGTTGTGTATTTACCGTCAAGCAATCGTATATTCTAACCTTCTATGATCTGTACTGTGACGCTAGATAAATAAAAACTAGTTTTAAATGTTTGACAAAAAACTATATTTTTATAATCCAAAAGATTGAGACTGAATTTGAAGAAGAGTAAACTATATGATTTCTAAATTGACAAAGGTAAAGGTAGTCGGTCTACAATTTATCCACACAATTTATCAAATATTCACCAATTTAGTAAAATAGTGGAAAATGCGATTGGAAACCCTGTGTGTGTAATTTCATTTCCAGAGAAGATTTAATTATTAGCGCGTGTTAATGCGATTTGGCGGGAATTTGGTCAATAGTCGGCTGCCACTTAGTCTGGCGATCGTCTGCCTGTTTGAAACTTTCGTCTGCCGCCATTAATCTACGTAAAAGATAACTTCAATCCTTCGTTGAATACAGATCTGCTTCTTTAGAGGATTCATTTAGTGGGATTAGACTACAGAGCGACGTTTCCCTTTATGGTTATAGGGATTCATTGAACTGATTAAACTATGAAAGTCACCAAATTGTTTATACCCCATTTATTTTAATCAGGAAACTTTTGCTGATCGATTCATTAATGTCCCTAATAAACTAATGAAAATAATATTATGCCCCCAGAAATAACTGATGAAATATGGCATGAAAATGCACAGGCTCTCTAGTACATAGACTAAATGATTAAAGAATAAAAGTATGACGGCATTCAACTACAGTTAAACCTGTCTATAGCGCCCCCTCTTGGGACTAGCCAAAATAGGATTCTATAGAGAGGGGGTGCTATAGACAGGTCACTTTTAATGTAAATCATATCGTACTACGTATTTAAAATCGGGCGCTATAGAGAGGGAGGCGCTATTTAGAGGGGGAGCTATAGGCAGGTTTAACTGTATTTGTAAAATATTTTGCTTACAAAATGTAATTATTCCATACACACGACATAATATTCATATTAAATTTAAAAGATTACTCCTTTAAACTTTGGCCTCCATAATATTCAACAGTTTAAACAGACATATTACGGAAATTTACCATAATATTTATACAAAACCCTAGTTCATAGACACTATTTTCTGCTAATTTAATACCAAATTTTCTCTAGAATGTAAATATATGTCATAATTTGTATATAATTGTATGCACCCCGACCCACTATGCATGTACAATGTATGATTTTCAAAGATTTAATAAAGAACAAGGTAACTGGAGGAAAGAAGTAGCAACAAAACATAGGAAATAGGTTTAAAGCGGGCACAATTATAAATAACTTGTACAGTCAATACTTCCTGACAGAAGGCCGGACGTATCTAGTGACCGCAGAAGTTATATTAGTCGAGAAACACTCAATACTTCCGGACAAGACAGGACGTATCTGGTGACCAGAAGTTATAAAAGTTTGAGAGACGCCCAATTTCCGGAACAAGACCGGACGTATTTGACAACCACGGAAGTAAATAGAGTCGAACTAACACTCGATACTTCCTATCAGGCCGGGCATATCTTTCACCAAAGAAAGTCGCCGGTCCAATTAGAAAGATCCACTAAGTAGGTCAACCAATAGGAAAACGGGCACGTCCCAGCCTTCGACCAATGGGAAGGAAGACGACTCGTGGTGTTAAATCGAAAAGCAAGAATAGTCAGTTGCTCCTTCGCTTCCAACAAGGTAACATCTGCTCTAGACCTCTCTCCCTCTGCTCATCCCACAGCTAAGTTCAATCACCGCCATGTGATCAGATAGGAACAATCAAAACCCGCTCCGCTCTTCTCAAGCTTTCTTCCCTCCAACCCAGTTGCCTTTTATTTCCAAACCCCATCACGTGTCCTGATTATTCCTAACTGTATGTTTAAACTTCCACTCAAACGACTGCGTTTCAACCAATCCTCACCATTCAAAACGAACAACAAGAAATTCCGCAACGATATTGTCACAGAACGGATAAGTCGACAGGATAAAGAGATGGAATTTAATCAGGGTCCCATAGGCGTAAAGTCGGACGGCCCGACGGAAACAACGGAAAGAAGGCAAGAAGTAAGAGAGAACGAACAGGCAGGAGAAAGGCAGGAAGTGACCGACCGAGAGACAACTGCGCCCCTAGCGGACGCCGTCAACCAGCTATCGGCGCTCCTGACCCGAGTAAAAATTTCTGATGGAGCGGAGTCGGCAATCCCGCCTTTCGATGGCACATACAACGCGACACAGTTTTTCCAAGCATTCGACCGAAAAATGGAAGACGCATCCATGGGAGAACAAAAAAAATTACTCCGCCTGCCAAACTATCTGGCGCGACAACCCCTGGAGCTCTTCAGGAAACTTCGGATGGCCGACCGGAGCTACTTCCAGGTGAGGCAAATCCTCCTAGATCTCTATCCTGAGTCAAGCGAAGCGTCCTTTGCGAAATATTTCGCCATGAAGCTTACTGGGCAAGCCAACCTAGAGACCTACTACCGGGAGAAAACCGCCATGGGATTGCAACTAGGACTTCCACAGGAGGTGATCCTCGAGACGCTGACAGAAGGACTGCCATTCAACGACCAGCGCCTAGTCCGCGTAGTACCTCCCGAGAACCTAGGAGAATGGTTCCGACTGGTACAGCGGATCCACGGGCCCAGTGTACCGGCAACGCGATCCAGAGAAGATCAACCACCCACAATGTCGGGTCCGTATCACAGCACACCCCGACGCCCAGGTGCATGGAATGCACCTCTTCCGCCGTCCAACTGCAAGTTCTGCGGCGCGAGGCACTGGCACAGCGAATGCCGACATCGACCAGTCCCGACGACCCACGAAAAAGTGCGGACGGTGCAAACAGTCCCAAAACAACCAGCCCCGATTCCACAACAACCAAGTCAAGCCAGGGACACTCCAGCCGAGCAGCCCTTTCGAGACTGAGGTAGGATCCCTAAACCAACTGACTATCAAACTTTTTCTAGCCCCTAATATATCATGCCCCTTTTTAATTGATACAGGCGCCAGCCTGAATATAGTGCCATATAATCTTTATCATATGTTAAAAACCCATCTGCCTAATTTAACCCTTGAGGGACATTCACTGGACCTCCAAACCCTAAACGGTTTTGCAAAAACCATGGGTAAACTGTCTATCCCACTGACAATAGGACAAATATCCCGAAGAGAGAATTTCCATGTAGTGAATGCCCCGTTACCATTTGGAATTCTTAGTATCAATAGCCTTCATAAATTCAGATTAACCATAGATTTTAATAAATGCACTATATTCCAGCTGGGCGCCCCATTGTCTACCCCACCCTACCATTTTAACAAGGTACCAAATGTATGCACGTACTGGCAGTGTCAGGCGATGTCACAAAGACCTCACCATACAACCAAATCTTCCGCCTATGACAACCATTGCGTGCATTCATTGAAAGACACCCCCTTACCTACATGCCCTTTTTTCACTAAGGCCAATTGCCCTTTTTACATGCCCTCAAATAACCAAGTCACAACGACTTCAACTTGTAAACATGCCCAAAAAGTACCCACACAGCGGGACAACTCGCACACCAAGCACATAGGTGATCACACACCGTCACACAACTACCACATGACCAACCCACACAACGAAATCGACACTCATACTAATACACAACAAAACCCTTTGCCACATGCATACTACAACACAACACCTAACACTCGCTATACACCGCAGTTCACAACACTTCTACAAAGATACACTCACATTTTCACACAGAACAAATTCAATGTACCATGCTTACGGATTCCACCAGTAAAAATACCCACGAATTCCGAGAAAATAATTACCATACGTCCATATCGTGTTCCGATATGTGACCAACAAGAAATCCGTCATCAAATCCAACAAATGCTGGAGAACGGCATCATAGAGCAATCTTTTTCACCTTTCTCGAGCCCTGTCACCCTCGTCACTAAGCGCGACAAGACCAAACGGTTTTGTATCGATTACAGAAAGGTGAACGAGTTAATCAGCTCTGATGTCCATCCCCTCCCGAGAATCGAGGATATCCTAGACCGCCTCGCACAGGCCAAATATTTCTCCACGGCAGACATATCCTCTGCGTATTGGCAAGTCCCAATACACCCCGATTCTCGACCACTGTTAGCATTTACCACCCTCGAAGGGTTATACCAACCCACTCGACTACCTTTCGGATTAAAAACCAGCCCTCAAATTTACGAACGAGCCATAAGTCAGGTCCTACAGAGACACGGACTTGACTGTGTGGCACATTACTTTGATGATTTCATCATTTACTCCAACACATTGGAGGAGCATCAAAACCACCTGCGGCAATTTTTCGCCTTTTGCGAAGCGGAGAAACTACAACTTAACTTCGTGAAATGCGAATTTTTTAAGCAATCCATAGATTTTCTAGGTTACACCATTACAGCTGGTACAATTACACCACTCACACGTAACACCGACATTATCCACGCCATCAAACAACCACACAACCGAAAAACACTACAATCCTTTTTAGGCGCTGTGAACGTCTATAACAAATTCATTCCGGAATACGCTCGCTTGCGAGCACCACTCAATAACCTCCTCAAAAAGGATGTCGTGTGGAACTGGAATGAAGTTTGTCAAAAGGCGTTCATTGACCTGAAAGGAAACCTCACACAACACCCCATTTTACACCTTTACAAAGAAGGTCTGCCATGCCAAGTGTATTGCGATGCATCCACCCTCGGTATAGCAGGCATTCTCAAACAAGTTCACCCTGACGGGAACGTATATCCAGTTCAATATTTCAGCCGAACATTGCGCCCACACGAGAAAAACTACTCCATCTCTGAACTTGAGTGCTTAGCAATCGTTGAGAGTGTGGAGAAGTTTCGCATCTATCTTATGGGCAGAAAATTTACTATATTTTCTGACCATCACGCATTGCAGTGGCTGAAAACCATCAAAAACCCGTCCGGCAGACTGTTTCGATGGAGTTTACGACTATCGAGTTACGAATATGAGGTCCGCTACATAAAGGGAAAACTACAATATGAAGCGGATCCCTTGTCCCGTAACCCGTTTTGTGGATTCTTGGACGCCACCCTTATCAAGACCCACCAACCTCCTCCATCGAAAGAGTCTAGTTTGACCATTGATCATAATGGATTACATACAGTTTCCCGAAAAGGTGTAACCAAGATTATACTTCCAAAACCACTCATACAACAACTCTTACAAACAGTACACACACAATACAATCACCCCGGTATTTCACAAATGTCACGAATCATCTCCACACAATATTACTGGCAAGATATGTCAAAAGATATTAAACAAAAAGTTAAGACCTGCCCCACCTGCCAGTTAACAAAACGGCCATTGGGACCCACTTACGGGGAATTAAGTCAACCTCCGTAAGCCAAAGAACCCTTTGACCTATTATCCCTTGACACCATAGCAGGATTTGCCAAATATGGCAACACCAAAATATACCTCCATGTGGTAGTCGATCATTTTTCGCGCTACGCGTGGACTTTTCCATCTAAATCCACCAGCATCATCACCTACCAACAGGTACTTAAGCGAGTATTACAGGATGGCTCTCCAAAACGCCTTCTTACGGATAGAGCCCCTGCTTTCACTTCGCCAAAATTTCGTAGTTTCCTACTTAATAGAAATATTCACCCATTACTCACAACCAGCAACAATCCACAGGCCAACGGTCTATGTGAACGCCTGAACGCCACCCTCACGGGAAAACTTAGGCTATTGCATCTAGAAAATCCTAAGATCGCATGGACCAAGTTGGTCAAAAGAGTTACAATTATATATAACAAAACCCCACACTCTACCACAGGTTTTCCACCCATCTACTTAATGTTTGGTATCCTACCCCCCGAACTCTCTGACCATAGTACACCTTACCCAGATATCGACAAAGCTAGAAAAATTGCACACACACGCACACAAAACAAGCATTTACAAGACAAAAACATTTATGATCAACGACACAAACAACCACATTTTGAAGTAGGTGATCTAGTGTTAGTAAAATTATATCACCACCCAAATACAGGGAAACTTGCGCCATATTTCACAGGACCTCACACAATATTAGAAATTATTTCACCAAATGTGGTCCGCATAGATCGACCAAATCAACCACTTCAAAGAGACACTGACACAATCCACGTCAACAAACTTAAGCTGTATACAGAAAAAATCCGTTATATATCACCACCCGCCGTTAGCACATATCATATAAAGCACAACCCCAATTACACGTTCCCTTTCAAACATTTAACACCCGAATTATTCCCAACAGAGTCATTAAGGTTCAAACCCACCAGCAGCGAACCTTTCAGGCATTTAGACCCTGCCATTTTTGCAACAAGACGATTGGCATCACTCTTCCCCGATGTTAAAAACTGCAAACCTGACAACCAGCTCAATCATATCACACCACTCCCTAAAGATATCAAACAGGAGAACTGCGAACCTACCAATCATTCAAATTCTACAATTAATAAGGTTCAAGCAAATATTTCAGAGTCCCCAGTTACAAAAATATGGACGAACATGGGGCAATACCCTATTTTTCATCTGATTTTCATCCTTTGTTTGTTAGTTCTACCATACAAATGTATCCCAATTTTATTCCTTAATTATTTATTTATCTATACCATGTCCGCTCATAAAATTTTCGAACTACAAGAGGCAGTTTTTAATTTTGGACAAGCAGTTTTTCATTGTGGACAAGCAGTTTTTCATTGTGGACAAGCAGTTCTTCAGTGTGGACAAACATTTATAAAACTTCTCATAATTTTGGGAACCATCTTTGCAGAAAATCTAAATAAACTCTGAAGAGATAGAAGTAACTGAAAGATGACCAACCAGTGTCGGAGAAGTCACACTCCAAAAACAAGATCTGAGCCGCACCAAAAATTAAATAAGCGGAAGGAAGAGAGAATTTTGAGACACCGCGACAGGAAGTGTAATCCGCGGCGATAAATTCGGCCTATGCAAACAAAGCGGAGCGCCTCGTCCGATCTCCAATTTCATTCCCTCTCTTTTGCCCGACACACCCCACTTCCGTATCTCTAATTACAATGAGAAGGTCCCCTATTGAGGTCAACTGGGAACCTCTCTATGCCACCAATTTTGGATCCCAGTTCGAGTCTACATATCGATTTTTACCATCCAATTCCACATCCACAAGACAACACATAGAACTCGCTCACACATTTCTTACACAACAGACTTCTAACATTTTTTCACAACACACACAAAGACAAAAAATTACACATAAAGGTTATATAGATTTCCATGTCTCCTGTACACATAGCATAAACGCACTTGAGGGGTAGAATCACGTTTTCACCTAAGTGTCGCTACAGATGAGACAAAAAATTTATAGGGCATGTAGATACAAAAGGGTTCAAACCAATACACCTTATTTTTCATATTAATCATTTTCATTATTTTCTCTCAATTAAAATTTAAATATATAATCAATTTATCAATTTATTCAACTTATTATCACTTTTAATCATTAATTATCATTTTTTTTTCCAATTAGTTTATATTATCATTTTTATTTATCAATTATCATTCTATTTACCACTTAGCTTATATTGCCATAACTCAATTATCAACGAAAACTCATTGATTTTCGGTTAAACTAAAAACATTAAATCATCCTTTGTTGTTGAAACCTTTTTATTTTTCATTTTTCTTTTTTTTCCAAGCACTCAACTTTGATTTCGCTCAACCACTTTTTATTTTTATTTGATTTCAAAATACCTTATGAAACTTTATTTTTATTTTTGATTTCTCAAAAGACCTAATAGAATTCCCTCGATTTCTTTCCAATTTCGAGTAGAGTATAGTTAGGCATTTTTCCTTTTTTTTTCTCACCATGCATCAAACATTCACTTTGATTTCTTCCCACTTTTATTTTTATTTTTATTTTTTGATTTCTCAAAAGACCTAATAAAATTCCCTCGGTTTCCATTCCCAATTTCGAGCTAGAATATGGTTAGGCATTTTTCCTTTTTTTTTCTCACCATGCACCAAGCATTCACTTTGATTTCTTCCAACTTTTTATTTTACTTTGATTTCTTCCAACTTTTTATTTTATTTTTGATTTCTCAAAAGCCCTAATAAAATTCCCTCGGTTTCCATTCCCAATTTCGAGCTAGAATATGGTTAGGCATTTTTTTTTTCTCACCATGCACCAAGCATTCACTTTGATTTCTTCCAACTTTTTATTTTACTTTGATTTCTCAAAAGACCTTATGAAATTTCCTCGATCTCTTTTCCCAAAATTCGAGCAAAAAATTAGTTAGGCATTTTTCTTTTTTTTCATCATGCAACAAAGCATTTTTTTTTTTTACCATGCAACCAAGCATTCACTTTGATTTCGTCCAACTTTTTATTTTTATATTATTTTTGATTTCTCAAAAGCCCTAATAGAACTCCCTCGTTTTTATTTCCAATTTCGAGTAGAAATTAGTTAGGCGCATTTTCCTTTCTTTTTAATCCACTATGTACCATAGCATTCATTTTGATTTCTTACAATTAAAAAATTTTTTTGATTTCTATTAATTATACTCAACCTATATCATCAACACCATTCTATTTTACTTCTTATATCGCCACCAATGCTTGTATATAGACTCTCAATACCCACAACTAATTTTCCCACAAAATTATTTTTCACTTTACAGAATTCTCTCAGGCTAACCCCTTCTTGAATTCTTCACATGTAGGGGGCGCATCTGTCATAATTTGTATATAATTGTATGCACCCCGACCCACTATGCATGTACAATGTATGATTTTCAAAGATTTAATAAAGAACAAGGTAACTGGAGGAAAGAAGTAGCAACAAAAAATAGGTAATAGGTTTAAAGCGGGCACAATTATAAATAACTTGTACAGTCAATACTTCCTGACAGAAGGCCGGACGTATCTAGTGACCGCAGAAGTTATATTAGTCGAGAAACACTCAATACTTCCGGACAAGACAGGACGTATCTGGTGACCAGAAGTTATAAAAGTTTGAGAGACGCCCAATTTCCGGAACAAGACCGGACGTATTTGACAACCACGGAAGTAAATAGAGTCGAACTAACACTCGATACTTCCTATCAGGCCGGGCATATCTTTCACCAAAGAAAGTCGCCGGTCCAATTAGAAAGATCCACTAAGTAGGTCAACCAATAGGAAAACGGGCACGTCCCAGCCTTCGACCAATGGGAAGGAAGACGACTCGTGGTGTTAAATCGAAAAGCAAGAATAGTCAGTTGCTCCTTCGCTTCCAACAAGGTAACATCTGCTCTAGACCTCTCTCCCTCTGCTCATCCCACAGCTAAGTTCAATCACCGCCATGTGATCAGATAGGAACAATCAAAACCCGCTCCGCTCTTCTCAAGCTTTCTTCCCTCCAACCCAGTTGCCTTTTATTTCCAAACCCCATCACGTGTCCTGATTATTCCTAACTGTATGTTTAAACTTCCACTCAAACGACTGCGTTTCAACCAATCCTCACCATTCAAAACGAACAACAAGAAATTCCGCAACGATATTGTCACATATATCAATTCTAAAATTGGTTAATAAACACAGCTGATATTATGTAAATTTTATAATGTACATATAACTTGCCATAGCATAGTTAAGTTTAATTTTGTATCAGTTTTCCTGTAGAAGGGCGTTATCCCGAAAGATCGAAAAACGTTTAATAAAAGAAACATCCTTGGACATTTATTATCTAAGATTAATTGAGCCAAATTCCATGTTTTTTTTTTTCTTCAACGACTTCTGGGTGGAACAATTTGTATTTCCATTAGTGTATATGTTCTTTACATTTATTTCGATACTAGGCTGGAATAACAGATTCATAAGGATTAGTAAAATATTTCAGCAATATCTTTGGTAGAATCTATAATGAACGATTATTTTGTTTGGAAACAGAATACTTGGAGCAGCCACCTGATTATAACCAAATCTATGAGAGAAATCATCTTCAACAGAACGGAATCTTTATAGTGTTCACCAATTAGGAATATTTTTACAGAATTTGAATTTTTTTTTTTTGCTTATCCCTAATATACGTGGTACAGGTCAAGATAATCATAGTGGGTAGAAGTAGGCGACTGCTTTTACTGTAAGTGCACCACATGTCTACACATGTGAAAAGCAGTTCGACTTTGAGCTTAAAACATTTTCCAGAGCCCCGTTTGGTTACTTGCACTCGCTGGTGGGGTTGAACTTTTGCAAGAATGGGAGGTCATTGAGGCATTTTTATTTTTATCAGAAAAAGTGTCCAATGCGGGAATCGAACCCGGGTCGTAGCGGTCGAAAACCAACGGTTTAGACCATCCTTTCACTGACTCCCCCATTCTTTGAAACCTATATAGAAACTTAAGAAAAAGGACATCTCCTTATCGTGCAGCTGAAAGTTGCTGATGGCTTGCGTCATCTATCGGAATAAATATCAAATTCTCTCGTTGATTTTTAATTATCCCAGAATTTTCCAAATACGTGGTTAGCTTTTCTTGATTAATCAAGAATAGGTATTTGGTAATTCTGGAATATTTAAGAATCAACGAGAATAGTTGATTTTTTATTCCGATAGATGGCGCAAGCCATCAGAAACTTTCAGTTGCACGATAAGGAGATGCCTTTTTCATAATTTTATGCACCTTATCCCAGTACAATATAACATTTGTACCATTTTTTCACATTATACAGAGGGTGTTCACACTTATAGGAAACAAGTTTTATTATAAAAAAAATATTAAAATTAACACCATATTTGAAAATTTTTAAATGTTCTATTTGAAAGCCTTTTTTTATTTACAGAACGGCACCTGATTTTCCACGATAGCAGACACTTTCTGATCATGGTCATACTCAAAAGATCCCATTCTTCCGTTACCACTTTCCAGAGACCTTCAATTGTCCTAGGGTGTCTCTTTCCAAGTGCTCTTTTAAGGCATCCAAAAATGAAAAAATCCATTGGGGCTAAATCAGGAGATTTTACAGGGGTTCTGTTCTTTGGAATAGTGTTGATTCCTGTTCTTTTCCTTAGATCTTCCAAATAAGCTTGGGTTGAAGATGAGGTATGACTTGTGGCGTTATCATGGTGAAACCAGACTTTGTTGCTCTGTTTTCCATAGATAGAGGGAAAATCATTCAAAAATATAGGTTCTAAAATGTTATTTTGATAGTACTCCGAGTTTATTTCGGCATTTCTTTCAACTTTTCTTATTTTTAATTTTCCTTCATATGATATACCGCATGCCACCATAAATCCTTTGGGGTAACTTTCGGCACATTCCTTCAACCAAATTGGCCTAGATTTTTCCATCCTTTTTTGATAGTATATAGCTCTTTTTCTGTCGCAATCGATTAAATATACCCATGCTTCGTCATATGTAACAATAAATTTCCATCTATCAGCAGCCAAGAAATTTTCATAAAAATATCTGCTGATAGTGTGTAGCTGACGAATATGGCTCTGAAACAATATGTGAACCGCATGTTTTTTTGTAGCTTTTAGGCCTAAATCTTTATTTATTATTTTATTTATTGTTGACACTGATGTTCCTATTAATTTTTCTATATCTCTTTGTGGCATAGGATTTTCTTTTGTAATATATTTTTTCACTTTTTTGACAGTTACAGGGGTTCTCACAGATATAGGGTGATAATCTTTTGTCCATTTCTCCGTAGGTGCTTTGAATAAAAACTTGAAATTTTTGTCGTTAATAATATTATAAATACCTTTTTTAGAAATGTTGATATCATCTTGTTTGCATATTTTAATTATGTCCAAATAGGTAAGATTAGCTCTGGAAAGTGGTAAAGGAAGAATGGGATCTTTTGAGTATGACCATGATCTGAAAGTGTCTGCTATAGTGGAAAATTAGGTGCCGTTTTGTCAATAAACAAAAAGGCTTTCAAATAGAACATTTGAAAAATTTCAAATATGGTGTTAATTTTAATATTTTATAATAAACTTGTTTCCTATAAGTGTGAACACTCTCTGTATAGAAAAGTTTTTATATATCTGAAGGTGAGAAGAAGAATATATTATGAAGACCTGGCCTATCAGCCTTGATCATTCCCATTGTCTGTTAATACCATATAAGCTACATAGCTTTTACCGTGTTTTTATTCTACCTATATAGTTCATATTTAAAGGTATTCGCATAAACAAATTTTTATAAATTCCATAGTTCCTATAAACATCCCAATATTTTTTCACAGTTGAGTAAACTACCTTTAAAATAATTTGAAATATTAATTTTCTCTCTTTCATTTTTCAATGTACAAATTCACTCTCAAAAAAGACTATTTTCAATTACAATATGTATAGACCCAAGAAGTGAGCATTGTAATTTATACTATTTCTCAACCATACATAAAAATCATAATGTAAATATATCAAACATTACAGAAAAGTGTGAAAAAAGCCTAAAGGGAAATTTTTGGCAACTATCGGCGCAGGAAGGAACCGGGATGCTTCTGCGGAGGAGAAATTCAAGACTCGAAACATCTACTTCTGGAATGCCCAAATTTTTCGAGATTATAGGGAAAGAAAATTTGGTGGTGCAACATCTTCGTACACATTTATTTTTAGCAAATCTTTATTGTCTTAGTAAAGTCTGATACAGCCTTTTATTGTTTATTTTCGAAACGCCAAAAAGTGACAAAAACAAATCAAAAAGGGATGATGATAACCTGCGTCTTGCAGATTAACATTTTCATAGACACATATATATATATACATATTTATTGCTAGCTATATATCAGGTGGCATTGAACAGCTACATGAATTCGTAAATGAGAAAAGAACATACAAAATTTGAATCAATTTTGTAGATATATATACAACCATCTTTTGAACTGGGAAAGAGAGGGAAGGATTTTTTAAGAGAATTGCTTTTATACGTTTGTCTTTGTTTCTCCTTGACCTTTCGCCTTGTATATATCCAATTTTTATGATTTAAAGAAATGTATTGACGCAAATATCCCTGAGTTTGGGATATCGCGTTATAGGATGCTAATAAAGTAAATTTAATCATGAACACATTTTGAGCATTCTAAAACTTTATAAATTTCTTACAATCTACATATTTTCAAGTGTGAAAGATATTATTTTAGTTATAACCTTCATATATATTTATAGGGGTATTATTATATATATAACATAAGGTTACTGGAGTATGATATTCATGTACCAAAAGTGGCACCTCTCCTTTTAAATGTACGTCAAAACGATGCACTTGTTCATCATTTTACTGATGTGGGCCAAAGTTCGAAACTATGGTATACAGGTTGGCTTTTTGTCTGAGTTTTCCTAAACTGGTATTGTGGCTCATTCTTTATCAACACTAGCAAATAATTTTACTAGGGTGATGAACAGGTGCATCGTTCTGATGCATAATTGAGGGGAGAGGTGCCAATTTTTGGTACATATATATTGATTGCTAAGATTAAATTAAACTTTTATTTATTAATATATTAAAAATACACATATAGAATATATTCGCATATAAATAATAGAAAATAGGATTACCTTTACAATTGCATATTTCTATATCCTTCTCTCAAATTGTCAACAACCCTTATATTGATACGTCTTTTGGTAATAAATATTTCACTATAATATTTCGTGTGGTATTTTATTGAGAAATATTGTAATTCTCTCTCACAGAGAGAAATACAAATAAATTTATGGTCAAATAATAAATATTAATATTCATAGAATTGTCGAATTATTGTAAGAATATATACCACTGAGGTTTTATTTAAATCAAATTAAATGGAATGTCTTGCTATCGTCTGTCTACCTTTGGCACAATTGTCTGATGTTATATTATCTATAATAAATCCATCTTTATTATCTCATATTGACATATTATTGCTTTATATATAATACTATATTTCTTATATTATGTATAGGTCTTCTTAGACGTGTGAAATAGCCAGACAAGTGATATTCATTATATCAAAATATATTTTTCATTATCCTTCTTACATTTAATGTAAGAAAATTTGCGAAAATAAATATTGTTTTTATGTTTTTATTATAAATTTATATTTACAATATAAATATCTCTCCACATATATTTTGAAAATATATAATATCTATATAGATAATACCGTAACAGAGTTTTCCATTGTAAAGTCCTGAGCTATCTCCTCCGAAGATTCTGAACTACACATAACAATCTATATACCAAAATTTTCGTTATTTTTTTCTTCGTGTCATAGGCCTGTTTTTATTTTCCTAATGTTAACAGTTATTTTTATTTTTTAATTTAATCTATTTTACAATCGTAGATTTTTTGCATTTATCATCATCAATTCTTTTGTTTACAATTGCGTAACTTTTATAGAGAAAAATAAAGAAATACATAATTGATTAGATACAAAAGTGTGAACCAGAAAGTCGATTTTTACAAATGTTATTATTTAATATAAACTTATTTTAATTTAATTTTGAAATGAAAAGGTAGTGTAAAAGTGTATATGAGGTTAGATTCAAATAGGTTAAATTATGTTAGTTTAATCGCTAAATAAGGTTAGTTTTAGATAAGTTGAATTAGGTTAGTTTCAGATAATTAAAAAAAATAATGTTCGTTTTTAGAAAAATAATTCGAAATAGTAAGTATATATATTAATATAAAAGATCGAAATGTAAAAATCACTATGTCCAAAATCTTCGCTTTAACTCGTGTAAAACGGCTCGAAGGTACGGCGGTGTCAACGTACAGCGCCGCCTACCAAAGTTAACCTTTTCTGGGAACTCACCAGGTTATATTATTTTTCGAATTGTAGATTGAATTATTACTTTTAATCTATCTTTTATAGTGTCTTCAATAGTGTGTGACGTTTCAGCAACAGCATCAGACAGAAGAATAAATGAACTAAAGAATAAAATCTCATTTTTTCTTTTGTCTGATGATGGTGGCATTTGAATTAGGTCTTATTTTTTTTTATTAATTTGTTATAGTTTTTCATTTGAATTTAGCTCCATTTTTGTGTCTTATTTCTTCTTTATATTAAAACTTAGAATTAAGCTTTGCTTTTTTATATACATGTTTATTACACATTTAGCAATACTTTTTCTTTATATTTGCTCTTATTTACTCATTTTTTTACTCTTTCACAATCAGATTTTGAAAATGGCTAAATGGCTTCACTTCTCCCTATTTGCTTTTGTAGCTTTTCTTATAAAAAAAATATTAGAACTTAGAATTAAGCTTTGCTTTTTTATATACATGTTTGTTACACATTTAGCAATATATATACCAAAATATTTTTTTGAATACTTACCTCTTTTAGTGAATTTTTGTCAGGGGGGCTACAAAAGTGCCGTACTTATGCAGTATTTTGATGCTTTTCCTGTGGAAAGGATAATGAAATTTAAAATTAAGCTTTGCTTTTTTATATACATGTTATTTACACATTTAGCAATATATACACAGAAATATTTTTGGAATATTTAACTTTTTTGGTGAATTTTTGTCAGGGAAGCTATGGACTGCCGTAATCATGCATTATGTTGATGTTCTTCTCATAAAAAAAATATTTGGGTTTGGAATTGGGCTTTGCTTTTTTGTATACATGTTTTTTACATATTTAGCAATTTACACACAGAAATTTTTGGAATATTTAACTTTCTTGGTGAATTTTTGTCAGGGAAGCTATGGACTGCCGTAATCATGCGGCTGCAAAAGTGCCGTACTTATGCAGTATTTTGATGCTTTTCCTGTGGAAAGGATAATGAAATTTAAAATTAAGCTTTGCTTTTTTATATACATGTTATTTACACATTTAGCAATATATACACAGAAATATTTTTGGAATATTTAACTTTTTTGGTGAATTTTTGTCAGGGAAGCTATGGACTGCCGTAATCATGCATTATGTTGATGTTCTTCTCATAAAAAAAATATTTGGGTTTGGAATTGGGCTTTGCTTTTTTGTATACATGTTTTTTACATATTTAGCAATTTACACACAGAAAAATTTTGGAATATTTAACTTTCTTGGTGAATTTTTGTCAGGGAAGCTATGGACTGCCGTAATCATGCGGCTGCAAAAGTGCCGTACTTATGCAGTATTTTGATGCTTTTCCTGTGGAAAGGATAATGAAATTTAAAATTAAGCTTTGCTTTTTTATATACATGTTATTTACACATTTAGCAATATATACACAGAAATATTTTTGGAATATTTAACTTTTTTGGTGAATTTTTGTCAGGGAAGCTATGGACTGCCGTAATCATGCATTATGTTGATGTTCTTCTCATAAAAAAAATATTTGGGTTTGGAATTGGGCTTTGCTTTTTTGTATACATGTTTTTTACATATTTAGCAATTTACACACAGAAATTTTTTGGAATATTTAACTTTCTTGGTGAATTTTTGTCAGGGAAGCTATGGACTGCCGTAATCATGCGGCTGCAAAAGTGCCGTACTTATGCAGTATTTTGATGCTTTTCCTGTGGAAAGGATAATGAAATTTAAAATTAAGCTTTGCTTTTTTATATACATGTTATTTACACATTTAGCAATATATACACAGAAATATTTTTGGAATATTTAACTTTTTTGGTGAATTTTTGTCAGGGAAGCTATGGACTGCCGTAATCATGCATTATGTTGATGTTCTTCTCATAAAAAAAATATTTGGGTTTGGAATTGGGCTTTGCTTTTTTGTATACATGTTTTTTACATATTTAGCAATTTACACACAGAAAAATTTTGGAATATTTAACTTTCTTGGTGAATTTTTGTCAGGGAAGCTATGGACTGCCGTAATCATGCGGCTGCAAAAGTGCCGTACTTATGCAGTATTTTGATGCTTTTCCTGTGGAAAGGATAATGAAATTTAAAATTAAGCTTTGCTTTTTTATATACATGTTATTTACACATTTAGCAATATATACACAGAAATATTTTTGGAATATTTAACTTTTTTGGTGAATTTTTGTCAGGGAAGCTATGGACTGCCGTAATCATGCATTATGTTGATGTTCTTCTCATAAAAAAAATATTTGGGTTTGGAATTGGGCTTTGCTTTTTTGTATACATGTTTTTTACATATTTAGCAATTTACACACAGAAAATTTTTTGAATATTTAACTTTCTTGGTGAATTTTTGTCAGGGAAGCTATGGACTGCCGTAATCATGCGGCTGCAAAAGTGCCGTACTTATGCAGTATTTTGATGCTTTTCCTGTGGAAAGGATAATGAAATTTAAAATTAAGCTTTGCTTTTTTATATACATGTTATTTACACATTTAGCAATATATACACAGAAATATTTTTGGAATATTTAACTTTTTTGGTGAATTTTTGTCAGGGAAGCTATGGACTGCCGTAATCATGCATTATGTTGATGTTCTTCTCATAAAAAAAATATTTGGGTTTGGAATTGGGCTTTGCTTTTTTGTATACATGTTTTTTACATATTTAGCAATTTACACACAGAAATTTTTTGGAATATTTAACTTTCTTGGTGAATTTTTGTCAGGGAAGCTATGGACTGCCGTAATCATGCGGCTGCAAAAGTGCCGTACTTATGCAGTATTTTGATGCTTTTCCTGTGGAAAGGATAATGAAATTTAAAATTAAGCTTTGCTTTTTTATATACATGTTATTTACACATTTAGCAATATATACACAGAAATATTTTTGGAATATTTAACTTTTTTGGTGAATTTTTGTCAGGGAAGCTATGGACTGCCGTAATCATGCATTATGTTGATGTTCTTCTCATAAAAAAAATATTTGGGTTTGGAATTGGGCTTTGCTTTTTTGTATACATGTTTTTTACATATTTAGCAATTTACACACAGAAAAATTTTGGAATATTTAACTTTCTTGGTGAATTTTTGTCAGGGAAGCTATGGACTGCCGTAATCATGCGGCTGCAAAAGTGCCGTACTTATGCAGTATTTTGATGCTTTTCCTGTGGAAAGGATAATGAAATTTAAAATTAAGCTTTGCTTTTTTATATACATGTTATTTACACATTTAGCAATATATACACAGAAATATTTTTGGAATATTTAACTTTTTTGGTGAATTTTTGTCAGGGAAGCTATGGACTGCCGTAATCATGCATTATGTTGATGTTCTTCTCATAAAAAAAATATTTGGGTTTGGAATTGGGCTTTGCTTTTTTGTATACATGTTTTTTACATATTTAGCAATTTACACACAGAAAAATTTTGGAATATTTAACTTTCTTGGTGAATTTTTGTCAGGGAAGCTATGGACTGCCGTAATCATGCGGCTGCAAAAGTGCCGTACTTATGCAGTATTTTGATGCTTTTCCTGTGGAAAGGATAATGAAATTTAAAATTAAGCTTTGCTTTTTTATATACATGTTATTTACACATTTAGCAATATATACACAGAAATATTTTTGGAATATTTAACTTTTTTGGTGAATTTTTGTCAGGGAAGCTATGGACTGCCGTAATCATGCATTATGTTGATGTTCTTCTCATAAAAAAAATATTTGGGTTTGGAATTGGGCTTTGCTTTTTTGTATACATGTTTTTTACATATTTAGCAATTTACACACAGAAAAATTTTGGAATATTTAACTTTCTTGGTGAATTTTTGTCAGGGAAGCTATGGACTGCCGTAATCATGCGGCTGCAAAAGTGCCGTACTTATGCAGTATTTTGATGCTTTTCCTGTGGAAAGGATAATGAAATTTAAAATTAAGCTTTGCTTTTTTATATACATGTTATTTACACATTTAGCAATATATACACAGAAATATTTTTGGAATATTTAACTTTTTTGGTGAATTTTTGTCAGGGAAGCTATGAACTGCCGTAATCATGCATTATGTTGATGTTCTTCTCATAAAAAAAATATTTGGGTTTGGAATTGGCCTTTGCTTTTTTGTATACATGTTTTTTACATATTTAGCAATTTACACACAGAAAAGTTTTGGAATATTTAACTTTCTTGGTGAATTTTTGTCAGGGAAGCTATGGACTGCCGTAATCATGCAATATGTTGATGTTCTTCTCATAAAAAAAAATATTTGGGTTTAGAATTGGGCTTTGCTTTTTTATATACATACTAACAACAGAACTACACTACTTTAAGGACATGAGAGCACATGCACTGTATCACCATACGTGTACCATTTTCAAAGACCCTGCTTAGGATTAAAACTTCTCAGACAATAACAATAGTACCAACCTAGAGGTTAACTGGTGTGGATGCATTCCTCTGGGAGTGAGACTATTGAGAAATTCAGTAGGGAGTTATTTTGCTTCTCCGCATTCTAACACTCCAACTGTTAACACTGTGGAAACACTGACTCATGTTTGGTAAGCAATTTCAGGGAAGAAACTATAGACATTGGATTAAATAAATTATTAATTAAATTGCATTAAATAAAAATTATTAGATTTAAATAAATATTATTAGAGTGAAAAAAAAAGACAGAAATTAACAAATTAGAAAATAAAATTTCGAAAAATGCAACTATATTGCAGATAAGATAAGAGGACCTTATTAAAAAATACATAAACAAACTGTAATTCGACACTCGATAATTCGACACTTTCGATAATTCGACCATTTTAAAAATCAAATTTACAAGGTTGATTGTTGTTTAAATACAACTTTGCTTTTGCATGCATAAACACAGGCTCTTGTAGCAAGAACCCAAATATTATTTATAGTCATAGCAAAAGCCAACTAAGTGAAAACTGATGCCTCTTCAGAATGAATGGAAGACTGAAATCTGAAGGAGCAGAAGATATGGGTCATTTATACTTTCACCAATGCCTTTAGGATCTTTGCGATGGAACGCGTATGGTGTTTCAGCGCATGTGCTCTCATGTCCTTGAAGCACATATACTGACAGTGCCAAAAGTTGAACACACTGTATAGTGTCTGAAATATCTTTGGCTCCTTCAGATACCAACCTTCGCTTCATTCTAGAGCGGCGTTAGTTTTCATGTCATATTTGTAATATAGTTTTGTTGTTTGCAATTTTCTTTTTTTTTCCTTTCAAATATGTATCCACTCTGAAATATAGTTTGTTAATTTTTATTCCAATTTATTTTCTTATATATATATGTATTTTTTTTTTTCATTTCCAAAATATTTATTTATACTTTCACCAATGCCTTTAGGATCTTTGCGATGGCACACGTATGGTGTTTCAGCGCATGTGCTCTCATGTCCTTGAAGCACATATACTGACAGTGCCCAAAGTTGAACACACTGTATAGTGTCTGAAATATCTTTGGCCCCTTCGGATACCAACCTTCGCTTCATTCTAGAGAGGCGTTAGTTTTCACTAAGGTTGGCTTTTGCTATGACTATAAATAAGGCTCAAGGCCAAACCTTGGCTACAAGAGCCTGTGTTTACGCACGGACAACTTTATATGTGGCTTTTTCAAGTGTGCGAACATTGGATAGCATACATGTAAAGATGACCCATATCTTCTGCTCCTTCAGATTTCAGTCTTCCATTCATTCTGAAGAGGCATCAGTTTTCACTAAAGTTGGCTTTTGCTATGACTATAAATAATATTTGGGTTCTTGCTACAAGAGCCTGTGTTTATGCATGCAAAATCAAAGTTGTATTTAAACAACAATCAACCTTGTAAATTTGATTTTTAAAATGGTCGAATTATCGAAAGTGTCGAATTATCGAAAGTGTCGAATTATCGATAGTGTCGAATTACAGTTTGTTTATTTATTTTTTAATAAGGTCCTCTTATCTTATCTGCAATATAGTTGTATTTTTCGAAATTTTATTTTCTAATTTGTTAATTTTTTCTTTTTTTTTCACTCTAATAATATTTATTTAAATCTAATAATTTTTATTTAATGCAATTTAATTAATAATTTATTTAATCCAATGTCTATAGTTTCTTCCCTGAAATTGCTTACCAAACATGAGTCAGTGTTTCCACAGTGTTAACAGTTGGAGTGTTAGAATGCGGAGAAGCAAAATAACTCCCTACTGAATTTCTCAATAGTCTTACTCCGAGAGGAATGCATCCACACCAGTTAACCTCTAGGTTGGTACTATTGTTATGCTTCTGAGAAGTTTTAATCCTAAGCAGGGTCTTTGAAAATGGTACACGTATGGTGATACAGTGCATGTGCTCTCATGTCCTTAAAGAAGTGTAGTTCTGTTGTTTGCAATTTCATTTTCGGATTTGTTAAAATTTTTCTTCTATAGTTTCTCACCTGCGGGTCCTTCGGGTAAACCCGGGGCGTTGCCCGGGTCACTCGTATCCTAAATATTATCCTTATTTAGATCTTTCTCATTTACACACATATATTTATTATACAATTATTATACATTTATTAATATATATATATATATATAATAATAAATAGTTATTTAATTTTATAGTCCAGTTTTGTATTAAGATTATCTTCATTATTATGATCATTTAAATTCAAATTATAAAATTTGTAAAATGTTATTAATTTGTAGATAGAGAGCGAAAAAAAAAAATTCTTTACTTCTAATACATCATCAAGTTAATTATATATTTATAATCAATAACAATAAAAATTAACAACGTAACGTCTTTTGCATCGGCTTTTACACGTCATTTAGACATACTCTAATCCTATATATAGAATAATCGAAGTGAGAATATATATAATAGTTAGAAAAAAGAGAGAAAGACAGAACCATGCACTTTTAATCAGACTAATAATAAGGAAAAAAAAAAAAGGTTTGTAAAGAAGGTAGATAAGATTGTTAGTATATATATATATATTTTTATAATTTTATAAAGGATTTTAAAAAGGATTTTAAAAAGGATGAAATATAAAATTATAAATATATATATATATATACTAACAATCTTATCTACCTTCTTTACAAACCTTTTTTTTTTCCTTATTATTAGTTTGATTAAAAGTGCATGGTTCTGTCTTTCTAATATCTTTTTTCTAACTATTATATATATTCTCACTTCGATTATTCTATATATAGGATTAGAGTATGTCTAAATGACGTGTAAAAGCCGATGCAAAAGACGTTACGTTGTTAATTTTTATTGTTATTGATTATAAATATATAATTAACTTGATGATGTATTAGAAGTAAAGAATTTTTTTTTTCGCTCTCTATCTACAAATTAATAACATTTTACAAATTTTATAATTTGAATTTAAATGATCATAATAATGAAGATAATCTTAATACAAAACTGGACTATAAAATTAAATAACTATTTATTATTATAATTAATTTAGATTTAGCTTGCTAATCTAATCAAATCTAATTGATATAAGTTATCATTATTATCAGTTTGCTCCTTAAGTTTTAAAAGTAGAATCATTGTTATAATTTTATTATATAGTTTCTACACTATATATATATATATATATATATATTAAAAACGAAATAAAAAAATAAAAGATAAAAAGATCAGGTGTTGAAATCAATATAAAAAATGGCATATCCTGGTCAGGATATGCCATTTTTTATATATATATATATATATATATTAATATATATTTATCTCTGAACCTTTAATATATTATTTATTTTGTGAGACTGAGTATTTTCATATAATATAAACAAATTTATATTTGTGTGAAATATTTCACTACATAAATTTCACACAAAACGTTTATTTTTTATCTTAAAATGATTTCAAAAATAATTTGTATGAAAATATTTATAAAGAACATTTTACAAATCGTCATTATATTACAGTTATAAAGAATTGATATTATTTTGATGCTACTTATGTTTTAAAATAAAAACAATTACATCTATATATATTCATATTATATTTATTAAAAAGGGTGGGTGGTTTTCTTTGATACCTATTTTTGAATAAATAAAACTATGAATTTGTGCAGTAAAGATAAATGGCGTTAAAAATCAAATCAACATACACAAAAATATACATGTTTAAACAAATACTTTATTAAAAATCTTAAATTCGGTATAAAATGATCATTTTATAGATATTAAAAAATAAATAAAATAATTTGAGTTATTTAAACTACACAAACCAGACCAACCAAAATGAGGCGTCAAATTTCCTAGAACTAGGGGTCAATAAGAAGTACCTCCAACACTCTTACAATAAGCTCTCATGCTGAAACAACATTCTTTAGAAGAGGTCTTGAGGCAATAAATCTCACTATTTTAAAAAGCAGATTTGAGTCCAAAGAGGGTTTCGGGAGAGGACAGACGATCTTCAATGTGTCTTCCAAAGACATCCCAGACTATTGGACTCCAAGTCCTATGATCTGGCTCCGAGAGAGGACTCCAATGTGTCTCCCTAAGACATTCCAGACCATATTCTCAAGTCCGAAGATCTGGCTTCGAAAGAGGACGGACGAGCTCCAATATGTCTTCCTAAGACATCCCAGGCTATTGGACTTAAGTCCGAAGATCTGGCCCCGAAAGAGAACGGACGAGCTCCAATGTGTCTCCCTAAGAAATCCTAGACTATTGGACTCAAGTTCGTAGATCTGGCACCGAAAGAGAACGGACGAGCTCCAATGTGTCTTCCTAAAACCTCCTAGACCATTGGACTTAAGTCCGAAGATCTGGCCCCGAAAGAGAACGGACGAGCAACAATGTGTCTCCCAAAGACATCCTAGACTATTGGACTCAAGTCCTAAGATTTTGACTGGTTAATCCATCCTCTGAATTTCCTCAATCTCGAGAAAGTCATTGACTAGCACTGCCCTATGCACATTATTAAACATAAATTTGAACATGGATTTAATGAATCCATTGAAATATTTCACACAGGTCTCTAAAGATTTGTGCTTATATATTGTGCAGCAATGTGCCTTTCAAACACGTAGATACGCCTGTTAGAAAACCAACAACTCAGACCATGAGACTCCCTTCCCCATATCGTCCTCCTTCTCTAAATGTTGGTAGGATCTAAGTTGGTCTCAGGTTTTCTCCAGATGAATTCAGTGTCTATTCTTAACTCGTCACTGAAGAGATCCTGGGCCAAGATTTATGTTTAGGCACAAATTCAAACGGGCACTCTTGTAAGGAAAGGTAAGAGGTAAACACGCCATTGGATATCTTGCATAGAGTCTACACTCCTGACGACTTCAAGAAACAGTCGTTGAAACTATCATTTCAAGGCACATGGAAGCGCAGCGCAAGCTGAGTATATCGAAACTTCCTATGGCGCTTAGCAGTCAGATAGAGTCAGTTCTTTTAGAGTCGCGGTGTATTTTTACAGCCCTGTTCTGGACATCTGATACGGTTTCAATTAACTTTTTCCAGAGCTGGCACAACACAATCTCGTAGCATTTAGACCTTGAGGCTGGGATTGACCTGCTTCCATACTTCCAATAGTTCTCCATCGTAAAAAACAAAGGATAAACGGATAAAAGAAGCATTTTCTGATCGTGCAACTGAAAGTTGCTGAAGGCTTGCACCATCTATCGGAATAAATATCAACTAATCGTTGACTTTTAGTTGCACGATCAGGAAATGCCTCTTTTCTCAATTCATCCACCTTATCCACGTACAAATTCACTTTTGTTCCATTTTACAAACGGATAAACGATTATGTGAAAAAAATATGGTCAGATTTCGTTCAGAATGTCTACTATTTTGAAATAATAATAATTGTGCTAACATAACGAGCTTTTATCAAGAATGATTCAAAATTTGAATTTTTTCAAGTTCAATATATGTATTGGATTATTATTAAAGGTAAGTTCATGATTTTGCATATGATTGACAATTTTGGTTTTTCAGGTACAATGAATCTAGAATTCTATTCTAAAGAACGTTTGCACATTTAACTTTGGACATAAGTGTATTAAGAAGAAAATTTCTGTATATATAAAAACTAAATTATAATAAAACGCAAATTATATGTATTTTAAAATGTTTTGACGTTAAGAGAAATCGACCAATAATAATAAATTTCATTCAAAATTATTTTTAAAATTCTATATAAAAATAATTTAAAGATATATACGCAAAATATATAATTTATCGATATTCTGATATTGAAAAATAGAGAAAATACTTCTTTTCAATACCTAAAGCATTTCTTCAGCTTGTAAAAAAAACTAGTAAAGCTAGCCATTTTATAATAACAATAACTTTTAACAAAAAGGATCAAAATTATATAGCAGGTTAAGATAACCATAGCCAAGAAGAAAGACAAAAGAAAGAAAATTTCAAGAACAAAGAAAGTTCGAAGCAATGAAGAAAGAGTTTGAGTACAATTTATGAGCAGACGAACAACTACCATTAGCCCCAGGATTTGGCGGGAAGGTTCTAATCACGAATCCATGTTTCCATGATGTCCTTGAGTCATAAGAATAATGTCATGGGGCAACAGTTTATGTCAGAAGACCAGTTATATGTGGAGCTCTAATTTCTCGCCATAAGACAGCTTGTTTCTCGTTAATCAGACGACGTTTGATTGCATCGTCTGCTTTTTTTCTCCCTAAGCCTCGTTCACAAAAGTTTTAGTAAACTAGCCGATAATTGAGTTTAGGGTTTTCTTTTGTTAAATTCTGTGCGAGCTAAACTACATAATTTCTTTTACAAGTTTTCATTTCACTTTTTAAATTTTTCTTTCGTGATTTTACAAACAAACTAAAAAGAGTAAACGATTTTTGTTGTGGAGAATAAAGGTTAATTGAAAGTTTTTTTTAACAAAACTCTCTTGAACTAAAATGTTTTAGTTTGTATTTTTTTTAGGTTAACGCAGGAATTTCCAGATATTTGAACTACACAGAATTGCTCTATTATTTTGAAAGAATGCAAAGAAAAATTACTTCACTTACCTGGAAATTGTTTACGTAGAAAACGTTACTTCCATGGCTCGATTTGCCAATGTAAAATATAGAGAGAACTCCATTACTTTTAAGATTAGTAATAAATTCTGTAAATGAAACATTCACGGATATAAATAGTTAAGAAATTTGCATAAATATGACGTGTTTATACCATCTAACTAACTTATAGTATTTTGACGTTATGTGGCGCTGTGTTTGTTGTTGACTCACATTAAAATGTTATAATACCTTGATAAAGGTTGGCGTTCAGCCAACTGAAATATTGGTAAAAAGATGATATTTTGTTCCAATATATGGCTTTTTATTAAAAACAATTATAGTATGTAAATAAATAGAAAGAAAAAGGTCAAGGAATTTTCAAGTTTTTATGATACATAAAAACTTGTAAATTCATTTTTCTGAACATCTTGAATTTGCACGAAATAAGTCAATGTCTTCTAAGAAACTTTAGTAGCTTTTGAAATTTTAACCTAGGATAGTATATAGAAAATGCTTATATACTCTGTGTATATTGAAATGGTAATTGAGAGGAAGACACGGTACACAGTTTGGCTTTTTCAATCTTGGAAAATAACAACAGAGAAAATTAGTAACTAAGAAGAACTGCATAGGCTCAGTGACAATTACTATTACTATTCATAATATTATTCCACAAATGCAAATGGCAAATATTAAAAAGTATTGGAAGTGATCATTTGACTATTTTGATAGAAATTAGCACCAAGACCAAAACCAGCTCAATTAAAGAAAAATTCTGGAACTTCAAAAAGGCTAATTGGAATCTTTACCAGCAAAACACCAATGAAAACTTTGGAAACCCACTAGAATAAAAGATCTGGAATAAATATGGATATCTTTCAAAAACACCATTATTAAAGCAGCCAAAGTTTCAATACCAAGAGGTAATATTAAGAAATGGATTCCAAATTATACACACCAGGCAAAAGATATTCAAACACTTATAGATAGACTCTACGATACCATCACATGACTAGCCATAGAAAGGAAGCTCTGAGAGGACAGGAATACTGCCAGCCACCATCTTATGGCTGGTTGAGGGGATATAGATAGACTCTAGATACCATCACATGACTAGCCATAGAAAGGAAGCTCTGAGAGGACAGGAATACTGCCAGCCACCATCTTATGGCTGGTTGAGGGGATATAGATAGACTCTAGATACCATCACATGACTAGCCATAGAAAGGAAGCTCTGAACTGAACTGAACATTGTGAATGCAAAAATAAAATGATTATACGTAAATATGAAACGGGAAAAATGGAAACAAACTTGTGAAAACCTGAACCCAAGAAACCCAAATACAAAACTTTGGCATTTGGCAAAACAAATTGACAGAGCCCAGCCACAAACTGAAAACACAAATATGATTAAGAATACAGATGGTACCCCAGCAACTAATGACAAAAATGCTGCTAATCCTTTAGGTAATTCATATCAAATAAGTAGTAAAATCAAATTTGAAATAAAAGATAAGAAAGTTGAAAAATTGGCCCGAAAGATTATCAATGACTGTAAAAATGTCATCAGCGCTCATAATATTTTCCATGAAAAAATCAATATGAAAGAACTAGATTATGCATTAGAAAACACTGACCTAAACAAGACTCCTGGGCCAGATGGAATCCATGGCCAAATGATATCAAACTTGGGCAAAAATGGCAAAGAAAGACTTCTTGATATTTTCAATAACTCCTGGAAAACTGGAAAATTGCCTCAAGCCTGGAAAACTGCAACAATAATTCCTATTAAAAAACTTGACAAATCTCTTGATAACCCAAAAAACTACCGACCTATCTCCCTCACAAGTATTTGCTGCAAATTATTGGAAAATATTATACTCAGACGACTCACCTACCACCTTGACACAAGAAATCTCTTACCAGAAGAACAATATGGATTTAGGAAAGGACATGGGACAATAGTCCAACTCTTATTTTTCACACAAAAGGTAAAAGATGCACAAAACAGAAAACCAACTAACCACACAATAGCTGCTTTTTTAGACCTTACACAAGCTTTTGATAAATTATGGAAAAACATGTTAATTACAAATTTATACAAACATTTCAAAATTGATGGAAAAGCTATCACTTGGATAAATGATTTCCTTAAAAATAGATACATCAGGGTCAAATATAATGGAACTCTATCTAAAACCTTCAAATTGTACCAAGGATTACCACAAGGATCAGTCCTTAGCCCAACTCTCTTCACCCTATTTATTGCAGGCATAGAAGAAATAAATTCACATAAAATCAATATTGGACTTTTCGCTGATGACATTATTCTATGGAGCAGCAAGATTAACTGAAAAAAAGCTGAAAGGGATTTGAACAAGACTCCTCTCCACCTAGAAAAATTTGCTAATAAACATAAATTAGAATTTAACCCCCAAAAATCTGAAAAGTGTCTTTTTACTACCGATAAGAAACTAAACAAAATAAGACCAAATATTATTCTGAAAGAACAACAATTATAATATAAAAAAAACATCCTAAATAACTTGGCTACACCCTGGATCCAGAAATTAACTCCAGTAAACATATTGAAGAAGTTATTAGAAAAGGAAGAGACCGACTAAAAATCCTGAAATATATTTCAGGAAGAGAGTGGGGAGCCGATGCAACCACACTAAAATTAACTTACACATCTCTAATTAGACCTATCCTGGAATATGGATATCAAATCTATGGTACAGCATTTGAAACAAATCTAAAAATCACTGGAAAGGATACAAATAAGTGCAGCTAGAATTATTACAGGTCTTCGAAATACCTGCCCAAATGATACTGTACTTTACGAGGCAGACATTATGCCCTTAAAGGATAGAAGCTACAATCTGCCAAAATATATAAACAAAATCAAGAGTTATGGAAAAAAACAGAATTTCCAAGTACATACTTAATTGGGAATCCAATTTAAGACTAAAAAAAGAAGGCCCTCTACACCTGGCCAAAATAAATGGATTTTTAAAATATAAAGTGGAAAAAATTATGCAAACCACTACAAAATGTTATTTTAATGACACTTTAAATGAACCCACCAACAAACAATACCAAAATCCAGAATACTTAAAACAATTATCATTAGAAATAATTAATAACATTCCTAAAAATGCAATAACTATCTATACCGATGGTAGCAGAGATGAGTTGGGACACACTGGCAGTGGCTGTCTCATTAAAACCACAAATGACATTGAGAAAATGAACAGAAGAAACCCAAATTTTTGTTCAGTCTTCAGATCAGAACTTATAGCCATCTATGAAGCCTTAAAATTCATCAGAAATACTAATTATCAAGATATCTGGATTCTCACTGATAGTAGAAGTGCCATACAACACTTGTGTCACACAGGGGAACTTAGAGACAAAGTAAGCAGGAACATAATTGGCTATCTCCAAAAACTCTCAGAAACCTCAAAAATTCACCTTCAATGGATACCCTCACATGTTGGCATTGAAGGCAATGAAGCTGCTGATGTGTTAGCGAAAAAAGGCACAAAAGTACCCTTGCCACATAAAAATAAACTTACTTTTAAAGAAATAGAAACAGTAGCCAAAACAAAAATAAACAAGAACTGGAGGATCCCACCTAAGCACAGTTGGTACAGTGGAGTGAACGCAGGAGGAGCTCTGAACATCAGAAATAGACAGCATCAAACAACACTAACAAGATTTAGAACAGGCCATCTCAAGCCATTGAAGATAGAAAATAATAACAAAATCTACCCCACTTGCCAAAATGTAGCTTGGCACCTGCAGCTCCAGAACACATTTTGGCTTGCATTAGATGCACTAAACAGGACCTTTGGGAGAGGCCGCTGCTTATCATAAAACAGCTCGAGGAGCATGAACTCATGGAATTCGTGTAATCTTTACACAAGGGGATAAGAAACAACAACAACAATATAATAGTATTAGTGACTTCGTATTGTCACTGCTCCTATTTCACACATTTGCCTTCTATTTCTTGCATATAATTGATATGAATGTTAAAAACTGGTATGCAAATTGAGACAAAAACGGATAACCCAATGTTGAACCCTTGGTTTGATCATGATTGCTACATAGCGAAAAAGACCATGAAAGAAACTCTGGCAAAATATATTAAATCTAACAACGATTTAGACCGTTTTTTTTAGAATATGTTAAAACAAGGAATAAATATACGTCGATTATCAATATTAAAAAAGGAAAAATACGCTAACCTATGCACGGTGGATTCTGTGACCACTGGACATGCGTCAGACCTGGAGGCTGTTGGGCTTTGCGCTGCCTGGAGTATAGGAGTTTTATCTATGATCCTTTTCTGTGGTGATTCTGTATAAGACCGATGGTGTTAATAAAGCTGTATGTGTGTTTTTGTATATAATTGATCAAGATAGCAAAAAAAAAATTAAATATATATATTGAAGTTTAAATATTTAATTAATAAACCTTTTTAGATTCGAACTCTAGCAGCCCCTTAAATAAAGATATTTCCGATTCGAACTCTATAACAGAGATTTAAAAATAACAATAATTATCAAGCATATGCACAATTAATTTGATAAATTCGACAGTTACCTTAATTAAAAAAAAATATATTATAAATATGCACATTTTTAATTTTCTTCTTTCTTCTCTTTTATCTCCACTCAATCATATTAGGATATCAAGCTTGTAGAGCTTGAGACTTTTGATGGTATCTGCTGGGAATGATTAGAGCTCATCAATGGATGAGTCAATAAAGTCAATAATGTGTTTTGGGGTTGCAGGTTGAGAATTTCACTTAGTACAAAGTGGGAAAACCTTGCAACCATTCTGGAAAGTCATTGTCCGTAGATAACCAGAACATTTTGAATAATTTTGTTAAACGCTGGCTGCTCTATAGCACATCCTAACTGTTCCTTAAAATTCTTGAAGGTTTACATCTAACATAATGGTTCGATAATGGAGAGGAGTTAAGAAGGATTTTCCCAGACTGAAGTCACCAAAAGGATCAATGTTAACAGAAATGAGGTCTGCCAGCTCTAATGACGTTTCAGTGAAACCATCTCTTGAACACGAGGACACACAGAGTCCGAAGGAATCCACCGCGATCAAGAAAGCCCACAATCTGACTGAAATTAGATCCTGATTCTCGACGAGCCTTTATCTGAAGAGAACCTGCTACCTATTTCCATCCCACTAACATCATACAGGCTGTCTTGGGAACGTTCCATGGTTTTGGTTGGTTTCCTTTAGAATATGCGTTCTTCATAAGACCGGTGGACTTACTAAAGCTGTGTTGTTGTTGTTGTTGTTGAATATGTGTATACATCCTCACCACATGTTTGAGAAAGTCACTTTGAATGCCCAAGCGTGATTCTTGAACCCTTTGTTTGTAAGATCTATCAGCGGTGTGTTATTAGCTCCCAGTTCATATTCATGCATGATAGTGCTTGCCCACATAGAGCGATGCCAGACAATGATTTCTTCGAGAGTGAAGCTATTCAGAGGATGAATTGTTCAGCCAGATCTTCGGACCTGAATCCAAAGAAACATGGTTGGGGTGTCTTAGGTAGACGCAGTGGAATTCGACAGGCCTCTCTCACAATCCTCCTTGAACTAAATTTTGTTCTTTCGGAAGTGTAGGATTCATTGTTTCAAGACATCGCTTCCAAAACCTGTTAATCATCATGGAAGCTGGTTGTGAGAGTTGTATAGCGCGTGATGTAACCATACTTCCTATTCACCCTACCTTATTGTTTGGATGTTCTATTTTGTGTATATTTCGAATAAATGAAATATTCAATATTTTTTTTTTTTATTTCGTTATTTTCCTTTTTAAAACACAAATCTTATTTACTATCGATAGAATAAAAGTTCTTTTGAATATACCTGATTATATAATCTTTATAATGGATATTTGTTTTAATATTTTTCATTAATCTTGGAGGCCACTGTGTGTTAAATTGTTCTTATCATAGTATAGATCGGCAGACAATGTTCTTAAGAAATAGAACTTTAGAAAGAATTTGATATAAAACACATTTTTCATAAATGTTGTGACGAACTGTGAATTCTAAACTGTCTGATATTGCCAGAGATTCACGGTGGAATATGAAACTATAAAGTTATGAAAGCCTTGGTATATTCTCCCATGTCTGCGCCCATAACTCCTTCTGCCATAAATTCGCACCATTCTTCACGCTCTAGGCCATTGGACACACTGGCTGAAGTTTCCCAAGTCTGTGCCATAGATCCTAAAGTTGGAAATCCTTTGTTAACCTTAGGTTACATTCCTGAACTTGATAAATGTCCTCGCTGATTTTATACCTTTTATAGAAGGACTCGACAGCCTCTATTGCAATGTTCTCTGGTTCAACAATAATGTAGAACTGCAATCCTTTGTTTGCTACACCTTGCATTCTTGAGCTGAATGGTGCATTTTCACCACTTTAGCTTCTATATATATATATGGGATTTTATAATCACTATTTCCGTGGATATTATAGTTTCTGGTTTATTAATAATGTAGACCTTCAATCTCTGGATTCCATTGTTTGCTAGATCTCACATTACTGAAACATAACGTCATAATCTCTACATATATTGCACATATATAGGATTGCTCACAATCTCTAAAGAATATTATAGTCTCTGGTTTATTAATAATGTGTAGACCTTCAATCTGGATTCCATTGTTTGCTAGATCTCACATCACTGAAACATAACGTCATAATCTCTACATATATTGCACATATATAGGATTGCTCACAATCTCTACATTTACATCGGATTGCACAAAATCACAACTTTAAAGAAAATTATAGTTTCTGGTTTACTAATAATGTGAATCTTTAATATACTGATTCAATTGTTTTCTGGGGGGTCGGTGGAAGGTTGGTTAAACCGTTTGGTTTTCGACCACTAGGACCCGGGTTCGATTCCCGCATTGGACACTTTTTTCTGTTAAAAAAAATGCTCCAATGGCCCCCGATTCTTGCAAAAGTCCAACCCCACCAGCGAGTGCAAGTAACCAAACGGGGCTCTGGCATTTGTAAGTGCAAAGTCGACTGCTTTTCACATGTGTAGACATGTGGTGCGCTTACAGTAAAAGCAGTCGCTAACTACCCACCATGATTATCATGGCCTGTACCACGTGTACTAGGGATAAGCAAAAAAAAATTGTTTTCTAGACCTAACTTTCTTTGAACTGAACGATGTATTTTATACACATGTTCCATTTATTTGAGATTATAAATCAGTATGCTGATATATATACTATAGTTTCTGTATATACAGTATAATATATAGTATAATATAGACCTTCAATCTCTGAATTCCTTTGTTTGCTAAATCTCACAGCATTCCTTGAGTTGATGAATGTATTTTTACCAATTCTACTTTTAAGTAAAATCATATAATCAACATTTTGATTATAGTTTCTGCTTCAACAATGATTTACAATTTGTGGATCCTTTGTTTGCTAGACTTAGAATTTTGGAGCTTATAAATGTGTTTTTACCAATTCTACTTTTTAAAGTAAAATCATATAATAAATATTTCTATTATAGCTTCTGTTCCCAGTATAAGGTCTGTGTAGAAAAATAGTTTTCATTTACATATTTTTATTTTAAGGGTTAAAAATTAGTACAAAATTTAAACTCTATAAAGAATAATATCCTCCCGGTAATATTTCCATCTATATTTTAGCCACAGATTTGGCCTAGCCACTTTGACAGCTAAACACCTATTTGTCAGATTGTGAGGATTCCATTATATCTCTTGTGGATCTCATGGAATAAAGTCCGCCTTAGGCTGACGAGGGCCATTAGCCCGAAACCATGGTCTCTAGGTGGACGCTTTTCAGTTTGCCAAAGCTGGGGTTGTGGTTCTGTTACCGACTCGAAGCTGTTAGTTTGCGGCGAAGGTCAATAGATGTCGTCTAGCTTTGACGTCTATTTTGACGGGAGAGGAGATCTTTATCTTCATAAATCAGTATCTTCCCGACAAAATTTGCATCTATAAATTAAAACTATTATATTGTTTATTCTGCTCATATTGTACGAATTTTGTAGAAATTCCATATGCGCTAATTTGTTCTTTACTTTTTTTATAAAAGAAGAAAAATACAGTAATCATGTATATATTGCATGAGATAAAACAAAAATATGTAAATATAACAGGATATATATATGTTGTTTGTGGTGCTGATATGAGAGAGTTGATTTTGTCAAAATGAAGGTTTATCTTTTATGGTGTCTGATATTTAGGTCAACCAATAAGTTGAAAACACGACACATTTGAAAAACCTCTTTTCATAGTTTCTCTTAACACCATAGTCAAGTATAAACCTTCCAATGAAGATTATATAATAAGAATGAACATACAATAATTGTAGGGATCTGGTAGAATGAATTGGTGATATCGCTGGAAGGGTTTGCTACTGATTAGCTAAGCCTTCCCAAATCTTGTTCATACTTACTTCACCAATTGCAGAAATTCGTTCTTTATTATTAAAAGAAAATAACGTTGAATACTTCCATCCTTAATATTTCATTATAAACGAGTTATAACTTCCAATGGAGAACAATACTTCGAAACCTTCCAAGCGTGATATTCACCAGATAGGGACAAGTTCGCAAAGATCTCTTCTGTAAACAAGATGTATGAATTCTTCCAAGGCATAGTAATTATAGTTTGAAGAGCTTTGAGATATTTTCTATCTTCCTTGTTAATTATTATAATACGTGCGAATTGAATGGTTAAGTTCTCTCGCTTCAAGAGAGAATTTTGATTAGTACTTTCTTCTTATTTTCTGGTGTAGATGTTTTCTGATTTTAAAGTTCTTTTACTAATTTCAAGCATACACGGTACAGACATGGTGGGTAATTAGCGACAACCTTTTCTAAGTAAGTGCAACATATACCTACATACGTGGAAAACAGTTCGACCTTTGTACTTACAGGCAAAATACTTATCAAGCGTATGATTATGAACCTTTCCACAGTGAAAGTTTTGAAAGTTAAATAAAAGCTTTAATTAAACACTTTTTATTTAATATACAAAATTTACATGTAAGAAAGGTATGTAAATAGAAATAAATCCGTCAATGTAAGCCAAAGCCCTCAGTGTTCTGTAGGGACATATCTAACTTTTTCTGCAGTTTCTCTTTGGAGGTGTATTCTGGGAGTAGCAGGACGTTGTAACAGATCATGGCACTGGGCAGCAGCTCGGAGTCTGGGCCATGCCGCTGGATGACAAGGGGCTTGTCCTTCACTGGCATACACTGGCTTCCAGTGATGAACTTCAGCAATGTCTTGGTGAAATCTTGATATCTTTCTTGTAGTAGTTCCCATAAGTTCTGGATTACTTTAGAGTCCCTGTTGAACATGAACATTTTCTCTGGAGCCTTCAATACGCCTGTGAATGATCAAAGGCCCAACTTTTATTCTTCAAGTCTAATCTGCTTTTTTATTTCTACTTTATATAATGGTGTTTGGAAAATAAATATGTTACATACTAACAAATGTGACTGTGGTTTTAATTATTCATATATATACAGTCCCTCTCTCTTTTTCTTTTTGATATATTGTTTTTATATAAAAAAAATAATACCGACACCTGAGGAAAGTCTCTACCTATGTTAGAGGTACTAGCTTATCAAACACACAGTGAAAGGGTAAAGTTATGATATATTTGAAACTAAATTTTTATATAATATCAGTAAAAGGTTTTTAAACGTCAATACAAATTGGTAAAAGAAGAGGAAACAAGAATAAAATTTCCCTAATTAATTAAAATTTATTAATTAATAGTTAGTCGAGGATTGTACAATATTTTTAGAAAAAAATATTTTTCTAATATCGTAAATTTTTATTCCCTTCCCCACTCCCCTTTTTCCATTGCACTCATATATTTATATTACATAAGTAATTTTCTGCTTTTGATATTGATTATTGCACTCGTGGTAAATTTGAAATAAAATTAACTTTGATTCACAATTTGCTTTAATTGTGCTAATAAAATATAGAATACATAATTTGAGAAGGTACTACCTGACTTGAGGCTTGAAGAAGAAAATAAAAGATTACATATTTACATATCTACCAAAATGTTTGAGCCGGCCAACGGGAAACAACAACATTAGTTTATATAGGGAAAGCGGCGACATCTGGCGGCCGACATTATAGAGTAGTTTTTCTATAAAATTATAATTTTTAAATTAAATAATTTTTATATAACCTATATATACAACGTGTGATCAATAATTTCCAGGAATGAGACTGGATCACGTAAAATATTCAAAATAAGGAAATAATTTTATAAGGACCTTATAGATAAAACATATATCGATACGTAGAAAAATATTGATCACACCGACGCACGCGCTCACGTTTTTTCGAATTTATAAGCTCGAGCATATCAAAACATTTTCTAACTTCAGTATGGACTGTATTGAAAAACAGCGAGTCTGCATAGAGTTTTTCTTTAAATTAGGGAAAACAGCTTCCGGATACTTTCATATGTTGAAGCAGGCTTTTAAAGAAGATGCCATATCACAATCAAGGACATTTGAATGGTTTGCACGATTAAAAGCTGGTCGAACAAGCGTCAAGGATGATCTACACACTGGCAGACCTTTATCGATAAGAAACTCCGAAAAATGCACTCAAAATCAAGTCATCGATCAAATAAACCCAAGAATAACTCTCAGAGAGCTATCATAAGACTTGGGTATATATTTTGGAACATGCTAAACCATCATAAAGAATGATCTGCATCTTAAACGATCCCCGGCTAAATTTGTCCCACATTTTCTAAACGAATGAGCAGAAAGAGCATCACAAAGAAAGGTGCAAAAACATGGTCGAATGTTTAATTCTAATCCCCATTGGCTCAAAATTGTTATCACGGAAGATGAAACATGGATGTACGGATATGATCCCGAGACTAAGAGGCAATCAAGACAGTGACTAGAGCCTGAAGAACAAGATTTAAGAAGCAAGGATGATCATATCGAAGCTTAAGTGTCTTCTTATCACTTTATTTGATGTAAAGGGATTGTTACATTTTGAATTCGTGCCCGAGGGTCAGACCATTAATCAACATTACTATCTTGATGTATTGCGATTTTAAGGGAGGCTGTGCGTCAGAAATGACCAGAAAATGGCATCAGAAAAACTGGCTCTTGCATCATAACAACGCACGGCCACATACGGCCGTCACTGTACAACTCTATATGGCTAAACACGGAATTGCTTTACTACCCCAGCCATCCTATTCTCCTGAACTTGCTCCCAACGACCTTTTCCTTTACTCTAAAATTTAAAAAGTCTTAAAAGGACTTCGATTTGACTCAAAACCTGAAATAAAGGAGAATACGAAGAATATTTTGAAAACCTTGAAAGATTAGGATATTAGAGGCGTTTTGATATCTGGAAAAAAAGATGGAACAAGTGTATAGATAGTGACGGTGATTATTTTGAGAAATTTTAAATAAAACTTTATTATACCTTTGTATTTCTTTAAATATTTATCATTCCTGGAAATTATTGATCACACTATGCATATATATTGGTTTGAAATGAATTACATATGAATTGATACGGTTATTTTCATACAAAATAATGAAAGGATGATGAACAGTCTGTTAAAAGGACTCAGGTAGACAACGTATTTATCCTACTTGGACTATGTCGTTGTTTATTCTGATACCTTCACAGAGAACCTCTCACCTTACTGTCCTGGAATTCTCTCAGTCCTGTAATGTTTAAAATATTATTTAAATACGAACTCTCAACTCTTCCAAAATCAGCTTTCACACCAGCTAATTCACCAATTTGGAAGATTCAGCCTAAATTAGAACTTCTCTAGAATGTATCACATTTGAAGCCACCCTGAACTAGGTAAGAAACATAGCTAGAAACCCCCCATTGTATACAAAAGTTTTACGAATTTACCGAAACTGGTGTTGAGCCAATGACTGGAATCTGAGCGTTATACACAGATAAGCAGTATAAATTGTTTATGAAGTCTATAAATGAAAATTCGAAACTATTATAGACGCGCATGATTCTTTTAAAAAATTAAAACAATTTCTACTGCTCTTACTGCAATTAAAAATTAATGGAAGGGCCCCTGGCTCATTAGTGGTGAACCCTCCCCGCGGTTTCGCCAGTTTAATCTACCATACCGCTGTTATATTGCATTTTTTCAGTTTTCCTTTTATAGTGATATTGGACTCTTGGAATGGGTATTTTAGATAAACTATGGACATAAGCTTTGAGAACAGTAGAAATACAATCATAGAAAGTCAATTTAATATATAGTCAAGTCTATAAATAAAGAAGCCACCTTAATCCACCCAAAATTACAATTTTGAAAAGTATTTATATAAAAAGTCTGAAGCTAAATCAATTAGGGTTGCACAATGATCCGGCAGTGAATGGGCAACTATTTTATTGTAAGATAAAACAGTCCAAGGATATCCTGTTTATGTTTTGCTCTAATTTGACACAAGGGTTAACTATATCTTGAATTTTTCTTTCCTAAAAGTTGTTTGGATATATACGATCCAACCCGATATAAATCTATACCAAAATAACACCCTATACATATGACATAAAAATAAAAACATATAAGATCTCATTCATTAACGCGTTATTTGTTTAATAAATATGTCCTAAATATGTTATTAGTGTTGTTGCTTATTCCTCAAGTCGTTTAAATGATCTCCATTAGGTTCCATTGTCTCAGCTTTTCAATTATATTGTCCTGGGGTTTTCTCAGAGGTCTTTTTTGGAGGATTTGATACAATTCTATAGATGTTCAGGACTCGCTGGTTGGGAATCGCATTTGGGGCATTTCGGGAATGTTCTGACTTTTCCATTAAATTTGAGCATTCTAAGATGTTCTGTTCGTAATTTTGAAATCACCGTTTGTCCTAAATATTAATAAATCAAAAATAAAAAGGTATTGAATTATACATATCACACACACACACAGAGATTTAGCCTAGGAGAGAAACAAGAAAGAGGTATAGGTATGAATAAATATAATTTCATAGATTTTCCTTTGATGGTCAAAAATATTTCTTTAAAGATAAATTGTATAAACTTCGGAAATAATCCAGTATTAAGCGATCAAGCTTCTGAGATGTTCCCAAATAATGGACTTGATCTGATATTCCATCAAATGATATTATAGGAATAAGAAAAAATGTAATTCGTTGGCTGAGAATATGTTTGAAAATAGCTGTGTTTTTTTGATTGACGTTTTATATGTATTTTATAAAATAATGCATAGAATCAACTAAGGAAAGTGACAATCGTGAAAAAAAACAGCTCAAGAACACGGCTGATGTACCTTTATAAAACTATTTTTACAAAATTAAAATTGCCTTCACTGATTTCAACGAAGACAAACTCTGATAAAAGACCAGAATTGTCTATTTATTTCTGCCATATTATACAATAGGTTTTTCAGTATGAAAAACATTCTCAGAAAAATTGTATTTATATTGTCACTTGTAAATTATTTGCATCTCTATTTTCCATTTTTTAAATATATTTTTTCTTATAATAATTGTGTATTTGTGTATTCTGTGTATTTATGTAAATAGATAGCCAAAATTGACATTATAAAAGAATCTTGTTTTGGCATGCATAGTGAATAAAATTTAGATATAAAACTGCACTTCGCGTGATTACTATTGGTAGCGCTAATTCTAGTACCTATTTGACAAGGAAAATTCGTGACAATATGAATTTAGACCTCTTATTTTATTTTTCTTTAGGCCCAAATACAAAAATCAAAACTAACAGCACATTCAAATCATCACTGGTGCAAACCATTGAAACAATTAGAAAAACTCAATAGAAATCAACAAAAAGCATTAGAAGACTAAGATGTGGCCATATAAAAACCTTAAAATTTCAAAATGGACAAAAAAAACCTTCAATAACTGCTTGAAATACAATAGTGCAGAAGCTTCTCCGGAACATATCTTGTCATACTCAGAATTGACATTAGAGGACCTATTTTCCAGGCCTATAACTACCATCGCAAAATTGGAGAGAAGTGGACTTCAGGAATTGGTTTAACCATGGAGCACCACCATCACAAAAATATGTTCTTTAAATAAATCAAACAACTCCATTACCAACATTAAAAATAATAATTCAACATTTAAACAAGATAGCGTTACAAAAAATGTTTTTAAAATATTCCATATAATACATATTTTTCAAGATGTTAAATTAATTTGGAAATAATATTCCCAATTATTGATTTGCGCGCGCGCGGGCATAAAATTTTTTTTTAAATAAATGTGCTACAAAGAAAAGTGAAAATAATATCAAAAATAAAAGGGAAAAACATGCAGGAAAGGGTTGGCAAAATTAGGTGGGTAATTGAATGACCAAACAAACATAATAGTGACCAAAAGAAACCTTTAAATTGCACTTAGAACAAAGCAGACGACCTTTTTTTTTTCTTCAGAGATAAAGCGACTTTTCTAAATGAAACGTATTTTTTTGCTTATCAAATCTTCGAAAAATCAACTTTAATGAAATTTTCTTTCCAAATATATTTAATTCAAATTACACTCTTTTATTTTTCAAATAATTTTCTATTATTAAAATTTCATAAAGGAAAATATTCATATATATTTACATACAATTGGTAACTAAAAAATCCCTCGTTATGCTAGTAGTTACCTTAGAAATGCAATTTTTGAAAATATATAATTATATTTTGAATATATATTCTAAAAATTACTCTTTCTGAATTATTTCCTGTGTTTATAAATATCATAATAATTAAAATATCATAAAGGAATGTGTTTGAATATATATTAAAGGAAAACCCGCAAAAATTTGAGTTTAGTTTTCTATTACAAAATGGCGTTTATTAAGATGCTGAATATTCGTTTGAAATAAAATAAGCTGAGCTAAATTTAATATTTAATGGATGGGATTGTATTTTGAGGTTTTAAAATGGATATTTTAATGAGCTGTTAATTTTTTCAAACAATATTTTTGAAATACGTTTTTTTTTAAAGTATTGTGCTTATTTTAGGAATTTAATCTTTGTAACAATTTAAGCTAATGTTTAATTAAAATGTTAATTAGGCTAATACTTAAAGATGACATTCTTGGATTATATTAATTAACCAATATATATATATTTTTAGATAAAATTCTCTAAGAAGGTTAGAGCTTCATAATTCGCGTTCTTCAGTTCAAATATCTCTGTTTGTTTTGTATTCAATATTTAAAGTTTTCTAAAAATTCTAAGGTAATTTATTTTTAAAATTCGATTGATGATTTTGAATAGATATAAATAATAAACTTTTTCAGTTTCAATAGCCAAACGGATTATTATAAGTTTTTGAAAAAAATGAGTATAGAGGGTATTTTAATTTTTTTTTTTCAAATATGCCCTTTAATCGTTGTGACATTTATTCCCAAGATAGCATATTAATTTAATCTTTTTCTCAATTCAAGTGTGTGTTTTCGGATGTATAATTTCATTTTCCCCAATATATATAATCAATATAAATAATATTTTTTGATAAACTAACTTTAAAAAGCTCTTCATCATAATCGAAAATCGTTTCTATTCACAGCTCTCCCTAAATTAAATATAATTTAATTATTAAACTATTCACGTATTTGTCTCTCTCGGCTGTGCGACCACGCGGTGCGCGAGCTCCGCGTTCTTCGCTGCTTTGGGTCGGAATTATGGAGATTTTCAATGCTTAATGCAATATTGGCTGAAAGCCTAGATTCTTCTCTGCAAGAAAAGGTGAATCTTGTGGAGAATGAACAATAATCGGTGAAAAACCAATCAATGGAGATTGCCATTGATAATGGCGAAAATAAAACTTATGCTAATTCGCACATTATTAAGAACGGGCATGCAAATTCGGCAGCAGCTACGGCTTCCACGGCTTCTACGGCACCTACGGCTTCCAGCGCTGATGGCGGTCGGATCATGAACTGGGCTGAGGCCATGGAGCACTAGGATACCACCAACGAACCGTATCCCTTCACCAAAGTCGAGCAGAAAAGGGGAAGAACATCGGCTTCGCAGCGTGCTCTGACGGCGCAGTCAGGCACCGCCGAACCAGCTCAGAGGAGCACCTACGCCACCCGGGGCGGATTCTCAGCCAGGCGACACCCACTCGCCCAGAATATCAAGGCGAAGCGGAAGAACATCGCAGAAGCAAGGGCACAGCAGGCCATGGGCACCATAGAGCAGTGCGTCTACGTCGAGCATTGCCCGGAGTTCAGTTAGCTCCAGTATGTTCCGGCGCTGGAAAAGCTGGTGGGAAGCAACAACATCATCCAGCTTGCCAAGATGGACGGCCAAGTCCTTGTGGGCCTGGCCACCAAGGCCCTCGCGGAGCGCCTCATCAAAGAAGGGCTCAAAATCAAGGAAACCCTGCTCAAGACCTTCCCCTTCCGCAGACGGACGGAGAGAGTCGTCGTTAACAACCTGCCATTCTTCTTGAAGGATGCAGAGGTCATCGCCGCCCTGTGGCCTTACAGGCGAGTCACATCTATCGCCCCGCTGCTCGTCAACGTTGCGGGCTTCACAATGAAGGTTGGACGACGGGAGCTGTTCATCCTTCTTAACGAGGGCGTAAAGCTGGAGAGGCTTTCAACGTGCCTCAACTTAAACCACAAAGGAGAGATCCTGCCGGGCTTCCTCGCGTACGGAGTCAAGTGCTCGCGGTGTCAGAGGCAGGGGAACCGTAGGGCCAGCTGCCTCCTGAGTCCCAAAAGGCCTGCGGATGCGTCTGAGCAGGCGCCCTCAAACATCGGCCCAGACAAGCCCGGCTTTGCGCCCACTGCACTCAAAAGGGGTACGGACTGCGTTGCGCGGAGGCCTAAGAGCCTACTCTTGGCTCTCCGAAAGTGGTGCGTTGCTGACTCCTCTTCCACCCGGAACTTGGCTACCAGCTCGACGTCGACGGCTGCTCGGAATCTGGAAGGCCGCCTCGGAGATCCTGGCTCTAAAACACAGGGTGCTGCCGCGGAACCAGCTTCTAGACACCATCATCGGATTCTGCAGGTTTCTCTAACTGCGGACGCGTTTCGGGCGTTAAGGAGATGCCTTTTTCATAATTTATGCACCTTATCCCAGTACAATCTCACATTTGTACTATTTTTTCACATTGTGTCGCGGTCTCACGCAATTCTGGCCCTAACTACCCGTTTCATGATTGTTCAGGATGCCTGAATGACCAGTTTTTTGGTCGTTGAGGTACAGCTTGTACCACGCTGATGGGGGCCAACAGCCCGAAACGCGTCCGTGGTTAGCTTTTCTTGATATATCAAGAATGGGTATTTGGCCAATTCTGGAATAAAAAAAAATCAACGAGAATAGTTGATATTTTTCCGATAGATGGCGCAGGCCATCAGCAACTTTCAGTTGCACGATAAGGAGATGCCTTTTTCATAATTTATTCACCTTATCCCAGTACAATATCACATTTGTACTATTTTTTCACATATATATGACGTTTAGCTTGCAAAAACGTTTGCTTAGAACTCTTTTCATCACCTTTATGTGCAAATTTCAAATCATTCAGTTTGTATCGGTATTACATGGTATTTGATCAATAATTTCTACCCTCTATTTAGAAGACTATTGTATCTTTTATAATGGCCAATCAGTAAAAAACAATGAAGAGTTTATATGTCCCCCCCACATAGATATAGAAAACAAGGTTGTTTAGGATTTCTCAAAGAGATCATCAAGGCCATATAGGTACGTCTGCCTTCCATTTCAACCAATGGTCGACCAAAGGTAGAACCATAGGATCGTCACGAGGCACCAGAAGATGCGGGCAGCCGACGTGAAAGTAGCAATGGCGCCTACTGTTCCCATAGCAACGGTTACCAGGCGTGGGGTGACAAGAGAAGTCCAGACGACCCTGTCGCGACCTTGTGAGATGTATCAGATCATGAAGTCAGACTTGAATCCCGTGGAAGTTGGCCTTCCACAGTCTTTGTTGATTCCTTCACACCAAGTCTTACTGATGAAATACTTTAATAAATAGTTCTATGAATAATTTGAACCGAAAACCTCTTCTTGACTATGTGATCAGAGAATATATAGAAGAACGAATTTAAAAATAATATAAAATGAAGGATTCTGAATGAATTTATCTCAGCTACTACTTCAACATTGATGAGAGAATCATTCTGTGGAAGCTACCCAACCATTAACCTAACCAATGACTATGGTGGAATGTTGAACTCTTTCTGAAAAAAGGACAGTCGAATTAAGTTTCTTCTGGCTGAGAGAGAGAGAGTCAATTGTGGAAGATACCGAATATATAACTTAACTAAGGTGATATTTGGGGCTCTTCTGTAAATTGGGACAGTTCTATGGCTCAAAACATGTCTGCCTTAATAGATATATCAAAAGGAATTTTCTTTTAAACATATATTTTCTAAGAAAAACAAACATAGTTCAATAGAACAAATGGTATATTTTACAATAATGGTACAAAATCTTGTTTATAAAAAAAACGTTCTCTTATTTAAAGGTATCTGCTCTGATAATACACGCGTATGAAAAGATAAGTCATTTATTCAACTATATCTATTCATATTTACATAGTGTTATTTATAGGCATATATGTTTTAAATACATTTTATTGTCCAAATAGATGTATTGCGGCGCGCGAAGAAATAATTTCTATATTTTATTATTTTATTTAATTATTCAATGAAAATATTTAACACAGATAATTATTCTGTATTTGTGAAATCATCATAAATGTTTTATAGCTTGGTTGTTCAATATTCACTAGTTGTATTGTGTGCATCCCGAAATAGACCCTACTTGCATCCACTGTTCAGAAGAGCCACAGACAGTCGATCATCTTCTCTTCAGCTGCCCAGCATTCCTAAGACATAGGATGCAAACAGCTATCCTGCTCAGACTGACCCACCTCAATCCTACACCCATGGCCAGCCTTCCAGACTCAACCTCAGCATGGAACTTTCTGGTCAACTGGTTCAATTCAGTAATCAAATCAGGACGCGAGTAAAGGCGTTCAACACTAGTCTATACTGGTGAGCTGGACTCCCCGGGTAGTTGGCGCTCTGCGTTCCAGGAACCTGAGTTATAAATTTCTCTCTCTCTAGCTGTATATAGTTTCATTTGTTAATTGTCGACTAGTCGTACTGACGTCAACAAATACTTTCACATCTTAAGATATACAAAGACTTGATTTCTAGGCTACAATATAATGAACTAATCATTAACTGATACTAACTATATTTATTCACTTTCTACATAACTATTTAATTTTATTATTTATGATTCTAACCTTCTGGTAAAACAGTAAACACTTTATCTTTATTGTTCTACTGAAAACACAATTTAGACAGTGATCAAATTCAGAAAAATCTATCGGTTCCTTATATATTACATTTAGCGATACATATTTAGTGATAAAAATGCTGTCCTCAAAAAGAGTCCAAATATTTATCCTAGTTTATCAAGAAAGATATATCTTAGCGGAATAGCTACAAAATAAACTATTGATATACCCAAAATTCCTTTCTATTATTGCAAAGAAAAATTTCATTAGAAGAAATAATTTGAAACTTTAATGGAATTTTATTGAAAGATAATTGGGAAGTGACTTTAGTATATCTAATGTCGTAGCATCCCAACGAGATATTTCCGGGAATAATCAATAGAATCAAGGTCACCTGATGTTCTTTGCTCTTTAATATCTTTTGATCCTACTCATACATTGGCGAGATAATTTTTCATATTTATATATTCACGGTTATTCTTACAAATAGAACTCACAATTCAAACGTAGAGTGAAAAGTAAAAAACATCTAAAATATTTTTTAAAATATTAAATAGATTATTTTTAAAGAATATATTTAAAATAAAAACATGAGGCCTCCAGGGAAAAGATTCTTTTAAAAATATTTTTTATTAAAAAAATATCTCGAGCTTTCGGGCAACTAAGCTCTTCTACGGGAGAAAATGCTTTACATGATTAATACGCCAATGAAATATGATTTAAAATTAAATAAAGTCTTTTGATTGTTTACATTTGTTTCAAGGCATAATCAACGTGGGCTTCTGTTGCGCGTGCTTCACTTGGGGGTTATGGGGTGGCCTCAGGGAATATAATGTTATAAACTTCCGGAATATCTATTATTCTGTTAATGCTATTGTGCTTTTTGGATATGATGGATTCTATGATAAGTCTCTGAGTCTATTGGGGATGTTGGAGTAATGGGTCTTTGGTTCTGATTGGGAGAAGGAATGGCCTGTTTCACTTATATGTTGGTATACTAAAGATCTACTGTCTTGATTATCGATATTTCGTTTATGTTCTGATACTCTTATATTTAAATGTCTACCAGTTTCGCCGACATATTTGGTTTTGCATTCGTTGCATTCTATGGAGTATATGACATTCTTAATATTGGAAGGATAATCAATGGTATTGTTCTTTGTTATGGGGTTTCTTAATAACGATTTAAATTAGGTGAGTTGCTGAAAAAGGTTTTGATTCCAAATTTTTTCAGATGACGGGCTATAGAAACAGATACTGGTGAATAGGGAATACTGCTAATAGATTTATAGATTGGGGAATTCCGAATTTCAGAGGGGCTATAGAAATGTCTCAGAATAAATGATAAAGATGTTGACAAGTCTTTGAATTTCTTATAATATTCTGAGTTTCTTCTGTTTTAAAGTTTTGAAGTTAGCAATGGCTATGGATACGTTTAGTTAAGGTCTTTATGGTATTGATTTTATGGCTGAGAGGGCAGTAGGAGGAAAACGGATATAGTCGGGGTTGAAGAATGACTTATAATAAACAGTTGTTTGGAATTGATTCTGTATGCGAATAATTTTTACATCTAGAAAAGGCAGGCTAATGTTTGTTTCTTTTTCAAATGTGAAATTTAGGTTAGGATGGTAACTGTTGAGTCTTTCTAGAATGTCCTTGGTTTGATTTTCGGGGCATATACAGAATATGTCGTCAATATAGTTAGTTGCAACTAGCGAAGTGGAGATGTCATCTGGGTTTCAATCGTTTCTGTGAAGAGGTGAACCTTGTCCCCCCATCTTTAAGAATAAAAGATCCTGTCAAAAACCCTTTCTCAGCTAAAGTAATAAAGGAAACTCAATATAGGTTGTTGAGGACCAGAACACAGGGCTGTCATTCCAGCATTCGATTGATATCGAAACCAATTAAAGAATTCTTATGCATCACTTCCCGTAGTGTACTAGAAAAACAAATATACGAAATAATAGTCCGAACCACGTCTGAAATCACGAAATTAAGAACAGAAATAGAGAGAAGGCAGAGTAAAAAACTAGAATATTGGGCACTGAAATTTAATAATCCAAATCTAAATAGAAGCAATAACCTCAATAAAATAGTCAACTGTCAAAAACTACCCTAACCCAAGAAGAATTAGCTTTCTTATCCAAAGGTATGAAATTCAGGAATATGCAAAAACCAGATCCCATCAGAATAGTAAGTGGAATCGAAGCAGCCATATCAAAACTTAACCACTAAGAAAAGAATATCATTAGACTTCTAAGTGAACCAGTAACCCTTCCCCCAAGCAACCCCATGAGAACCGACTGATAAAAGACTTAAGAAACAAAAAAGAAATAATCATCACCCAATCAGATAAAGGAGTTCAAACAGTGATTCTGGACAAAACTGATTACCATAGTAAAATGCTGAGCATCCTTGAAGATCAAACTACCTTCAAACACATTTCCAAAAAATAAAAAACACGAACATACTCTTCTTTCAAAAAAGAACCCAGAAAAATGCATTAAGAACGTAATATTTCGAATGAAGAATTGAAAGACTTCTTGTCTAATATGCAGACCGATGCCTTCATATATGGCCTCCCTAAAATACATAAACCAAATGTCCCTTCAAGACCCATAGTGGCTTTCTACCATTCCCAACAGCACCTCTCTCCAAGTTCATCTCAACTTTTCTCAAACCCATAATCAAGCAGCAAAACTTCCCGTTCTCCATTTCCAACACCACCACCTTCATAGATGAACTACTCAAGTACCAACCTCAACCAAACAAGATCATAATCTCATTCGACGTAGAATCCCTTTACCCAAGTCTCCCACACCAGCTGATACTAAGCAGCACCGAAGAATTCTTGAGAGGAACTCAGGTTGATCAGATCATAGTCAGGAAAGTAACTAAACTTATAGCCCTATGCCTCGAAACAAATATTCTAACATACGATTCCAAAACTTACGAACAGATTAAAGGTTCTCCCATGGACCTCAGTCGCTGAAATTGTCATGAGTCGCATAGACAGTTGGATAAACTCCATATTCCCGTTAGATATAGTTTTATGGCGTCTTTATATTGACGACATATTCTGTATATGCCCCGAAAAATCAAACCAAGGACATTCTAGAAAGACTCAACAGTTACCATCCTAACCTAAATTTCACATTTGAAAAAGAAACAAAAAATAGCCTGCCTTTTCTAGATATAAAAATTATTCGCATACAGAATCAATTCCAAACAACTGTTTATTATAAGCCATCCTTCAAACCCGACTATATCCGTTTTCCTCCTACTGCCCTCTCAGCCATAAAATCAATACCGTAAAAACCTTAACTAAACATATCCATAGCCATTGCTCACTTCAAAACTTTAAAACAGAAGTAACTCAGAATATTATAAGAAATCTAAAGACTTGTCAACATCCTTTAACATTTATTCTAAAACATTTCTATAGCCCCTCTGAAATTAGGAATTCCCCAATCTATAAATCTATTAGCAGTATTCCCTATTCACCAGTATCTGTTTTATAGCCCGTCATTTGAAGAAATTTTGAATCAAAACCTTTTTCAGCAACTCACCTAATTTAAATTCGTTACTAAGAAACCCCATAACAAAGAACAATACCATTGCTTATCCTTCCAATACTCTACGCACGACTGCCCTCGCCTTAGTATACTCAGTTGCGGAGTACTGCGCCCCTGTGTGGGAAAGAAGCTCCCATACAGACAGCATAGATGCTCAACTTAACCAAACTATGAGATTAATAACGGGAAACATGAGACCTACCCCTATAGACTGGCTCCCATATCTCTCTAACATAGCACCTCCTGACCTCAGAAGAAAGAAATCTACCTCCAACCTTCTCAGTAAAATTAAAGCTAACACTAAGCTTCCAATCAACACTGTTCTCGAAATTCCTCCCCCAACTCGACTAATATCAAGGAATCCTGCATGGGTGGCCGATGAAAATGTAGATCTTAAAGAAGAGTGGAGAAACCGATGGAGCAATCTTGCCATCGCCAACAAAGACCTGGTGGAGGATCCTAACACCAAACCTCCCGGCTACAACCTACCTAGGAGGACCTGGTCAACCCTCAATAGAATCAGGACCTCTACTGGTAGATGCAACTACCTACTAAATAAGTGGAACATGAGTCCAGACCAGAACTGCGACTGTGGACAAATACAAACAATGCACCATATCCTAAGGGACTGTCCTCGAAGATTCTTCCAGGGAACACTTGGGGATATCCACCGGTGCACAGAGGAGGCCCTGGAGTGGATTCGTCACCTCGACATTCCACTCTAGAGAAACTTGCCAACATTGTTGTATTGTGCTGTAAAAAACAATATCATACGCAATATATATATATATCCTTCCAATATTAAGAATGCCATATACTCCATAAAATGCAACGAATGCAAAACCAAATATGTCGGAGAAACTGGCAGACATTTAAATATAAGACTATCAGAACATAAACGAAATATCGATAATCAAGACAGTAGATCTTTAGTATACCAACATATAAGAGAAACAGGCCATTACTTCTCCCTATCAGAACCAAACCAAAGACCCATTACTCCAACATCCCCAATAGACTCAGAGACTTATCATAGAATCCATCATATCCAAAAAGCACAATAGCATTGACAGAAGAATAGATATTCCGGAAGTTTATAACATTATATTCCCTGAGCCCACCCCACAACCCCCAAGTGAAGCACGCGCAACAGAAGCCCACGTTGATTATGCCTTGAAACAAATGTAAACAATGAATGGACTTTATTTAATTTTAATTCATATTTTATTGGCGTATTAATCATGTAGAGCATTTTATCCCGTAGAAGAGCTTAGTTGCCCGAAAGCTCGAGATATTTAAAAAAAAAAAAAAAAAAATTAAAATAATCTTTTCCCTGGAGGCTTCATGTTTTTATTTTAATATTGATTCATGGGATTAATTTTTCGAAAAGAATATATTTGCAAATATTTTCATATATTTATAAATTTGAATATGTAAAATAATATTATATTTTTTTTATTTAGAAATGTTTTCAAAATATCTTTATACATTCTTCCATGCTGGAAATTATATATCTAAAAACAATATTATGATAATAAATCTTTCTTAATGATAATATTTAGTTATAATTAAATGTTAAGAGAAAATACTTGGCTTTTAAATTATGATAAATAAAGGGTTAAATGTATATTTTATTATTAATAACCAATAACGTAAGGGATAATCAAATTTTTACTCTAAATATGGACATTTTGAAAAATTAAGGAAATTTAACGAATCGCCATAATTACACTTGATTATGAAGTACCGAATATTTAAATTAAAAATTAAAATTGTATATGAACTTTCAATTGTTGCAATAATAATGTATGTTAATAAAATATTTTGAATTGTGATTATAGAAATAAAATTATTTTATGGAGATTACTATTCAAACATTCAAATAAAATCTTTCAATATTTGAAGAACCTATGAATAAAACTAGCGGCTTTTTAAGTTTTCATAAAGTCTGCTTTTTTTAATGAATATTTTCAAAAATAAATCTTGTAAATATAAATTTAAAAATGTAAAAATACGCTTTTTATATAAAGAATATATTTAGAAAATTAAATTCAAATTTTAGGTTGAAATTATTCAAATAACCTTTATATATAAAAGACTTATTTTTTATTTCTTCTATCCGAAAGTTGGGATGTATTGTACCTAGTTAATAAATATATTTTTCGAAATGTTCAAATCTTTTTTTTTTATTAGAGTATTACTGAACATATTTCGCAACACCTCAAATATTAAAAGTGAGGTAATTGAAATATTGTATTAAAGGTTATAGTTAAAAAAATATATATTCAAATTAAATTCAATTTTATCAAGTAACTATAAAGCTTTTCCTCAAGAGAATTATATAAGTATATACTTTATAAGCAAATATTTCGAAAATTAAATATATATGTAAATATAAAAGCAATACTTGTGGAATTTGTATAATATTTTTTAAATCCTTAAGAGAGAGAAGTTCAAATGTTTTTATTACCATTTTATTTTATTGATAGAAAATTCTCGAGAGAGGTTTTATCTATTTATTTTGTAAAGTGGGAAAGTAAATAAAATCCTGGACACTTTATTAGAATGGCATTTTCAGAAAAATTTCTAATATCGTCTGCAACGCGAGTTTTCCCGCCATAAAAGTGCTATAAATGACGCGTTTGACCACACTGCTGGGTCAATTTCGTCTGCGTGTCTAGACATAGTCTGATCTGCTGCTTCAAATTGATTCTCATACGTCACTTAGCCTCCTATGGCTTTCTTCATTCTCAACATCAATTCTTATGGTTATTATTATTGGTTGCTTTTATGTCTTCCAAGGATTTTCTTTATGGTACCTCAGTTATAATTCTCACTAAATCCATTGATTTTCTCTGCTTAATTGAGCAAGCGTGCGAAAACTATTAATTTTATTTGTTTTAATTAAGTTGATTGTCTCTAAAACATCTGTGACTGTAATTTGTTATAAAATTTGAATTTTTAATTTTAAGGAATCCTTAAAAGGAATATAAAGTGGATAATAGTAAAGGAGTCGTTATGTGAATTATAAATTTTATCTAATCAGGAAAATTATAAAATATTTGAGATTTCTATAAAATTTATTCTAAATTATAATCTCTATCCTTAATAACATCAATATTTCTTTATTTGAAAGGAATTTGAAAAGGTGATAAAAACTATTTAAGATTTATACATAGATTATTTTTACTTTATAAAGATAAATATTCAAAATTATCGAAAAATAACGTTTAGGTTAACAACCAATATATTATCTTTCTCTTTTCTTATTATATTTTCATCGTTTATATATTACAATAATTTTTAAATCAGAAGGTATATTTTAAAATATGGAGTAAACGAAATAATCGTACACGACGATCAAAGAATTTTTAATAAACAGATTTCTATTTAGTATTTATTTATTTATTTAAATTTAAAGCGCTATGTCCCCATAGGGATACTTGCGCTGTCATACATGTATATTTTAACGCAGTTATCTATACATATATATTTACAATAAATTTAGGCCGTAAATAATATATAGTCATAAGGTATTAACAAGTAGAAAAAGAAAGAAAAAAAGACATTGTTATCAAATATATGCATCAAAATATTTTGAAAACAGATTTCTCTCAAGTAGATATTTGAAAAAAATTTAAAAGAAAAAAGAGAAATTATAAATATATATAGAGTTTTTTCAATCAAATATCTTCATAAACTTTCTGATAATTTCTAAAAATGTTTATAACGATTCGTCTCTCTTTTTATCCTTGTATTGTGTTATTGGTTGAAAAAATGGAATACCAAAATCAATGAATTGTTTTAAATAAATATAGCAGGACTGCTTATAAAACGATTTATACTACCTTTTATTATAATATAAAAATATTCATATAATATATTGGTAACGTTTATTATATTAAAGCAAACCATTATCCTTTTTCGATTAATTCATATTAACGAAAAGAGTCTATGTATATTTTTTAAAAATATTTCTCACCAATAATTCAATCAAAAAAAAAAACTTAATGTTTTTATTTTCGATTAAAAAACCCTAATTTTTAAAGTAATTTTACAAGCAGACGAACTTTTTAACAAGGGTTGCCCAACTATTATTTGATGAATTTCATTGTTGCAAACTCTCTTCTGCAGTTATATAGTTGTTGCTATTAAATCTGGCAACCCATCCAAAAGAAAATGTAGAGACCAAAATGGCCGCCAAATTACTTAATTCTTTCTTAATAAACTCCCGCCGTTTTCTCTTTTGCTAGTTTTATTCATCAAGAAATAAAATTTGAGCGCGCAAAACATTTTTCTCTTTTCTTCTTCTTCTTTCTATAAAACTAAAATTGTTATTACATGTCAGCTTTAATAAGAGTCTATAGATAATGTTGGAAAAATGTCGTTTATAAGATTTTGTTTTTTAATTTGTCTCTAATTGAGCGCTTTTTCTTAAAATATTTTTCATATTTATTTTTGTAGAAACTCTACTTCAGAGTAATAATTTTCTACACCATATAATATTAATCTCGAATTTGAAGGAGGCGCATTTTATATTTCATATTCTGTTTCATTTTTCATAACTTATATATGGCTATTGAGTCCAGATTTCTGGGGTATTGTCGGTGTAGTTAGAATCTTTTGGAGATTATTTCCTCTTGGCTGAAATCGATTTCCCAAATAGGTGTCTTTATTATTCTTAGCCTGATTGTAACTTCACATCTTGATATGAAAGGACAATCATTTTTATATCATCCTATTTCACGCTCGCCTGGCTTTGAGGTCACTTCTCGGGATGATATGGCGTTAATGCCTTTATAATCCTCAAAGGGCATTATAAAACCTACATTCGGAAGTCTGGTGGTATTGACGTGGAGTGAAGAATAGAAACAAGTAGTAATATAGGCTGTTTTAAAAAGCTTTTATTTAACTTGCTTCCCTGTCTGGCTGTCCATAAATCTTGTAATTAAATTTTAATATACTTCTAGAGCACGTAGGAATCTGAAATTTGATACACTTTTCAGAACCCGATGACATGCGTGTTGACAAATTTTCAGACTTCTGGGTTGTCAGGGTGACCGGAATTGGACAATTTCCAAATTGCCGTTCAAATTTTGTAAATTAATTTTTATGAACAATGCAAGTGTACAACAAAATTTCAGACTTCTGGGTGGTCGGAGTAGCCAGGAATGAACAAATTTCTTTTTGAGTCTATGTCACGCTCCTTACCAGGAATTGACCAATCCGACGCGAGCAGGCTTCCGTCTATTTGAGGGCTAATCCCCACTGAACCTTTGATTTTAAATTTTGTAAATTTATTACTAAAACAAACTAAATAATTAATTAATAAAAATACATTTTAAAAAGTTTTTATCTAAATGCACCAAAAAGGAAAAAATAAAATATTTTATTTTCTGTCATTGAGCAATTAGATGTATCTAAGTGAAAATATAAAAGGCATGTAGGCATCTGAAAAAGGTCAACGTCTAGTGTTAGCTATCCAATCAGGTCGTTTTTTCACAGCAAACTTACACTACACCGCTACCTAGAAACACAAACCGGCTCTGAGCTACCCAGTTCTATTTGAAGGGATACGTGTGTCATGCAAAAATTCATAAATTCTCCAAGGAAAAAATGTCAGGCAATATATTTTCCATTCAAGGAAACTTTAGGAGAAAAATTCCAAGAAGATAAAAATCTTCTTAAATCAGATTAGACATATGGTATGGTTACATGAGGTTTAGTCAGGTTAGTTTAGGGAATGTCAGGAGGATGATATGTGACCACCTGTCCAGGCTATAAAGATTAAAACAATTTAATGACATTCTGTTTGTACGTGGAAGGCATATTAAGTTAGCTCTCTACTCCGTCCATTTTCTCATTGCTGAATAACAAAAAGAATTTGAGAATACTAAATGTTATCTTAATTGTATGTTAAAATTTATTTTTTTCTTCTTTTTTTGCTAACTGTTACAAAGTGTTTCTTATACTATATATCATTATAACCATTCATAGAATTTGTTTCTTTAAAAATTTCGACATTCTCTAACAAAGGAATTTTATAATGGTTTAATTTATACTTAAGGGGTCGTTTTTTTGACAACCTGAATTGAGGTTTTTAACTCTTCCTTTAGCAGTTTGTTATTTCAAAATTAAATTCTACAAAGGTTATCTATTCCCAGCCACAATTATGAGTACAAATGTCCAACTGCTATGAACATGTGTAAATATGTGGTGTGTACTTTCAATAAAAATCAGTTGCTAACTACTTCCATCATTAGTATGATCTGTATCACACGTACTTGGGAATGAAACATATAAAAAAGCAGGATTCTCTATTATGAAAAACATATATTATCAATTCATATTGTATGTCTCTTTTTATATTCTATTTGAACAAAAAACAGAAAGAGTATTATCTGATTTTGATTTACAAAAACCAAAATATCCTAGCCCATAGGCAACCTCAACATTAACAGAGAATTAACAAGAACCATTTCAAGAATCAGAACAGGACATTTTAAAGGAATAAAGATAAATCCAGACATGACTAGAACCTACAGGAACTGCAATAACTGTCACAACACCCAACTCATTCCGGACCATATATACAGTTGCCCGGCCATCCTTGCGGCCCATCAATTCAGAAGAGGACATCCATACGGCACCTCAGTTGGCCAGCATTGTGCTCAGGGTGCACGGACCTATCTGATCTGCTCCATGGACAAGACACCACCACCACCTCGGTTGGCCGGTATTATGATCAGGGTGCATGGATCGATCTGATCTGCTCCATGGATAAGACACCACCACCTCAGTTGGCCGGTATTATGATCAGGGTGCACGGACTGATCTGATCTGCTCCATGGACAAGACACCACCACCAACAGAGTATTATCTCACTCTCTATATATATTTATCTAAAGGCACGGATGTCTTATGAAAGAAGTTCATAGATTGCTATACATTTCTGGTAGTGTTCTTTGTTATTGAATCTTACCTATACTTTATTTTCAAAATCATTATTATAGTATAGTAGTAGTGTATAAAATATATATGTACTAACAGGAAAAGATTTGTAAATAGAAAATAAATGATTAATGAAACAAGAAAGAGATCAAACAACTAGTTAGGACAAGCTAAAAAAAGAAATGCCTGCTACAGGATATTTTTGAAACTGTGGTGCGCCTAAATACGACGACGAAAAGAAACTAAACGGCGAGAATAAAACAACTGACCAAGAGCTTAACAGAACTGGTGTCAATGCTCATGAGACAGCAGAACTATAGAGAGGAAGAACTGCGTAATTGAAAAAATAACAATGAATAAATAACTCTTGAGGCTTTTTGAATTTCTTGAAGTCTCATCGATGAACAGATAAAGCCGGCCGTTGCCCAGGAAGCTTATACGTGTAGATTCTGCACCTTCCTCTACACATTCCTAGCGTCGCCTTTAATACTTAAATGATCTAGGGGTAGTCAAAATAAGCTGACGTAATTCTGGATGGTAAAAGAAGGAGAGAGGACTTTGACTGTGTAGTCTGGCAACCTCGATGGCCCCCATAAATCCAGACCGCCTCTCCGGAAAAAGCCCAGAAACCAAAATAAAGTTGCTAAGGTTGCTTTTCTTGGCTCAAAGCCTTGCTGGTTAACCCTCCACTTGGCACGTCTTAGCCGACACATTGTCTCTCCGCTATGTTTCTTTGGTTTATTAGGATTCTTTTTTCTTTCTTCTTTGTGTACTTTCAAGGTTTCCCAGCACATATCTATATAAAGGTACCAGTTTTTGTCTCCCATCTATGTGTTTCTATTTAGTGAGCTTCTTTCCCGAAGTGTCACTTAAGGTTGGTGCATTTATTCTTCTGCCAGATTCCCATCATTGACAGCCTTCAACGTTTTTCCCCTAGTTTCTTATCTTTATACTTTTGACTTTTGCGTCTCTTTGAAGTCAGTTTTACTCTATTATAGAGCTTTATCAAAATTCCGTATTTATATAATACTCACAGGCTTCATTTTCATTCTCCATGTTTAATTTTCTGTGCATTTCCCATGTTTGTCTCTTTATATAGCTCCTAATTGTATACTTCAATATTTTCAAGTTTTAATCTGAACTGTATAGCTCAGATTTTTTTATCTTTGCATTTTTTAAAAAGTATTTTTTTAAAAATAATATTTCAGGTTGGTATTTATTGCGTTTCGTTCAGGTTTTTAGTTTTGTGTTTGCAGCTTTCTTGTATATTGATGCCTTATCCTGATTCATCGATCCATTATGTTGCCCCAGTCTGCATCATTGGTGTCTTTTTTTATTTTTTTAGGTTTCAATTCTTGAAAATTTTAAAGGATTCTTGAATCTTATTCCCCGCTGTAACAATCTGTACATCCATTATATTGCTACAAATTAAATTTCTAAGATCTCCCCGTAAGGTGTTTCTGTTTCTTGTAACTGTTCCGAATTTCTAATTTATTTTTGTCAATCCCAAATTACCTCTTCAAGTATCTATTTTTCCCAAAGACTATATACACGATTTCTTATATTTTTATATTTATTTATGCAATTATTACATATGTCCCAATTTATAAAGGTTGTCTTATGTATAACCTAGCCCAGGGATAAGCAATTTTTTGAGTCGGAAGAGTCAAAAATTATCTTTTTACAAAATTTATAAGTTTTTAAAGAGCCACAAAATGTGTTTATTGCCAACAATAAATAGTATATTCTCGCATAATAATATTTACTTATGAAACTATATAAAAAGCCGCAGCTTCACATCCAAAGAGCCGCATGTGGCTCGCGAGCCGCAGTTTGCCGACCCCTGACCTAGCCTAACCTGCAAGGCATCTCATCTCAACCATCTTCCATGCTTTTAAATAATATTCAAATGTGTCGCAACCTTATAAAAAACACTTCCGTATATCAAATGTATTGTAAATATTCGAACATTTCCAATTTGCAACAAATGGATGAACAAAAATTAAATAAAATTCAACGCTCTAACAAAGACAGGAAATAAGTCGGTTAAATAAACCTGGGCGAGTGTAATAGTGGGGTTTCACAGTTAAAATTAAACTATTCTCCCCCATTCAAACATTTCGGTCATTTTGCGATGACGTATCACCATCTGATTGGTCCCCCAAATCAGGTGACCCTCAGATACAGGCCAGATGCTTACAGGGGCAGCAGACAGTTCAGTCAGAGATTTCATGGTCAGCAGGTGATACGTAGCACTCACAGTCCAGTACTGACTTCATGCTAGTGATTCACCCGTCTTCTTCAGGACTTTTTGCCAACTTCCTGTCAGGTTTTGCAGTCGATGGCCAAGCAGCTTCTCCTTTGTTAAAGAAGACAAGACGCACGATGGGTTTCGTAAACAAGAAGCTAAAGAAAAAACGATGAAAATAAGGTATTTCTTAAACCATAGATGATTTTAGGTGTGCATAAAACCTTATGCAATGGTATTATGCACACCTAAAATCATCCATGTTTTAAGAACCACCTTATTTCCATAGTTTTTGTCTTGGACTTGTCTTTTGTAGGTGATTAGCTTTTCTTGGTTTCTCAAGAAAAAAAGCTCCCAATAAATTTATTACTTTAAAAACTTGCGGTAAGTCAATTAATTAATCTTGTATTAACATTTTATGTATATCCCGAAACGGCCAAAACTTTAAACTCTTGTTTACTTGATTTCTCCCCCCCCCCCCCCCCCCCCCCTCCATCTTGGTTGTTTAAACTCCTGTTATTTTGAACTCTTGATAAATTGAAAATTTTCTATGGTCCCTTTAGTTTAAAATTATCGAGAGTCAACTGTATATATATATATGAAAGTCGCACGAGAGAGATAGGGAGATGCTTTTTTCTGACATATATATACATATGTTATGATGCATTAGCGCGCCATCTGTTATGAAAATTCGAAACTATTATAGTCGCGTATGATTCTTTTAAAAATAAAACAATTTTCTACTGCCTTTAATTCAATGGAAAAATTAATGGGAGGGCATGGTTTATCAGTGGTGAACCCTCCCAGCGGTTTCGCCAGTTTAATCTACAATAGACCACAGTCTAATGTTATCTTCTAAAGAACTAACATTTCATTATAATCCATGTTAAAAATTAAAACAAGAAACTGACAAACTAAATTTTAAGTCTTTTCAAACAAGTTTCTCAATTGAAAATTTGTTATTTTTTTGTCGTAAAAGTTTTATAAAGTTATATTCTTGTCATATAGCTAGACTATATTTGAAGAACAAAAAATATATTACTTCTATTAAACTATAATATAATTTACTATAGTTTTTTATCTCTTATATTATTAATATTGGATCATATTAGGATTTTTCTTATATTTCTTGTTTGGTTTATGTTTGATAAAACTTTCATTTTTGTAATAGTTTGACATTCACAATGTTAGAGATTAAAAACAGAGTTTTCTTAAAATGTAAACTTTAGTATTAAAATGCGTAATTACAAAACAAAATTATGAATATGTTAATTTGTTTTATTTCACATATATACCTTAAACTATGTATAAAAAGTAATATATTTTTATATATTTCAAAATTTTATGGTGATTATTTTTAAAATTTTGTAAAAAGAAAAGGCCTGTAGAGTTGTGAAGAAAATTATTAAACTATTAAAAACACCTTAATGTTGTTGTAAATCAAATAAAAACTTTATATTTTGTTGCTTTTCTCTGCTGCGTTCTGACTAGTTGAGTCTCGCGCCGGGATTCTAAGTTCGAGGGAGGTCAAACAAGAACAACGGTTTACTTATACTTTAAAGGTAAATAAACATAAAAAAGAAATTATTAAATAAAAACAAACGATAGCAATGCGTCTCTTTATACATAAAATTTTTAATATGCTAGCTTTCGGATCTTATCGATCCTTCAACAGGCCAAGCTGTTGAAGGATCGATAAGATCCGAAAGCTAGCATATTAAAAATTAAAAATTTTATGTATAAAGAGACGCATTGCTATCGTTTGTTTTTATTTAATAATTTATAGCAATTATTTTGTCTATAAAAAAGAAATGAAAGAAATATATTCGAAATGTGTACAAGAATTAGTATGCAAGTTAGATAAAAAGAGAAAAAATATCAACAAAATTGAAATATGTACAAAGAGTTGGTATGCAAATTTAGTTAAATTAAATCAATTGTAGTGTATTCGAGGAAAACAATTTATAGATTGAAGAAAGTTTTAAGAAATATTTTAGAATGAAAATATGTTCAAGATATTAGAGAATTATTTAATTAAAACTATGATAAACAGAGGTAATTTCTAAATAAAGCATTCAAATGGAATTTAGCAGTTATCTGTTACAACGTATCTGTTATAAAATTTCTCGAGATATCTCTCTATTTAACCAATTCTTAAATAAAGCCCGGGTCTTGCTGCAATGTCTGAATAGAATTTCTGTCAAGTACTCAAAGAAATCATGAATTTATTACCGAATTTCGGTTCCAGACAAACTCTTTTATTGAATTTATGGCAATCAAACAAAACACGAATGCTGAATTTTTAAAAGGTGGCTCCTTGAGAATGGTCTCTTAGAAATAATCGGAAAGAAAAAAACTTGGGTTTTTTTGTGTGTGTGTAAATAACACCATTAAAATATCTCTTTAAAGCGAATTATTATTGCCATAAGGAATAATGTATTACACACATACCTATATGTAAATTAGAATATTCTGAAAATATGTAAAACTATGTAAATTTAAGGATAATACTGTGAGTACTTTGAAAAGTTTTGGAGCAAACAATAATATATATATAGATGGCGCACTGCCATCTAAAAAGAACAGTGTTAAAACAGACAGTGTTAAGAGCAAAAAAAGAGACTTAACATTCTGAAAAGAATATCTGGATATGAATGGGGCGCAGATAGGGATACTCTGCGCCAAACATATCTGGCCCTTATCAGACCAATCTTAGAATATGCCCAACCAGTGTGGCAGACGGCGAGTAAGACCAACCTGAATAAAATCGATCAGGTACAGAGCAATGCTGCAAGAATCATATGTGGACTCAGAAACACCTGTCCAACCAAAATTGCAGAGATTGAGGCCAACCTGTTGCCTCTTACACACCGGAGAAAAATCGGCTTAGCCGATTATATATACAAGAGAGTAAATGCACCAAAATCACACAGAACCGGAGAATTTATACGAAAATGGAAACCAAAAACCAGACTCAAAAGACTTAGCCCAATGCACCTAGCCTACCGGGAACTACTACCAAACAGCACGAGAAATAGAAATGCCCAGAACCAATATGCACCATATAAAGAAAGACCAGAAATCTCCTACAACCTGGATCTAGAGCAAGAATGCTCCAAAAGGGCCGACCACCCTGGACTACTCAGGAGCCTCGCTATGGAGAGGATTGAAAAAGCAGACAAAGAGACCATACAGATATACACCGATGGCTCACTGGTGGAGAATGGCTCCTCTGGCAGTGGAGTTCTCATCCTTAAAGATAGTATGGAAATAAAAAGAAGAATCAAAAACCCAAAGAACTTGTCAGTTTTCAGATCCGAACAGCCATACTACAAGCTCTAAAACTTGTAGAGAAAAACGAGACTAAAAACATAATAATTTATACAGATTCAAAAGCCGCCATCTTTGCAATTAAAAACTGCTACTATTCACAAGACAGACTCCTCAAAAACATTGCTGCAGAAATCAACAAACTGAATAAAAATACCAAAATAAGTCTACAATGGATTCCATCACATGTGGGAGTCCCTGGAAATGAGGAGGCCGACAGATTGGCTAAGGAAGGAGTAGCTGGACATCCTGATGCGGTGAACTCCGAGACCTATCTTTCAGCAAGGGATCATATTAATAAACTGAAACTACAACTAATAAGGAACCATAGAGATAGTTTCCATCATTCTTGGTACCAGGTAGAAAACCCCAAAAAACAGACCCTCCAACTAAACAGAAGGGAATCGACACAGTTGGCCAGATGGAAATCTGGTCACCTGCGCCCTCTAGTCTATAAAGAGGGAGCCAAAAGCTTCCCCATGTGCACTAGGTGCAAAACCGAAGAGGCCACTCCCCAACATTTACTAAATTGCATTGGAAAGGACAAAAGATCCCTGTACAGAGAACCAAGAAGAGTTCTTGAGCTTCTTTACGAGCACGACCTCCAAGATCTTGTCTAATTTAGACTAAAAGGATAAGTAAAAAAAAAATCTCTATCACAGCAGTCGCAATGCCCACTATCTTGGGTGTGTATACTGTATTGTTGTCCTGTCCAATGAAGAGCCTAATATGTCCCCATGCATCTCTATCACAGCAGTTGCAATGTCCACTATTTAAGGTGTGTAAAGCTGCTGCTCTGGGTCCATGTCAATTTTCTGTAAGGCTGCCGAATACTTAATAAAAATACATTAAGATATATAAATGATCAATTTTATGAAACGGTAACTAGAATATAAGTGCATAAAATTAGTCTTGTTTATTCATGAAAGGCTATTTAAATAGCCTCCTAGTGTAAAGTTATCTTGTTTTATTCTCAACATTGTCATCAATCTGTAGAATGCAAGGCAGAAAACTTTGTTTCCTGGGCGTCATACAAGCAAATTTCAGATTTACAATAGTCAAAATCATAGGCCACAGAGAATCTTGAATTTTGACTAGAAAATGGCAATGAAAGTAGGCTGCACTCAAAGCACTGCTGTGAAGATTTTGTCTCAGTGGTCAGAGGGGGATAAAAGTTCACGAAAACCTGGCTCAGGTCGCCTTAGAGTAACCACAGAGATACAGGATTCGAAGGCTGGTTGTAACAGACAGGACAACAACTGTACCAATGATTCCTCTGAATCTGAACCATCTACGAACAACATCAATAACTGTCTTATCGAAGCAGAACTTCGTAGTCACCGGCCTTTATTGAGAATTCCACTCTCTGCCAGACACAGAAGCGACGGACACAGCTTGTGAAAAGAGACTTCTTAAGTTCAAGAATGGCATTCTGTTATTTTCTCTGATGAATTCAGATTCAATTTTGAGGTTCATGAAGGTAAGATACATGTTAGACGTAGGTTCCAAGAATAATCCCATCAGGACTATTATGGAAAGGCATACAGCAAGAACCTTTGGCTTCATGGTGTGGGGTGGCATCAGTTATGAAAGTAGGACCCCTTTAGTCTTTATTCAAGGCACAATGACTGCGCGCGCGCTCGGCTATATATTCAATATATGTTGCAAAAAAACCTGTTGTGATACAATTTCTCAAGCAGACTAATAATTCCATTTTCCAACAAGATAATGTCCGACCACATACAGCAAACATCTCACGAGCCTTCCTTCAAAATGTTGACACACCTAGCTGGCCCGCATGTTTCCCATATATTTCCTCAATTGAGCATGTTTGGTACATGATGGGGAGGAAACATTTGCAATTTCCACAGCCAAATCAACTTTCTAAAGTGAAATGGCTTGGCCTCTAGAATATCCAAAAAACCATAAAAACTGTATGACAGTATGCCTCACCGTATAGTTGCTTGTAATAGGTGCCAAAGGACACACCGAATATTGGCAAAAGTTGTGTATTTCAATAAATTTTCATCTCTTAAAACACTCAATTTATTATTTTCACATTGCCATTATATAGCTATCCCATCTTCAGAAAAATTACCTAAGTATTTCTAGGTGATGAAATATTTTTATGGCCAGTGTGTTTTAAAAATTCCATAAGCACTTTCTGTTCCCAAACCTTTGCACCACAGTGTAGCTGAATCAATTTTTATGGGATAATCGTCTTTACCACGTAACGCTACGTAAGGGCAGTACTGATTGAAGTAATGAATGCATTTGATTGGCCTCTATATGAATAAAATGCATATAATATATAATATGCATATAGATAAAATATGTATTTATTCCGATAGATGTCAACAGCCAACAGCAATGTTCAGTTGCGATATTAAACGTTAATATTTTTTACTCATCCTGTTAATTCTCTTCATCGTTCCTTTCTATTTAATTTACTCCATATCAGATTATTTCCTGCCCAGAAGTCCTCCTCTACGTGGCGGGCGGGAGAAGCAGCATAAGTAAGGGACTGCCCTGTAGTACGGTGTCGTGAGCCCCGAGCCGCTACGGTAACCGTGAACAGGGAACTCTGAAATGTTGCTGACTAACGGGGCAATGGCACCCCCTCTTTCCATGGAGCAACAAAATCAGAAATTGACGAACCATGCCGATTTGATCTGCTACATGGACAAGACACCATCATCAGATTATTTATTTTAAAAATTCCCCTTTATCGATAATGCCCTAAACAATTTTGGGCACATTTATATTAAACTTACTGCATAGGTCCGACCCACCAGTAACCAAATAGGACTCAGTCACCTTGTAGGTGCACAAGTGGAACATGTAGACCTGTAGTATACTTACAGTCAAAGACAGTTGTAAACTACCCACCATGATTGTCAATGCCTGGAAATGTAAAAAATAATAATTTTTGGATTCTTGTAACGAGTGTAATCTGAAAGGAAGAGAAGCTATTGAATATTTACCTCTCTCTCGTTTGGTCAAAATATATAATTTTGTTATGTGTGAATTTTTTCTTTGTTTCATAGAGCTTTATTATTTCAATCCCAAACCACTTAATATACCACTTTCTAACACATACTGAAATGAATTTTAAAACTCTTATCGTGAAAACTGCATATATAAAATACATATAATATATAATATGCATATAGATAAAATATATATTTATTCCGATAGATGTCAACAGCCAACAGCAATGTTCAGTTGCGATTTTCAAATCGAACAATTTCTATTTGACCTTTTTGAAGAAAAAATAAATTATTATGAGGAACTGCTCATCAGTGTTGAACCCTCTCAGGTGTTACTACCAGCTTTCCTACAGTATATGCTGAAATGTATTGGGGTAGAAACTCTATAAAATGAAACGAAAAAAGCCGCCTTAAAGAACACCATCTTAAGAATTTGGCCTGAAGGTACAAAGAAATATAAAGAAGTATTTAATATCCGATTATGAAGCAGTATCTAAACCTTTCTGTGAAGGTATTGGAGTATGAAATATAAATAAAGCTTTAAGATGACATTCCTAAGCCTTTCCCGTCGGTTCCCCGTTCAAGCGTTCCAAAGGTCGCACCACGTATATATCACTGGGTCGGTTCATTGTTTGGTCGTCTGATTTGTGTATGGCGTTTACGCCTGTCATTTCTCTCTCTATATATCAAATTCCTTTCCAGATTTGTTCTTCTCAGTAATATAGTGGAATTACGTTTAAACTGTAGTAGTGGGTTTGGTAGTGTAGTGAGGCATACACTGTCAATTTTTGGGCAACCATGGCACTTTTATGTTGTTTTTAAATTATTTTCCCCCACTAGTACACATGATACAGACAATGATAATGATGGTGGGTAGAAATTAGAGATTTCTTTTACTGTAAATGCACCACATGTCTACACATGTTGAAAGTACACTGTCCATTTTTGTCAACAAGAGCGTGGGATTGAATCTTGTATTGTACTTTTTATCAAAACTCCCCGATTTTTGTACAAATTCAAACCTACCAGTAACCAACAGACACTTTGTAAGTTCCAAATAAAACTATTTTGACGTGTATGGGCATATACTGACAGTAGAAATATGCCTTACTCATAACGCTTATCATGGACCATTTATGTTGTTTTTAAAATTATCTCTCCGCACTAGTACACATGATAGAGAACATAATAATCATGGTGGGTAGTAGTTGGCGACTGCTTTTACTGTAAGTGCACCTCACGTCTACATATGTGGAAATCAATTTTATTTTGGCACTTACAAATGTGCCCCGTTTGGTTACTTGTCCTCACTGGTGGGGTTGCAAGAATCGGGGCCCCCTTCGGAGCAATTTATTTTTTATTAGAAAAAGTGTCAAATGTGGGATTTTCTATCCCATGTAGTGGCTATAGGAAATCGACGGTAAATACTAATCGTCCAGGATGAAAAGGTTCAAGAATCATATGCAAGTTTTCAATCAATCAAATCCGTCAAACACAGATAAGCTGATGATTGGTTGAATTAATGATGAAGAAGTAAAAGAAAAACTTTGACGATAAGACATGAGCGATTGGCTTGCTACATGTATACGTATATAATTAACTCTAAGATTGAAAGTCGCATATGATAGAGATGTGTAAGGCGCCATCGAATACAAAGAAAAGCCTTCAGGGTAGAGCTAACACTGTCCCTTCTACTTGACTTTCTAACAAGGTACATGTGTTAACCACCTGGCAAATGTCTTTATTAAGAAAAAGGCATCTCCTGATTGTGCAACTAAAAATATATGTAAAAACATAGGGGCCTCTCCAGTCAAATAAAACGTCAAAACTAGACGCCATCTTGTGACCGTCGCCGCAAACTAACGGCCTCGGGTCGGTGACAAAGCCGCAACACCAACCCGAGGCCGCTAGTTTGCGGCGACGGGCAATAGATGACGTCTAGTTTTGACGTTTAATTTAACGGAAGAGGGGCCCTATGCTTTTGTAGATCAATTTCTTCCCGGCAAAATTTCCATCTAAAAGTTTCTTATTAGAATTATTAATATAATTGATTAATCAAGAATTGGAGTATATGTCCAATTCCGCAATAATAAAAATCAACGATTAGTTTATAATAATTCCGAAAGATGGCGCAAACCATCAGCAAATTTTAGTTGCACGATCAGGAGATGCCTTTTTCTTAATTTATCCACTTGATATCTCTCAGTACAATTTCACATTTTACTATATTTTCAAATGTCCTTAGGTCAACGGCAACAAAAGCTTTTTATTTCGAGATTTCTCCTTGCATAGACTCGTCCCAGAGCCCAAGAAAGATATAACAAAAGAAACTGTCAACAACAAAGAAAGCCAATCATCTATATACAATCTTGGTGGAGAGGCATTGCTGTGTTTCTTCTAGTCATCTTCTTTTCATTTTATAACGATATACTCAGCTTTTCTGCCGAACTGTTTAGTAGAACTCTACAAAGCTATCAACGGTAAACTACTAGAAGTAAAATTTTGACTAGCTTTGGTGATAGGCATTTGAAACTTCAGATTTTTGTCTTACCCCCCTGAAGTTTGGCACAATGAGAAATACTATGCAATATCCTATATAACACACAAACCACTGGTCTTATATAGATTCACCGAAAGGAGAAGGCTGTCTACAAATTAGTTTGAAAAGTATGTACATCTGAGCATGGAAGGATCAAATGTAGAGTTACAGGCCGCTCGGTGCCCAAACAGCAATTGTCGGATCCCATGAACCTCTCCGGACCTTGAAGGCAGCTTTGTAGAAATTGAAATATCGAAGGAAAAATTCTTCAATATTCTGAGGGCATTTGTCCATGTCTTTTATCGAGAAAATGGTTTGGGTAGAGAGATAGACCTACGAGTATATCAGGTGTCGGCAAACTGCGGCTCGCGAGCAACATGCGGCTCTTTGGTTGTGAAGCAGCGGCTCTTTGGATGTGAAGCTGCGGCTCTTTATATAGTTCCATACGTAAATATTATTTATGCGATAATATACTTTTAAAAAAAATTGAAATTTTTTAAATTATAATTTTTGACTCTTCCGAATCAAAAGATTGCCAGTGTATTTTAGTCAACGTGTCTGATATGTCCACTTACCTTTCGAAGTTCTTTCCCTTTGGACGTATCTCCCTGAAACGTTTGCTTTCTTCTCTCTATATTAATCAATAATTAAAAAGGCAAATATTTGATCAAAATAGCATTTGTTTTACCAATATTTCAGTTGACTGAACGCCAACCTTTTTCAAGGTATTATAACATATTAATGTGTGTCAACAACTATCTCTACGCCACATAACATCAATAGAATTAAGTTAAAAAATATATTTTGTTTATATTCAAAGGGGAGAAAAATATTTTGATACAGGTATATTATGGCCAAATAAATGTTGTAAAATTATTCTTTAAACTTAATTCTATTGACGTTATGTGACGCTGAGTTTGTTGTTGACACACATTAATATTGTAACATAGTATTTATTAATTTTATTATTTTTATTACCAGAGTGGTCATTTTTTTATGTTTATATCTTGCGACTCTGTAAATTTCGCTCGTAGCTTATCTTTTGTTTACAATTCATAGTTTGTCCTTCCCTGAAATAAATTGTTGTCTCCTCCTGAAGATTTTGTCTTCCCTAATTTTCCACGTGGCATTTTGGTGGAGATGCCGGGTAAGTTAGGGAAGACAGTGTGGAGAGGTCAGGGTGAGCCTAGACCCAAATAATCCAGGATATTGAAATCCAGAAACAAGGTGTTGCTGGTCGCTTTTTTGGATAACAAGGGCATTGTTCATCACGAGTATCTTCCTGCAGGACAAACAGTTATTGAGGAAATGTATTTGGGCATTCTTCGCCGTCTGATGGAAGCGATTCGAAAAGAAAGGACAGAAAAATGGACTAATGGTGACTGGATCATACACCATGACAATGCCCGCCCTCACACAGAGCACTTGGTGATTGAGTTTTTTGGCGAAAAACGGGACACAAATCCTACCTCAACCACCCTATTCCTCAGACATCGCACCAAATTACTTTTACCTGTTCCTCAAACTTAAAGCAGTTCTTAAAGGGAGACATTTTGACACCAGGGATGACATAATAGAAAAATCGCAGTTGACATTAAAGAGCATTCCAAAAGAAGCCTATAAAAAGTGTTTCGACAATTGGGAGAAACGATGGCGCTGGTGCGTTAAAGCAAAGGGGAATTACTTTGAAAAGTTTTAATAATTTAAAAAATATATATCTTACCTTTTTTTATGGACCCAGTCCGGGAACATATGAGACATACCTTGTATATTTGTATTTATTTCATTGGTTGACCTGGGTTGGATGTAAAATGAAGCATGGTGTTAATGTCCTTTTCCTTTCTTTTCTTCTTTAAAGTTCTACTAAAACCTGGTAATTCACCAATTGTATAGTACAAAACGTAAAGATGTGAGAAAGAATTAGCCACAACACTTAGTTTTGGAAAATTCAGACAAAAGGCCATCCTGTATACCATCTGTATACCATGGTTTCAGGCTATGGCCCTATTCAGTAGAGAGGCGGCTTCGATTTAATAACATCCTAAAAGTGTAATGAAAATCTGCCCAAAGACTTCACCAGCTTAAACACCTGTTTGGTAAATTCGACCGTTTTCGTAACGCCTCTCGTAGGATATTATGAAATCGAAGCCGTTCCTGTACTGATAAAGACCATAGCCCGAAACAGGTTGGACACCTGTCTGAATTTTCCAAAACTGATGCTGTGGCTACATCACCTTTACGTTTTTTACTGGCCCGATAAACAAAATATATTGTTTTTAACCATAATTTAAGGAAGAGTTGCCTCTTTTGTTGCATATATAAATATATATTTTTAAATATTTTGTGATATACAAATATTTTACACAACAAAGTGACTGTTTTTATGGATAAATATTTGTTGAATTTTTATTTCGACTTTTTTTATGCCAAAATGTCATATTTTTAATGGGTAATATATGTTACCACTTTATATGCATTTATTGGTTGAAGGTGAAATGATATTCTTTTTTTTTCCATAAATCCATTTTTCATGGATAATGCATGTTACAACTTTTTAATTTTTGTTGATAGGTGGAATAAACTTTTTTTTCACGGGTAATGTATGTTACCCTTTTATAGCATTTTTATGTTGCTTTTATGTAGCAACCAGGAAACATGTTTTTTAAATTATTTTTATTATCACAATCAACATTTTATTTATTTATTTTGATCCATCAGATTGAAGCTGTGACGTTTTCTTGGCCATTTCTTGCAGAAATCATCCATCCAGGATTTGCTGTGGACAACTGAAACACATCTCAGACAGAATTATCCAATACATGTTTCGTGACATTTCAGGTAGCTTCATAATAAGGTATCAAGACCAAATCAAATCAGTAACGTTTCTGTATATCAGCGTTTTCATTCTTTTCAAGCAAAAATAATTGAAAGTTTTACCAACCAGTACTTTTGTCTGAAAATGGAAATTATCTGTGTTTACCGTAACGTCACGTATAATTTACCTATTTAGGGAAGACTATATTCACCTTGAGGAATAGGTTATTAAACGACAAGTCTCAGAGGATGAATATTTTTAGCGTGACAAGATTTCAAGCGTCTCTATCATTCATCAGATGTAAAAACAAAGAACGCTACAAGAGAGAGAGAGAGAGAGACCTTTTTGAGAAATTTTTGGAGAAATTGAAAATACTTTATTTCAATGTTCATATATGTTCACAATGTTCACAAAATAAATATATACATCTGCCATCTAGTGTGCTCATGTGTCTATTGCTATTGTGTCAATACAAGGCTCTCCTGTCCTTATTGTTTCAATACAATGCTCTCGTGCTCTTATTGTTTCAATACAATGTTCTCCTGCTTTTATTGTTTCAATTCAAGGATCTCCTGTCCTTAATGTTTCAATACAATGATCTCCTATCCTTATTGTTTCAATGCAATGTTCTCCAGCTTTTATTGTTTCAATACAATGTTCTCCTGCTCTTATTGTTTCAATACAATGTTCTCCTGCTTTTATTGTTTCAATTCAAGGCTCTCCTGTCCTTAATATTTCAATACAATGTTCTCCTGCTCTTATTGTTTCAATACAATGTTATCCTGCTCTTATTGTTTCAATACAATGTTCTCCTGCTCTTATTGTTTCAATACAATGTTCTCCTGTCCTTATTGTTTCAATACAATGTTCTCCTGCTCTTATTGTTTCAATATAATGTTCTCCTGCTCTTATTGTTTCATTACAATGTTCTCCTGCTCTTATTGTTTCAATATAATGTTCTCCTGCTCTTATTGTTTCAATATAATGTTCTACTGTCCTTATTGTTTCAATACAATTATCTCTTGTCCTTATTGTTTCAATACAATGCTCTCCTGTTCTTATTGTTTCAATACAATGTTCTCCTGTTTTTATTGTTTCAATACAATGTTCTCCAATCCTTATTGTTTCAATACAATGTTCTCCCGTCCTTATTGTTTCAAAACAATGTTCTCCTGTTCTTATTGTTTCAATACAATGTTCTCCTGTCCTTATTGTTTCAATACAAGACTCCCCTGTCCTTATTGTTTCAATACAATGTTATCCAGCTTTTATTGTTTCAATACAATGTTCTCCTGCTTTTATTGTATCAATACAATGTTCTCCTGCTCTTATTGTTTCAATACAATGTTCTCCTGCTCTTATTGTTTCAATATAATGTTCTCCTGTCCTTATTGTTTCAATACAATGTTCTCTTGTCCTTATTGTTTCAATACAATGCTCTCCTGTTCTTATTGTTTCAATACAATGTTCTCTAATCCTTATTGTTTCAATACAAGACTCCCCTGTTCTTATTGTTTCAATACAATGTTCTCCTGTCCTTATTGTTTCAATACAATGTTCTCTAATCCTTATTGTTTCAATACAATGTTCTCCCGTCCTTATTGTTTCAATACAATGTTCTCCTGTTCTTATTGTTTCAATACAATGTTCTCCTGTCCTTATTGTTTCAATACAAGACTCCCCTGTCCTTATTGTTTCAATACAATGTTCTCCAGCTTTTATTGTTTCAATACAATGTTCTCCTGCTCTTATTGTTTCAATACAATGTTCTCCTGCTCTCATTGTTTCAATAAAATGTTTTCCTGATCTTATTGTTTCAATACAATATTTTCCTGCTTTTATTGTTTCAATACAATGTTTTCCTGTTCTTATTGTTTCAATACAATGTTCTCCTGCTCTTATTGTTTCAATACAATGTTTTCCTGATCTTATTGTTTCAATACAATATTTTCCTGCTCTTTTTGTTTCAATACAATGTTTTCCTGATCTTATTGTTTCAATACAATATTCTCCTGTCCTTATTGTTTCAATACAATATTATCCTGTCTTTATTGTTTCAATACAATGTTCTCCTATCATTATTGTTTGAATACAAGTCCTTCCTGTCCTTATTGTTTGAATACAAGTCCTTCCTGTCCTTATTGTTTCAATACAAGTCTCTCCTGTCCTTATTGTTCAAATACAATGTTTTCCTGCTCTTATTGTTCGCTGTTCACCAAGATCCCAGAATATAGAGCGGGTTATAATAGCTGCACTGTAACTAATTATTTAAATTATTTCAAACATCAAAATTGAGCTATGTAATGTGTAATTCACACACATGTGTCACTATGTAAATATACTAAATTTTGAGAAACGTGGTTTGATGCAATAGTGTTAGAGACCTTGAGTTCTTTAGAGTTCCTCCAAGTGTAATGACATTTCTCACTTTAACTTTACAGTTATAGAATTTCTTTATGGCCTTTTCTCCTTCAACCTTTATAAACATTTCAATCTGCATATTATTGTTTTTAAGGCATAATATATTATTAAATCAGAGTGATAAAGTTACACACACCTAAGAGTTAAGATTTATTTATGGAAAAAAATCACATGAACCATTTCAAAAATGAAAAATCGTAATTTTCCTTCAATATAATACTTATGAGGACCTCTGTAAAAGATTTTTTTTTTCGTTTAAACATTGCAACCTTTCTATGTTATTTCCAGCTATTCAAGTCAATATATCTGCCGCAACATCAGTTATGGTAAATTCAGACAGAATCCAAAACAACCTGTATACCATGGTATGGCTCTCCTCAGTACAGGGGCGTCTAAGAGATATCATAACATCCTATATGTGGGGCCATTAAATTGACTCATAAACTTACCAAATTGTAGATCATATATTCTATATAAATACAGTAGAATTTGGAGATAATTCGAATATCTTTAATTCGAATATTTATATTGGTCCCTATAATTTCTCATGAATAGAATTTCCGTTTTTAATTCAATTTTGGATAATTCGATTTTTTTTGGTCCCTTGGGCTTCGAAATATTCAATTTCAACTGTATAAGTAAAGAGAAGTAATGGAGCCCTGTAACGCTATTTCTTATTTTATTTAATGCTCTGTTTTCACCAAATTTATAAAATCCAATTTTATAATTGCGTCAATTACACTGATAGACAAAACTTAAGGAAGTTGTACCTTATAGCATATATATATCGGGATTCAGAAAATATCTCTCAGAGTTATTTTCTGAATCCCGATATATATATGCTATAAGGAACAACTTCCTTAAGTTTTGTCTATCAGTGTTATTTGATGTCCATAACTACCCTAAATTATTTTTTATGATTGAAGGGTTTGGATGGAATTATTGGCGCAACTAGGAAATACTCGACCAATGCCAGAGTGAACAATATAGAAATTACGTCGAATGGAGAGAAAATCTTTTAATCTTTTGACGATAGCGTGAAACATTAATTATTTAACATCTGGTAATTCTAATTATAGAATTAACTAGACATTTAATAAACGTGTAAGTCAATCTGCTGCATAAATACTTTCACAATATCTATTAATTAATATATAACCTCTATTTTAAACTGGCGAAACCGCTGGGAGGGTTCACCACTGATGAGCCAGGCCCTCCCAATATTTTTTCCATTGTAGTAAGAGCAGTAGAAAATGGTTTAATTGTTTAAAAAAAGAATCATACGCGTCTATAATAGTTTCAAATTTTCATAACAGATGGCGCGCTAATGCATCATAACCTATACTTTGTTTATCCAATATTCCATGTTGTGAAAACTCTCTTTTAATTCAATTAATATAATTGTAATTGTAGGATAAGTAATGAATTGTTTGAATTTAACTTTGTGAACCAGAGCTCAAACTTTTGTCATGAGGATTAATGGAATTTTAAACTTTGTAAAATTGAGTCATTTAAGACTTTTACCGTCAAAAGCAAATGTGCTGTGGCGTTTTCACCGTGTTATATAACCCTGAATGAATTTTATCATTAAGCTTATAGCAGTTATCATTTATACCAAGATCCAATATATACTATATTAAGAATAAATAGAGGTTTAATTGATATATATATATATTTATTTATTTATTCCGATTGATGGCACAATTCAAATGCATTCATAACATTCAAATGCATCGTCAATCTTGTTGTTGTCGTGTCTAATGAAGAGACTCAGATGCCCCTGTGCATCTCTATCACAGCAGTCGCAATGTCCACTATCTTGGGTGTGTATACTGTATTGTTGTTGTCGTGTCTAATGAAGAGACTCAGATGCCCCTGTGCATCTCTATCACAGCAGTCGCAATGTCCACTATCTTGGGTGTGTATACTGTATTGTTGTTGTCGTGTCTAATGAAGAGACTCAAATGCCCCTGTGCATCTCTATCACAGCACTCGCAATGTTCACTATCTGGGTGTGTATACTGTATTGTTGTTGTCGTGTCTAATGAAGAGACTCAGATGCCCCTGTGCATCTCTATCACAGCACTCGCAATGTCCACTATCTTGGGTGTGTATACTGTATTGTTGTTGTCGTGTCTAATGAAGAGACTCAGATGCCCCTGTGCATCTCTATCACAGCAGTCGCAATGTCCACTATCTTGGGTGTGTATACTGTATTGTTGTTGTCGTGTCTAATGAAGAGACTCAGATGCCCCTGTGCATCTATATCACAGCAGTTGCAATGTCCACTATCTGGGTGTGTATACTGTATTGTTGTTGTCGTGTCTAATTAAGAACCTCAGATATCCTTGTGCATCTCTACACAGCACTCGCAATGTCCTCTATCTTGGTTGTGTAAACTTTATTGTTGTTGTTGTTGTCGTGTCTAATGAAGAGCTTCAGATGACCCCATGCATCTCTATCACAGCAGTCGCAATGTCCTCTATCTGGGTGTGTAAAGCTGCTGCTCTGGGTCCATGTCAATTTTCATTTATGATTTCAATAATATATATAATATTTCTGTTAGACAAACAAAGAGTGGAAAAATATTATGATGGAAATTTTCTTTTAAGCTAAGTGCTTTATTGTAACATATGTAGATATATGGACAAAAGTAAACACACAATTATATATAAATAAAATTTCTAGTTTATATCATAAAAGAATTCCTATAATTTTGTATAAAATATATATAATGACAACCAGCAATTTTTTTTATAAATCCCTCATTAAAAATAATTACTCACAAACAAAATAATAAATGATGTTAATCTTGACTAATAATTTCATATTTTTTATATATTTTTTTCTGCTTCTCTTTTGATAATTTCCAGAATGTGTAGGTCTTCGGGAATTGTCGATTTAAAACAAAGAAACCTATTCCCAAAATGAAAGATATTATTTAATGATATATGAACGAAAATTATTTGCTCGCTTATTATAATTAGAGATATCCTTTTTTTTTTATTCAGAAAATTATTTTTTCTTCAATTCTAAAAAATATGATAATGATCTATTTTTGTTTGAATGTAAAATCTGTGATTTTCTATGAAAATAATTCAATCATATTTGACTGAAATTTTTTCTCTGTATATTTTATATTATTATATGAATTAATGATAAAATATAGTATTTTAATTTATATATTTATTTTTTTCATATCCTGTTATAATTCATTACAACCATATGATAGTCCTAAAATTAAAATCGATATTTAAATGAAACTTTGAAAATTGATTATTAACACACAATTATGTTTTTTGCCATCATAGAGTAATGGGAAAAATAGTTTGGCAACACTGTAGTAAATATTCTAGATTTTAGAAATATCTAAGAGCGATTTTATGAAATATTTAAATTAGCCTATATAAACAATACAATAGGTTTCTGGAGATGAGTTTCTTTTCACTTTTTTATTAATTTATTTCACATATCGGACGCGATATCCCAGCTTGGAACACCTGCGCCTAAATACATTTTAGCAGCTTATATACTTTGTATTAATGTAATCTCAAGCTTTCAGGCATATCTGCTCTTCTACAGGAGTACAAAACGGAAATATCCAGTAGATTTAAATCAAATAAATAAGCCTATACCAGGGGTCAGCAACCTGCAGCTCGCGAGCGGCTCTTTAGATGTGAAGCTGTGGCTCTTTATATAGTTCCATACGTAAAAATATTTGAGCGAGTACTATTTATTGTTGACAAGAAATATTCTGAGGCTCTTTAAAAAACTTTAAAATTTTGTAAATTGCGAATTTTGACTCTTCCGACTCAAAAGTTTGCCGACCCCTGCCCTATACCTAAATGGATGAAAAGGTACCATGACATTAGCCCATCAAATTACAATATATAATAGCAATGCACCATCTTTTGGAATAAATATAAACTAAATAAAGCAATCCATATGGAAAACATTAATAATGAAGAATTTACACACATTTTAGATATCAAAAATAATTTTATTTTCAAATATTTCGATGAGGTTTATACCTCGATTCTGCAAAGAACAGTATCTACAGTAAAGTACAGGAGAATCTGAATTTCTTTACTCTGCCCATATACACACACACAAATCCAGATTTATTTATAATTTACTGTAAAAGATTATCCTTGCATAAACCTATCTCAGAGGAAGACAGGATATCTGCCACGTCAGAATATTAGAAGAATAAATATTTTTGATCTAGAGATAAACACGCCCCATAATTACTATTCTTAAATCCATTTTTCTGAATCCCACGTGGCGGCAGAAATACAGAGTCATGAAGAAGATTTTTGGCTTAAAAGCTTGTGGCCCAGATTTGATCGAACTATAAAGAAATTTATCGTGTTCTAAACAACAACAACAACAACTTTTAATTTTTCGCATAAATATAGCAAATCTTCGAAACGGAATAAACTCATTAGTAAGTTTTGCAGATAACCCATTCCTTTTTTCCTTGAAGATCGACATTTTTACAAACGTTTATTTGTTTTTTAAGAAAAAAAAACCTTAGAACAATTTTCGCTAATATAGAACCTTTTTTCTACCAATTTATTTTCAAATCAAAGAAATAGAAATATTTGAGGATTCAGAAATAAAAGACACAAAGTCAAATTTGGTTTTGGTAACTTTAGGGTCGTCCTTACTCTATAAACATATCATACGTGAACATTTTGAAAGTGACTTTGTCAGAACGCGTTTTGTATTTCTGCCTAAATTATTTTATATATGGGCCTCCATTATTTACATTTGAAAAATGATAATATACAACTATTTAAAATACAATATAACGCGGCTGATGATTGTAAAACGAAAATTAAAATTATACCGCGAATGTTTCTTTTTAAAAATCAAAATTTATTTTCAAAGAGAAATAGCGACATTCCTAACTTTGAGGACATGTTAGGAATGTCGCTATTTCTCTTTGAAAATAAATTTTGATTTTTAAAAAGAAACATTCGCGGTATAATTTTAATTTTCGTTTTACAATATACAACTATCTTCAAATTTAAAATATAGTTATAAAAATATTATATGGGTTGAAAAATATCACGGAACAAGTTAAATAAACGTTTAGTTTATTTTTGTTCCACTAGATGGCGCTCTACCCTCTATAAATGCTCATGATATACCTTTTTTGTTTTTAATATATATATATATATATATATATGAGACGCAAAGATGGTACATCGAGCTCAAGACAGAGATGGCTGGCGTCGCATCGTGTTTGGGATGTAATGCACACAATGGGTCACAACGTTCAATCGCAAATAAAATGAAATCACTATATATAAACCGCTCACACGAGCAACTTTAGATAACAGAGCGCCGTCTAGTGGAATAAAAATTAACTAAGCGTTGATTTAGATTTGTCCATGATATATTTGGTCATTCAATTTTCTTAATAAATCAAGAAAAGCCAGCCACTAATGCTTTCAGGACCGTTGGTCCTCGTCAGCATGGTGCATGCTGTACCTCAACGATCAAATATTTTTTTCTAAGAGGCTTCCTTAGAAATCAAGAAATATTAATTCAGTAGAACCTCCTTTTAGCGAAAACCCCGCTTGCGGACACCTCTCTACAAAGGTCAGTTATCATTCGCAAAATTACTATTTTTACAATTTAGCAACTCTCCGGTAAGAGGACACCTCTCCCTAAAGGACAATTTGGCTCTGCAATTAGGTGTCCTTTACAGGGAGGTAGTTCTACTGTATATAAATATTATATATAAAACATACACCTCACTTCTATTTGATTATTATAATTACGTAAGAAACTAGGAAGGCTAATGAAGGAAAAGAAATGCAATTTTAATTGACTAATAAAAATATATGTTTAAAACATCTTGATAGATTCAGCCTTGAGAACTGTATAACTTAACTATTAAAGGAAATTCTAACCAGATACATCTACTGGTTACAACTTCCTTAATTAACTACTTTTTACCATCATCAAGGTAAATTTACCTTCACGGAAAAACTTAAAACACCAACGTACATCAACACGCAAGCTCTAGAAATAAAGAAATTAGTGGCTTTGTTTATTCCGCTCACGTTCCATTGCCTTTCTCAATGATAGCATAGAGAGTTAGAAAATCTGACATTGGCGTATATGCTAATTACATAACGGGCTATATTTCTTTGACAAAAATTTATTGAAATGTTGCAAACACGAAAAATAAATTAAAAATGGTTTTCAGGTTCTTTCCTTCCAAAGACAATGAAAAACATTTATTGACTGTCAATCTATAAAGTAGAAGATAAATAAAAAACATGTGTGTGATATTTGTCAGTATTTACACCAGAGACTACACTGAAGGAACATCTCATCAGAGGCTATAAACCGCCTTTAGACAACCTTTATCATGGCTCAATAACATATTTAGCACCCTATTTATCAAGTTATCAATTAAATTTTATCAAAGTACAATAGCCCTTTTATCAACCTCAATAAATGTACATTAACCAACCTTTCACATCAATTGATTTAAATCTCCTGGACATTCATTAAACAATAAAAAAAGGTTCCGGAGATGAGTTTCTGTTTATTTTTAAAACCATCTCAAGCATTCGGACATCTCTGCCCTTCTACAGGAGAACATATATAATGAATAAAACTTCGCTTGATGCCAAACTCGGTCTGTAGAAGGGCAGAGATGCCTGAAAGCTTGAGATGATTTTAAAAATAAAAGGAAACTCATCTCCGGAAACATTTTTAATTGTTTTTTTTTTCTTATCCCTAGTACACCTGGTACAGGCCATGATAATCATGGTGGGTATATGTAGGCGACTGCTTTTACTGTAAGTGCACCACATGTCTACACAAGTGGAAAACAGTTTGACTTTGCACTTACCAATGTGCCAGAACCCCTTTTGGTTACTTGCACTCGCTGGTGGGATTGTACTTTTGCAAGAATCGGGGTCCATTGGAGCATTTTTTTTATCGGAAAAAAATGCCCAATGCGGGAATCGAACCCGGGTCGTAGCGGTCGAAAACCAACGGTTTAGACCATCTTTCCACCGACCCCCTTTTTTAATTGTTTAATTAACCAACCTTTATCAATGTACAATTAGTTTGTTCCTGCCCAGAAGTCCTCTACGTGGCGGGCGGGAGATGCAGCACAAGTAAGGGACTGCTCTGTAGTACGGTGTCGTGAGCCGCTACGGTAACCGTGAACAGGGAACTCTGAAATCTGGCTGACTAACGGGGCAATGTCACCTCTCCTTTCCATGGAGCAACAATTATTTTATCGAGTATATTGTACCCTGATAAAGAAAGTTCTTCTACCAATATAATTCTGACTAATTTTTACATTCGGAGGTATTTTTATATGATTAGGAATTGCTAAGTTTTCCAAACCATATAGTTTTATAGTTAGACCCAATTATATAATAATAATTTTACTAAATTTTGGGACTTAATCGTTTGAGCACAACAATAATTATATACCAAGATGTGAAGATGTTTTCGAGCTATCTTTCATTTTAAAGCAATTTGGTACTTTTTTTTTACGAAAATAGAAAATTAATTGAAAGAACGCCTGTGGCTCATATAAAATTGATTTTTATAAATATTTATTTAATGGGAAATATGAATATATATAACCATGGCTAATGCACCTATTTTAAAATATTATTTTTGATATATTTTAAATTTATATTTTATATTTATTTATTTTATCAAACAAAGTATATATTATAAAAAAGATTATGTGCTATAAAATCCCCGTTTGTATTTTGGTACACTTCACAGCTCTCTTTGATGTGAGAAATAAATAAATTATTCTGGAGGCTACTTAAAGTAGAGTTATCTCATTATTCACTCATATAAATTTGTAGGATGGTTGAAACACGCTATAGTAAGATACAAGACACGGTGCAGGAGAGAATCAAGGCTGAAGAGTGCCAAACCGCAACCTGCTGCAACAATATATAGAGAGAGAGAGGAATAGGAGCGAATAGAGTCTCAAACCTTCCTAAGATATGACAAATTCAAATTCTAAAGCTATCAAAACACCTAAGATGAATAAAAAATATAACAAAGGAAAATCGGACGCAATCAGGTTGTATAATTAAAAAGAATTCATCTCTTAATTGTGCAAAAGAAAGTTAATGCTGGTTTGAGCCATCTATCGGAATAAATATCAACTAATCGTTTATTATTTGAGTCAAAAGGCGATTCATCAAATAAGTTTATATAAAAGAACGTACCTGGATCTGTAAAGAAAAAAACATTTTTTCTCAAAAAGGAAGCAATCTCTCAAAATATTTTGAGAACTTTTTTTTTTCTTTACAGATCCAGGTACACCCTTTTATATAAACGTTTATTATTTGTTTATTTTATATTTGCCCAATTGTCTAGTTTTTTTTTTACCTACAAGAAAATAAGACCTGATCCAAATAATTTAATAATGTGTGACGTTTCGGCAACAGCATTGTCACCATCATCAGGCAAAAGGGGCTCATAGGAAGAATAAAATCTTAGGTCCATTGAAGTCTATCAACAACAACTGCTTTATTAGGACATTTCCGCCCTGTAAGGACTCGCCATACATCATTTTCATGAAGAAGTCTATCAAAAATGATAAAGCACAATTTGTATTATAGATTATAATACAAGAAAATAAAATCTAATCCAAATAATTTAATTGTGTGTGATGTCTTGTATTATATTCCATAATCCAAATTTTGCTTTGTCAATATCTACAATTCATTCACATTTATTCTGATAGACGGCGCAAGCAATCAACATCCTTTTTTCAGACGATCAGGAAATGCATTTTTTCTTAGTTAATACATGTTGGTAGTATGCATTCCGTGCTGTCTTAATAATTGTAAATTATATTAAAAAGACAGAGAGCTTGAATTAAATAATAGATCGAGAGAGTAAACAATGAATAATATCTATAGACATCTTTAAATTCGCCTCAATTTTTCTTATTCGAATTTGAAATAGTTGTAGAATAGAATTTGAGGTTGTTTGGAGCGACTTGTAGGAACAAAGGTTGACTAACCTGACAGGATTTGTTCTTTCCCTGGGGCCGCACTAGCACCTGCACACACTCACAACTTCAGAACCCAAACATATTCATATTTGTAGAACGACGTTTGACAAGTTTTACCTCAAATGTTTCTTTTGAACTAAAAATTGTAATTTTATTTTAAGGAGAAATAACGACTATTTCTATCCTTAGGGATGAAGTATGAAAGTATGATTTGTGAAGAGTAATGATGAACGGAAAAATAAAGGTGTCCAGGGATAGGAAACGAACCCACAGCGTTCCGCTTTCCGGGCAGATGCCATGTCCACTAAGGCTACCCTGGACATTTTTATTTTTCCGTTCGTAAATATTATATAAAGTTAATTTATATTTTATATATTTTAACACTGTGGGTTTGTTTACCATCCCTGGACACCTTAATTTTTCCGTTTATCATTACTCTTCACAATTCATACTTTCATACTTCATCCCTAAGGATAGGAATAGTGTATTTCGTCCTAAAATAAAATTACGATTTTTCGTTCAAAAGAGACATTTGCGGTAAAATTTATCAAACGTCGTTCGACCATCATAAGCCGCATTATATTGTATTATAAATTAACTTTATACATATTCATATTTAAGTGCCTTGTTTGGCACAACTACATCTAGTAAAATAAAAATAAACTAAACGTTGATTTATGTATTTATTCCATAAAATGCATATGTGACCGGTCAGGATATGTCTTTTTTTTTTTTAATTTTTAATATCACCAACCGACTGTGTACTTTTTTTAATATTATTACTTTTTCACATGTTCACAGCGTACTTAAGCAAGTTTGGACTCAAATTCTCATTTATTTGATTCATCAGAATATCTCTTGAATATCTCTACACCACGCTGACGAGGGCCAACAGCCCGAAACGCGTACGTGGTTGGCTTTTTTTTAATTAAGAAATCGGGTTAGAAAAATATTATGAGACATGCCTAAATCACCGTTTAGTTTATTTTTCCACTAGATAAAATGCTCATATGAGCTGTATTTAATATATAATTGTATATATATTGATATATATTTTTAAAATGCTTATTTTGGATCATATATTTCATTTTCCAATATTTAGCATGGCAACACGCCAAACTTCTTCGGGGAACAAGATTGTTTTGAGATGCTCGCGTATCAATTCACGAGTATGTACAACTTCTGTAAAATTTTAAATATCTAAAACACCTACAATATGCATTTTTTATATATAATGAATAATAATAATACAAATATAATAAAATAAATCAGTAAAAATATCAATAAATATATAAAGAATAATAAATCAATATATATAAATTTAAAATATAAGAATTGAAAATCAGTAAATTGTTTATAATGGGCTATGAGATTTTTAATTTTAAGTATTACTTGAGGGGGATGTCTATTTTTCGGTTAATGCTGTTTTATCTTCTATTGAGGTCCAGCTTTCTAGAAAAAGTATTGAATGTTTATCCTTAATAAACTTCTTCGGGGAACAAGATTGTTTTGAGATGCTCGCGTATCAATTCACGAGTATGTACAACTTCTGTAAAATTTTAAATATCTAAAACACCTACAATATGCATTTTTTATATATAATGAATAATAATAATACAAATATAATAAAATAAATCAGTAAAAATATCAATAAATATATAAAGAATAATAAATCAATATATATAAATTTAAAATATAAGAATTGAAAATCAGTAAATTGTTTATAATGGGCTATGAGATTTTTAATTTTAAGTATTACTTGAGGGGGATGTCTATTTTTCGGTTAATGCTGTTTTATCTTCTATTGAGGTCCAGCTTTCTAGAAAAAGTATTGAATGTTTATTTTTAATATTATTATATATTATTTCAGTGGAGTAAAAATTTGGTAGGTGGTCCTGTGCGTGGTCTACTAAGAGGAAAAGAGGGCTATAGTTTTGAAGGGCTGTCCGGTCTCTAGAAAAGAGAACCAATCAACAGCGGACAAAACTATAGCCCTCTTTCCCTCTTAGTAGACCATGCACAGGACCACCTACCAAATTTTGACTCAACTAAAATAGTATATCATAATATTAAGGATAAACATTTAAGACTTTTTCTAGAAAGCTGGACCTCAATAAAAGCTAAAAACAGCATTAACAGAAAAATAGACATCCCTCAATTATACTTACAATTTAAAGCCATATTTTATTATTATATTTATTTATTATTTTTAAAAAACATGCATATTGTAGGTTTTATATATTTTAAATATCACAGCAGTTGTACATACTCGTCAATTGATACGCGAGCATCTCAAAACAATCTTGTTCCCCGAAGAAGTTTGGCGTGTTGCCATACAAAATATTGGGAAATAAAATATATAATGCAAAATAAGCTTTTTTAATAAATGAATATATGGATGGCTCAATTTTTACAAACAATTGTACAATGTTTTGACCCAATCAAAAAGAAATCATGGGTGGAAGAGAAAAGAAACCAAATCCTTGATTCCTTAGTTTCAAAATGTAAAAGCAGGGAAGAATCTATTTTACATATTTATATATTAGAAATAAAAAGACATATGCTGACTGTGCTCACGTGAGCATCTCTAGATGGCAGAGCGCCACCTAATGGAACAAAAATAAACTAAACGTTTATTTAACTTGTTCCGTGATATTTTTCCAGTCCAATTTATTGATATATATCAAGAAAAGTCAACCACGAACGCGTTTCTGGCTGTTGGCCCTCGTCAGCGTGGTGCAGACTGTACCTCTACAACCAAAATTTGGTCAGTGGTTTGGTTCCGTGATATCACGGAACAGTAAAGGTACAGTTTGCATCACGCTGACGAGGGCCAACAGCCCGAAACGTGTTCGTGGTTTACATTTCTTGATTTATCGACTAAATTAAACTCTTCGAATTAAAATATTTTTTAAAATAAAAATAAAAATTCTCTTCTATGCAAAAATATCTTATCTTATTAATACTCATCTCGTTCTTTTTCTGTTTAGTCATCGTAAAGTCTGTAGAAGGACGCATGCGTCCGAAAGCTTGCTAATAAATTTCACACAAGACACTCCTCTTCAATCTCCATTTTATTTTGCTATTTCTTGATTTACATCGATAAATTGGGTTAGCCAAATATCACGGAACAAGTTAAATAAACGTTTAGTTTATTTTTGTTCCACTAGATGGCGCTCTGCCATCTAGAAATGCTCATGTGAGCATGGTCAGGATATGCCTTTTTTATTTTTAATATCAACACCTGACCATTTTTTATTTTTCATTTTTTTATTGTGTTTTTCATATTGATATATATATTACGTTTCCTATTTAGAAATAAGGAATAGTCTAAATACTTTGTGTTTTAATATTTAATTAATTTACAACAAGGTTAACCATAATATATAAACAACAAAATAACTTCTGCAAAATTAAAATTACAGTGTTGCCGACTGCCTAACTATAAAGAAAAATCATAGAATAATTAAATATTTTACATAAATAAATACAAAGCATGTTATAATATAATACAAACAAAAAATAAAAGAATGTCATATATATTATTTGCATATTAAACACGAATAGAAAAGGTATTTCAAACATCATAGAATATATTCAAAAAGATGAAATATAACAGAGTGTGTGTGATATTTCTAACATATTTTAATATAAACTTCCAAAAAGAAGGGGTGAATGATGTATAGACAATTTTATATATAGGAGTTCTCTCTTCCCTAAGAAAACTATAAAACAATTGGAGACAATATTTATAAAATATTTCAGAAATTTTATTTTGTCTATATAGAATGTATTCACTAATATATAATCTTTTGAAAACATCTTCAATCTTTTCTCGACAAAATATGCAAAGTGTTTTCTAGAAATATTTAAGTTCAAATTTATATATATAAATTATATATATATTCTTTTATTTTTTAACCTTTAAAAGTTTGATAAAAGTTAATATGGTTCTGTCTTTTCTCTTTTTCTTATCCTAATACCTTCAATTCTTCTTTTTTCCCTATGTTCTGCTTCTATGACGCGTAACTGCCGATGCTAGAGCGTGAACTTGTTATAACCCTAAGTTGTTACTTAAAATACAAAACCTTTTTGATACCTTAAAAGTAATATTTTTCTAATTTGTTTTTAATTATCAATACTCCTTCTCTAATGCCAATTATCTTTCATATAAATTATATATAATTCTATATATATATTTATATATTTTAATTGTTAACGGATAGAAAAAAAATGGGGAATTACTATTTTCAAAGTTATCAAAAAATTATGAAAACATTTTTTCCCTGATTGTTAAATATAATGTCAGTTTAGCAAGCTACATATTAACATTATTAGCAAAATATCACATATTAGTTACACATTTTTAAAAATTTCAATTTTAAACACAAAACTTCAATTACCCCTTTTTTTCAAAATCCTCATCAATTTTTTTTTTCATTCAACTCTATAAAGGTCTAAGAGATTGGTATGATTTTCAAGTGCAGAGTCGAAACAATCGCCAGGTGAACTTTTGATAAGACCCTGCCTGGTACCAATCTTTTCCCCCCTGGTTGAACCATTATGGTTTCCATTCAAAATAAACAAAAATATTATAATTATGTTATCTCCAAAGAACTCTTCCTGTAGGTCGGGTGGTTTGTGTTGAAAGCCTCTAATGAGGTCTGACGAAGCGGCATGAGCAGAATCTATAGGCCAGTGACAGATCGCTGAAGCAACAAGCCATACAGGATTCTTGGGCAGAAAACGTCGTCTTTTGCACTTTTATAAGTGCAAGAGTCTCTCGGTTTGGTTGCCTGTGCTTTATAGTGAAGCTAGGTTACTAGTAAAAATAGGAACCATTGTTGGAGGATACGTGTTATTTTCAAACCTCCTTCAAGTCAGGTTTTTAGAGCGGATCCTGGTTAACGGAAAGAAAAAAAAAAACGACTCTATCAACCATCACCCCATCTGATACAGATTAGAAATCTACCAAGTCAGAACTTATATTCGAACATGTTTTAATCAAAAGGCAATAAGGCGCCATATAATAATAAGAAGAAATGAAAGCATTAAAGAGCCAATGTTTTTTTTATACATAAAACAAATACTGTTCTAACTGCGATTTAAAAAATAATGGGAAGGCTTGGCTCATCAGTGGTGAATCCTCCCAGCCGTTTCACCAATTTAGTCTACCAGACCGCTTCTTTAGTGGATCATCCTGTTTCTATATTCCACACTGAAGGGTGGAATCTTAGAAATGGTATTCAAGCAAACTATAGACATAGACTTTTAGGACAGTAGAATTACAAATAAATATTTGCATCGAGCAATGTTCTTCCGCAAACAACATATTTTATAATTCCGATTGTTTAACATATTATATATCTACTCATATGGAGATAAATTTTGCCGAAGGGATGTATTAATATTGTAGCAGATTATTTATTATTCTATGAAAATATTTATAATTTCAATATTTGTATTTTGATACACTGTCAAATTTTCTCATATCTTCTCTGCTATTTTATTAGTTTCAATTTGTGCTTACATTAAATAAATTGCCGTGCAATTTATTAATTTGGGTTCTTGGTGGAGATGCTGGGTAGATTAGGGAAGACAAACTGAATATCACCGAGAAGAACTTGAGGCCATGGGTGCTGTGATCTACATTTTCAGAGACTGGCTCCAGGATTCTACCGCTGTGTCAAAGCCAAGAATTCCCTCCAAGATGACGATTTCCCTATTGGCGATACGACGACAAAGCCGCTCTTCACGCCGAAAGAAAAAGGACGCAAAGCTACTAGGGACAGACGTCTAAGACTCCGAGAGAATACTTGACAGAAACACGTCAGATCCATGTCAGTAGCAACAAGATTTTCAAACTGTGGGTCACAGCTCTCATAAGGAAGGAGCTATGTAGCAGATCATTTATTATTCTATGAAAATATTTATAATATTCGATATTTGTATTTTAATACACTGTAAAATTTTCTCATTGCCTTCTCTGCTATTTTATTAGTTTTAATTTGTGATTATATTAAATAAATTACCGTGTCATTCTGAAGTTTGTCTTTCCTTATTTTCTAAGTGACAATATTTTAAAAAATCTATGCAACCTATCTCTAAAAATATTGAGCAAAAACTTTGCGCACTTCATCTATCGTCTCTATAATAAAGCAGGTCTAAGGTAGCGTGAAACTCCAGGTGGGTGTTGTGAATTTGTCAAAGATATTGTGGGGTCACCGACCCGAGTCTGCAAGAGATGGTTAATAGATGACACTAAAGTTTACGTCGATTTGGACGAGAGATATGAAAGAAAAAAACACACACTCAAAGTGATAGTTTAAAAAGGAATATTAGCTTTAAGGCAAAAGGTTTCTTTTTTTATTTTGCTGTATTGCAAAATTCCGAGAAAACTTTGCTTTTTAACGGACAAATAATATTATATACGATAACAAAATGATATTTTCACTTATTTTTGTAAAAAGATCCTTTTTTGACTATTATTTGGCCGTTGAAGAGCAAAATTTTCTCGAAAGTTTGAAACACATCAAAATAAAATAAGAAACTCTTTGACCAAAAGCTAATTTTCCTCATTCAAATATAATTCCTCGGTAATAATTGCTCGCATAAAGTGATATTTCTAAAAGATTTGAATTCTACGAAGGTTTATTACACATAAGTGCAGTCATTCTTATTAAAAAGTTGAAAATACTCATTTATTTATTCTATTAAGTAGTTTATTCTTATCGCATGATCAAAATATACAATATCATATATTAAAAATAAAATAGGCATATCCTGACCAAGCTCACATGAGCATTTCTAGATGGCAGAGCGCCATCTAGTGGAACAAAAATAAACTAAACGTTTATTTAACTTGCTCCGTGATATTTGGCCAACCCAATTTATTGATAAATCAAGAAAAATCAACCACCTACGCGTTTCGGACTGTTAGCCCTCGTCAGCGTGGTGCAGAATGTGCCTCTACGACTAAAATTTGGTCCCAGAGGCTTCCTGAGAAATCAAGAAATGGGTATATAAGGCCAAGTTTGCGTTAATACTCATATATATATAATGACTAATTAATACCACCATTATCTTTGCGTCCTTTATCAATCTATTTAATTTATAATATTCAACCCTTCAATTTTTCTGAGTTAATTGTGTTCTCAATTCCATATAGTTAATGTTTAAAAAGATAAGTTTTTAAACAATTCCTTTCTCCAGGTAAATCCTCTCAAAATCTGGCGTATAATCTTCCCTTAGCTCTAATTAACTTTCAACCTAACTTTACTTGATTTTTCACCATGGTAAGATTACGATTAACAATTTATAATTATTCAAGGCATTTCTTCCAAAAAATTCAAAAAAAAAAAATCTATAAACTAGAAAATTCCGAATTTGTATAATAATTTGATTGAAATATTGTAGTCTAGGAATAAACCTGATTTTAAATTTTTCTAAAGAATATTATTTTAAAAAGAGATTATAGAGAAAAGAAGCCTTTCTTTCAAATAAAGATTCGAACTTTTTTTTTAATTGTTGAAGTTTAATTATGTATAGATATAACGCAATATAATGCAGCTATGATTTTAGAACGAAATTTGACAATTATACCGCAAATATTTCGCAATATTATACCGCATAGATATGTTTGTTGTGGCTTCATCACCCCATTATGTTCTGTACTCAGGTGAGGAACTAAAATGTATTGTTTAAATTCGTATTTAAAGGGAGAGGTGCCACTTTTGATATATATATATATTTTGTCACAACTAAAAAAAAAGTTGCATTTTAAAATATTTTCTAGAACAAACTTTTTGAAGTCAGCCGACATATATATGGCGCCGCTTTATACTATATAAATTCATTGTTGTTGTTTACTCTTGGCCAGTACAAAACCTTTTGTAAATATGTAAATATACAAGTTGATCAACGCCTCGGAGCAGATAACTTCATTGTTTGTTGTTGTCTCGCGAAACACAAGAAGATATAGCTTCTCGGCCTTTTGGCTAAGATCAAAGTGTGGCCCTATGGAGGCTTATAGGCCTCACCTACAACGGAGTCGTGAATGTATAACCACTTTGGGTCTGGTGGAGAGAAATGCCGACCTGAAGAAATAAGAGATGGACCTTCCTTGGTGGATGTCCCAATGGACCCCGATTCTTGCAAAAGTCCAACCCCACAAGCGAGTGCAAGGTATACCAAACAGGGTTCTGGCACATTTGTAAGTGCAAAGTCGAACTGCTTTTCACATGTGTAGACATGTGGTGCACTTACAGTAAAAAGCAGTCGCCTACTTCTACCCACCATGATTATCATGGCCTGTGCCACGTGTACTAGGGATAAGAAAAAAAAGACATTATGCTTTATCTTCACGCCCGTTGAAGAACGATGTCGTTCGAAAGCTAGCGGAATAAACGTGTTCTACAAAAGAATCTCCTTTTTGTTCTTTTATATTATCGTAATATGGTATAGGCAATCAAAAAGTTGTTATCTTCTTATAAAATGGTAAGATACAAATTTTAAAGATATATGATTAAAAACAAAGATAAGTTATTATATTCTTCACTGGCAAAAAAAGGATTCAAGATGATATTGGTGGTTTTTATAAGTTTTATGAAGAATTTTCGAGTAATTGTCAATTCTTTTTAAGCTCTTTATTTCCTGGTTAATATAATCTATTACTTCAGTTGCAAGCTTATCTCCACAACCTCGGTTAACGACTTTAGGGGAAAAGACCAAAAAGAAAATTAGTAACCTCACATTTCCGACTTATTGGCCGATGATAGAATTGCCTGATTGTACCACCAGTTCTTCAGAAAAACTGAGAATATCGTTAGAAAGATGACTAGAAGACACACAGTTGTTGTCTGTCTACCAAGAAACTGTGTATATTTGATTACTTGTTTACTTATTTCTTGATGCTTTCTACCATTGTTTGCTTTTTTATTTCTTATGCTCCAGGATGAGTCCATGTAAGACAAAATGTCTTAATAAAAGTCTTCCTCATTGTTGATTAATAACAATTTTTAAGACGAAAAGTCTATCTACCAAGAAACTGTGTATAATTGATTACTTGTTTACTTATTTCTTGATGCTTTCTACCATTGTTTGCTTCTTTTATTTCTTATGCTCCAGGATGAGTCCATGTAAGACAAAATGCCTTAATAAAAGTATTCCTCATTGTTGATTAATAACAATTATTAAGACGAAAAGTGAATATATAATCGTTTCAACTATACCGTTTACACACAGACTACATGCTCTACAGTTACTTAGCAGGATTTATAAGAACTCTGGGAAAGAGAAAGAAACTTTTTTTCTGTTTTCAGAAATTGTGAGATATATGAAGACATTCAATCAGAAATCTTAAATAAATCAAACTCTCCTGATTGGATATCAAATTACAGAAAGCTCATCATCTAATTGGATGTCAAGAATTCCGGTAGCTAAGATCCCAAATCAAAAATGACAACAACAAAAAAAGATAGAAGGGGGTGGCTCGGTAACTTTATGACAGACATTTCTCTCTCTACTCTTAAAAAAGAAGGTCCCCACCTCAGATTCCTGAAGGCAGAGGGGGGAGTTGATCTTCTGGGTCCCATTGGATCAATTAGACTTCGGGAATGTGAGACGCAGGGACCTTTGACCCCTATTTGCCACCATACACCTCCCGTCTGGCGGCTCGTAGTCCAAACCATTTTGACCTTTCCAATACTCTACCCAAAGCTCGCATTTCAATCTTATCTATTTCAAATGTTACCCACAAAATAAGATATTTACAGTTAAACTACAATAAATATACGAACTAAACACAAGATTTCATGCGTTGAATAATGTAAATAACTTATGTAAATAAACTTTTCTCCTTGTTTGGCGCAAGTATCCCTTGCGGGATATAGCGCTTTGGAAATAGAATAATTGGAAATTGAAACAAGATAGAAAAAAACAAACAAATTCAAATAAATAAATTGTGTGACGTATCGGTAACAGCGTTATTACCATCTTCAGACAAAAGTACTGAAAACAACTACTGAAAAAACGTCACACACTATTTATATTATTTGGATTTGGCCTTATTATCTTGTTTTTATAATCTATAATCCAAATTGTACCTTATCATAAATATACGAACTTTAACTTATCCGATATCTTTTTCCGAGAGGGAAGCATACCTTTTAGGTTGGAATAGATTCATTCATACACTTCAGGCCAAATATTTGCTCGTCCGTCAAAATTGGTTTTAATTCTCCAACAAATTTCCAGTCATTAGTGTAAATTCTCTGTATGAACCAAGGCTATTTTAATGATTTGAATTTAACTATGTCTCCTTTGCTCTCTAATCTTGTCGATTCTGTTCTTCGTATGTATTCTGGCTATGTGAAAAAACAACTGTGAAGCAACAAATATCTTTTGGGAAGCTGATAGTTTATATTATGCTGATTGTACATATTCCCAGACATTTCTTTCTTTTGTACACAGTTCTCTGTTCTCGTTTTTTTTTCTCTCTGTTAATATCATATAACTATTCTATTCACGGCCTAAAATTGTTGTATATATATGTATAGACAAATGTAAAAAGGCTTACATGTATGACAGCGCAAATGTCCCTAGGGGGACACAGCGCTTTAAATTGAAATAAATTTTTTTTTTTTTTTTTTGCTAACAAATTTACTATTCGGTCTGTCATTCTGAATTCTATAATTTAATAGGTATTTTCATGAGAGGTTTTTTCGTCTTAATTTTCTCTCGATCAACCAAATCACAACGATTCCATAAATGACTGTTGTTATAATAATGGATACAAGAGGATGGTTCAGAAAGCAAGATGGAGCATTTTACCAAAGTGCTTCTGTGAGTTGGAAAGAAGGCTGGACCAAATGTGTACAGAGGGAAGGTGGATATATTGAACGATGCTGATATATAGCTAATATATATATATACGAGAATAAAAATTGCAAAAAGTTTAAATTATCTTGAAGATAGAGATTGCTTCTGTGGCCGTCATTTATAATTATTTAAAACAAAAAGACACTTCTGCTGTTTTTATTTTCTCAAAATTTCCAAAAACAACTTCTAAATTACGAGTTGTAAACAAATATTTAACTCGCCAAAGGATCTTGGAAATAAATACATATAAAATATTTAAAAAATAAAAAATAAATATTAATATAATATTTTCACAAAAAGATTCCACAATAATATATATAAATATATGGCACAAGCCATCAACAAATTTCAGTTGCACGATAAGGAGATGCCCTTTTTCTTTTCTTTTTTTAATTTATGAACCTCATCCCAGTACTATATAACATTTGTACTATTTCTTCATATAAATCTATATCTATTATGTACAATTTTTATACCTAGCCTTTAACTACTTTTTATATTTAAAAATGAAGCGTATTTTGTTGAGGAATATCTTCAAACATATTAATAGTTCTTGTCCCCATTTCTCTTTATACCCATCCCTCTAAAAATAATCCTTCATTTTTGAATTTTATATTTATGCGAAATATCTCAATATTATTCCAATCTGGCCCATATGTACCGTATATATTGAATTATTCTTATCGAAACGTTGAGAAAATAAAAGCAATTTCTAGATGATTGATGATAGATGATTGATATAAAAGATATCGTTTTGAAAATAGAGTAATCCATAAATAGATCTTTAAATAAAAAGGCATATATTGAATCAAAATATAATTTATTTTACCAATATTTCAGTTGGCTGAACGCCAACCTTTTTCAAGGTATTATAACATATTAATGTGTGTCAACAACAAACTCAGCGCCACATAATGTGTAGTGTGACGTTATGCGGCGCTGAGATTGTTGTTGACACACATTAATATGTTATAATTACCTTGAAAAAGGTTGACGTTCAGCTAACTGAAATATGTTGTTGTTGTTGCATATTCCTCAAGTAGTTTAAACGATCTCCATTAGGTTCCACTGTCTCAGATTTTCTATTATAGTCCTGGGGTTTTCCCAGAGATCTTTTTTGGAGGATTTCCTTCTCCAAACTGAAATTTTGATAAAATAAATTATATTTTGATCCAAAAAGTATTTATGCCTTTATATTTAAATACAAAGATATATCATATATATGGATGAAAGTAATAGAACTTAAAAATATATTTTGAGTCAAAAGGCGATCCATTAATTAAGATTATATACAAAAAGAGAACTAAATATTTCAAACAAGGATGAATAGTGTCCTTTGATGAATTTAGCTTAAGAAAGTTCAGGTTTATTGGACAAGTCCTGTTGACATTTTTGGCGGAATGAACGACTTCAGACCAAATGCATAAGATATAAATCCTATATGAGTTACTAAGGCAGTTTTGAACAACTTTCCACTGAGTTAGTTTAGTCATTACAAGCATGTCAACTGTATCGAAGTCTTTAGAATAGTGATAAGCGACAATTTGGATTTTGAATTTGTTAACTCCGCCTTTACCGGTCCCAAGCCCGGATGAAAAAGGAGGAGGGGGAGCAACAGCAAGCTTGCTAAAAAACCTGGGCTCAGCTGGCCCGGCTGATAGTACCCTGTAAGGGATCCTTCTCAGAGATACAAGATGAGCAGTGTTTGTACTCCATGTTAGGAGCGGGCTGCACATGGCGTCTGTTCCTCGTGTCAGAGGCGGCCATTTCTTTTGGAGCTAAGTCGGCCTGCCACTGAGTAGTACTTCCAGTCTTAATGACAAAGGCAGACCCTCACTATTTCTCCCAGTCATGATGGTTGTTAAACAAGCTTGATACCCTAATATGATTGAGTGGAGATAAGAAAAAAAGAAGAATACAATTTGGATTATATATTATAAACACGAGGTAATAAAGGACTTTTGTCTGAAGATGGTAACAACGCTGTTACCGAAACGTCACACACTATTTATTTATTTGGATTTGGTCTTATTACCTTGTGTTTATCTTTGGAATAGTGTTTGCATAGGGTTGTTATTTTTCTTTTGTTAAATCTAAGGATTGAATCCAGGTGTGGCCAGTACGGATGAAGCCAACCTTTAATAGAGATGAAAATACAGATTTTTGAATACCGATTTTAAATATTTTCTTATTTTGGGACTCATACAAATTTTCGCTTTTTCAACAAGCGTTAGACAAAAATTGAATATATATCAAATTCGTTGTGATTGGATCAGCGGTGTATCTCTCCCAGTATAGTACGTTTGTTTGTTTAACTTACCACTCACATACACATGTTAAGAATTTCCGTGTGGCAGTGATACCAGATGGCTTGCCCCAATATTTACATTCCATAAACCCTCCCACGGCATTAGGTACTCGGCTTACGTCATTGAGAGAATCTGAAAATAAACAGCCGCTTTCTATCTCTGATCGTTGTTTACCCAACTATTACCAGTACCTCTACATCAGCATTCAGCATGAATCGTAGAGATAGTACAAGAATATAATAATAATATATTTTATTAAGAAAAAGGCATCTTCTTATCGTGCAACTGAAAATTGTAACTTTCTGGCGCCAAAAATAGAATCTAATGATCTGCAATGGCTTCGCTTTCACAGATATGATTAGAGTTAATGCAAAAAGAAAACGGAATTGAAATAAGCCATATTTTGAGCCAGTTTCAACAGCAGATTCTGTAACTAATCATAAGCTCTGAAGCAGTTCCCCGATATTTGAAGAATTCTGGTTATGCTTGAAGCAAAAGAGAAAATGGAATATAATAGAAGTGGGCCTTCAATTTATTCTTTGAATTAGGTTCAGTCACATCTGTTCTTAAGTTTAAAAGTATTTAGAAATAGCTTTATATTCAACAATATTTCTGGTGTAGCTGTTGGCAAAAAGAGAAAATATAAGAAAGGTGTAGTTTTCAACCCAGTCCCTCAGTAGCTTTCAATCACAAATGCTGAAGGCCAACAAAGCTGCCTTTTCGCCATCACACCAGGATTTCGGCATAATACAAGAGGCGAAGATAAAATGAATAATCCTTTGAACATTATATTAGTATCAGCCACAGCTGCTAACGCCAAGCTGCCAGTTTTAAGTTCAACCTGAGATTTACTACCAACTATAGACCAAGATGTTTGGTAACGCCTATTGCAAGAGCAAGAAAGAAAGAAAGGTTAAAATATAAACCAGAGCCAGCCAAATATACTGAAACATCGTCCAGATCTCGGTAGCATGTCACCGCTGACGTTTCAGGAATTCTAGTAACGATTAATGCCCCTGAAAGGATAAGACTTTTTCTAGAAGAAACAAATGTCACGAAAATATTGAAAAACTCTATATATACTTAACCTGAAATATAGTTTAGAAATCAATCATTTTTTGAATATGTGAAGGATTTTAGAAGCATTTTCTTCCCTTAAATGAATATTTTGTACATTTTTAAAAGACGAATCTTTAGTCAGGCATTTTTCGGCTGAATGCTTTACCTAAACGTAAATTGACCTGTAATAATGTAGAGTTTCAACTTGCACTTTCGAAAGTTCTCCACATATTTACATAAGCAAGCGCAGTTATATTTTGATTACTATTCTGTTTTGGACAAAACTAGAAATATGTTTCCCCAACCATTTAGTTTTACAGAAAGAAAAAGCAATTTCATTTGAAATATAACTCAATGTTCTTGAACGCCAATATATTATATAATATAAGGGTATATATAATGCTGAATATTAACTTAGATTATATATCTATATGTACTATTTATTGAAGTGTTTTTGTTAATGTTCCATTAAGCATATAATAACATATAAAGTAATATATAGCATACTTGTCACAAATAGTTATATTCCAAACTAATCCAACCATAAAATTACAAACGTTATAATCTAGAAACATAGAAAATATATATCTATATACATAATTAAGTATGACATGTAGCGCGTAAAGAAAAGTTTATGATATATGAGTATATATATTATTTGTGGTTACTTAATTATGTACTAACCATTTTGACCTTTTGGTATTTTATACATCCATGTCTGCTTAACAATCAATAGTTCGTCTGCTTACAAAATCAATTATTCTTGTTCACTTTTAATTTCAAAATTTTATTTATCTCTTTGGCGCAAAGTATTGAGAATTTTTTAAAATGTGAAAATAATAAAAATTGCATATTTTATGTGTAATCTTAAAAAATCGAATAACACACACTTATATAATACCATACGTTTGATGTTATTTTTTATATATGTTGTATAATAATATTTAAACTAATATTTTTTTTGCCTTATGTAAACATTTTAATTAAAAATTGTTTATAAACCAAAAATATTAAAAATTAAAAGATGATGTTTGAATGAAAATATATATTTTTTAAAATTATATTTTATACGTTAAAATTATAACCCTAAATTGATGCGAAATTTAAAGGTATTTTGTTATATAAGTAATTATGACTAATGAAAATAATTGAAATAATAAAAGGCATAATAAAATAGTAACTGTGTATGTATAGAAATATTAAATTTTTTACTTATGATGGCTATGTTAAAAAAAGTTCCACAAAAAAAAAAACTTTAATAAAGAAAGATAATTTATTTTATTTATAAATATATCTAAAATGTTGCTTTATCAATTATAAATAAAAAAGAGAATTTTTTTCTATTTTTCTGGGACTATTGATAGAAATTTTTATATTTAAAATTATTTTACGTTGAAACTAAATCTATTTTTATAATTTCGAGTTAAAAATAGGAATAAAGTTCTCAACAAATAAGTTTTTTTTTTCTATTTAAAATATTAGTCGATGGTCAGATTTCACGACTCCCTTTATATCAGATTATATTTCCTATTTTCTTTCATCACAGAATAGAATTATAGCGGAAGAGTTCTCTAGTTCTTTAGAGGTGTGTATATATATATTCATCCTAAATCGTGGAAATTACTTATTTTCCGGAATCGACGTTCGTCTGCTCCAGAAGTCCGGGTTACGCACAGAATAATAAAAATAATAACAAAAATTTTTAGTTTACATTTTTAAAAAACATTCTAATAAAGAGCAAATCTACAACAATGCCTATCTACTCTCTATCTCGGTTGAAAGGATCATCATGACCTGGTTTGACAAGGCAGAGTCTCTGATAAGAGACCCCCTCCAGGAGACACCGAGTGTAACCATGAGACTATTATCTCTTATGGGAGGCTGTGTGGATGCTATAATATGCTCCTCCCATAAGTGACTTATCTGATGAGAGACCATCTCCCTGATGGGAGGGGGGGGGACAACCTTTGTAGCCCCCAATGAGAGGCCACTTCCAGGATTACCCAGCTATGCAATAAGGCACTCTCTTAAAGCAGAAGCTGCGCTCTATGCGTAAAATAGGAATTCTAAGAATTAATTACTTAAAAGAAAAATTACACATTAATTATGTTCACAATTATATAGAATTTATGAAGTTAATTTTATATTAGTGACTTAAAAAAAGATAGATATGTTAACTACGCATATTTACAACAAAACTGAGAGTCATTCTAAAAACGATGGTAAAAAAGTATAATTATCTATGAATGAAAAATATATTTCTAAATATAAAATATTTGAGTGTTTAGAATATAATATATATATATATATATTACAAAATACCACTTATCAACAAATACATAGAAGCTTTTACATGGCTAGGTACTTAATTTCTCAGCATTAAACAAGTGAATTACTACAATTTATATAAATTTGGTTAATACACACTATAAAGCCAACTATCAAATTCTAGGATAATTTATTAACAAATATATATAAAGGCTTTTATATAGATTGACAAATAATTTGTATCTTAGTATCAAGCGAATTAAAACACAATAGCAATTCATTAATTTAATACAAAATCTTGCTTATCAAATTATATAGAATATTAAAGTACTACTTAAAGCTTCTAAATTGACAAATAGTTGACACTTAACAAATAAATGTTTTCACCACATAATTACAATATCAGATTACGCGACAAAGGTTTAAATAATCAATTTCTAAAAATGTAATCTTTCAACATATACAGTAACTAGTTTAAATCCCATCAAATATATATCTTTAACTATCAAAATTAACACAAGGACCATATCACCTGAAATAAAATTCGAAATGAAATGAAATACCAAACGATTATTTCATTCCCAAAGTAATCAGACGAATTTCTCGACACTTTGTTTAGCAGACGAAACTATGTGTTGAACAAAGAAAAACATATTTTCCAACATTCTAATCTCATTAATAGAAAATCAATAGATTTTCGAGAGCGAATCCTGAACATAAATAACATATAGCCATACTTTATTCAAAAGAAAAAGAACTATATAATCAAATTCAGCTAGGCCTAAAGGGCTTTGTTTTCTTGTGTGATGTTCTAATTAATCAAATTATCGAGCCATACCAGACTTTAATTATTACACCCAAGGCGTCTGGATGGTATAACCTAGCTATATATATGTTGTAGCATTATATAGCACTTGTAAAGTTTATACATGGCCTTTTATAACAGTTTCTCTATGCCATTCATTTAGAGGAGACATGTTTATATTCCATGGTAGGTTTCGTGTCAATTTTAAAAGGTTGGGTGATAAGATTGTATTTTAGATTATTAACACAAAGCAATAACGCGCCATCTATATATATAAAATGAAAGGATTCAAGCACGAATGTTTATTTTATATACAATAAAAATTTCTCTACTGTCCTTACTGCGATGAAAAATATATTGAGAGGTCTAGGCTCATCAGTGGTTAACCCTTCCAGCGGTTTCGCCAATTTCATCCACCAGACCGCTTCTTAGAGCTCTAATACTGTTTTGGACGATTCTGCTTATATACGCAGCACTAAACCATTTCTGAGATTCCACCCTTTAGTGCTGCGTATATAAGCAGAATCGTCCAAAAAAGTATTAGAGCTCTAAGAAGCGGTCTGATGGATTTAATTGGCGAAACCGCTGGGTGGGTTCACCACTGATGATCCAAGCCCTCTCAATATATTTTTTCATCGCAGCAAGGACAGTAGAGAAATTTATATTGTATATAAAAGAAACATTCGTGCTTAAATTCTTTCATTTTGTATATTTTATAGTATATTTTTACTATATATATAACATAGATTATTCCCTGCTTTTACACTTTGATTTAATCAATGTGGAATCAAAAGGGTTACATAATAAATATTTTATGATTTTTGTTAGGATTCTAATACGTGAGTATCATCCTTGGATTCTAGTTTTCCACAACTTTAAATGTCATCAAAATTCGAAACTATCATAGACGCGTTTGATTCTTATTTTTTTTAATAATCAATTTCTACTGCCCTTACAGCAATGGAAAATTAATGGAAGGGCCTGGCTCATCAGTGGTGAACCTTCTCAGCGGTTTCGCCAGCTCTAACTGTGTTTCTTTAATCAGCTTTTCGGAGTAAAGTTTTTTAACAGGATCTTTGATTCTTAATGATGGTGGAATAAAATTTTACTTTCTACCTAATCTGTTGAAATTTAGATGAGATTTCTATTTTAATAGCTGCAATGACTTCTTGATCAAAAGATTCTGATAATAACGAATGCTTTTCGGCAGAAGATTGATCATAAAACTTTTGATTTATAATACAGATTCTTTCTTGTTTTTACACTATGGGATTTACAAATAGCTGGTTCTATATGATCTGTTTTGTTTAAAGATAATATATCAGTGATATATTATTAATTTAATCTGTTTTAATTCGAGATAATCGAAAGTAAATCATCATTATTAGAGGCTTTGTTTATAATGTGTATGTGTGCAAGAATTATGAAATAATAAAACAATTATAGTAGCATAAAATTTCGAATCTTTTATTTTTCTTTTAAAGATATTTAAATATAAAGTGCAATTTCTCTCTCTTATAAAATATATAATAACTTTCACTATTAATCTTCATCCTATAATAGAAACCTATCACGATACGAGATTGTGAATAGCAGTTATGTTTTATTTAACATTGAGCTAGCTTTCAAGGGAACTGTTCTTTATTAATTACTAGCCGAATGACCCGGGCAACGCCCGTGTTTTACCCGATTGAATGTTTTTATTCAAATACTATTTGTTACAATTATAAATTGGCGCCTTAAATAAATGCATATATTAGTTAATAACTATAGCCTATGTGCTTTATCTGTCTATGTACTGTTGGCTTCCGTAGGCATCTCTTACTGGGAAAAAGAAAGAGAGAATTCCATTTAGTTATTAACTAATATATGCATTTATTTAAGGAGCGACCCGCTCCAACACAATAGTTACAAAAACCAAAAAGCGAGTGGGGGGGGGGCAAAGTCAAAAACAAAGTGTCTCGCGTAGTGGTGGCGTGATCGTAGCCAACCAATAGGAGAGCGCCATTCAAAAAAAAAAAAGCAAACGGTGACAGAAATGACGCATGACGCTCGTAACTGTATATAGAATAACCTTTATTCCATATTCAACTTATAGGACAAATTAGGAAAAATGCATCCCAGTACAATTTCAGTTTTTGTATTATTTTTCACATTATACGACTTTAGAATATATTTCTTTGTTAGCAATTTTAGATAATAAATTAAACGTCTAAGGAAGAGTATATTTTATTAAACGCTTTTCGAGCTTTCGGGATAAAGTCTTTATACAAGAAAATAAATACAATGATTTTGTATCAATTTTCTTGTAGAAGGGCGTTATTCCGAAAGCTCGAAAAACGTTTAAGAAAATATACTCATACACTTAGACGTTTAGTTTATTATCTGAAAAACATTATAGGACTTATGTTTTAATAAGTAAATTCACTATATAATATAGTGGTGACCTGTAAATTTAAGGAATAAAATTATTGAAATTAATATATCAAAATTTGTTCAATATTCATTGTTATACAAACTTGATTACTAAAACGTGTGAAATTTAGAGTTGGATTTACTCTATTCTAGGTTTTTATACCGCACTCTTTCTATATGTAACAGATATGCAAATTTGATTTAGTAATCTCTCCTTGTATTTCTAAAAAGAAAACAGGATTGTTTCTTCCTTAACCCTTTCATACACCAGTTCATTTGCATAACAGAGAGAGAGAGAGAGCAAAACATCTATATGATTAAATTTTAAAGATTATGATAATAAGTTATTTTAAATATTTCTATCGGAAGGTAATTGTACGGACATAAGTATTTTTCTTAACATATATATTATATTAAAAATAATGAAAGCATATCCTAACCAGGATCACATGTGCTTTTTAGATGGCAGAGCGCCATCTAGTGGAACAGAAATCAACTAAACATTGATTTAGCCTGTTTCCCTGATATTTGGCCAACCCAATTTCTCGATAAATCAAAAAAAGCCATCCACTGAGTTTCGCGCTGTTGGCGCTCGTCAGCGTGTAGCAGGCTGTACCTTCATAAATTTTGCACCTTATCCCAAAATAATATCACATTTGTACTATATTTTCATATATATTGCATATAAAACGTTATCAATAGGGATCCTTGCAAATAAAAAAAATATCATTAGGATTTTGTTTTTCTAATTCTTCAATTGATTGTTTAAGCCAACTCGCGCAGACCATGCTTTCCTAGTATACTTACTATATTTGATATTGTAACCTAGTTAAAGGTTTCTGTGTTATTTTCTACGATCTATTGAAGAAATATTGCACAATTATATGACAATGTACATTCTGAGAATGACCAATCTCATTAGCGAACGCTACCTAAGCGACCATTCGGGTCAAATCGATAATATGCACATAGAGAAAAATAGAAGAATGTAAAAAAAATTGTGACCATCCAATGGATTGGTCCTCGATGTGACGAAAGAAAAACCTTAATGTCTGGCTAGCTGGAGTGTTAGTTAATGAAAACTATCAAACTAATAGCTACGTTTAGCTATGCAAATGAAACCTAATCTAACCGGTTTCTATCGATTTGGCTTCTTCTCTTCGGAGTGTGTCTCTTTGGCGGCACATCTATAATCTTATCTTACTGGAAAGTGCAAGCTTCGGGAATCTTTCAACATGTCACTAGAGATATCTACTGCATTTTTTAATCATAATCGATTTGTTTTCTTCTCGGAGGAATGTTTATCTTTGTATTCACAGCTATAATCTTATCTTACTGGAAAGTGCAAGCTTCGGGAATCTTTCAACATGTCACTAGGGATTTCTACTGCATTTTTGCATCATAATCTATTTGATTTCTTCTCCCGGAGTGTATCTCTTTGGCGGCACATCTATAACCTTATCTTACTTGTAAGTGTAAGCGCTTTGAGAATCTTGCAACATGTCACTAGATATTTCTACTGCATTTTTGAATCATAATCGATTTGGTTTCTTCTCGGAGGAATGTTTATCTTTGAATTCACTTCTATAATCATATCTTACTGGAAAGTGCAAGAATCTTTCAACATGTCACTAGGGATTTCTACTGCATTTTTGAATCATAATAAATTTGGTTTCTTCTCGAAGAAATATTTGTATTCACATCTATAACCTTATCTTGCTAGAAAGAGCAAGATTTGAGAATCTTTCAACATGTAACTAGGAATTTCTACTGCATATTTGAATCATAATCGATTTGGTTTATTCTCGGAGGAATTGTTTATCTTTGGCGGCGCATCTATAATCTTATCTTACTGGAAAGTGCAAGCTTTGATAATCTTTCAATATGTCACTAGAAATTTCTACTGCATTTTTGAATTATAATCTATTTGGTTTCCTCTCGGAGGAATGTTTATCTTTGGCGGAACATCTATAATCTTATCTTACTGGAAAGTGCAAGATTTGAGAATCTTTCAACATGTTACTAGAGATTTTTACTGCATTTATGAATCATAATTAATTTTGGTTTCTTCTCAGAGGAATAGTTATCTTTGGATTCACATCTGTAATCTTATCTTACTGGAAAGTGCAAGCTTCGGTATTCTTTCAAGATATGTCACTAGATATATCTACTGCATTTTTAATTCATAATCGATTTGGTGTTTTCTCGGAGGAATATTTGTATTTACATCTATAATCTTATCTTACTGGAAAGTGCAAGTTTGGGGAATCTTTCAATATGGCGCACCAGGGCTTTCTCTTCTGATTTATTGGTAGTAATCTCCATAAGACAGTACATGTACACCAAAGGTCGGGATAGGATCATTGAATGGTTTAGTGACTGACATTATCACGTTTAACTCCATCACGTTCTTACTACTTCAATATGTACGGCAGAACGCTGTTTTGCCTCTTGGGTTGAAGAACTATCTCACTTTGACGGGAGAGGCGACCTTTGTCTTTTTAGATCAATATCCTCCCGGTAATATTTATATCTATATTTTAGCCATAGATTTGGCCTAGCCATTTTACCAGCTAAACACCTCTTTGGTAGATTGTGAGGATTCCATTATATCCCTTGTGGATCTCATGGAATAAAGTCCGCCCTAGACTGACGAGGACCATTAGCCCGAAACCATGGTCTCTAGGTGGACGCTACTCAGTTTCCCAAAGCTGGTGTTGTGGCTTTGTCCCCGACCCGAGGCCGCTGGTTTGCGGCGACGGTCAATAGATGGCGTCTGGTTTTGACGTCTATTTTGACGGAAAATACGACCTTTGTCTTTTTAGATTTATCTCACTTAAACCGATATTTTCTCAGTTCCAGTCTCATTTTGACTTTTAGATTTCGGTAAATAACGATATAATGCTTATTAAACTAAATTGTCACTATATGTGTGTCAGAATATTCAAGAACTCTATAATCAAGTTTTATATATCTTAGATGTGTCTCATGATGATATAACAGATTATTAGAATCCTGATTATTGTATCGAGCGATGATGTCTGAAGGAATTCTGGAACCGGCTTTCACAACTTGGTAGTCCTGCAGAATCGCAGACGGCGCAGGTTGAAGGCCGGACCAAAGTCCATGTCTAGACAGAGTGGCAAACCCTGCAAGTGCGAATTCCTCTCTTTGACCCCTTCACCACTTAGAAATGTACAATTTGGTACGTTCCCTCAATCCTGCTAACATTGAAAGTTTACACCATTCCAGAAATATATATGGTCAGGGGGGGCTGGGGGGGGGGGGGGGATATAGACTAATTTTTGTATATTTTCTTTCAAACGTAAAATTCCTGTGTACATTTTTTGATACACTTCCAAACTAAGTTGTCTGAAGTTTTGAAAATTCGTTCACAATCCTGCTAACATTTCAAGTTTACACCATTCCAGACTTCTATATGGTCGGTGTAGGTTGGGATAAACTAATTTTTGTATATTTTGTTTCAAACGCGAAATTCCTGTGTATAATTTTGATATACTTCCAAGCTAAGTTGTCTGAAGTTTTGTAAATTCGTTCAATTCTGCTAACATTGCAAATTTACATCATTCCAGACTTCTATATGGTCGGTGTAGGTTGGGATAGACTAATTTTTGTATATTTTGTTTCAAACGTAAAATACCTGTGTATAATTTTGATATACTTCCAAACTAAGTTGTCTGAAGTTTTGTAAACTCGTTCAATCCTGCTAACATTGCAAATTTACATCATTCCAGACTTCTATATGGTCGGTGTAGGTTGGGATAGACTAATTTTTGTATACTTTGTTTCAAACGTAAAATACCTGTGTATAATTTTGATATACTTCCAAACTAAGTTGTCTGAAGTTTTGTAAACTCGTTCAATCCTGCTAACAATACAAGTGTATAAAATATCCGACTTTTAGGTGGTCGAGGTGATATATGGCATTCGTATATTCCCTTTCAAACGTAAATAACAGGGGCAGCCATTTCTTATCCGTAATTGGAGGCTAGCCTTCTATATCAAGAAGTCGAAAATATGAATTGTGTGAGGATGTTTTCAGCGATAAATAAACATTAAAAAAATATATGCAGAATTAGATAGGAAAAATGTATAACTTTAATATATATTTTTCTGACCTTTCTTGCATCCCGCTGTGACCTTGTGAGAGTACTAAACATCTCCTTGACAACGGCTGGTCGAAACGCCGGAAATAAAGTAAGGTGGAAGTGATTCACACATTGTTCGCGTCTTATTGCACACAACAACACACACACACACATAAATCTAGTTACAATTTTCTTCTTATGTAAATTTGTCAATAGTTTAGTTAGATGTGTAAATTTAACTGTATAAAAACAGTTAGCACGACAAATAAGAATATTAACCATCTAAGAGTGTGTGTAGTCAATCAATAGGCTTAACATGTGAAAAAATAATATAATTATATTTTTTATTTTTTATTATTTTTTCACAAATATTTATATATTTTGAAAATAGAGCAATCCATAAATAAATCTTCAATTAAAAAGGCATATATTGGATCAAAATATCATTTATTTTACCAATATTTCAGTTGGCTGAACGCCAACTTTTATCAAGGTGTTATAAAATATTTAATGTGTGTCATACACATTAAATACTATGTTATAACACCTTGATAAAAGTTGGCGTTAAGCCAACTGAAATATTGGTAGAATAAATGATATTTTGATCCAATATATGCCTTTTTAATTAAATATTTATATATGTGTGAAAAAAATAAATAAAATAAAAAGGTCAGGTGTTTATAATTAAAAAAAAAAGGCATTACCTGACCAAGAGCACATGTGCTTTTCAGAAGGCAGAGCGCCATCTGGTGAAACATAAATCAACTAAAAATTGATTTAACCTGTCCCCTGATATTTGGCCAACCCATTTTCTTGATAAATCGTAGATAGCCTTTATTGATTTATAAAGAAATTTGGTTGGCCAAATATCAGGGAACAGGCTAAATCAATGTTTAGTTGATTTCTGTTCACCAGATGGCGCTCTGCCTTTTGAAAAGCATATGTGCTCCTGGTCAGGATATGCCTTTTTTTTATTTATATATGTATTTGTACTATTCTCAAAGCCTTTCTTACGCCCATATACTTTGTACCAGATTTGAAGGCAAAACAGCCCAATACAATATTAGAGCGGTATAGTAGATTAAACTGGCGAAACCGTTGCAAGGGTTCACCACTGATGAACCATGCCCTCCCATTATTTTATCAATGCAGTAAGGGCAGTAGATAACGGTGTTATATCAAAAGAAACATATGTTCTGATATAAAAAGTATACATTTTTAAAAATAAAAGCGGAAAAGTTTTTATTTTGCTTGATAGGCGAAACCGCTGGGAGGGTTCACCACTGATGAGCCAGACCCTCCAATTATTTATTCATTGCAGTAAGAGCGTATAAAATTGTTTTAATTCAAAATAATAATCATACAAGTCGAAAATCGTTCATATTTCTTAAATGTATAGTTGTAATAAAATATAAATTTGAAACTATTGTATACGCATATGATGCATTGAAGAATTAATGGGAGTACCTGGATCATCAGTAGTGAACCCTCCTAGCGGTTTCGCCAGTTTAATCTACCCTACCGCTGTTATATTGTATTTTTCGGTTTTCCTTTTATAATGATACTGATGTTAGACTCTTGGAATGGGTATTTTAGATTAACTATGGACATAAGCTTTGAGGACAGTAGAAACACATACAATTAAAGAAAAACCGAAAAATACAATATAACAGCGGTATGGTAGATTAAACTGGCGAAACCGCTAGGAGAGTTCATCACCGATGAGCCAGGCCATCCCATTAATTTTTCCATTGCAGTAAGGTCAGTAGATATTATTTAATTTTTTAAAAGAATCATACGCGTCTATAATAGTTTCGAATTTTCATAACAGATGGCGCGCTAATCCCTATATATATATAAAAGTCAGTGTATGTATGTATGTTTGTCGGCTATACACGTCCACAATACGTAACTAATCTCACTGAAATATTTACAGTATATATAGTAGAATTTGTAAAACTTATAGTGAAAATTTCAGGTCTCTATCCCGAATATACTTAAAGTTATTTGCAAATTGCGTTGCACATTTGCCCTTTCGCTCGGAAGCAGCGCCTCTAGCGGTGAAGATGGGAGGTAATATCAGCTGACCTGAGGTACATGTAAAACGTGTTTTAACAGGACATAGAAAAAAATCTGGGAGAGATATTTATTGGATTTTTAGCCAAGAAAAATTGAAATTGACAGGTTTTAGGCAAAAATAGTTGTTTTTTAGTCAGAAAATGAGGATGACAATATAAAAACATTCATTCGCGCAGAAGACACAAAGCCAAATCATCTCTCTATAAAAATATCGCTTCTCAGACACAAAGTTTGGAGCGGGACGTTTCACAAGAGTGACATCCATGGCGCCAATTTATAATTGTAACGAATAGTATTTGGATTAAAACATTAATCGGGTCATTCGGCTATTGCATCATAATAAAATGTAATAATTGTCAACTAATTCCTATGCGTATAAATAGATAGACACTAATATATCTCCCACTATATAAGTTGTAAAATTTCTTATTGTTTCCTCTTGGTGGTCGATTTTTTCTCTCTCATCCGGAAAGTTTCGCAACCGACTAAAACTTCGTTATTGAATTTCCTTTTAAAAATGGAAAATTACATTTTCTCTCACAGAACGCACATTAGTCAAATATTGCTAGGCACATTTTTAGTATTTTGTTAAAAAGTTCATGTGAAACATATAGGAAATGGTTTAGTTGAAATTTTCAATTTTTTCTTAAATTTATAAAGAAAAATTGTGAAAACATATAAAAAGTGTGAGAGTTATATAATGTATCTATAAATATATTACATTTATATATATAGTCTTTTGGGTCTTTATTAGTTTGAAAAAGTCGAAATCTTCTTTTTATTAAAAGCTTTTACTTAACTTGCTTCCCTGTATGTCTGTCCGTCAGTCTGTCTGTCCACAAATCTTGTAATCAATTTTTGATATACTTCTAGAGCACGTAGGAATCTGAAATTAGGTACACTTTTCAGAACCCGATGACAATGCAAGTTGATAAATATTCAGACTTCTGGGTGGTCGGAGTGACCAGGAATGAACAAATTTCCAAATTTTCTTTCAAATTTTGTAAATTAATTTTAATTTACTTCCAGATCACATAGAAGTATAGAACTTTTAACACTCACTCAATCCAATAAACAATGCAATTGTAAAAAATTTCTAGGTGGTCGGAGTGATCAGGAATGAACAAATTTCTATATTTCTTTTCAAGTCTTATATTACGCCTCTTAAAAGGAATTGACCAATCCACAGCAAGCAGGCTTCCGTCTATTTAAAGCCTAATCCCCAGTGAACTTTTGATTCTAAGTTTTAAGCAGCAATTCTGACGGGAGAGAAGAGGCGACCTTTCTTTATATAGAGATTTGAAAACAATGTTGGTTATCTCTAGAGATAGACAGAGAGAATGAAAGGAAACATGGAGGTTAATTAGTTTAAAATAAGAGGAACACATCTCCTCTATAAAAAAGGTATTGGAGAAATGCCTTCAACAATTATACGGAGAGATGCTGAGAATTAAAATTACATTATTACTAGTAGAAGATGCGCGGCGTTTCAGCACTAATAATAGTTTAGTTTTTGTTTAATAATTATAGTTGATTGCTTATATCATTTTAATAACCCGTACTTCTTCTGCGCAGTAGTAAAAGATGAAATTTTCTACCATGACTCTGTTCTCTCTCAAGAACTGAAACAAAGAATCTAGTTGAAATGTTTCCACGGATCTTTTTGATAAACAGCGCCATTTATCGTTCAAATAACATGTATATAGCGAAAATTCAGTATTTTTAATATATCTTAATGCCTACTTACTATCATTAATTATATATTTTTCAAAATAGTACAAGCTGTGTACTTTTGCATGTATTGGCAAGATGTCAATACAATTATTTTAATTGTCTTAACGCCTACTTTGGAGAATCTTTGTTTTATAAAGAACAAAAGAATGTGAATTAAATGGGCTATATCTTGGATAGAGATATTTTGTAGGCAACTTTAATTAAATAGTTGTATCATTCATTTCAATCTAGTTTGTCGAGATTTACACATGTGTATGTTTGGGAGAAGTGAAATGCGTCTGTACTATGAGTACTCCTCAATATAAGAATCTCCGATAGTACCTTTATGATACGAGGAATAGACGCCAGAAAATAGCAGGCTTTATTCGGTAACAAACACACCAGTTTTGGCAAATCCAGATGGCCCATTTGGAGATCATGGTTTCGGGCTAATGACCCTCGTCAGTTCATGGCACGCATTGATTTCATGAGAGGTACATGGAATGTTCAGAATCGACCAAAGAAGAGTCTAGCAGGCAGTGTGGCTAGGTCAATTCTGTTGTTGTTGCTTATTCCTCAAGTCGTTTAAACGATCTCGATTAGGTTCCATTGTCTCAGCTTTTCTATTATAGTCCTGAGGTTTTCCCAGAGGTCTTTTTTGGAATATTTGATACAATTCGATAGATGTTCAGGACTGGCTGGTTGGGAATCACATTTGGGGCATTTCGGGAATATTTTGATTTTTCCATTAAATTTGAGCATTCTAAGATGTCCTGTTCCTAATTTTGAAATCGTCGTTTGTTCTTCCCTAGTAAGGGTGTGGAAAGGACAATTCTAAGGCCTCAATATATCGGCAGGATATTGTCTCTTCATGGATGTATGAATGATAGCATTATCTTTTCAGCGCCATTTAGCGTGGAAAATCGAGATCCATTTTTCAACACCACTTAGTTGTATTCATGATTAAATTGTGAAAAACGTTTTAAAATATAAAAATATTTTCTCTCAATGAGTTTCTTTTTATTTTAAAATGCTAGCTTTCAAGCGATAATCGCTCTTCAACGGGCTTAATAAAATCCATCGACTATATCTTACAAGGGATATTTCTCGCGAATCAGCAGGAAAGACATTGCTGACAGTGTTGGAGGGAAAGCTCCAGGGGCTAGAGATCGAGGGGAAGGAGACGACAAGGATACACAGACAATGGACTGGACGACACGAGGAGATGAAGAGGATGGTGGAGGAAGTATGGAGAGACCATCACCCTCAGTAGAAGAAGACATTGAAGGAGGAGGACAATCAAAATCACACGCACATACACACACAAGCACAAACACACTGAGTCCTGAATACCCACACACCCACAACAATTTTTTTCCTTCCTCTGTCTACCTATTTTTCCATTTATCCATTCCAAGGTTTAAGTGTTGGTATTGTGGTAAAATAGTAGGATCGAAAACACCGAAAGGTTTATTTTTGATAAAGGTAGAACCTCCCTGTTGAGGACACCTAATTGCAGAGCCAAAGTGTCCTATAGGGAGAGGTGTCCTCTTACCGGAGAATTGCTAAATTGTAAAAATGGTAATTTTGTAAATGAAAACTGTCCTTTGTAGAGAGGTGTCCGCTAAAGGAAGGTTATACTGTATATTATTCCACAATATTGGTAAAATACGTCTTTTTAGAAAATCTGTTTTTTTTTTCACATAAGATGTAAATTTTATTCTGCCTCTGAGATAGAGAGATAATTGGGACTTTCTACTTCCCGGTGCCATCACAAGTTTACATTTCGGTGTTTAGAGATACTCTCGAATTTTCCTTCGTAAATATGACATGTTTAAGTTTAATATAATATTTTAACAATCTACCTATCCCTTTTTGGTATATTTTAAATAAGATATACAGTAGAACCTCCCTTTAGTGGACACCCCGCTAGAGGACACCTCTCCACAAAGAACAGTTTTCATTAGCAAAATTACCATTTTTACTATTTAGCAACTCTCCGGTAAGAGGACACCTCTCCCTAAAGGACACTTTGGATCTGCAATTAAGTGTCCTTTACAGGGAGGCTGTTCTAGTGTATATTTAATTTGAGAAATTGTTTTTAAAATATCAATTTGTAGAATACCCTTTTTAAATAAATCAAAATATTAAAAAGGAAATATCACTCTTAGAAAAACAATTTGTGTGTGAAAAGAACAACAAAAAATAATTTTGAAAATATTGTATTAATAGAGAAAAAAGAAAAATTAATTTTAAGGAGTAATATGAAACCAAAATGTTTAATGTTTGAAAACAAGCCGTTTAAAAGAAGGAAAGAATTACTCTCAAATAAAAGAATTAAAGTATTTATTCCGGAAATAATTAAAAGATTTCAAATGATGTATAATTATTTTAAGCATATTAGTGGTAGGGAATATTTTAAACTTAATAGTTTGTGGTTTCGCATTACACAGAAGATAACCATTGTTTTCAAACGAGAGAGATGGTTATGTTTTATTCTTATGTTCTTTAGAAAAGATATTTATGAAAAATGTTGGTTTCTTTTATATTATTTATAAAATTATAATTTATAAACCCACACACTACATATATTAAATTATAAACATTTAATATAAAGTTGCGGGAGGATGGTATTTGTGTACCTAAAGAGGTGTATTTCTCCTTTTAATTATGAATCCGAACTATTCATTATCCTGCCCAGAAGTTCTCCTCTACGTGGCAGACGGGAGAAGCAGCACAAGTAAGGGACTGCCCTCTAGTACAGTGTTGTGAGCCCCGAGTCGCTACGGTAACCGTGAACAGGGAACTCTGAAATGTGACTGACTAACCCATTCCATGGAGCAACAAAATCAGAAATTGACATATACAGTTGCCAGGCCATCCTTTCAGCCCTCTATATAGCAGAAATCAATCCAGAAGAGGATATTCTCACTGACAAGGCACCTCGGTTGGCCGGCATTGTGATCAGAGTGCGCGGACCGATCTGATCTGCTCCATGGACAAGACACCACCACCACCTCAGTTGGCCGGTATTGTGATCAAGATGCACGGACCGATCTGATCTGCTCCATGGACAAGACACCTCCACCACCTCAGTTGGCCGGTATTGTGATCAAGGTGCACGGACCGATCTGATCTGCTCCATGGACAAGACACCTCCACCACCTCAGTTGGCCGGTATTGTGATCAAGGTGCACGGACCGATCTGATCTGCTCCATGGACAAGACACCTCCACCACCTCAGTTGGCCGGTATTGTGATCAAGGTGCACGGACCGATCTGATCTGCTCCATGGACAAGACACCTCCACCACCTCAGTTGGCCGGTATTGTGATCAGGGTGCACGGATCGATCTGATATGCTCCATGGACACCACCAACTATTCATTATGTTCATCACATTAGTGAACAATTCACTAGTTGTGATTAAAAAAGAGCCACAACACCTGTTTTGGTAAATTGAGATAAAAAGCTAACCTGTAGACTATGGTTTCGGCTATGACCCTTATCAGTACAGGGGCGGTTTTGATTTCATAACATCCTATGAGAGGGATTATGGAAATGATCGAATTTACAAAAATGTTGTTAAAGCTAGTGAAGTGGCAGTGAAGGACCGATTCTCAGGATAGAAGACTATATACCAAAACTATGATGAAAAACAAAATGCATCGTTCTCATATTCATAATTAAAGTTTTAAGACCGTGGGACCTAGTTACGTTGTCATCCCAGAGCTAGCCCACTCTATAAATAAAATTCCCAGTCACAAGTGCTATGACTGTGGGACCTAGTTAAGTTGTCATCCCAGAGCTAGCCCACTCTATAAATAAAGTGTCCCGTCACAAGTGCTATAACTGTGGGACCTAGTTACGTTGTCATCCCAGAGCTAGCCCACTCTATAAATAAAGTGCCCCGTCACAAGTGCTATGACTGTGGGACCTAGTTACGTTGTCATCCCAGCTAGCCCACCCTATAAATAAAATGTCCCGTCACAAGTGCTATGACTGTGGGACCTAGTTACGTTGTCATCCCAGCTAGCCCACTCTATAAATAAAATGTCCCGTCACAAGTGCTATGACTGTGGGACCTAGTTACGTTGTCATCCCAGCTAGCCCACTCTATAAATAAAATTCCCAGTCACAAGTACTATGACTGTGGGACCTAGTTACGTTGTCATCCCAGCTAGCCCACTCTATAAATAAAATGTCCTGTCACAAGTGCTATGACTGTGGGACCTAGTTACGTGGTCTTCCCAGTTAGCCCACTCTATAAATAAAGTGTCCCGTCACAAGTGCTATGACTGTGGGACCTAGTTACGTTGTCATCCCAGCTAGCCCACTCTATAAATAAAATGTCCCGTCACAAGTGCTATGACTGTGGGACCTAGTTACGTTGTCATCCCAGCTAGCCCACTCTATAAATAAAATGTCCCGTCACAAGTGCTATGACTGTGGGACCTAGTTACGTTGTCATCCCAGCTAGCCCACTCTATAAATAAAGTGTCCCGTCACAAGTGCTATGACTATAGGACCTAGTTACGTGGTCTTCCCAGCTAGCCCACTCTATAAATAAAGTGTCCCGTCACAAGTGCTATGACTGTGGGACCTAGTTACGTTGTCATCCCAGCTAGCCCACTCTATAAATAAAATGTCCCGTCACAAGTGCTATGACTGTGGGGCCTAGTTACGTTGTCTTCCCAGCTAGCCCACTCTATAAATAAAATGTCCCGTCACAAGTCCTATGACTGTGGGGCCTAGTTACGTTGTCATCCCAGCTAGCCCACTCTATAAATAAAATCTCCCGTCACAAGTGCTATGACTGTGGGGCCTAGTTACATTGTCTTCCCAGCTAGCCCACTCTATAAATAAAATGTCCCGTCACAAGTGCTATGACTGTGGGGCCTAGTTACGTTGTCTTCCCAGCTAGCCCACTCTATAAATAAAAGTGAATAATTAAAAGTCCGAGAACCTCACTTACTCTATGAATAATAGTTTCCATAAAATTAGTTAAAATATAGAATAAATTAAACACTCTCTACATAAATTTAATTATTATGTATTCAGAGAGTAACATCTGTGTGAATATATAGTTTCTTCATATAAATATTTATAATGATGTTTTATGTTTCGTAATTAAATATACTCAAAAATCTTATATGTTGTGCCTGGAATTATTATAAAGTGTGTGTGTGTGTGTTCGTATAAAACCTATTGTAAACCTGTTTTATTTCACGCAAATATATACTTGAAATGCCTAGAAAACTTCTGTAACTGAATTAAGAATTGGCGAAAGCAAAAATTCAAATCTAATTCAATTAAAACAAGGTTTCAAAAGTTGGTAATACAGTTCATAAATTTATTCTAAAAGAGAATATGAAAAAGGATATGTTTTTCAATTATATATGGTGACTGTATTATAATATATTTATATATGAGAATAGATATATTTATTGTGATATATATTTACATATTAGAGTTTTAAAACTTCAAATGCTATCTTTTGAATTGAAAACTTACAAATATATATACAGTCGACTCCCGATAATTTGAAATTCGTCATTTGAATCTCTCGATAATTTGAAATGTTTTCTCGGTCCCTTGAAAAATACTCGATAATTAAAATAAAATCAATATTGATTGGTCCCCTCGGTAATTTGAAGTTGAAGGAATAGTATCTTGCCACAAATTAACATTTGTTAATAACTGACTGTACAAATATTTAAAATAGTAAATCACGAATTTTGAGATAGATTCTTGTTAGTGAAAGGGCAAGACCCGAAAGGTCTCAATAAATTTATTAATTTAAAAACAGTTTGCGATAAGTCACTTATTTAATCTTGTATCAACATAGCATGTATATCCCGAAACTGCCAAAACTTCAAATTCTTGTTTACTTGATTTTTTTTATCTCCCTCCCTCTTGGTTGTTTAAACTCCTTTTATTTTGAGGTCTTGATAAATTGAAAATTCTCTGGTGCCTTGAGTTTCAATATATCGAGAGTCGACTGTATATATAACATAGATTTTTTCCTGTTTTTACACTTTGATTTAATCAATAAGGAATTAACGGTTTATTTTCTTATTTATTTTATTTCTTAAGATTTCGGGCCAACATGCCCTTCAACACGGAGATCCTGAAGTACAATTTCACGCCGCATTTAAATACAAGTTTAGATATATATATATATATATATATATGTAATATTGTTTCGAATGCCGACGTATGGATAAACTGGAGTCGTGTACGTGAGGCGAGTGTTGATATCCTTCCCACACGCGAACAACAAGAAGCAGAAGCAGGGCTGGATGTTAGCATCGAGAGTGATCGGGGACAGCCCACGGGACAGAGGTAGAGGCCATGACACAAACTTGGATGCTATCTTCGAGACATGGAGAGAGAGACTGTGTGTGTCAAAGACAGCAGCCGTCTGTCGATGGCCACCCTCTAGAGCATCTGCTGCTGACCCCCTGCCAAAATCTGTCCTGTTTTTCAGGGGTCGTCTATAAAGAGTCCCTGGGGGCCGGCCCCACATGGGCGTTGGCATTTTCCTCCTCTTTCCCCAGCTGTCCCCAGCTGACCGCTCTTTGGATCTTTATTTGGACATCAACATTTTTAGTTTTACATACAAATATGGGTTTACAGGTATTATTAATAAGGATATAGCATATATACAAAATATGGGGGTGGTATCAAATAGAAACGGTGTACATTTTTAAAGAAGGGTAGAATCTTTTAAGGTATCGGCTCTAATTGGAAGATATGTGACATATACTAAAGGTGCCATACAGTTTAAAATATACGATATATGTGTGTTAAAATCTATTTTATATATTTTCAAAATCGTATATATAATATAATTCTATTGCTGTTAACTTTGTATATTTACCTATTTTCTGAACTAATGAAATGGTTAGTTTTTACCTATATGTAAACCCGACAGACCAAAGTTGCCTTCCTATTATATAACATAAATATGGGTTAATTATGGATTTTAATTGTGCCTATTGTTTTGTATATTTTGGTAGGTATATTATATATTTATTTATTTACATATACTGTAGAACCTTCCGCTAGCGGACACCCCGCTAGAGGATACTTTTCTGCAAAGGACAGTTTTCATTTGCAAAATTATCATTTTTTACTATTTAGCAAATCTCCGTAAGAGGAACACCTATCCCTAAATGACATTTTGGCTATGCAATTATGTGTTCTTTACAGGGAGGTTCTACTGTATTTAGCAACTTTTCGGTAAAAGTACACCTCTCCCTAAAGGACACTTTGGCTCTGCAAATAGGTGTCCCTTACAGGAAAGTTCTACTGTATTTAGCAACTCTCCGGTAAGAGGACACCTCTCCCTAAAGGACACCTTGGCTCTGCAATTAGTTGTCCTTTACAGGAAGGTTCTACTGTATTTAGCAACTGTCCGGTAAGAGGACACCTCTCCCTAAAGGACACTTCGGCTCTGCAATTAGTTGTCCTTTACAGGAAGGTTCTACTGTATTAGATTAAATGGCATAGGGGATATCGTTAATGTGTATTCGCTTTGTTCTGGAAGACATTGAAACATTTTAGAGAGCTATTAATGGCGCCTTTCTACTTAATTGGGATGACTTGGGGATTCACCGTCAAACTGTTGTTATTGCTGAACCTTCACATACCTTGGAATATCGGAAACTCTATGTGTTTACTTATCTTTACAGCATTACAACAGAAATCACTTTCTTATAAGCTCAATACAGAGGGTGTTCCATTTTTAAAATAACGATTTTGCAATGCTGTAATTCGCCAAAGAAGCGCACGATTCGCGTGATGTTATATTTATTCGAAAAAAACACGCGAACATTTATATTTCAACAAAAATAATTTTTAAATATTCGAAATACCTCTAAAATTATAAGTGATTTTGTAAAAGGTTAGGTTTTCAAACTTTCCGAGGAGAAATACCCGTTTACCCAAAATATTAAAATTATGAAAGAGAAGAATATTGATATTACTAAGTTCACAATCAGTCACACATAATAAAGGAAAACAAAGATAATTTTTATTTAATTCTAAATTTAATTTAATTTATTTATAATTCTATGAAATTAAGCGAAAATATTTGTCTGAAAAAAAGGTGCATGAAGAAACCTTTAACTCTAACCGGAGGAAAAATAAAGGCAATGGTTGAATCTGTATCTGCAAATATAGAAAGGTAAAAATGATAGACTCTAGAGAGGCAGTGTTAACGTAGAATGATGATAAGATCACGGATTGACAGACTGACGTAAATATGAATGTCGTTAAAATGATCATGGATGAACGTTGCCTACTGGGAAGATTGAGAGTGCCAGACGAATGAAGACATTAAGACGCGAATGTTTCTTTTCACTAATAAATCAAACTTCCACTGTCCTTTCTACGATGAAAAAATATATAATTCTACTATCCTAAAAGCTTTTGTCTATAGTTTACTTAAATACAATTTCTAAGATTCTTCCCTTCAGTGTAGCATATAAAAACAGAATGATTCAATACAGTATTAGAGCTCTAAGGAAGCAGTCCGGTAGAGTAAATTGACAAAACCGCTGGAGGGTTCACCACTGATCAGCCAATCCCTCCCAATATTTTTTCATCGCACTAAGGACAGTAGAAGTTTGATTTATTTGTGAAAAGAAACATTCGCGTTTTAATGTCTTCATTCGTTATATATAGATGGCGGGTTATTGCTTTGTAGTAATTTACGGACATCTTGTCCGACATCGGAATGGCTAACGCTGACTTTTATATGCTACACTGAAGGGAAGAATCTTAGAAATTGTATTTAAGTAAACTATAGACAAAAGCTTTTAGGATAGTAGAATTATATATTTTTTCATCGTAGAAAGGACAGTGGAAGTTTGATTTATTAGTGAAAAGAAACATTCGCGTCTTAATGTCTTCGATTTGTTTGACTCATTTTGCAGATTTATTTTGAATTTTATTCTAAAAAAAACTATTAAATTCCATTGGAACACTCTTATTTAGAAATTAACTTCGTTTAGCATAGTTTTAATTGTGAATAATTAATATCTTGCATATTTTCATAAAAAATATTCCTTAAAACTTTCTTCAATCTGTAAATTGTTTTCCTCGAATACACACACTACAATTGATTTTATTTAACTAAATTTGCATACCAACTCTTTGTACATATTTCAATTGTGTTGATATTTTCTCTTTTCATCTAACTCAATTGCGTACTAATTCTTGTACATATTTCAAATATCTTTCTTTCTTTTCTTTCTATGTTTAGTTTACCTTTAACGCCTACTTCTACCTACCACGATTATCATGGCCTGTACCACATGTACTAGGGATAAGCAAAAAAAAAAAGAGTACCTTTAAAGTGCAAGTGTCCCTGGGGGGACATAGCACTCTAAGTCGAAATGGAAAAAACAATTGATAAGGCACAATTTGGATTATAGATTATAAACACAAGGTAATAAGACCAAATACAAATAAATAAATAGCGTGTGACGTGTGACGACAACAGCGTTGTTACCATCTTCATACAAAAGTATTGAATGAGAAATTTTACCACAGCATGTTTTAAATAGTTACTATTATCAAGTGTGTAAACAAGATAGCAGATAAGAAGAAGATAGGTTTCTGAGAAACACAGAATTTATCAGTCAATACTTTTGTCTGAAGATGGTAACAGCGCTGTTACCGAAACGTCACAAACTATTTATTTGGATTTGGTCTTATTACCTTGTTTTTAGAAAAAAATTAATGTATATTTTAATTTGAGACGAAAGTCCCCGATACATATATGAACAGAACTTTTAGGAAACATAGCTAGCGTTCGGAAGAGTTCCAATTACTGAATGTTACCATAGGTATGCACCCATTCTATAACAACAAGGCATCCAGTTAAAAGCATATTTATATGGAAACGAGAAGGGTTCCTAATTACCTAGGTTATATATAATTGGGAATATAATTAATTAAATAATCCCTGGAAACCCAGAAATTGTGCGCATAGTTAGTATGCTCAGACACACTCACAGCATATACATTTTACATATAATTATTATAACACGCGGTGTTATATAACTACTTCTATTTAGTCGCCATCTTTAATTACATATTAGAGTTGTAAGAGACAAGTTATATGTAACACACTCTCTATATGTGAATGTTTCCAATTAGAGCGATCTCTGGGTGTTCCCTCTTCTTCTTATAATTAATGACGATATTTTATAAAATTTCCCAACCAAAAAGAGCTTGGTGGAAAGAATTTAATCAGATTAATAACTATATTTGTCTTAATATCAATTATAATTAGGTAAATTTTGATAATCAGACATCTTGAAGTGAAATTTAGAATCGATTTTATTATGAGTTGTTTCCGGCAATTTCCCCAGACATTCAATCTATTGATTTTTAATTATTCCAGAATTGGCCAAATACCGTTTCTTGATTAATCAAGTTGATATTTATTCCGATAGATGGCGCAAGCTATCAGCAACTTTTAGTTGCACGATCAGGAAATGATTTTTTTTTTCAATTTATCCACCTGATCCAATTACAAATTCACTTTAGCACTATTTTTCTCATTCAATCTATGTGTCTTTAACCATTCATAAGTTGATGGCTGGCAGTATACACCTAAAGCTACTTCCTTTCTTATGGCTAGTTTTTTTTATATATAGTTAGAGTGGGCCTTCTCCTTAAATTGACCATGAATTCCATTCTTCCTTATTATTATTTTTTTTACATCGATACATCCCTCCAGCAATACCTTTATCCATTCCGAGTTTTAAACAAGATGTTCAAAAATTGATGATCTAGAATTAAACGAATATATATTATATATAAAAATTGTATTTAATTTTAAAATTATAATTCCCAGATCAAATTACTCTGTTAAGTCTACAACCAGATGTCGCCGCTTTCCCTATATAAATATATTGTTGTTGTTACCCGTTGGTTGCTCGGGTAGTTGGCGATCTAAGGATACGCTCCAGGAGCCTGGGTTACCTTTATGTTACTACTACCCATTGGACGGCTCAATCTTTTGTACATATGTAAATAAGTCTTTCATTTTCTTTATCCCTACGCCTTAAATCAGGCAATACTTTATCAAATTATGTATTTTATATACCACTAGCGGACGTACCCGGCTTCGCCCGGGTTTTACCCGAGTAAAGGTTTGTCTAACGAATCTCTCGATAAAGTGAACATTTTTCCCGGTCCCTTCAAAAATACTCGATAAGTTGAATAAAATAAATATTAATTGGTTCCCTCGGTAATTGGAAGTTAAAGGAATAGTATCTTGCCTTGGAATTGTATCATTATTCTTGTCTCAAATAAATTGCCGTGTCATCCTGAATTTTGTCTTTCCTAATTTTCTACATTACAAAATCATCGTATCGTCATGATAATATTTAGAGCAGATTGTTGAATTATAACAGATAAATTAGAATATTTATCTTGATTATTTTAAAGCGAAAAGTTATTTCAAAAATTTTATTTGCTAGAAACCTTCCCAGTACTATACTAAATAACTTCCCAAAGTTTCATGGCGTTCCAATGAGTGGTTTGGTCAGGCATAAAGGACAAACAGACACACACACACACATACATTCATTTTTATATATATAGATAAGAACAATTAAAGCTAATTCTTATCTAAACTTTTTTACTATTATTACCACGACTGCAATATCACAAACATACTTATGTATCCTCAAAATAATCAGCAAGTAATAAAATTCTATATCTCAATAATACTCCAATCAATACAAGAAAATATTTTATATAATATATATATGTAGTAATGTATTTTATTGTGTCGGATGACTGTAGTGTGGCATGTTGGTTAGATGCAGTCGTGGTGGCCACAATGTTCAGAGTGGTTTCAGGCGTGAAAGAAATTCACAAAAGGACGAGGCATGTTGGATGTCACCTTAGAAAAGGCGAGAAAGCAAGTGAAGGAGACTCTAATCAAGGCAGGTCTGTTCAGGGGGGGTCTGTCAATCATCGTGTCTCAGAGCGGACTGATCTGTTATTTGAGCCAAAGGGGGCACACCTGGTAACCCGACTGTTTGCTTCTGTCTGGCGCCGGCTGTCACTCAATTTAATTTCAATATTTCGTTTTGGTTTTACACTATAGCTATATTACATATGGGGATATAAGTATATTTTGGAATATATTACAACATATATATATATAGTGAAAATAGTGCAAAAGTAAAAATGTACTTGGATAAGGTAGATAAATAAAGAAAAAAGTCAATCTGCTTATCGTGCAGCTAAAGCTTGCCCTTTTTTTTTTAGAATATAGAGTTAGTTGGATAAAGACCTGAGTCCCCAAAATTTTTTAAATTTTGAATTTATTCAAAAGCTTTAAGTTTCTTATTCATTTATTTTGCGTTGTGTGTGCCAATTATCAAGCCATATAAAACGGTGAACATATAAACGTTATATATTTATTTTTAAATCAATTTATTATATACCGAAAATTTAAAATACTCATATATATTTAAACATATATTTCGAATTATATTGTTAACGTATTGGAAACCCTTTTATTAAATATTATTTTTAGAGATTTAAAATACAATATCATTCAATATAGAAAAAGTACAGTGAGAATAGATGGAGATACGTCGAATATATTTCTTAAAATAGAGAGTATATTATTTTTGTAGAAAAAAAGATAAATATTTATATACAATTCCTAGAAACATATAAATCATAGTTGAAATATATTTAAAATATTAAAGAATAAATATATGGAATCAATATATTTATATATTGTAATCTAAAAAAAGATGGTGGAAGTAATTTTAAATATTTTTCACAGAGGCTATAAAAATAAAACATCAATAAAAAACATTTTGTGGAAATTGTATTTATTCAATTGCTACACTATATTTTCGTCGTAGGGTTGGTGCAAAAAAAGGAAATTATAAAAAGCGACAGAGAAAGATTTATTCATTTCTAAAAATAAATAAAAAAGCAGGGAGTTAAAAAAAAGTTAAAATATCATATTCACATAGTTTGCGCCCGCATATTATAATTGTTATAAATTATCTCTGAAGCGAAGGGATAAACAACCTCTTAAATCTCTATTTAATCACATGGTATGAAAGTTTTGCCAGAAAAATCGATCGTGTCTGGCTTGGAGTAGTTACGTAAGTCACCAACAGGTGGCACTGTCTGGCCTGTCTAATAAACCAGACTAAGAAGCCGTAAATATATCGTCTGATTATTAATATCCTTGTGAATTCGCATCAAAGATGCATCTTACGAGAAAACATTTATATTTTTATGTCATTCTTTTTCTATTAATAATATTCATCATTTAAATAATATATAAATTCCATTATTTTTGTAAGATATTGAATTTTTAACACTTATAATTTCTAAATAATTTGTTTGAAGTTTGTTCGATACTTTTAAGAATTTATTTTAACACATACATAAGAGTTCTCAAGTATAAATTATATGTACAGTAGAACCTCCCTGTAAAGGATACCTAATTGCAGAGCTAAAGTGTCCTTGATCCTTGTCCAATTGATCTTGCGTATTTCGGTCAAATTTTCCCTCGGATTTTGAGAATGGTCTCTAGTGGCTTTATGTCTTTTTTCTTGTGGCGTGAAGAGGGCTTTATCGTAGCATCTGTAAGGACATCGTCTTCATTGAAGGAAAGTCTTGGCTTTAACACAGCGGTGGATTCCTGGAGTCAATCGTTGAAAATTTAGTTCACAGTACTCATGGCTTTAAGGTTTGCTCGGTGATCTTCAGTTTGTCTTCCATAATCTACCCAGCACCTCCATAAAAAGTGGGTAGACGACAATTTATTTTGATCAAGACAATTTTAAACTTATTGACATGAAATAATACAAATACAATGAGAGAATAGTAACAAACTATGTTTTTTTTTTTTGCTTATCCCTAGTACACGTGGTACGGGCCATGATAATCATGGTGGGTAGACCTTAGGCGACTGCTCTTACTGTAAGTACATCACATGTCTACACATGTGAAAAGCAGTTCGACTTTGCACTTTAAAATGTGCCAGAGCCCCGTTTGGTTACTTGCACTCGCTGGTGGGGTCGGACTTTTGCAAGAATCGGGGCCATTGGAGCATTTTTTTTTCTCAGAAAAAAAGTGCCCAATGCGGGAATCGAACCCAGGTCGTAGCGGTCGAAAACCAAAGGTTTAGACCAGGGGTGGCGAACCTTTTTATATTAGAAGGCCAATTTTCATTTTACCATTTTTTGAGAAGGCCGCATCCATATATATATATATGGATGATATTATATATATATATTTAATTAAAAAGGCATATATTGGATCAAAAATAATATATATATATATATATATTATATTATATAATATATGACATTTGTATTAGATATTTTCAATAAAATAACGAAAGTAATTGAAAACTGCGAAACAAAAATTATAATTTTGAATTTATGAAAAGGCCACAACTTGGGCAAGAAAAGGCCGCATGCGGCCTTAAGGCCGCAGGTTCGCCACCCTTGGTTTAGACCATCCTTCCACCGACCCCTAAAATAAATCAAGGAAATTATGCACATAAAAACCATCCCCTCTCCTTTTTACAATATAAGCTAAATTATTTATTTCTAAAAAAAACTACTTAACATTTAACTCGGCGCTGCAAAATAAATATATCAATAAAAATCAATTAATAGGAAACTCTAAATATAAAATAAACCTAGACAGTGAGAGAAAAATAAAATCTGATATATATATTTTTTTATTTTGTGGTAAAGTAAACAGAGAGATAGTTTTAATGAAAATTTATTTTCGTCTGAAATAGTTAGTTTCAAACTTTTTATATTTGTTGGAGTAATTTCGAACTTTCATAGAATTTCACTATCTTGAAGATTTTAGAAAATTTATTTATTCGAGTAGTTTACTTAATTTCTTCACCATTTCTGTAAATTTATCATAACTGTTTCATTGCGTTTTTTATTACATAAATATTTATACTCCTTTTTAGAACCATATTTCGAAGCAGACGAAAATATAGAAAGAGATGCCCATTTCTATACATTAATAAAACATTAAGAAATAATTTAACTCTCAGGTTTTAAGAGTTGTTTATATAGATATGTTATATATAGTACATGATGTATATATAAATATATTCAATTATTTGGGTTTCATTGTATTATATTTTTTATACTTTTTGGTGTATCGGAAATCTTCAGGAAACATTTGTAATGTGCGTTATTTTGTTATTACGAATTGATTTTGTAACCAAAGGATATTTTATCGAAGTCTAAAAAATGAAAACAAAAATATTTTAAGAAAACAACATTGATAATAGAAAATATTAATCTCAAAGACTATATGGTCAAAGGTCAAGATTCGAATTAATTCAGAAATTCTATGATTGTAAATTCTTATAATTTAAAAAATATATATATTTTTACCTTTGTTGAAAGAGGAAAAGCACACGAAAAGTATTGCAGTGTTGCCGATCATTTCATTCTGATTTTTATTTTATTTTTGTTAAGAATTTAAAGTAAAAATCGAAATGTTTCCAAACAATTATATTTGATAAATATATATTTATATATATATTATCAAAAAAGTGATATCCTGACCACGTTCACATGAACTTTTTAGATGGAAGAGCGCCATCTAGTGAAACAGAAATCAACTAAATCTAGCCAGTTCCCTGACATTTGGCCAACCCATTTTCTTGATAAATCAAGAAAATTCAACCACGAACACGTTTCGGGCTGTTGGCCCTCGTCAGCGTGGTGGAGACTGTACCTCTACGACTAAAAATAGTTCGTGAACGTAGTCAGGATATGCCTTTTTTTCATTTTAATACCAACATCTGACCTTTTTGATTCATTTATTTTTATTATTTTTTCACATGTTTAGCATATTTACGCAAGTTTGGCCTTAAATAACCATTTATTGATTTCTCAAGAAGCCTCTGGGACCGACAGGTCGAAATGCGTTTGTGGATGGCTTTTTTTGATTTATCAAGAAAATGGGTTGGCCAAATATCAGGGAACAGACTAAATCACTGTTTAGTTGATTTCTGTTTCACTAGATGACGCTCTTTCATCTAAGAAGTTCACGTGAACGTGGTCAGGATATATGTATTGTTTTATTTTAATACCAATATTTAACCTATTATATATATTTTTATTTTTTCACATATATTGTATTGCTGATAATCAATTAATAATATATATACCAATATTTTATTTTTCTTAAAAATCTATGAATAGATCACAGTATTGCCGAATAATTAATGCTTAAATTATTACTGTTGAAATTCTAAGAATAAATCTCAGTATTGTCAATCAATTAGTATAAAAAATCTTTGTATTTAAGAACTAGAACTCTTGTTCTGTAAAATCCAGATGTTTAATTTTTGCAAGAGTCAAGAATATACATTATATTGTACAATTTCAACCATCTCTGACCAAATATAACGGTCCTTAGCGCGCGATAATATTGAAAAAAAAAAAGTTAGAAATTGACAGTCCCATTGACAGAGGAGCTTTCGATTACAAGATCTTTCACATCTCTGCAAGCAGTGATGGATGACACCTCTCAAATTACCTTGGAACATTAGCATGCTTTAAAAGGCACGAGGTGAAAAAACTGGCGTTGTAGCAATTTTATGACTACAGGCTTTCTACAGCTGCTCCATTTTAATTGGTTATCTTCCTGATGAATGCCGTTCTGTGAGACAGGTTCTGGGTAGATTCGTACATCTACATTTTGTAGTGGTGGCTGTTAGACCTTTATCTTTGCTATCTTTGTAGATTCCATTAGATGGCGTCAGGTTTTGACGTTTATTTTGACGGGAGAGACGCCTTATGCTTCTATAGATTCCATTAAATTGCTATAAAGTATAAAATATAAACAGTAACAATGCGTATCTTTATTTGTTAAAATTGCAAGCTTTCGCATCTTTATAATCCTTTCATAGGCATAGCTTTAGATTGAGAGATCTATAGTTATGTCTGTAGAAGGATTATAAAGATCCGAAAGCTTTCACTTTTAACAAATAAAGAAACTCTTTTTTTTTGTTACTGTTTATATTTTTATCTTAGTAGATTGTTGCAGTGTGTGTGTGTTATCTACTTGAATTCGCTACATTTATGTTTGGTGGCCGCTGGTATAGATATTAATATATGTTTTATTCTTGTAAAGATAGAGGCCGCTTGGCCGGCATTCATTGTTCTTCAAATTAAAGATACTTCGGCCAGTAAATCTTTTTATTATCTCGACGTTTCGACAAAATCTATTTTCCTCGTCAAGAGCGAACAAATATTAAGACATTTGGCAAAGCGTTAAAAATTATTCTCTTAATTCTTAACGCTTTGCCAAATGTTTTAATTTTTGTTCGCTCCTGACGAGGACAAAAGATTTTTGTCGAAACGTCGAGATAAGAAAAAAGATATGCTTTATTGTTCCAGTGTCATCTACATGACTTCATTACTGGGAGCAGATACATTTTCGTTAAGTAAGCTGTGTAGTTAACACATGTTATCATAACCGGGCATTCCTTTTTGTGTTTTTCTACCGGTTGTTGTCTTCTGGGTAAGTTACCTGACTGTTTTTTCGTCTAAGAAATCGAAGAAACATTTGAAATTTTTGACAACTACGTCCTAACACTTTCTATCACAAAAAAATAACAAATGAATATCCCACAATCTGCTCTCTGTAGACTTATACAAGAGATTTGAACCTAAAAGTGATTTTTGAAAAATGCAAAAGTTCTAGTTTTATTGTGAAAACCCTCCATGAAGAGAAGCAAATCAAATTACTACAAAATCAACTAGCCGGTATAAAAGTTACATTAGATATAGCTTGTGTTTACTGCTTCAGTGAATGTAACCGCCCATGGGCGATCATTCTGTTCGAGGAATGAAAGCCATTACAATGCAAGAGTGGAGCTTTTATATAAAATAATGTTTTATTTATTAATCCAAGATTAAATCTTCAATACTTAACATGATAGAATAAATCAGTTTTCAGTTTTGAAAATCACTCTGAGAAAACATCTTTAGAAACACTATATTTTACGTAATGTCTATCTAAAATTTGTACAGTTCGTTTTAAATGAAAGAATGATACACAAATGGTATGCAGAACTAACTAATTAGGGGGAAAGTCATCCGTGAATATTAGAGAGAAATATTCATTTAATCGCTCAGAGAGAGGTTGGGTTGCCAGACTATTTGGCAGGGTTCCAAGGAAGCATCGGCCTTGCCCTTGACACAGTCTGACCTCGATCAGGAAACGGACGTTTAGAACTATCTCCAAAATGGGAGGTGCAACCTCTGAATTTGTATCTTACATTAAAATGTAAATTTCCACATTCATTTGCATACAGTCTGTTTTAACTTTAGTTTGTTTTCACACTTTAATAATGCCAGCATGGGTATGGAAATATCTTTATTTACGGAGCTGCTAACCAGAATGGATGATTTTTGAGCCCCCCCCCCCCCCCAAAAAAAACGGAATATATACAAAGCACTATATACATTGCACTGTTGGAGGGGCCTGGGGATGGATGGTCAGGGGATCATCGCCGTAAATCATGGGTATATTGTTGCACCGTCCTGGGGCTTCATATCAGTATTCGATGGTTCCATATCAAGATTATAAATCAGACCAGAACGAGTAATCATAAAACATAGTTATTTTAACAAAAGGAAAGTACTTAACATTATTTTTAATCTTTAAAAAACGGAGAGATATCTAAACAAAATATTTACAAATAAAATGTTGACGTCACGTGACTCATGATGATAAACCGAGTAGACCACCACAGATTATTGTGTGACAATATATACCCCAACCTACACAAAATGTACAATTGACATTAATTAAAGTGTCACAACACCAGATTTGACTTAGGATGTCATGAAATTAAATCCACCGCGCCTCTGTTTTAATGAGGGTCATAGCCCGAACCATGGTTTGTATAGGAATTGTCAAAGCTATTACTGTGGAAGATTCTTTATCACCAACTGTACGTTTCATACAGGGTTGATAAACTAAATATGTTATTTTCATACAATTATAAATGGTCGAGTATCGCGCTATATTTGCATATAAAAATATCTTTCTTCCGCAAAAATAAAATGATTATATATATATTGAGAAGCGCAATATATTTAAAAAACACATTAAATAATAAAAGATCTTGTCTATATTTCGACGAGGCTTTTTGTTCATCTTCTATAATTGGACCCCTGTAAAAGTATCATTTGAATATTAGAAGTTGGACAGATTATCGTTTACCCATCATCCTATTTAGAACTTGACCAGCGATGTGACAGCTATAACACCTCCTATGGCCACACCAACGAGAACCGGACAACAACGACTTTCCGAGACCGGACCATGAACTCAGCATTGGAACGGGCCTTGGTGACCATAGTCCACCAGGATAACACACTGCAGCAATTAAATAAACTGATTCTTACATCCCCACCTCAGTCTCATCACATAATGATTCTATCGCAAACTGCCTCGCCGAAATATCGGCATTTATATTATTGATAAGCGCACTATAATTTATTTGATCATTATTATATACAAGTAATAAAGGAATTATTACTTTCACATATTCAAAGCTTTATTTCACATTTTCCTATATTAGATCATCTAGACGACCTCTGTTAAACCTATTCCTTAGAAAGCTAAAGTTCCAGACTTGGACCCAGACCGGTTTTAAAGCCACTCCAGAACACACCTGGTCTAATCACTATTTAATAAGGGAATCAATTAACGTTAAGCAGGTTTAGTGAAAATTTTCACGGCTTCATAATTAGCACCTTTTTTCTTATCTCTGTTTTGGTACTCTGGGCTACATATAACTGCTACTTAGGGGTCAAATTGAACCTGGAAAAGTTTCACGTACATCTGGAGAGAGAATTCAAGCTAACGACGCGTTAATTTATAAATTTAATTACCATCTATCGATAAAATTTGTAACCAATAAATTTACTGGCAATGTGTTTCTTTTCAACAATATCATCAAATATTATCTCTACAGACCTTACTGCAATGATATAAGTTATTGAATGAGAGGGCTTGACTCATCAGTAGTGAACCCACTCAGCGGTTTCGCCAAAACGGCTGAGAGGGTTAACTACTGATTTTGGCGAAACTGCTGAGAGGGTTCACTACTGATGAGTCAAGCCTTCTCATTCAATAACTCGCGAGTTAATGTTAGAATTTTCAAAAATATGGGGCTTTTGATGTTTTTTTTAGTCTTTCTTATTTCCCCTAAAAAAAAAGAACAATTTTTAACGCCTTGCCAAATGCTTTATTTTTATCTATTTTTCCTGACAAAGACAAAATATATTTGTTGGAACGTTGAGAAAATAAAACTCTAACTGGCCGAAGTGTCATTTTTTACAGAACTTGTTTCCCTTGTTCTTCTAATTTGAGTTCTATTGACATTACCTATGTATGGGTGTATACATTCGATGTATAGGTCTTTAATATATGGGTTTATGGTTGTATATATGGGGCTATTATACATATTTACCCTTTTCTCCCTACCCAACTCTTCTATTTCTTCCTCTGTAAGAGCCCACAAGAAATTTTTCATTGCAAGACTGAGGGCCTAAGTGAAGTCTGTGTATGACAATCATGGTGGGACTCCTTATAGTGTACCACAGGTCTACATATTTAGAACGAATTCGACATTTGAAATGTGTCTGAAACCCATTTGATATCTTGTATTTAGATGACTCGCACCACCATGTCCCGGTCAGCCTACTGTTACAGTAGAACCTCCCTTTAGCGGATAACTCTTTGCAAAGGACAGTTATCATTTGAAAAATTACCATTTTTACTATTTAGCAACTCTCCGGTAAGAGAACACCTCTCTCTAAAGGACACTTTGGCTCTGCAATTAGGTGTTCTTTACAGGGAGGTACTACTGTATCTGTACTATTTGTATAGATAATAAAATGAATTAAATTAGACGTATTTTGGACACTTTCTTTACTTCTCTACATACATGTGGTACAGACCAAGATAATGCTAAGACCAGGTCATGTTAGATCATTTTAAATGCTTGACTCTTTAATCATTATTGTTCCATTGACAGCCAGTAAGCAGTGGGAGTTGCTCTCTCAACCTATTGAAAATTCACATTTCTCTAATGCCCATCAAGGTTTGAATAGAGCTAAGCAGTTTTATCTTTCTGTCCTTTATATATATATAATATACCGGCTTATGGACCGAAAGGTCTGGGAGACCATTTTCTTCTAGGATGTCCTTTTATACATAAAAATATTTATCTCATATGAAAATTTGTACAATCTATGTATATTTTGAAATTTAAATAAAACGAACCGTTTCTGAAGTAACCTTTTATTGCACTCTCATGTAACCTTGCAGAGGCAGATTACAAGGGTTTTCTTTTCCCGCATATTTGAATATTAATTATTATTTAAATTTAAATGGCACAGGATTAAAAAAAGGGGGGGATGCAAGGGCTTTTTATGGCTATATCGTCCTCGGCTTTGTCTTTTTACATAGCCAGATTTCTTTTCTGTCCTTTTATCAAGGCCATAAAAGGCGGGCGCGAGGGGCCATACCATATGACCGATCGGTGCATTGAGAATGCATCATTCCTTTGGCTGGATGACTGGAGGAGGTAACCGGGATGCATGGACCATAGAAGTCTATATCATCCCTGGCCCTGCTTCACAGGGCCGAATCTCTTTTCTGTCCTTTTACCAAGACCATAAAGGTGGGCGCGAGGGGCCATACCATATGGCCGCTCGGGGCATGGAGAATGCATCATTCCTTTGGCTGGGTGACTGGAGGAGGTAACCGGGATGCAAGGACCACAGGAGTCTATATCATCCCTGGCCTTGCTTCGCAGGGCCGAATCTCTTTTGTGTCCTTTTATCAGCAGGCTTATGGACCGAAAGGTCTGGGAGGCCATTTGCAAATGACCCTGCGAAGCAGGGCCAGGGATGATATAGACTTCTATGGTCCTTGCATCCCGGTTACCTAAGATGTCCTTTTATCAATAACCAATCAAGTTTTGACAGGTGTTCTGCTTATGTAACTTTAGTATGTAACTATTTATGGCGTATTTATCCTAACGAGTGATAAGCTAGGATCCACATATCAGATAATTATCCCTGATATGATCCACCAAATAGTACAGTACTGGTAGGAGAGAAAGTCCTATAAAACAAGGAAAATACTTCAGCGATCTCCTCTCAAGATCCCACAGGCCAATAGATAAACTAATAGAAATACCCAATGATACTATTGTTCCATCTATTTATCTTCTTCTTCTTTCTTATCTCCACTCAATCACACTAAAGTATCAAGCTTGTAAAGTTGACAACCATCATGATTGGGTAAAGTAAAAAGCGTCTGCCTTTGTCATTAAGACTGGGAGCACTACTCAGTGGCAGGCCGACTTAACTCCAAAAGAAATGGCCTCCTCTGACATGAGGAACAGACGCCATGTGCAGCCGCTCCTAACATGGAGTACCAACGCTGCTCATCCTGTATCCCTGGACCAGGAGCCCTTACAGGGTACTATCAGTCGGGCCAGCTGAGCCCAGGTTTTTTAGTGAGCTTGTTACTGCTCCCCCTCCTCCTTTTTCATTCGGGCTTGGGACCGGCAAAGGCGGAGTTTCCATCTATTTATAAAATAATACACATTGTAAATAGCTTTAAAAAATCTATGCATCATATAAAGATATTTGCCTGTTTCATTTAGGGGGATATTGGAATTTATCTTTTTGACAAATATATTTTATTTTTCGCCTATATAATATATATATTTCCCATTTTAGCGTTTTTATCTGAAATATCGTGAAGGTTATGCTAAACCCCCCTCTCCCTTGTTTAAAACGATAAGAAACCTTTTGAAAATTAAGAGTAAAATGTGAATTATAAATTATGATTGAAATACGTATGCACACACATTGAGCCTCTAAAATGAGATTTTTTAAAAGTAAAGCACCATATTCTGGAATATATATTAACTTAATGTTGATTTTAACCATATTAAACTATAGTATCTTACCTAATTTCTTGATAAATCAAGAAAAGCAAACCACGTATGAAACTGTTGACACTTGTGGTAAAGACCATACGTTGAAAGCCCATCATATTAATAAAGGTGATAAAAAAAACTACAAAAGAAAAAAAAGTATTTATAAAGGTAAAATATATCTCTTAGGATATGAATATTCAATAACAAGCATATCATTTCCTTTATTCTACGAATTAACACGAATGAGCTCCCATTCGTGAAAAAAAAAAGGACATCCTAAAAAAAAAACAAAGGTCAATCAATCAATGAATAAAAATTTAATATTATCCCAACACTATATATTACACCTATTGTGAAACACGAAAATTAACATGAAGAACAAGAGTTTTTTATATATAAAAAGGGGGGAGAGACAGATCGTTAATGAACGAAAGAAAAAAAAATGGCGGTGGGCATTTTAAATACTTTTCTCCCGCCGTCGTCTGCGGCAACGTTTGGCAGGTAGGCGTGACACAGCACGTAAATAAACACCGGCAACCTGTTACTACAACCCTATTATGTGGCAATGGACAACCAAGTTTATTTGTCGCTTCTTGGCAAAGTGCCAGTGAAACGTTTTTTTTTTTTTTAATCCCCAGACGATGACCATGTCTCAGACAGCCTTCAGACGATGGGTCTTTAGTCCGAATTGCTCTACCTCCCATAAATTCTCACAGAGTCACCTGGGAATTGTTCTTCTGATTTTTTTTTTGTTAATTTGTTCAAAATGAATGTTTCTCCGACTTTGTCTTTTATTATCGAAGATTTTAATTATTATTTTTGGTAGTTTATTTTTTTTTTCTGTTCATAGTGATTATTTTAATTGAAAACGTTGTTTTGTTTTAATTGGTTTCTGACCATATATTTGTCAAGTAAATCTTTGGAAATAATACATTTTTAAAAATTTTGTATTTAAGATTAGTTTTTAAATAGGGGAAGCTAGAGATGTCTTTTATAGGATACGCATATTTTGAAAGGCTTATAATGTTGATCTAAACGCGAGAAATAGGACAAATATGATGATATGATGTTTAATCAATTTTAATAAGAGGTTCCCTTATAATCATTTATAAGTTCAACAATTATCTATAAAAGATTAGGAAATTGATATAAAAAGGAATAATAGCCCTCTCCCGTCAAAAAAAGACACAAAATCTAAGGCCTTCTATTGACCGTCTCTCCAATCTAGCAGACGAGCAACGACCTGAGTCTTGGGAAACTGCAGATATGTTCAAAAGATGGCGCTTAGATTGATTTAGACTTTTAGATCATATTAAAAAGAAGTACACGTGGTTTCCTACTAGGAAGATCATTAAAGTTAAACAAGAATATGATATTTTATACAGTGAGCCTTCTTTTAGAGTCCATAGCCAAAACAACAACAAAATAAACTATTTCTCCTGGAGGTAGTCGCTTATTAGAGGTTGGTTTGTGCCATGTCATTTTTGAATTGACCAATCTAGTCGCTCGTAAGATGGATCCTAAGAGTTTTCTATATTCTCGGTACACTCTAAATTTTACACACACAGATAGGACTTCAGAATTCTAAGAGAACCTTTCAATCCTGATGGAAGTAAATGATAGCTGCCACCGACGGCAAAACATCGATGTAATAAAGTAATTGTACTTTAAGTACTGTAGTGTACTGTACTTGTAATAAAGAATTTCTTCTGAACGAGGTGTCAATTGATGGATGGATACACTCCGTACACATTTGTCACCATACTGACAAATGTTACTATTTACGGGTTAACACACAAATACAATATACTAGGGCCTATAGTAAGAGTAACTTAAACACAGAAAAAATCGTGGACTCAAAAGTACAACACCAAAAAAAAAAAAGTAAATAATAAATCACAATTTGTTAAATAAAATAAAAAAACAGTACTTAGCTTTATTGCTGCTTAGGTAGGGATCGGACCGGGGTTACACAGGTATTCGACGAGATTGCCAGACAGGGATATAGCACGCAGAGAACACTTTAAGCGTCCCCACACGAGAATCCACCACACTCGCCTCGACTCATACCATAGCCCCCTTTATATACAAACATGGCCACATTCGTCCAATGAGAAGGCGGGAGAGATTTGTTCACAAACAAACGAAAACACAAATTCTTTCCACTAAAACCTTAGATAAGATATGATAAGATTGCAAATATTTGTCAATATAATTTGACAATACAACTACAATAGAAACCAAAAGTGTTCTTCGTAAGCACTTCTTTAAGCGCCATTTTAGCCTTGAACATGTTCTTGCGCTAAACCAACGCTAAGTCACCAAACTGTCTCACGGCTAATTTCACTTCTCTCTACAAGAAGTTTAAGAAACGAGACAACCAGAAGCCTAGAATTTTCTTATCCGTAATTACACCATGCCAACTATCTTGTAAATTTGCATAGGTACTTATGGTATGGTACTTAGGTATTTAAATGTAATTCTACTGTCCCAAAAGCTTATGTCCATAGTTTTCTTAAATACCATTTCTAAGAATACACCATTCAGTGCAGCATATAAAAGCAGAATGATCAAATACAGTATTAGAGCTCCAAAGAAGCGGTCTGGTAGATTAAATTGGCGAAACCGCTGGGAGGGTTCACCACTGATGAGCCAAGCCCTCCCAATATTTTTTCATCGCAGTATGGACAGTAGAAATTTGTTTTATTTGTGAAAAGAAACATTCGCGTCTTAATGTCTTCATTATATATATGGCGCGTTATTGCTTTGTACTATATATAATATGTGTTCATATATATAAATGGGAAAATGCGTACTAAGTATAGACAGGAAAATATTTTGGCACTACACACATATGATCTTGTTCCATAGACTGTTGATAGATATTTGCAGTAATATATGACACATAAAGCGAAAGGTGTACGCGGAGGAAATCATTATTATTATTATAGGGGATTAGACAACAAAATTTAAGATATATACAGGTAGACAAGGTAACACAGAACAAGTTCATGTTTCATACACTCGAGCAGAACCAAGTTCATTTGTGTAATACATAATTACAAGAAACCTCTCGTGAGAAAACTCTCAAAACATGACCAATAATGATATTCTTTCAAAGGGAGGTTGTAGCTTTAGGGATCTTTTACTATTATTATTTTATCTTAAAAAAAAAAGTTTATATTTGTAGTTTTCTACTTATTGGTTGCCTCAAAATCTCAGATACCACAAAAGCCTTTATTTAAACAAATAAAACAAAACTTCAAGGCACCTACACCTTATAGATATCCTTTTTATATTTATATATCCTTTCTTTTCTCTAATGCAAATTATACATATTTACGATTTTTTTCTTATAAAAAAAAATATAGAACAAAAACATCATATATGGAATCAACACAATATTAATATTTTATTTACATTTTACATATATATATACAAAATGATATTTATTTTATATCCATATATAAAAATAAGCATATAAAATATATTCAAAAGAGCTATAAATATCACTGATATTATTTTATTTTTAAAAAATGGAAATATTTAAAGTGACCTTTAATTTGTCTCTCAATATTATTACGTCCTTTTAACTGATAACAATTTTATAACACCACACAAAATAAATAATTAAATATTTTATATGTAAAAGCATATTGATAATAAAATAATCATATATTCTACTTCCATTTAATAATATTAAGATTTAATACGTAGAAAATATATTTGCATTTTTATTAGATTTTAATTAAGTTGGAAAATTAGTTCTTTTTAAAAAGGTTATATTGCTAACACGTTCTTTAATTAAAATACCAAAAGACGCTCTATTTTGTAGAATAATAAATTTTTTATATAATATATATGTTATCAATAGAAAATTAAAATTGTCATTTATATTCAACCATTTCTAGAAAGTTATAATGAAACCTTAGCAAATTTTGTTGGGAAAACGCTAACAAAAAGTTATTTCAAATTGATTGAAAATACATATAAAACTTATTTTTAAAGCTACCAACAGATTACATACAACTTTTTTTTTTTTTATTTCGTCTGGAATTTAGTTAGTCGTCTGTCTGGATTTTATTGTCTAACCAAAAGACTTGTCTTATTTAATTTGATACGAATTTTTAAAAAGTATATTTTATTTTGAAGCTATATAATTACTGTTGATCAGACAATGTATTTTTCGTTTGATATATAATACCTTATATATTCTAATCTAATATAAATAGTATATTTTTATTATTTTACGCATTCTCCTCTCTCTCTCTCTGGGTTTTTATGAAATCTTGTTGATAATATTCTTTTGAAATGTAATATTTGGAATTAATTGAATTCAAGCAGAAAATAGGCTTTAAAAATTTAGAAATACTATTTTGATTATAAATTTTAAATTAATACGAAAGTAGGAAAGGACAAATATATATTTTTAAGAAACTTAATTATACATTTGATTTATTAGTATTATAAAAAAAGTTGTATTTTAATGACATCGTTCTAAAAAATATTTTTATTGACTTTATCATTAGCAATTAATAGATGTATTAGCGTCGTTATCATACCGACTTTTCAGGCATTATTATAATTTATTATGGATAAAATATTCTTGGAGATTTATCAAAGTTATATTTCATATTTTGTAATAAATTGCTTTAATATTTGTAAACCTAGTTTATTAGTATAACCTTTATTCAATTTAATTTTAAAATATGGCTGTATCTCTGCGGTAATTTTTTCCCAGAGGCTTCTTGAGAAATCCAGAAATGGGTATTTAAGGCCAAACTTGCGTAAATACGCTTAACATGTGAAAAATATATTTCAAAAATAAAATGAATAAAAACGTCAGGTGTTGATATTAAAAACAAAATAGGCATATCCTGACCACAAACATGAGCGTTTTTTAGATAGAAGAGCGTCATTTAGTGGAACAGAAATCGACTAATTTGATATATATATGTCATAATATACGCTCTTCCAGGATTAATAAAACAAACCTAGAATCAGCCAGAGAGAGATGGGTAGCTAAAGGGCGTCACTTTAGAGATCACGACATTCCAAAGGGGCGGCAAAAGGGGCCCGCCCGTCAACACCTGGGGACTATTTTGGTAGTCGGGGGGTACACACGACAAACGGTCGTTCAGCGGACAGCCCTCTCGCTACCTCTCTCTCTCGGATGGCTTCCAGATTCCTCTTCCAACTCGTCGTGTGATTATTTCTCTCCTCACCACATTATTACCACTATATTGCCACATTGAAAGTCGACAGGATCATATCACAGAAAAGTCGACAGGATAAGACCTGGCCGAGAAGCAAATCCCTCATATACCGGAGTATGAAGAAACAAGAAGCCAAGCCACGATGATCGGCCAAACCCAACTAAACTGTAACCACTCCTCTTCGAGCCCTCAACCCCTTCTTCGCCAACCTTTGAACCGTGATCCCGAAGAAGTATTCACCTACGACGGAGATGGAGCTGCCACGCACTTCTTCCAGCACTAGATCTGCCCAAGAACGATCGCCGTGCCAGAGCAGGACACCTCCCACCATCATGGACAAGACTCCGCCATATCCCTGCCGCTACTGTTATGTACAACACTGGTACGCACAGTGTCACAGACAGAACTCTCCAGAAGCTCAATGAACTTACCTGCGCCCTAAACCAACATAACTCGTGAGTGTAACTGTTTTAACTCCTACCATTCATTCTTTAAATAAGTCATTCCTTGTAAATTGTCCCAATATTTACATAATTAGCTCCATTTATTTTATCCACGCCTATTAACAATGATTTTATTCTCCATATTATTTATCTAGATATTTGTAACTCATTTAATTAGTTACCTTACCAGTAGAATTTAACAATCGTCATTTTAATTAAATAATTTCCATTTTAACGTAACTTAAAAAAAGGAATTCTACCTATTAATGCTTTACGATTTTTACTATTAACAATAGATTTTTCATAATCAATTTATCTATAAAAATATGCCTCCAGCACCTAAACTTTTGTATACCTATATTTGTATATGACCTCTCCTACTTGTAAGCACGGCTCACGAAAAATAATTTCTTTCCCTAAACGACTCAAAATTCACCCTGTAAGTCAGGCGTCGAAGAATTTCAACCATCACGTGAGCCTTGCTTACAACCAACCCTTGGTGACTCTTATCTACCTTCCCCTTAATGTCCCACTCATTCTTACAACCTTGTTAACCTTATACCAGCTCAGGACCTTTATAGAGAATTATTGATTAATCAATTATCGAACTTCTATATTGTCATTTCAAAATCCTAACCTTCGCCCTTCATTTATGATAATATATTTCGTAGTTCATCTCTAGCATATCCACCGACCCACACCATCTAGCCAATGGCGTGTTCGTCACAGGGTGCAGATTGACTAACCGCTAGATATTTATCAACCCCTTTTTGTTCGCACTTGAACAATCTGCATCGAGCGACACAGTTCGCCCCTTCTTCTCGCGCCACACGTTTGCCACACGGACCCTGTCTTCAAATCTATGTTTGTCCCTTGTCCAAACCAGCACGATATAGCCTACCTCCGATATTTCCCACGGAGGTACGTTAAACATCGTCGCTGATTCTGTCCGGTCCGTCATCATTTCGCGCAGACATGGGTCTTACGTTCAACCCACCGCGAAATCATCGCCTTGCACAAGCTCCCACGACGGTTCAAACACCTCGTGTCCGAGCAGCTTGTCACAGTGTTGGGCATTAAAAAATTATTTTTCAATTAAATTGAAGTGCAATTAACAATTAATTAATTGTTAATTTGAAAAGTGCAATTAACAATTGATTAATTGTTAATTGTGAAAATTACAATTAACAATTAATCAATTGTTAATATTTAATAAATCATTTTAATTAATATTTGCCCAACACTGCCTGAGATAAAAAGTGTTTTTATTAAATACAACACACCTTTACCATCGTCAGCTGCAGTTGAACGCCTTTTTTCTTTTGCGACAATGACAAATCTGCCAAAGAGTCACAAATTGTCGGACAGCATGTTCGAGAAGAGAGTGGTACTGAAATGCAGTGTTGGGCATTAAAAAATTATTTTTCAAATAAATTGAAGTGCAATTAACAATTAATTAATTGTTAATTAGGAAAGTGCAATTAACAATTGATTAATTGTTAATTGTGAAAATTACAATTAACAATTAATCAATTGTTAATCTTTAATAAATCATTTTAATTAATATTTGCCCAACACTGGCTTGTCACTTGTAACGGACAACGCAGTCCTCGTCCCAATTTTTGGCACTGTGCGCGCATACTTTCCGCAAATTAAATATAAGTCCATTCGACTTCCTCACCTACACACGGGAATTTTCCCCTCGGACTCGCTACACAAGTAACTACATAGATAAGGTAGAATGGCCCAGGGCAAGTTTCCCCTCGCCCTGTTCGCCAAGGTTCTAACATTGTATGTAGTTTTATATTTACCTCAGTCCTGAGCTCACACAATTGCCAACCTCAACCTCATGTCTCATACTCTACACCTATAGCATAGAGAGCCCATGCCAAGTTTCCCCTTGCCATGTCCGCCTGAAAAATATCTTAAAGTGTAGAGTTCCCCAGTCTTAATGATCTTCAGAATTTCATCATGTGTTTGTGACTCCCCTTCTCCTTGTTCACACTCCTCAATGTCATTTCCCATATAGTACATTAGATTTTGTTGTATATAGCCTTTTATAACCTTGATATTTTCAAAGATTTCCTTAAATGTCAAACTCTCCGGTGTTGTAAAACTGCTTGTAAATAATATTTACTTGTGTACTATACAATATTTTATTTACATAAAACTATGTCAGCATTACCTTAACTAATTTCAACTGTAAAATTATTTTCTCTATTCCTGGCTTCTCCAGCTTTAAGTATACTCAAACCATGTTCAGCCTTCTTCAACGGGGGTCATATGTCATAATATATGCTCTTCCAGGATTAATAAAACAAACCTAGAATCAGCCAGAGAGAGATGGGTAGCTAAAGGGCGTCACTTTAGAGATCACGACATTCCAAAGGGGCGGCAAAAGGGGCCCGCCCGTCAACACCTGGGGACTATTTTGGTAGTCGGGGGGTACACACGACAAACGGTCGTTCAGCGGACAGCCCTCTAGCTACCTCTCTCTCTCGGATGGCTTCCAGATTCCTCTTCCAACTCGTCGTGTGATTATTTCTCTCCTCACCACATTATTACCACTATATTGCCACATATATATATTGTAAAACGAAAATTAAAATTAAAATAAAGGGTGTGGGTTCGATTCCCGCCCCTGGACACTTTATATTTTTCCGTTCTCCATTACTCTTCATGTTTCACCTTTCCATACCTCATTCTCAAAGTTAGAAATGTCGCTATTTCTCTTTGAAAATAAATTTCGATTTTTAAAAGAAACATTCGCGGTATAATTTTAATTTTCGTTTTACATATATATATCAAAAAAGGCATATAGGTATATTTATATGAATTTTTCAAGAAATGTATAAATATTTTAAAGTGTATATTCTGTTAGTCACGAAATATCTTTCTATGTTAGGTATAGTGCCATTTTGCATTTTAGTACAACTCTATTAAAGGGTTCAATTATCTAAACATAATATTAATGATATATTTATTATATACACCAAGAAAGAGTGGTTAGAAAATTATGCAAATTTCAGGGTAGACGCTCCTCACCGAGTTATGCAAATGATGTGAAATCCGCAGCTTTCGTGCGCACGTGGAGTAAGATATAAGGGAAGGAACTTTCAGAAAGGACAGTATTCGTGCCGTTATTTCTTCAAGGAAAATTATTGTATTATATGTAATATAGCTATAGTGTAACAACCAAAACTGTAGACACCATCCAACCCGCCAGTTGGACCATCATGTAATACAAGACGAAATAATGAAATTAAATTGAGTGACAGCCGGCGCCAGACAGGAGAAAGGTCTCCGATTACACCGTCGTTCCGAAAAACATAGTTGAATTACCAACAGTCTCTCTCTGGCTCTAGAATAGATCAGACCCCCTCGACCGGTGTCCGGCTGCTATCTCTGAGTAACATTCAACATGTCTCGTCCTTTTGTGCGATCCTATTCATGTCTGTAACCACTCTGATCATTGTGGCCACCACGACTGCATCTAACCCAACAAGCTAGACTACATTCATCCGACAGGATAAACTCATCACCACAGACGGCTAACAGGATCATTTGCAATACGGCATATATATATTGCAAAATAAATATAGATGGCAGAGCGCCATCTAGTGGAGCAAAAATAAACTAAACGTTTATTTAGCTTGCTCCGTGATATTTGGCCAACCCAATTTCTTGATGAATCAAGAAAAGCCATCCACGAATCTAAAAAGCACATGTGCTCGTGGTCAGGAGATGCCTTTTTTATTTTTATTATCAACACTTGACCCACTTATATTTTATTTTTTTCTATTGCTTTTTCATGTGTTAAGCGTCTTTACGCAAATTTGGCCTTAAATACCCATTTCTTGATTTCTCAAGAAGCCTCTGGGACCAAAAATTTTTTTTGGTCGCAGTGGTTACAGCCTACTCCATGCCGACGAGCGCCGACAACGCGAAAGGCGTTCGTGGATGGCTTTTCTTGATTTATCAAGAAATTGGGTTGGCCAAATATCACGGAGCAAGCTAAATAAACGTTTAGTTTATTTTTGCTCCACTAGATGGCGCTCTGCCATCTAAAAAGCACATGTGCTCGTGGTCAGGAGATGCCTTTTTTATTTTTAATATATACATATATATATTAGAAAAAAGTGGCGTTAAAAATTTTAAGAATTTTCTTCGAAGAAAGGTAAAACAGCGAATGTGAATTCTTAACTAAACGAACCCTATAACCTAGTAATAGTTTATACCTATTGACTTTGCTTAGACTTTTTAAATATATTGATTCCAGGAGATCAATCAAAGATTATTGATTTACAAGAGAGAGAGAACAAAATAAAATAGGGAAACAAAGAGAAACCTATCTTCCTACGGTTAGCACCAATTTTCTTGAGATCTTACACACATACTCCGTGGGAACAATTAATATATACAACAGAAAAATATCTCATAAATTATTATAATTGATAATACAGTATAACCTCTCTTAAGCGGACATCTCTCTACAAAGGACAATTTTCATTTGCAAAATTACTATTTTTACTATTCAGTAACTCTCCGGTAAGAGGACACCTCTCCCTAAAGGATATTTTGGCTCTGCAATTAGGTGTCCTTTACAGGGAGGTTCTACTGTATTTGAAAATAAGGGATAATTATTTTGATACTTTATATAGAATGAAAATAATTCTATGAAGAGACCTATATATGGTGGTGTTATATAGATTTACTCCCCTTATATAAATGCTCAATGTCTTAAGTTAGGTGGGGAAGCAATCATCATAGTGTCAATTCCGGATTATGTTAATTAGCCAAATTAATTGTTAATTAGCATATTTCAAGTGGGAAAATGAGGATGATACTAGTATATAATATAGATTCTTCCCTGCTTTTACACTTTGATTTAATCAATATGGAATCAAAGGTTTGGTTTCTTATATCTTTTGTTTTTCAAGCTTTTTCGGGCCAACATGCTCTTCAACACGGAGAAAGCCTAAAAAGCTCGAAATATAAAATAAATGAGAATAGAAAAAAAAACATTTTTCCTTAGTGAATAGATCAAAGTGTAAAAGCAGGGAAGAATCTATATTATAAATCAAGAGTTGTATGATGAACCTTTTGCCGGAAATCTCCGTGTTGAAGAGTATGTTGGCCCGAAAGCTTGAGAAATGAAAGAACCCCTTGATACTAGTATATATAAACGAACTTCTATAAATATTTCAACACCTTCTCCACCTTCCAGAGTTAGGTACAAAACCTTAAACAAGATTATTTATATTTTAAAAGCACCTTTTTTAGTATATATAAATTTGTATATATATAAATTTCATTATAATTATTTTGTGTTTTTACTGATAGAATACCTACATGTGTTTTAAAATAATTTTCTATGATTTGAATTAAATTTGTTATTTCCTAAAACACAAATTCTACACTCTCTCATTTTGGTTTCTTGAATAACCTTTAAGAGGAGTGTAATGATAAACAACATTTGTGTCAAAACCTTATTGGTTAGGCAAACATCTACTCGGGCAAAACACAGGATATATTCACTAGAAAATACTTCTATTCCAAATTATAATAGATATTAATATTGAGTAAAATATATCAGGCCTCTCTAGGGAAAAGTATCTTTAAAAACTTTTTTATTCTCTAGCTTTCGGGCACGGATGACCTACAGGAGAAAACGTGGTATAACAATTTGCCAATAGAACACGAGTTAAATATAATCGGATAGTATTTTACTATGAATATACAAGCATAACAATATCTACAAGTTCATTGTTGATATGCGGGTAGAAGAAGTATATTGTGATGGCAGCTTTCCTTCGAGATCATAAACAAGTTACATCATCGCCCACTGACATAGTTTATGTGTTCAATAAAGAAGAGCGGTTTCCTGCACTACAAGTCTCAACATGGAAAGATTTATCAAACCAACTTTTTCTTACTTTACTTTACCCCATTGAACAATATTTAAACAGAAATTTCAAAATATATTGTGATTCTGAAAATTCGAAACAATTATATAGACGCGTATGATTCTTTTTAAAAAATAAACAATTTCTACTTCCCTTACTGCAATTGAAAATATTATTGGAAGGGCCTGGCTAATCAGTGGTGAACCCTCCCAGTTTAATCTAACATACCCCTGTTATATTGCATTTTTCGGTTTTCCTTTTATAGTGATATTAATGGACTCTTGGAATGGGTATTTTAAATGAACTATGGACATAAGTTTTGAGGACAGCAGAATTACATATAATTATAAATATATAATATGCTTCGAACAATCGTTCTTCCGCAAATTCATAATATTGTCATTTTATAAAAACAAACCTATATCAGTTTCAAAAATAAGAGGTGTGTAATAAAGAAAAAAGAGGAAAAGGAAAGAAGAAGAAAAAATTCATTTGCCAATACTTCGGTTTCAAAGTATAAAAATCATATTGTGTGTGTACGAGAAGAGGCAAGTTCAAGGTGTGGATAAAAAAGGCAAGCAAGACAGGGCTCATTTTGTATGCGCACAGTCGAGTTGCTTCTCCAGATATGGTGTACTAATCCCTATCTCCCCTTATGTGTTGTATGAGGGACCAAACATGAACCGTTTGCTATAAGTCTATTTTAATGGTATAAACAAACGAACTCTTCTTTCCACGGTCGCGATATATAAAAGATTTAAATATAAAAAAATTAATTCTAATTTATTAAACTTTAAAATTATCCTCCCCAAAGAGAGAACGAGATACCTATAAAAATCCATCTAAATTTTAATATACGTTTATCAGTATATCATAACTTTATATACTATCGCGTTCTCTTTTTAAAGTATAATTTATTTGAATTATATCAGGTTCGAGAATGGAAGAGTGTCTATAGTTCACCAGTTTACATCATTAAAATAAACTTTTTGCAGACGGTTCAAGTTTTGTCTCGTACATATCTGAAATTTTAATAAATTTCAAGAAAGAAATGCATATATATAGTGTGAACCTAGGGCTAAACAACACTACCAACGAGATTTGATTAGATGATAGAATCCAGCCAGCTACATAACGTCAAAATGTTGCCAACTACCCGGGCTCGAGCCGTCCAAGTTTATAATGTTATCTATCATGACATAACGCCAGGTAAGTTGCTGCTTTAAAAGATTAACCAGACTTGAAGGCTGTGGATACAAAAAAAATTAGTTGAGTATCATTAAAGAGGATTCCAACGGCCCATATGGGACCAATTAGCATGTAGAATCATTTTTAAAACTGTTTGGATCAATAGAAAGGATTCTTTTCCTCCCCGTCAGTTTATCTTATCAGTTTGAGTGCTTTTGCACGAATTCGAAACATTACGATTGCTATTTTGGCTCTGAGCTCTATATTACCTTTACATCCAGATAGCCGCGGAAAAAAAGACTGAAATCTATTTCCTATCTCGCACTTTTACATCTTAGTGCGCTTTACAAGCTTGATACCCTAATATTATTGAGTGAAGATAAGAAAGAAGAAGAATACATCTTAGTTAGGGCCTCCAATCCCGGTACATATTTTCAATCCCGGGATTCGGGATTGCTTTTTTCTCAATCCCGGGATCCCGGGATATCTCGGGATTGAAAAACATTTTCGTCTTTCTACGCCAAGAGGTATATCGTTTCGTTCGTTATATTTTTAATTTTTTCTTTTATATAGTGCCAATGACGTGGCACTTACTTCGATGAAAACAACCTGAAAGCCATATATTTTGCGCCTGCTTATGAACTAAATCATTGCTTTTGGGTTACAGTTTGAAATTATCTGTCAATTACTGTACACACATCTGGAAAAAAATTACTGTTCTTGGAACTCTTAGACCACATCTTTTAATGCAGTGTTGGGCAGTAATCCATTCAAAGTAATACATTGCCTTGTAATTACGATTACTTTGCAATGGATTACTTTGCAAAAAAAATTAATTGCATTAGAATGTAAACATAATTACTCGTAATCTATATTAATAAAATGGAAATTTCATAAGTGGTGTTCGCTAAAACCTTTCGTTACAATGCATCAATTTCGACCAAATTTTCAACATTTATGTAAAACGAGATGGAGCAGGTTTTGCTTAAAATCAAAATATTTTTCCTAACTTTAACATGCGTAACTTCGCTGTTATCGATTAAATACAAAAAAAAATCAACAGAGTTAATTTTATTTATATATAAATACAAAAGAAATTCAGCAATTCATTCAACTCAATCTAAAAAAAATATTCAAAACAAGCAATTTTAAGATAACACCATATGTAAAACAGTCGGCCAAGAAAACAACAACGATATTACATCTTTCTCACATATTCACACACAATCTTGATTAATAATTAAAACTAATCTTTAACATTGTTTATTATACTTCATAATATATAATATTCGTTAGGCAAACTTTCACTCGGATAAAACCCGGGCGAAGCCGGGTACACATCCGCTAGTTCTATATATAATGATAGCAATTGTGATTAAAATTACTTGTAATTGTAATTATAGCAAATGTAATCATGATTATTTGCAATTGTGGTTATAGAAAATGTAATCATTATCGCATTTTGCCCAACTATGTATTAATGTTTAGAAAGAAGACAGCACCGTTTTAAAAACCATGAATTACTTTATTTTAAGGATAAAAATTCAATTTCGAGAAAGATTTGAGCGTAGGAAAGATAATTTGTTAAGAGTGTCATCATGCAAACTAGAACGTATCTTATTGCATAGGTATCCAGAGGAGGAGAAGACTCTTTCCGATTCCACAGACGTTGGAGGAATTGTCAGCAAGTATTGATACACACTCTCTAAATGGGGTCCTCGTTTGCCTGACTGAGCAGCAATATTAAGTTCGTGGTTAATCATAGTTGAGTAGGATGCGGAGTCTGGTGTAGGTATTGCAATTGAAGTTGAAGAGGCAGCCTCAATAGCTTCTTGCAATCGGCGCTCAATTGTAAGATGGTCATTCGATTGTGATGGCTCATGGCGTTCTTGTAAACTCCGAGGAAGTTGCGAATTATCAGCCTGAATTCTTACTTCGGCCATTTGTTCCTGTAACGGTTTAAGATGCAAAAGCAATTTCACGCTAGTCTTTGACCATCTTCTTTTTTTCTAACTGTGCTTGCGGATTGTGCAGATATTGGAGGACTAAGGATGTTTTATTGCATCGCTCTTCTAAAATTCTCATATTATTAAAAAATATATAAAACAATTTGGAGCCCAGATAAGAGGTTAGTGGCGGGTCCATTTTACACGCAGGTCCGCCACAAAAATAAAGGGATGCCGCTACTATCTAAGAAGCCACTATTTGCATGTCAACAAAAACTGGGGCCCCCTCCATGTATACTGCTGCATACTCTCATTCTAGAGGCTGCCATTTTGGAAAGATCTTGCAGAATAACCCTTCGTTATTAGTGCATGAAAATAATTTCAAATCTCTCAGAAAAAAAAAAAAAAGACCCGAAATGCAGCTGTATAAACAAAACGTCAAAAGTGTGCTATCTCATCATCTGTTTGATTACCAAAATGCTATATAAGAAAAATATATTTTTGCGCTGGTTTTCATGCACAAACCAGTAATCCCGGGATTTTTCGAGCTGAATCCCGGGATTTCGGGATCATTATTTGGCTCCGGGATCGGAGGCCCTAATCTTAGTGCTGAACGCACATCACCAGGAGGTATAGCGGTATAGCTATCGTTTTATTATTTTAAAATGGCCCGATAAAACAAAGTGCAGAACAATAAAATATGCGGTGAGTAAGTATAAATAAAATAGGAAATGGTAACATTGATAGAGTTTGTAAAAGTGCTTCATGTGGAGATAATAAAAAGAGGATGTATAGAGCAGCGAAGTGCATCATATACATTCATGGACAAAACTTAAAGAAGTGGAAATTCTTTGATGTCGTCAGGCGTCTGTTTTTTTGTTTTTGAAGGAGACAGGGGTAATTTTATTTACACTTGGTTTCTTCGTGCATCTTCAATATAGATCACTATTATCTTTCAGAGTTATTGTCTGAATCCTGGTATACATGCAAAAAGGTAAGACATCCTTAAATTTTGTTCATGTATGTATATACGAGGGCCATCCAATAAATAAGTTTCCCTATTTTTAAAAAAATAAACGACATTATTTACAATTATGCAGTTATTTTATTTTCATTTATTTTCAAGAAGAGCGGTTTCCTGCAGTACAAGTCTCAACATGGAAGGATTTATCAAACCAACATTTTCTTACTTTACTTTATCCCATTGAACAATATTTAAACAGAAAATTCAAAATATATTGTGATTTTGAAAATTCGAAACTATTATATAGACGCGTATGATTCTTTTTTTAAAATAAACAATTTCTACTTCCCTTACTGCAATTGAAAACATTATTGGAAGGGCCTGGCTCATCAGTGGTGAACCCTCCCAGTTTAATCTAACATACCCCTGTTATATTGCATTTTTCGGTTTTCCTTTTATAGTGATATTAATGGACTCTTGGAATGGGTATTTTAAATGAACTATGGACATAGGTTTTGAGGACAGCAGAATTACATACAATTATAAATATATAAAATGCTTCGAACAATCGTTCTTCCGCAAATTCATAATATTGTCATATTTTATAAAAACAAACCTATATCAGACATGACGTAGCCACGCAATAATATTTGAAATAAAGGCGATAAAAACGTGGTGCTTTTCTTTTAATAGTAAAAAACAAGCTTTCAGGCAAGAATGCCCTTCTTCAGGTTACAACTTGACAATATTTTAAAACTATGGAAATGAAAGATAGCCCAATAAAGTAGGTAAATATTTACCTACTTTATTGGGCTATCTTTCATTTCCATAGTTTTAAAATATTGTCAAGTTGTAACCTGAAGAAGGGCATTCTTGCCTGAAAGCTTGTTTTTTACTATTAAAAGAAAAGCACCACGTTTTTATCGCCTTCATTTCAAACCTATATCAGTTTCAAAAATAAGAGGCGTGTAATAAAGAAAAAAAAAAAAGAGGAAAAGGAAAGAAGAAGAAAAAATTCATTTGCCAATACTTCGGTTTCAAAGTATAAAAATCATATTGTGTGTGTACGAGAAGAGGCAAGTTCAAGGTATGGATAAAAAAAGGCAAGCAAGACAGGGCTCATTTTGTATGCGCACAGTCGAGTTGCTTCTCCAGATATGGTGTACTAATCCCTATCTCCCCTTATGTGTTGTATGAGGGACCAAACATGAACCGTCTGCTATAAGTATATTTTAATGGTATAAACCAACGAACTCTTCTTTCCACGGTTCCGATATAAAATATTTAAATATAAATTAATCCTAATTTATTAAACTTTTTTTAAAATCATCCTCCCCAAAGAGAGAACGAGATACCTATAAAAATCCATCTAAATTTTAATATACGTTTAGTCAGTATATCATAACTTTATATACTATCGCGTTCTCTTTTTAAAGTGTTATTTATTTGAATTATATCAGGTTCGAGAATGGAAGAGTGTCAATAGTTCACCAGTTTACATCATTAAAAGAAACATTTTGAAGACGGTTCAAGTTTTGTCTCGTACATATCTGAAATTTTAATAAATTTCAAGAAAGAAATGCCTATATATAGTGTGAACCTAGGGCTAAACAACACTACCAACGAGATTTGATTAGATGATAGAATCCAGCCAGCTACATAACGTCAAAATGTTGCCAACTACCCGAGCTCGAGCCGTCCAAGTTTATAATATTATCTATCATGACATAACGCCAGGTAAGTTGCTGCTTTAAAAGATTAACCAGACTTGAAGGCTGTGGATACAAAAAAACTTAGTTGAGTATCATTAAAGAGAATTCCAACGGCCCATATGGGACCAATTAGCATGTAGAATCATTTTAAAAACTGTTTGGATCAATAGAAAGGATTCTTTTCCTCCCCGTCAGTTAATCTTATCAGTTTGAGTGCTTTTGCACGAATTCGAAACATTACGATTGTTATTTTGGCTCTGAGCTCTATATTACCTTTACATCCAGATAACCGCGGAAAAAACTGAAATCTGTTTCCTATCTCGTACTTTTACATCTTAGTGCGCTTTACAAGCTTGATACCCTAATATGATTGAGTGGAGATAAGAAAGAAGATGAAGACATCTTAGTGTTGAACGCACATCACCAGGAGGTACAGCGGTATAGCTATCGTTTTATTATTTAAAAATGGCCCGATAAAACAAAGTGCAGAACAATAAAATATGCGGTGAGTAAGTATAAATAAAATATGAAATGGTAACATTGATAGAGTTTGTAAAAGTGCTTCATGTGGAGAAAATAAAAAGAGGATGTATAGATCAGCGAAGTGCATCATATACATTCATGGACAAAACAAATCTTTGATGTCGTCAGGCGTCTGTTTTTTGTTTTTGAAGGAGACAGAGGTAATTTTATTTACACTTGGGTTCTTCGTATATCTTCGATATAGATCACTATTATCTTTCAGAGTTATTGTCTGAATCCTGATATACATGCAAAAAGGTAATACATCCTTAAATTTTGTTCATGTATGTATATTTTTAGAGAATAGATGAAAATTTTCGTGAAATTTAATTTCTTTCTTACCAATTGTTTTTCCTATCAATTTACATTAGAGAGAGGTAGTTCAAGCACTTTATTATTTAATTAAACGTTCGTTGAACGTCCCATATAGAAGAGTTGTGTCTCACGAACGGCCCTGACAGATAGGAGTATGCAAATCTTCCAGAGATAAAGTAGCGACGCTCCCTCTTATTGCATAACTACATTGATAAGGAACACTCTCTTTGATGTTTTTTCTACCTTCTTCAAAGAACAGGTATCGAACTTTTAAAATTGATAAATAGATTACGTCATAGCCTTTTTCAGCAAACATCTACAAGACACAACTTTGACTACTAACCTCTAGTTGGTTTTTACACAACCTCAGTCTTTCTCGACATTTTTCACACCGATAACATTTGTGAACTAAATTTTCGGTTTGGTGTTGTTTCAGCAAAGGTTTTACTAACACAATGCAATAACCCGCTATTTATATATAACGAATGAAGATATTAAGACGCGAATGTTTCTTTTCGCAAATAAATAAGTTGGCGAAACCGCTGGGAGGGTTCACCAGTGATAAACCAAGCCCTCCCAATATTTTTTCATCACAGCAAGGACAGTAGAGTTTGATTTATTTGTAAAAAGAAACATTCACGTTTTAATGTCTTTATTCGTTATAAAAGTTTTACTAGTTATTAAATAACTAGTACACAATTTATAATTATTATTTTTAGATGAATTATCTGCCTTGAAACAAAGTATTAATATGAAAATACAGTATAATTTTTTTGAAATTTTTAATAATATTTTTAACTCTCGGAGAGAAGAGGTGAAAATCTCCTAGGACCGGTCAAAGTTTTCCGCGGACCAACGGTAGTCAAAAAGGTCCAATCAAGGAAAGTTGAGGGTGATGGCCGAGTCCTGTATTCGAGATGGTTCTATTTGATATTGGGTTATTTTCCATTGTATTGCCCAGTTTCCCCTTTTAGAAACTTGTATTATAAAATATCATACTAAAATAAGAAACACAAATGATGACCCTCCTTGAGCAACCGTCTCAAATTCAAACTAAATTTTCCGGGTTTAACCCTACCTCTAATGAACGACCACTTACATTAGAGGTCAAGAAGAATCTAAGAGGACGTTATCTCTGTTGCTTTGATTTAGCTTCACACATTTTTTGGCCATTATGCTTCTTATTATATAAAGCTTCGGAACGACCTCTGTAGACGTTAGAGCGATGATAGTATATGAGAGGCTTGGATCATCAGTGGTGACCCCTCCCAGCAGTTCCTCCATATTAATCTTCAGGTGAAACGGTTCGCGCCACTAATGAGCTAAACTCTCTCATCTATTATTTTATTTGATCTCAGAAAAGTCTAAAAGAGGTTGTTTGGATGTCTTATATCGAGAGAAACCTAAGGGGGACAAAAATGTGTAAAATGGATCCGACAGATTGCACTATATTTTAGCCAATATATGTAACAACATTAGGGAAGACTCACCACTGATGAGCCAGAAGCCTCCTCATAGCATTAAATACATTTAAGACCTATTTCTCTTATTTGGGCAACAGAGAGTTGGCATCTATCTCAAATATTAAATACTAGCCGAATGACCCGGGCAACGCCCGTGATTTACCCGATTGAAAGTTTTGATTCAAATACTATGTTACAATTATAAATTGTGGTCATGTGGCCTAGTGGTCATGGCATCTGCCCGGTAAGCGGAAGGTCGTGGGTTCGATTCCCATCCCTTGACACTTTTTTTTATTTTATCCATTCTGACCAAAATCTATCCGTGAACTTCACACAGTGAACTTCACACAGACAGAATAAGGCAATTATATAAGTAGATATCTCTACTAATATAGTTGATTTTAAAACTAAATAATTATTAAATAATAAATAAGCATAAATAAAAGGCAATTCTCTGAGGGAATACGTAGCGTAGTTATACCTGTCGAAGGGCTGTTGAGCCCGAAAGCTTGTATTACCGTTATATATCAAAAGAAACCCTTCTCTCAGAGAATTATCTTTTATTATATTAAAGGGATTATAGTAATAACAAATAAATATATATATTTCTGTAAAATGAATAAAAGTCAACGACATATTTATTTCGATAGATGGTGCAAACCAACAGTAAATTTCAGCTAAACGTTCGGGAGAAACAATTTTTTCTTGATTAAAACCACCAATTACAATTTTACTTTTCTATTAAATTTTCCAAAAGCAAAATGTTGAACTTGTTTATGAGGATCGGATGAAGTTATTGCGACAAGTTGATAAAAAAAGTTAATTGCCGATGCGGTTTCGAAACCAGGACCTTATTCAGTGCCAGAATGAAGAATTAAACCACGTTACCACATTAATGTAGCGGAAGGTATATTAAATAGTTACAGAAATTGGCCGTGTGCCAAATATGGCGAAATCACTGTCGCTTCAACTATGTCTCACACATGTTCCATTGGCCTTCACATGTCCATGTAAACTATGCTACCTTTCGACCATGTAAAACTCAAATAGCGTCACCACATATTTTTGCTATTAGTATAATACTACATATGGTTGCGGGAGGAAAGTATTCATGTTATTCATATACTAGCCGAATGACCCGGGCAACGCCCGTGTTTTACCCGATTGAATGTTTTTATTCAAATACTATTTGTTACAATTATAAATTGGAGCCGTGGATGTCACTCTTGTGAAACGTCCCGCTCCAAACTTTACATGTACATTAGGTCAGCTGGTATTACCCCTCATTTTCACCGCTAGAGGCGCGAGCGAATTGACCTTTTGTAAATATACATAATTATAAAGATAGAAGCTTCTATAGAAGATAATGATCATAATGATGATGCGCGCGCATCCGTGACAGCGATGAGGAATTGAGGAAAGACGGTCGTGACTATATATTAATAATAAAATAATAATAATAATAATATAATAATTATTATTATTATTATCATTAGATAATAATAATGATCATAATGATGATGCGCGCGCATCCGTGACAGCGATGAGGAATTGAGGAAAGACGGTCGTGACTATATATATTCATTCATATATATCATATTCATCATATATTCATTCAAGTATTCATGCATCAAAAGTGGCACCTCTCTCTTTAAGAACGCATTGAACCAATGCATTTGGTTTATCATCCCAGTTAAAAACGTAAAGGTGGTGATAAGGAATAAGCTACTACACCAGTTTTGGGATATTCTTACAAAAACCAACATCTATACCATGATTTCGGACTATGATTCTCATCATTACAGGGGCGGTCGAATTTGCCAAACCACCAAAATCGGTCTTTTGTTGAAGCTACCGTTGCATTTATAAATGTTCTTCAATGATAGATAGGCCATCTGATAATAAGCAGCGTCACTTTGATGCTGGAACACTATATCCTTTTTGAAACTATACTCGGGACTTTTTTTAAATTCATAAAACTCCCTAATGCGGTGGAAAATATTGGAAGGACTTGGCTCATCAGTGGTGAACCCTCACACAGCAGTTGTGCCATTTCCAGATCGATTATTGTTGGGGGGGGGGGGGGGGCTAGTTCTTTTTATATTCGGCACTTTAGGGGAAAACTTGGTAGACATATTTAATGATACTATGAACATGTACACGCACTTTGAGGACAGTAAAAATATACATCCAATAGCTCTACAAAATAATAGAGAACTTTTTTTAAACTAGTTTATCATGCCATCATCAATAACCATATCCCAGACTGGGAACAGCGGTATATGCCACAATTTTCCCATAAAGAAAGAAAGATTATATAAATGTTAGTCCACCATAAATGACGGCATACATAGAAAGACCCCACGAGAGAAAAACCCTCCAACCGTCCACTTCAACACGGAGGGCGCATCGGATTCCTGAACAACTGCTTGAAAAAGAGAGAGACTTTTCTCTCCCTCGAAATAATGCGTTTTTTTTTTTTTTTTTGGTCTTTTAAATGAACTTAAAATCAAGAATTTATAACAAATCCAAGATACGCCTTGTCATTGGCTACACACGATGACAATAATGTGCCGGACATCTTGGATATGTCAATTTTTCTCTCCAGTAGGTTCTGGAATCCCACCTGCGGACATCCAAAATGCCCAAACGTATCCTAACCCTAAAATGTTTCCAAACGCCGTGGACGCACCAGATAAAGCTCCAAGATAACCCTGGAGATGATAAGTCAGCAAAATGATAAGAGACTGCTTCTTCTCTGCTTTACATGTTTTCTCTCTGTGGTCAAAGCCATTCTGGTTAGATAGCACTCAAGACAGAACATCCAACGCTTAAAATGGAAAATATTTATAACTATACTTTCTTGTGTTTGAAAACACAAAAATATATTTATACCGACATTATGCTGCAATGAACAAAATTTGAAAGAGGTGAGAATAAGTGATGAATGATGAACCCTCCCAGTGGTTTCGCCAGTTTAATCTCCATTATTTGTGAATTTATAGAAGAGCATTGCTCTATGCTGAGAGTCATCCTGAGAAACCATTGTGCAGAATAAAGTAGTTTTTCTAGTTGAATAGAAAAGTTCACTATATACTGATAAGCCAGGCCCGCTCAATATTTCTGTTATTACATAACAAGAGTAAATTGCCTTATTTGAAGTTAATAAAATAGTAAAAATAACTTGTTTTATATTGATTCTATTCCTATATATCAGACTAAACTATATAAATCAAGAATAAAAATATTAATATGCAAAATGACTCGCAGATAACCAATGCAAATACCTTGCTTCCTGTACGGGTCTAGTACTTGAAACCTCATCCTGACAAGGCCAAGCTAAAAGAGCAAACACATAATAAATACCTATCAGTTTTTGATAACAAAGTAAATTTCAAAGGATGAGTATCTTTTTTATTTAATCGTTTTTCGAGCTTTCGGGATAACGCCCTTCTACAGGAAAATTGATACAATATATCAATTCTAAAACAGATTAAAAACACAGCTGATATACTTGATATAGCATAGTTAAGTTTCATTTTGTATTAATTTTCCTGTAGAAGAGCGTTATCCCGAAAGCTCGAAAATCGTTTAATTAAAAAGATCATCCAAATCACATCCTTGGACGTTTACTTTATTATCTGAAAATTGCTAGCAAAGGATTATATTGTGAATAACTATCATGGATTTGACCATCTAATCTATAATACCATTTCATCACCCTGTATCTCTCAACTGTACAGGTGGAATGTGGAGATAGACAAATATCAAATCTTTTTTCGTTGTATATTGTGTGACAAAATTATTTCCCTTATGACAGGTCTACTCACGTCAAGCAATAAACATGAAAATAAGGTAAAACAAACGGGCGAAGAGTTACAAGATGTTTCCCTCTATTCTAAAATCTGTTAGCTTTCTAATCTTGTATATTTATATTTAAATATTTAATATTTCAATATACACCTGCAAATGTAGAGAACAACTTTTTGATTGCCATTACTATATTGAGATCATATAAAAGACCAAAAAAAAAAAATTGTTGTGTAGAACACGTTTATTCCGCTAGCTTTCGCCCGTTGAAGAACGATAGGATATTTTTTTATATTTCTGCTCGGAGAATCTGTATAAGACTAAAATGGTCTTAATAAAGCTTTTTGTTGTTGTTGAAGAACGATGTGGTTCGAAAGCTAGCGGAATAAACGTGTTCTACACATGAAGCTCCTTTTTGTTCTTTTATATTATCGCAATATACCTGCTTATAATAGAAGCTATATGAAGAGGATATCAAAATCATACTTCTTAAAACGAATTCGGAAATCAAATCTTATCAGGTTCTCGGTGAGTTGTAATCTTTTAATTCTAGGTGTGTTGATCAATTGTAAAATAGGGAACGTTGCATCTCGGAATGTATGCTCTAGACCGCTTGTCCAAGTGAGTTGCTGAGGTAGAGAAAGGTTTTAGAGTGCACAACTACACATATTATGATGCTGTCCTCAAAGCTTATATCCATAATTCATCTAAAACACCCATTCCAAGAGTCTAGCATCAGTATCACTATAAAAGAAAGATCGAAAAATTCAATATAACAGCGGTATGGTAGATTAAACTGGCGTAACCGCTAGAAGGGTTCACACCACTGATGAGCCAGGCCTTCCCATTAATTTTTCCATTGCAGTAAGGGCATTATAGAATTTTTTATTTTTAAAAGAATCATACGCGTCTATAATAGTTTCGAATTTTTACTAGTACACATAATTTAGGATATATAATCACAATTAGAAACAAACCAAATTTTTAAAACAAATGTAAACACGACCTATAGTCAATTCGCGCAGAAGTAAATTACAAGCACGGTAGTAACCGGCTAAATATCTCCTCGCCGTTATAAATATGATGTGCATCATCATTTATTATCATCAACATCTTGATGGATGACGCCATTTTACTTCAAGTGGCCCGTATAATGGACCCCTCTTTATATATTAATTAGTGTTTAGAGTATGTTGATGCTCACAGAGGAGAATGGCCCATTTTATGGCAGGATTACAATTGGATTAGGTAGCTTTGTCATGATTCTATCATACTTGTGCCAAACTCATGCTTTGTAATTGGGAACATGTAACGCTGGGGTCATGTTTTGTTTCTGTGTCGTCCAAAATTATCACAGGGGCCATGTTAATCTTTCTTGTGTCTTTCCTATTGTAGTAGTTGTACCGCCGAACAAGTATCACAGGGGCCTTGTTAATCTTCTCTCTATCCTTCCTAACGTAGTATTTGTACCGTTACACTAATATCGCATGGGCTATACTAATCCTCTCTGTACCCTTCCTATTGTAGCAGTTATACCGCCGAAAAAGTATCCCAGGGGCCATGTTAATCTTCTCTGTATTATTCCTATTGTAGCAGTTATACCGCCGAAAAGCTATCGCAGGGGCCATGTTAATCTTCTCTGTATTCTTCCTATTGTAGCAGTTATACCGCCGAAAAAGTATCGCAGAGGACATGTTAATCTTCTCTGTGTATTTCTTATTGTAGTAGTTGTGCCACCAAACACAGGTATCATGCTAATCTTCTCTGTATGTGCACCACCAAATATGTATCATAGTGGCATGCTAATCTCCTCTGCATCTTTTAATTGTAGCAGTTGTACCGCCGAACAGAAGTATCGCAAGGCCATGCTAATCTTCCCTGTATTCTTCCTATTGTAACAGTTGCACCGCCGAACAATTATCACAGAGACCATGCTAAATTTCTCTCTCTCTCTGTATCTTTTCTATTTAAAAAATATTTTTTTTTATGTGTATAGATCGCGCGTTATTGCTTTGTGTTAATTTATGTCTACCTGACCTTGTCTTTATTGTTTGCGGAAGAGCATTGCTCGATGCAAATATTTAAATGTAATTCTACTGTCCTATAAGCTTATGTCCATAGTTTTCTTGAAAACCATTTCTGAGATTCCACCTTTCAGTGCTGCGTATATAAGCAGAATCGTCCAATACAGTATTAAAGCTCTGAGAAGCGGTCTGGTGGATTAAATTGGCGAAACCGCTGGGAGGGTTCACCACTGATGAGCCAAGCCCTCCCAATACATATTTTTCCATCGCAGTAAGGGCAGTAGAAGTTTGTATTATGTATAAAAGAAACATTCGTGCTTTTAAATTCTTTCATTTTATAGTTACTACTGATGACCTATTTTGGAAAGTAATATATATATACATATATATATGTATTATATATATATATTATAATCAAAGATACAATTCTTTCATTGGCCTTGTAGAACGAGAGTGGTGTACGCGTGCTAAAATGTTTCAGTAAAAAACACAAACCTCCTCGATAAAGAGAAGCGAGTTGCCCTTCGAAATATTAGAACAATAAAATAGTTATAAATCCTATATATGCATCTTTTTTAATATATATGTATATTAAACACACACCATTTTTGAATAAAAATAATACATAAACAATCGCTATGATTTAAATGTAACAAACCCCAATCATTATAATTGCAATTGTACAAAGGTAATGATAGCAGACGGATCTAGGTATGACAAGGATATATATATGAAGGTATATTTTTAAATGGGAGCATATGTGAATATGTTACATGGGCAGTATAAAGACAAACTTGCACTCAGCTGGTACGTCCATCTGTTATAGGTACCTTATTCAAAAAAGGCAGACCTCTATTGTTACTCTATAGGAGGGCTTGCATAATCCAAAAGTGGAAAATTTTATACCAGCCTTTTTCTCCCATCTAGAGTTTAATACTGTAGATGTGCACGGCTATATGAGTAGAATAAATACAATAGTGAAGCGGATTAGTTGATGGAAAGTTCATCAGTGATGAGCCAGACCCTCTCCAAATTTTCCATAGCAGTAAGGCCAAGTTAAAACTTAATTTGTAATAAAAAGAAACTATGAATAGTTTCTCTAATAGAGGTCATGCTGATGGCTTCTATTTAGTTCTATTTGGCTCTAGAAGAGTTTAAATCTGAATCATTAAAATCTGAAAATGGAATCCTTGGACAATTTCGGGCCCTACGATACCATCTGAAGACTAGCCATAGAGAAAGGAAGCTCTAAGAGTTGACAGCTGATTGAAATAGAACGACGTTTAACATGATTTGCCGCAAATGTTTCTTTTTACAGAACGAAAAATCGTAATTTTAATTATTTAAGTGGAAATAACGACTATTCCTATCCTTAGGGATGAAGTATGAAAGGATGAATTGTGATGAGTAATGATTAACGGAAAAATAAAATTGTCCAGGTATTTATTTTATTTTTCCGTTCATCATTATTCTTCACAATTCATCCTTTCATACATCATCCCTAAGGATAGGAATAGTTGTTATTTCTCCTTAAATAATTAAAATTACGATTTTTCGTTCTGTAAAAAGAAATATTTGGGGTAAAACTTGTTAAACGTCGTTCTATAATCATAGCCGCATTATATTGTATTATAAATTAATCGGTTGATATGTAGAAATAGCTAGATCTCACAGAGAGCCCTTATAGATTGGAGGGTGTGTGTTTACCACTGATGAGCCAAGCTCTCCCAATATTATACAACAATAAATTGATAGACGCGTGGACTCTGCTTGAAAATAAGGAAACGTTCAATTTGTCGGAATATATCTGGCGCCATTTATTGTTAGGTGAATAAACGCTTTATTAAATCCAAGATACTACTTATGTATAAAATAAAAGGATTTAAAAGCGCGAATGTTTCTTTTATACATAAAACAAACTTCTACTGTCCTTACTGCGATGAAAAATATATTGGGAGGGCTTGGCTCATCAGTGGTGAACCCTCCCAGCGGTTTCGCCAATTTGATCCACCAGACCGCTTCTCAGAGCTCTAATACTGTATTGGATCATTCTGCTTTTATATGCTACACTGAAGGATGGAAACTTAGAAATGGTTTTCAAGTAAACTATGGACATAAGCTTATAGGACAGTAGAATTACATTCAAATATTTGCTTCGAGCAATGCTCTTTAGCAAACTATAAAGACAAGGCCATCTATATGTATAGATGGCGCGTTATTGCTTTGTGTTAATACTACTTATGTATATACATAACTTATGCATTGCACAACATTTCGCACAAATTTATATTTTTATTATTAGTTTTTAACATATAGAAATATTCAAAACTATTATTGACGCTTATGTTTCTTTTTAGAAATTAAACAATTTATATATTTTAATTGTTTTAAAAATAGAGCAATCCATAAATAAATCTTTAAATAAAAAGGCATATATTGGATCAAAATATTATTTATCTTACCAATATTTCAGTTGGCTGAACGCCAACCTTTATCAAGGTGTTATAACATTTTAAAGTGTGTCAACAACAAATTCAGCGCCACATAACGTCAATAGAAATAAGCTTTAAAAATATTTTTGCTATACTCAATGGGGATTATTAAATATTTATAATTGTATGTATTTCTACTGTCCTCGTTACTTATTTCCATAATTCATTTAAAATACCAATTCCAAGAGTCTAACATCAGTACGACTATAAATGGAAAACCGAAATATGCAATATAACAACGGTATCGTATATTAAACTGGCAAAACCGCTGGGAGGGTTCACCACTGATGAGCCAGGCCCTCCCATTAATATTGTTTGCATTGCAGTAAGGGAAATAAAATTATTTGATTTTTAAAAAGAATCATACGCGTCTATAATAGTCTCAAATATTCATAAGAGATGGCACGCTAATATATCATAATATAGTTGCTCTAATATAAAAATATAGTAATCAAATTTTTGTCAATTATTTATCAATTCAGATATTTATAAAAAAACTTTTTTGTGGTTAATTTGATGAATTTCTGTAAAGTTCATTAAGTTTCATCCTCTTTGTAGATTTCAATAAACCTTTTATAGGAGCTCTTTATACTAATATAATCTAAGATGATATTGCAAAACTAAAGGATTACCACAGATGGGGAATAAAAATGACTGAGAAGTATTTTATATAAACTCCACACATGTCCGGAGATGTTAGGTTATAATACTGAATGTTATAGCAAACAACTACAGTATGACAAAAGATAGAGAATAGAAATGACTAAGAAGTATCTTATATAAACTCCTTACATGTCCGGAGCTGCTAGGTTATAACACTGAATGTTATAGCACACAACTACAGAATTACCACAAATAGAGAAGAAAAATGACTAAATATTATATTATATAAATTTCATACATGTCCGGAGTACGACGACAGAAGATTGTGAATAGAAATGACCAAGAATTATCTCAAATAAACTCCATACATGTCCGGAGATGCTAGGTTATAACACTGAATGTTATAACATACAACTACAGTATGACAACAGATAGAGAATATAAATGACCAAGAATTATCACAAATAAACTCCATACATGTCCGAGGGATGCTAAGTTATAAAACTGAATGTTATAACATACAACTAAAGTATGACAACAGATAGAGAATAGAATTGACCAAGAAGTATCTAATATAAACTCTATACATGTCCGAAAATGCTAAGGTATAACACTGAATGTTATAACACACAACTAGAGTATGACAACAGAAGATTGTGAATAGATATGACTAAGAAGTTTCTTATATAAACTCCATACATGTCCGGAGATGCTAGGTTATAACACTGAATGTTATAACATACAACTAAAGTATGACAACAGATAGAGAATAGAAATGAATAAGATGTATCTTATATAAACTCCACACATGTCCGGAGATGTTAGGTTATAACACTGAATGTTATAACATACAACTAAAGTATGACAACAGATAGAGAATAGAAAAAATGTCCGGAGATGCTAGGTTATAACACTGAATGTTATAACATACAACTAAAGTATGACAACAGATAGAGAATAGAAATGACCAAGAATTATCTCAAATAAACTCCATACATGTCCGGAGATGCTAGGTTATAACACTGAATGTTATAACATACAACTAAAGTATGACAACAGATAGAGAATAGAATTGACCAAGAAGTATCTAATATAAACTCTATACATGTCCGAAAATGCTAAGGTATAACACTGAATGTTATAACACACAAACACAAAATGGCAACAGATAGAGAATAGAAATGACCAAGAAGTATCTTATTTATACTCCAAAAATGTCAGGAGATGCTAGGTTATAACACTGAATGTTATAGCACACAATTACAGAATGACGACAGATAGAGAATAGAAATGAATAAGATGTATCTTATATAAACTCCATAAATGTCCGGAGATGCTAGGTTATAACACTGAATGTTATAGCTCCTAACTACAGTATGACAACAGATAGGAAATAGAAATGACCAACAAGTATCCCTATATATAGTCACGACCGTCATCGGCAGCCTCTGTCACGGATGCGCGCGCACAGGGAGGTCACGTGCTCGCCGGCAGCCAATAAAAATTAAAAAATAAAATAAAAAAAACTCCCTCGAGCCGGATTTGAACCAACGACCTAAGGATCACCGTTGTAACATCTACAGTCCTCCGCTCTGCCAACTGAGCTATCGAGGGATACAAACTGTATGAATAAGTTTACCTTATAAAGTCAACTAATCCTATTTCTACACAAAATGTATATATATATAGTCACGACCGTCATCGGCCGCCTCTGTCACGGATGCTCCCTCGAGCCGGATTTGAACCAGCGACCTAAGGATCACCGTTGTAACATCTACAGTCGGGTAAAACACGGGCGTTGCCCGGGTCATTCGGCTAGTCTAATATAAACTCCACACATGTCCGGAGAAGCTTGGGTATAACACTAAATGTTATAGCACACAACTACAGTATGACAACAGATAGAGAATAGAATTGACTAAAAAGTATCTTATATAAACTACACATATGTCCGGAGAAGCTAGGTTATAACACTGAATGTTATAGCACACAGCTAAAGTATGAAGACAGATAAAAAATAGAAATGACCAAGAAGTATCTTATATAAACTCCATACATGTCCTGAGATGTTAGGTTATAACACTGAATGTTATAGCACACAACTAAAGTATGACAACAGATAGAGAATAGAAATGACTAAAAAGTATCTTATATAAACTCCACATATGTCCGGAGAAGCTAGGTTATAACACTGAATGTTATAGCACACAACCACCATATGACAACAGATAGAGAATAGAAATGACCAAGAAGTATCTTATATAAATTCCATACATGTCCGGGGATGCTAGGTTATAACGCTGAATGTTATAGCACACAACCACCATATGACAACAGATAGAGAATAGAAATGACCAAGAAATATCTAATATAAACTCCATACATGTCCGGAGATGCTAGGTTATAACGCTGAATGTTATAGCACACAACTACAGTATGGCCACAGATAGAGAATAGAAATGACCAAGAAATATCTAATATAAACTCCATACATGTCCGGAGATGCTAGGTTATAACGCTGAATGTTATAGCACACAACTACAGTATGGCCACAGATAGAGAATAGAAATGACCAAGAAGAATATTATATAAACTCCATACATGTCCGGAGATTTTAGGTTATAACGCTGAATGTTATAGCACACAACTACATTATGACAACAGATAGCGAATAGAAATGACCAAGAAGAATCTTATATAAACTCCAAACATGTCCGGAGATGTTAGGTTATAACACTGAATGTTATAACACACAACTAAAGTCTGACCACATTTAGAGAATAGAAATGACTAAGAATTATCTAATATAAACTCCACATATGTCCGGAGAAGCTAGGTTATAACACTTAATGTTAAAGCACATAAATAAATTATGACTACAGATAGAGAATAGAAATGACTGAGAAGTATCTTATATAAACTGCATACCTGTCCGGAGATTTTAGGTTATAACACTGAATGTTATAACACCCAACTACAATATGACAACAGATAGAGAATAGAAATGACCAAGAAGTATCTTATATACATTCCTTAAATGTCCGGAGATGCTAGGTTATAACGCTGAATGTTATAGCACACAACTACAGTATGACAACAGATAGAGAATAGAAATGACCAAGAAGAATCTTATATAAACTCCATACATGTCCGGAGGTTTTAGGTTATAACGCTGAATGTTATAGCACACAACTACAGTATGACAACAGATAGAGAATAGAAATGACCAAGAAGAATCTGAATGTTATAACACACAACTAAAGTATGACCACATTTAGAGAATAGAAATGACTAAGAATTATCTAATATAAACTCCACATATGTCCGGAGAAGCTAGGTTATAACACTTAATGTTAAAGCACATAAATAAATTATGACTACAGATAGAGAAGAAATGACTGAGAAGTATCTTATATAAACTCCATACATGTCCGGAGATGTTAGGGTATAACACTGAATTCTATAGTACACAACTACAGTATGACAACAGACAGAGAATAGAAATGACCATGAAATATCTTATATAAACTCCATACATGTCCTGAGATGTTAGGTTATAACACTGAATGTTATAGCACACAACTACAGTATGACTACAGATAAAGAATAGAAATGACCAAAAATAATCTTATATAAACTCCATACATGTCCGGAGATGCTAGGCTATAACACTGAATGTTATAACACACAACTACAGTATGGCCACAGATAGAGAATAGAAATGTCTAAGTAGTATCTTATATAAACTCCCTACATGTCCCATAAAGTAAAAACGCAGAAATATAATATAAAGAGAACCAAACTTTAATGATATTAAATAATTCATATGGCAATTAATAATCTCAATTTATCAAATTGTTTAAATTCCAAGATATTTACCAGTAAATATATTACTTCAAAAATATTATATCTAAGTGTCATATATAAAAGAAAGCATTTTTTTCAAATTTGCTAATATAATTTATATATCAATTTATGAGAATGTGTGATATATTTCAAAAGTAAAATATTTTCTTTATATAATATAAATTCAAATAAAAATGTTTATGAAACATATCTTGATTCTATATAAAAATCCTATTTGGTTTTGAAATAATAACTTTCAAATTGAAAAAAGTGTTTAATATTATATCAAAATTTTGTACCTAATATCACAATTAAGAACATACTTTTGACATATAATAAATAATATTTCACTATAAAACTGCAAAACAAAAAAAGAAAAATACAATAAATTTATTTGATTATGCTCTATTTAAATGTAATATGTATATATCATAGATTATGACTAGAATTTTTTAAATATATACCCCACGTATATATAATTGTTTGTGTCGTCCAGATGTCAATTGTGCCTTAAAATGCTTCCAGACTAGCATGTAGAAGGCGGATTAATTGATAATAGTATATATAATTGTACATAAAATACAACAATTTTTACAGAAGTCATTTTTAATTAACGAATTTAGCGATATTTATCAAATGGAGAGTGAGGTAGAAAGATTACGAAATCAGACGATGTATTGATTTAGTCTTTGTTCTTCTGGTTTACACAGAAATGCCTCGTTTGGCAAGCATTTAAATGTCACACAACTTCTATTTATAATATTTCTCAATATATTAATATATATTTGACTTTATGATACATATTTGTCTATTTCATTCTTTATATTTTCGAATGAACCTGTTTATCTTACCATATATTTTGAAAATATTGATATATTTCTATATTATTTATGGTTTAATATTTTTTATTTTCCAAAATTTTAATTTCAAGGGTAAAAAATGAGAGTAATATTTTGATAAAATTGTTCAAATAATGGACGAAATTCGAACATTAAATTGTTTAATATGGTTCACAAAATATTTCCTAAATTATTATCTTAAAAACCTGCGTATAATATTTATTAATATTTTCGTAAAACATTTCTATAAACGATCACATCTTCACATTTAAGATTAAATTTATAAAATAATATATATATGAATGAAATAACATTGTTTTTTTTGTGAGAGAAATGTTTTAAAACATAAATATACCGTGATAATAAATTTATGACCAATATAATAAGAAATATAAGCCCTTTTAAAAATCGTACAAACATTAAGTATAGCAAAACACAACATTAATAGCAGTTAAAACGCATATAAATAGGAGCAGATTATAACAAATCCTTTAATATAAACGATATTGAGAACATATTTTAGTGTTTGTTTTCGAAAATATCTCTAAAAGTAGTAGCTAACAAAGCCCTAACTATAAACAAAAGCAAAATAATAATAAAATAGACTAATGTACTAAGATCTAATGTCAAAATATCCATAATATGTACTAATCTAGCTGTAAGGAAAAGTATCAAAACGAAATAGAAATCAAAAGATAGAAAGCTCTACTAGTTTAGCCCAGATCTAGACATGTGCCAGACAGTGCGTGTCTGGAATTAAAGGAAAGCTGAATGAATTAATCGAAAGTACTTTAGAATACTTTCGAAGTAGGTATTATGGTTTAAAACTTACCTGGAAACTGTTTTTCAGGAGTAAAGCAGAGTCGATGTGCAATGGTCAGGTACAGAGCTATAATTGGTCGCTCAAATAAATTGCGAGATGTCAGTTTGAAAGTTTGTGAGATAGACTACTAACGCCATCTACCTTTCGTTGCCTTAACTATTTTCTTTGATGACGTCACAAACAGTTTTTTTTTTCCTCTTCCAATGTTGTGATTTTTTTTGTGGGTGCGACGGCCGGCCGGGCAATTTTTTTCTCCATTGTTGTCTCTTGCTTTGTTTTGCTTTTATTTTCGTTTACTTGTAGTATTTTTGGTTCGTTTTCAATATGACGTATGTGTTATGTAATAAAAAAAATGTAGCTGTGAGTTCTTATATAACAAAGGCATATATAGAAAGTAACACGTTTCTTTTGTGATGTGAATTTTTAGTCGATTTTTCTTTTTGCTTCCTATTTAAGATGGTTCAATTTTTTTATTATTATTATTTAAAGCTTTTTTAATTTATAATTTATTTATTTATATAACAATTGCAGAATACACGCCATATCCACAAATCGGATATTTGCGTGTGAAATGTATACATTTGAATGAAAAAAGAAGAAAAGGTAGTTTAAAGGGATATATACATATTTACATATCAGTATGCAAATAGATTACATTAGTAGTCACTTATTTAGTTAAGTACATTCTGCAGAATTTGTTGAATCTTTGGTGCATGTCCTTAGTGTAGACCAGATGTTGCATATTTGTTATGGGAAGTTGATTTAGTTCCCTAAGGTCAGCGGGCAGTCAGTTAATAAGTGTCTGGGGTTCTGTTCTTCGCCTCCACACGAGCATCCAGGTGATTCAGCTTTGCCAATTTTAAACAGGTATGAGTTGAAGTCGCCATGTCCAGTGAAGAATTGCACATTATAGAAGTTAGGTTTGATATAATTATGAATTTTTGGGCCACTCAAGAAACTTTTGAAATTTTCATTGGTCGCTTCGTAGTATTCCTGTTGTTTCTGGTTTATAAAGTTAGATATTATGATTATTTTTGCTGGGACAACTTGGTTGTAATCTATATTTATTTTCAATATATTTGATTCAATGAAGTGAGTGAGCTTTGGTGTTCTAGCAATGATATGCGTACAATTTGACGATGTCGTATTGTAGGCTTGTATACCATGTTTCAGAATTTTATACTGTAGCGAGTTTAATTTGTATTTGGCTTTTTTTGGGATGAATTGGTACCATATCGTAGATCAGTATGTTATTGTATTTCTAATTAGTGTTTTGTATAATACTGTAACATAGTATTTATTAATTTTATTTATGTAACATAGTATTTCTTAATTTTATTATTTTTTATTTAACAGAGTGGTCATTTTTATGTTTTATATCTTGCGACTCTGTAAATTTCCCTCGTGGCTTATCTTTTGTTTACCTTTGATAGTTTGTCCTTCCCTGAAATAAATTTTGTTTCCTCCTGAAGTTTTTGTCTTCCCTAATTTTCCACGTGGCAATATAATTCTCCTTTTGCTGTCAAGACCCCAGGCCTTCTTTGTTAGTCCTAATAGATATCCACTTGCTCTGGTTGTTTTCGTGATAATATCATTAATGTGCGGCATAAAATCACGTTTGTTATTATTGGAAATATTAACGAATGGCTCGTTAAAGCAGAGTGCCAATTGATTTATTGGAAATACAAGTTTAGAGACAATCAAAAGAGAGATAGAATGTTGGTTGTGATCAGTCAGCAGCTAGGCAGGCAGGGGTAGGTAGGTAGTGACGTCACATGGTATCACGTGCCACCGCCGGGCTGTACACGTGTCAAGGTCGACTTGGGATGAAAACAGCGACTCTATATAAATTTCACAATTTCTAACACTCCCTCTTGAAATTTATAACGTTCAAGTTTTCTAGGAGCCGCCTGAAGTGTTTCGGTCCCAAAGGTTTCGTCAGGAGGTCAGCCGTCTGCTGAAGAGTGCTGACATATCTTGTGATCAGCTCACCATCTTCCTGTTTAGTACGAATGTAGTGATATCGTACATCAATGTGCTTCGTTCTCTTATGGAACTCGGGATTCTGCACTAGCTTTATGGCTGCTTGATTATCCATGTTGAGTACTGTGGGTCTGTCCATCTTAATCCCGATATCCTTAAGAAGTCTGCGTAGCCAGACCATTTCTTTAGTAGCAGCACAGGCAGCAATATATTCACTTTCTGTTGTCGAGTTTGCTAGTAACACTCGAAGTGAATCATATCTGACAACAGGACTGAAGGTGTCGAAATAGTCTACGTTCTTCCTTTGTGTGTAACCCTTAGCTACAAGTCTAGCCTTAAATTTAGGTGCCGTAGAGTTGGGATGGGATTTTAGCTTATAAACCCATTTACTTCCTATTGGCTTATATCCGTCTGGTAGGGTTTCGAGTGACCATGTGTTATTAGATTCTAACGCTTTTATTTCTTCTTTCATTGCATCCAACCATTTTTCGGCATTTGGACTTTCCATAGCATCTTTATAGGTTGAAGGCTCATCGACAAAATGGTAGTTACAAGAATCTGCTTTCTTTTTAGATCGAGTTATCATCGGGTGGAATACCGACGGCGTGGGAAACCCTAGCGCTGCAGGTGATTCATCCTCGGTTGTTTGTGCTGCCGGCGGGTCAAAGTCAATATTAACTGGGATGAAATTTTCTCCCTCTAGTTCGCAATGTCGGAGCTCTGTCTCGTTAAAAGTAACATCTTTAGAGATAGAAATCTTTCTAGTAGAAGGGTTCCAGAGTCGAAAGTTAGTGCAGGTTTTATCGTACCCTAAGAAAATCATCTTTTGTGATTTCTTATCCCATTTCCTTCTACGTTCTTTGGGTGTATGCAACCATGCTTCACAGCCGAAAATCTTTAGATTATACAAACTAGCTTTTCTTCCGAAAAAGAGTTCATAGGGTGTGGTATTGGGAGCTTGTTTAGTGAATGTTCGGTTTAGAATGAAGGTTGCAGTATTGCAAGCTTCTGCCCAAAGTTCTTCGGGAAGATTTCGTGCGCACAGCATCGATCGAGCTGCTTCGACAATAGTTCTATTGTCTCGTTCTACGCGCCCTATCTGTTCGTGAATATATGGAGCTGACAATTCATGCACTATTCCGAACTTTCTGCAAGTATTTGCGAAATCTTTACTGGTATATTCTAGTGCATTATCGGTTCTAATCACTTTAATTTTATTGCCTGTTTGATTATAACTGAATCTAGCAAAGTTTTCAAATTTGTGTAAAATATCGGATTTGTGTCTAATGAAATCTATATGGCGAAAGCCACTGGAATAATCTTTGAATAAAATGAAATAAAGTGATCCTCCTATTGATTGTGTTGGCATAGGGCCGCAGATATCACTTAGAATGAACTCACCAGGATTGTACTCCTTTGTTTCAGACAAATGACTAGGCTTTCTGTGAGCTTTTCCTTCTTGGCAGCCTTGACAGAAGAAATCGTCTTCTTTTATGTCCTCGGGTTGCAAACCGTTGATCAATCCTTTCTTGGCCATTTCTCGAATAGTGGTGAGTGAGATGTGTGCTAGTCTTTCGTGCCACAGTTGGAGGTTGTTGATCTTTGCAGAAAATCCTTGTGAAGATGAAGTAACTCGGAACATCATCTTGTAGAGCCCATCTTGGCGTTGTCCAACTGCTTTCAGATCTTTTCTTGAGTAGATGCGCAGCTCATCCTTGTCGATGTCTACTCGGTATCCCTTTTCAGTGCACACTCCCAGGCTGAACAAATTTTTCTTGAGCTTCGAAGAGTAGAGCACATTCCTGATTGATGTTGCAATCCATTCTCCATTCACCAGGGCAAGGATTTCAATGTCACCTATACCTTCTGCAAGGACGGAAGTGTTGTCTCCAAGGTATATTCTATGATCGTTGTGGATCGGAGTGAAGGACTTGAACCAATCACGTCGGAAGGTCATGCTGCAGCTTGCTCCGCTATCTGCCCACCATATGTCGCAATCATTCCACTTTAGGATGGTATCAGCGTTGAAACTTTTATGATCATAATCTCCTGCTTGGTTCTTCCGCTTCTCGTTTTTCTTCTGCTGGTCGGCAATCCGTTTCCGACATTCCCGTGACCAATGACCAATCTTGTGACAATAATGGCATTCAGTCTTTTTCTTTAGTTCTGATATCTTTCCTGAATCAGTCTTCTTTATGTTGTCTTCTTTGATTCTTGGTTTAGTCTGTTGGTAGAATGCTGTACCTTGCGAGGAATCGGCCTGCTGGTTTCTACATTCTTCAATCAGAAGACGTGCTGATAAGTTCTCTAGAGTCTGCGTAATCGGCGCTTGAGACTCCCATGCTGGTATGAAATACCGCATGCTCGAAGGAAGAGAGTTTATTATCTTTGCCACTTTCTGGTCATCTGTAATCGTTCCTCCTGCATCCTGAATTCTTGCACTAAGATTTTCAATCTTGGCGATATAGCTGCTGACATCCTCTGATGACGACATTCGGGCGTCAAAAAATTGTTGCCACAACATGCCAATTGCGATCTCTGATCTCTGTTCGTGGATGGACATGAGCCTTGTCCACATTATTGGAAATATTAACGAATGGCTCGTTAATGCAGAGTGCCAATTGATTTATTGGAAATACAAGTTTAGAGACAATCAAAAGAGAGATAGAATGTTGGTTGTGATCAGTCAGCAGCTAGGCAGGCAGGGGTAGGTAGGTAGTGACGTCACATGGTATCACGTGCCACCGCCGGGCTGTACACGTGTCAAGGTCGACTTGGGATGAAAACAGCGACTCTATATAAATTTCACAATTTCTAACACTCCCTCTTGAAATTTATAACGTTCAAGTTTTCTAGGAGCCGCCTGAAGTGTTTCGGTCCCAAAGGTTTCGTCAGGAGGTCAGCCGTCTGCTGAAGAGTGCTGACATATCTTGTGATCAGCTCACCATCTTCCTGTTTAGTACGAATGTAGTGATATCGTACATCAATGTGCTTCGTTCTCTTATGGAACTCGGGATTCTGCACTAGCTTTATGGCTGCTTGATTATCCATGTTGAGTACTGTGGGTCTGTCCATCTTAATCCCGATATCCTTAAGAAGTCTGCGTAGCCAGACCATTTCTTTAGTAGCAGCACAGGCAGCAATATATTCACTTTCTGTTGTCGAGTTTGCTAGTAACACTCGAAGTGAATCATATCTGACAACAGGACTGAAGGTGTCGAAATAGTCTACGTTCTTCCTTTGTGTGTAACCCTTAGCTACAAGTCTAGCCTTAAATTTAGGTGCCGTAGAGTTGGGATGGGATTTTAGCTTATAAACCCATTTACTTCCTATTGGCTTATATCCGTCTGGTAGGGTTTCGAGTGACCATGTGTTATTAGATTCTAACGCTTTTATTTCTTCTTTCATTGCATCCAACCATTTTTCGGCATTTGGACTTTCCATAGCATCTTTATAGGTTGAAGGCTCATCGAAAAAATGGTAGTTACAAGAATCTGCTTTCTTTTTAGATCGAGTTATCATCGGGTGGAATCCCGATGGCGTGGGAAACCCTAGCGCTGCAGGTGATTCATCCTCGGTTGTTTGTGCTGCCGGCGGGTCAAAGTCAATATTAACTGGGATGAAATTTTCTCCCTCTAGTTCGCAATGTCGGAGCTCTGTCTCGTTAAAAGTAACATCTTTAGAGATAGAAATCTTTCTAGTAGAAGGGTTCCAGAGTCGAAAGTTAGTGCAGGTTTTATCGTACCCTAAGAAAATCATCTTTTGTGATTTCTTATCCCATTTCCTTCTACGTTCTTTGGGTGTATGCAACCATGCTTCACAGCCGAAAATCTTTAGATTATACAAACTAGCTTTTCTTCCGAAAAAGAGTTCATAGGGTGTGGTATCGGGAGCTTGTTTAGTGAATGTTCGGTTTAGAATGAAGGTTGCAGTATTGCAAGCTTCTGCCCAAAGTTCTTCGGGAAGATTTCGTGCGCACAGCATCGATCGAGCTGCTTCGACAATAGTTCTATTGTCTCGTTCTACGCGCCCTATCTGTTCGTGAATATATGGAGCTGACAATTCATGCACTATTCCGAACTTTCTGCAAGTATTTGCGAAATCTTTACTGGTATATTCTAGTGCATTATCGGTTCTAATCACTTTAATTTTATTGCCTGTTTGATTATAACTGAATCTAGCAAAGTTTTTAAATTTGTGTAAAATATCGGATTTGTGTCTAATGAAATCTATATGGCGAAAGCCACTGGAATAATCTTTGAATAAAATGAAATAAAGTGATCCTCCTATTGATTGTGTTGGCATAGGGCCGCAGATATCACTTAGAATGAACTCACCAGGATTGTACTCCTTTGTTTCAGACAAATGACTAGGCTTTCTGTGAGCTTTTCCTTCTTGGCAGCCTTGACAGAAGAAATCGTCTTCTTTTATGTCCTCGGGTTGCAAACCGTTGATCGATCCTTTCTTGGCCATTTCTCGAATAGTGCTGAGTGAGATGTGTGCTAGTCTTTCGTGCCACAGTTGGAGGTTGTTGATCTTTGCAGAAAATCCTTGTGAAGATGAAGTAACTCGGAACATCATCTTGTAGAGCCCATCTTGGCGTTGTCCAACTGCTTTCAGATCTTTTCTTGAGTAGATGCGCAGCTCATCCTTGTTGATGTCTACTCGGTATCCCTTTTCAGTGCACACTCCCAGGCTGAACAAATTTTTCTTGAGCTTCGAAGAGTAGAGCACATTCCTGATTGATGTTGCAATCCATTTTCCATTCACCAGGGCAAGGATTTCAATGTCACCTATACCTTCTGCAAGGACGGAAGTGTTGTCTCCAAGGTATATTCTATGATCGTTGTGGATCAGAGTGAAGGACTTGAACCATTCACGTCGGAAGGTCATGCTGCAGCTTGCTCCGCTATCTGCCCACCATATGTCGCAATCATTCCACTTTAGGATGGTATCAGCGTTGAAACTTTTATGATCATAATCTCCTGCTTGGTTCTTCCGCTTCTCGTTTTTCTTCTGCTGGTCGGCAATCCGTTTCCGACATTCCCGTGACCAATGACCAATCTTGTGACAATAATGGCATTCAGTCTTTTTCTTTAGTTCTGATATCTTTCCTGAATCAGTCTTCTTTATGTTGTCTTCTTTGATTCTTGGTTTAGTCTGTTGGTAGAATGCTGTACCTTGCGAGGAATCGGCCTGCTGGTTTCTACATTCTTCAATCAGAAGACGTGCTGATAAGTTCTCTAGAGTCTGCGTAATCGGCGCTTGAGACTCCCATGCTGGTATGAAATACCGCATGCTCGAAGGAAGAGAGTTTATTATCTTTGCCACTTTCTGGTCATCTGTAATCGTTCCTCCTGCATCCTGAATTCTTGCACTAAGATTTTCAATCTTGGCGATATAGCTGCTGACATCCTCTGATGACGACATTCGGGCGTCAAAAAATTGTTGCCACAACATGCCAATTGCGATCTCTGATCTCTGTTCGTGGATGGACATGAGCCTTGTCCACATTTGAGCGGCAGTTTTACAGGACATTAAAGGTTCTAGAAATCTTAATTCAAGTGCCTGTGATATAAGCATTCGGGCTTTGATATCTTTGGCGTGCCATGCATCCTGTATAGCAGAGGTAGCGTCACTTACCTCTGGTTTGATTTCTTTGCCGTCCACGATATCCAAAAGTTGATTTTGCTCTAATAGTAGTCGGAACTGAAATTTCCAAAGGGAGAATTTTTCGCCTTTGAACTGGCGGACTTGATTCTCAAGGTGCGTCATATTTAGCACGAGTTAGGCTTAGCAGTTTCACTTTAGGTTTGCTTCTTCAAATTTGGGGCGTAGTCAGGACCCATAACCTATTGGAAATATTAACGAATGGCTCGTTAATGCAGAGTGCCAATTGATTTATTGGAAATACAAGTTTAGAGACAATCAAAAGAGAGATAGAATGTTGGTTGTGATCAGTCAGCAGCTAGGCAGGCAGGGGTAGGTAGGTAGTGACGTCACATGGTATCACGTGCCACCGCCGGGCTGTACACGTGTCAAGGTCGACTTGGGATGAAAACAGCGACTCTATATAAATTTCACAATTTCTAACACACATTTGAGCGGCAGTTTTACAGGACATTAAAGGTTCTAGAAATCTTAATTCAAGTGCCTGTGATATAAGCATTCGGGCTTTGATATCTTTGGCGTGCCATGCATCCTGTATAGCAGAGGTAGCGTCACTTACCTCTGGTTTGATTTCTTTGCCGTCCACGATATCCAAAAGTTGATTTTGCTCTAATAGTAGTCGGAACTGAAATTTCCAAAGGGAGAAGTTTTCGCCTTTGAACTGGCGGACTTGATTCTCAAGGTGCGTCATATTTAGCACGAGTTAGGCTTAGCAGTTTCACTTTAGGTTTGCTTCTTCAAATTTGGGGCGTAGTCAGGACCCATAACCTATTGGAAATATTAACGAATGGCTCGTTAAAGCAGAGTGCCAATTGATTTATTGGAAATACAAGTTTAGAGACAATCAAAAGAGAGATAGAATGTTGGTTGTGATCAGTCAGCAGCTAGGCAGGCAGGGGTAGGTAGGTAGTGACGTCACATGGTATCACGTGCCACCGCCGGGCTGTACACGTGTCAAGGTCGACTTGGGATGAAAACAGCGACTCTATATAAATTTCACAATTTCTAACAGTTATTATTTCTGTGGTTTTTGAAGGTTATTCCCAAAATTTTTACCCTATCTACCGGAATAATGTAATTGTTATTCAAAGTTATTGTAAACTTTTTATTATTGAACAAAGGCAATACCTTCGTTTTCTCCTTGGATATTCTTAATTTGCTGCTTTCACACACCAATTTGTTATTTTTCTCATTATGCTTTCTATTGTATTTTCAAGTTCTATTAGGTTTTTATTCCAGCATATCACCGTTATATCATCTGCGTATCCGATGATTTCACTATTCGGCTCAGTATATTTGCATAGTAAATCGTTCATGATTATATTTCATATTGTAGGGGAAATAGGTCCTCCCTGCGGGCATCCTTTGCTTAGTGTTTTTTGAACTTCAATTGATGTGTATCTGTAATATATCCAAAGTTATTACACTGCAATATTTGATGTATTACACTGTTGTAGAATCCTGTCGACTCTTCAAGTTATGTGGTAATATATCCTGTCGACTTAACCGTTCTGTGACAATATCGTTGCGGAATTTCTTGTTGTTCGATTTGAATGGTGAGGATTGGTTGAAACGCAGTCGTTTGAGTGGAAGTTGAAGCATACAGTTAGGAATAATCAGGACACGTGATGGGGTTTGAAAATAAAAGGCAACTGGGTTGGAGGAAGAAAGCTTGAGAAGGCGGAGGGGATTTTGATTGTTAATTATCTGATCACATGGTGGTGATTGTACTTAGCTACGGGATGAGCAGAGGGAGAGAGGTCCAGAGCCGATGTCACCTCGTTGGGAGCGAAGGAGCAACTGTAGGTGTTGTTCCGATGGGAGCCAAAGCACAACTGACAATTCTTGCTTCTCGATTTAACACCACGAGTTGTCTTCCTTCCCATTGGTCGAAGGATGGAACGTGCCCGTTTTTCTATTGGTTGACCTACTTAGTTATTGCTTTCTAATTGGACCGGCGGCTTTCTTTGGTGGAAGATATGCCCGGCCTGGTCAGGAAGTATCGGGTGTTAGTTCGACTCTATTTACTTCCGCGGTTATCAAATACGTCCGGTCTTGCTCCGGAAATATTGGGCGTCTCTCTACTTTTATAACTTCTGGTCACCAGATACGCACGGCCTTGCCAGGAAGTATTGACTGTACAAGTTATTTATACTTGTGCCCGCTTTTAGCCTGCTTCCTATGTCTTGTTGCTACTTTCTTTCCTCCAGTTACCTTATTCTTTATTAAATCTTTGAAAATCATACATTGTACATGCATAGTGGGTCGGGGGTGCATACAATTATATACAAATTATGACAGATGCGCCCCCTACATGTGAAGAATTCAAGAAGGGGTTAGCCTGAGAGAATTCTGTAAAGTAAAAAATAATTTTGTGGGAAAATTAGTTGTGGGTATTGAGAGTCTATATACAAGCATTGGTGGCGATATAAGAAGTAAAATAGAATGGTGTTGATGATATAGGTTGAGTATAATTAATAGAAATCAAAAAATTTTTTAATTGTAAGAAATCAAAATGAATGCTATGGTACATAGTGGATTAAAAAGAAAAGAAAATGCGCCTAACTAATTTCTACTCGAAATTGGAAAAAAATCGAGGGAGTTCTATTAGGGCTTTTGAGAAATCAAAAATAATATAAAAATAAAAAGTTGGACGAAATCAAAGTAAATGCTTGGTTGCATGGTGAGGAAAAAAAATGCTTTGTTGCATGGTGAAAAAAAGAAAAGTGCTTGTTGCATGGTAAAAAGAAATGCCTAATTATATTTTACTCGAAATTGGGAATGGAAATCGAGGGATTTTTATTAGGTCTTTTGAGAAATCAAAAAATAAAAATAAAGGTTGGAAGAAATCAAAGTGAATGTTTGGTGCATGGTGAGAAAAAGGAAAAATGCCTAACTATACTCTACTCGAAATTGGAAATGGAAATCGAGGGAATTCTATTAGGTCTTTTAAGAAATCAAAAATAAAAATAAAGGTTGGAAGAAATCAAAGTGAATGTTTGATGCATGGTAAAAAAAATAGAAAAAAAAGAATGTTTTTGTAAATCCAAATAAAATATAATATCCAATTTTAAAAGAAAACCAATGAGTTTTCGTTGATTTGAAACTATGATAATATAAACTAATTGGTAAAAAAAATGATAATTAATGATTAAAAGTGATAATAAGTTGAATAAATTGATAAATTGATTAAATATTTACATTTTTAATTGAGAGAAAATAATGAAAATGATTAATATGAAAAATAAGGTGTATTGGTTTGAACCTTTTTGTATCTACATGCCCTGATCTAAATGTTTTAATTGCTCAATTATGCCCTATAAATTTTTGTCTTTGTGTGTGTTGTGAAAAATGTTAGAAGTCTGTAAAGTAATTGATTTGTTATAATAGGGATGGGAACTCATTTAGAATGTTTGTGTGTCGTTTTGTGGGTGTGGAATTGGATTGTAAAAAATCGATATGTAGTTCGAATTGGGATCCCAGACTGGCGATAGGGAGGAGTCTGTGGAGGGGAGAAGCGGCGACCTAATTTTACGTGTTGGCCAGAAGAGGGGTCCGAAGTAATTGGATCCGGAAATGAGGCGTGCGGGGAAGCGGGGTCTCAAAATTCTCACTTCCTTCCGCTTATTTGTTTTTTGGGTGCGACTCGGATCTTGTTACTGGAGTGTGATTTCTCCGACATTGGTTGGTCATCTTTCAGTTACTTCTATCTCCTCGGAATCTATTTAGATTTTCTGCAAAGATGTTTCCTAATGTTTGTCCAAAATTAAAAACTGCCTCTTGTAGTTCGAAAATTTTATGAGCGGGCATGGTATAGATAAACAAATAATTAAAAAATAAAATTGGGATACATTTGTATGGTAGAACTAACAAACAAAGAATGAAAATCAGATGAAAGATAGGGTATTGCCCCATGTTCTTCCATATTTTTGTAAATGGGGACTCTGAAATATTTGCTTGAACCTTATTATTTGTAGAATTTAAATGATTGGTAGGTTCGCAGTTCTCTTGTTTGATCGTTAATGGTTTTATTAGCGATATGTCGGCGGTAATTGATTTAAGTTGAGATGTGTGATCGTTTCTCTGACGTGGGTGGTGTAATTTTGGCATTGTTTGTGTTGTGTGTACGCTGTGCTTTATGTACGAATTTTGTTTTGCTTTGGGGTCTGTGTCGGTATTTTTACGTGAAGGTTGGTTGGATTCATCGATTCTTCTAGCGAATCGGCAGGTGGGGCAGGTTTTTACCTGTTTTGCGATGTCTTGTGTCATGTTCTGCCAATAATATTGTGACGAGATGAGTCTCGTCATCTTGGAGATGTTTGGATGGTGGTGTTGTGTGTGTACGGACTTAAGAAGTCTGGCTGTAAGTGAACTTGGGACTATAGTTTTAAGTACTCCTTTTCGGGAGACGGTGCGCAGTTTATTGTGATCCATAGTCACGCGAGATTTTCCCGGTGGAGAAGACTGTTGGCTCTTTATGAGTGGCGCATCTAGAAAGCCACAAAATGGGATACGAGTTACAACGCCCGTTTCATATTGTTGTACTCCATTTATGCTACGGACCTCATATTCGTATCTTGACAGTCTTAACCTCCATCGAAACAATCTGCCTGACGGGGCTTTGATCTCTTTCAACCACTGCAATGCAGGATGGTCAGAAAGTATTGTAAACTTTTTGCCCATTAGACAGGCGCGGAAATTATCCACACTTTCCACAATGGCTAGGCATTGTAGTTCCAAGTCTGAATAATTTCGCTCGTGACCACGCAGAGAGCGGCTGAAGTGTTGAACTGGGTATGTCTTCCCATCAGGGTAGACTTGTTTAAGAATGCCTGCAATGCCGAATGTTGAGGTGTTACAGTGCACCTGGCATGGCAGACCTTCTTGGTAAAGGTATAATGTGGGGTGTGTGGTAAGGCTTTCTTTCAGGTTAGTGAACGCTTTCTGGCATTCGTCACTCCAGACCCACATGACATCCTTTTTTAGAAGGTTGACAAGTGGCGTCCGCAAGCGGGCGTGGTCCGGAATGAACTCTTTATAGGCGTTCACAGCTTTTAGGAAAGATCGCAATGTTTTTCGATTGTGTGGTTGTTTGGTGGCGTGAATTTCCTCTATGTTTTGTGTAGACGGGATGATTGTATTATTCTTAACGGTTGTGCATGCGCTTGTTGGTTGTTGTTGTCTTTTGGCGCGCGTGTTGCGTTTGTTGTGCGAATTGTGCGTGTTTGTTGCGTGGTGACGTATGGGTGCGTGTATGTTGTGAGGTACATTTGCGTGGTTATGGTGTGGCGACGTATGGTCATGTATGGATTTTGTGTGGTAAGTGGGTGAGCTGTGTCGGTGTACGGACACTTTTTTGGGCATTATTGGAATTGTAGGTTGAAGTCGTGGTGGCTTTATATGTTGTGGGCATGAAAAGTTGCGTGGTGTGAGATTAGAATGGTGGCATGTAAATATTTGGGGTTTGGGCAATGAATGCAGGCAAGGGTTTCCATGTGTGAAAGCTTTGTGTGCTGTACGAGTCCTTTGGGACAGGTTTTGGTCTAGCCCGTGCTTGCATTCATTTGGTACATGTTTAGATACATGGTTAAAGGGGTAGGTAGGGTTAGATAAGAGTTCAAAGTCAATTCTTGACGCCATAGGGGGGGTGCCTACCTTAGTCTCGAAAGGGCTGCTCGGTTGGGGTGTCTCTGGCTTGACTTGGTTGTTGTGGAATCGGGACTGGTGATTTTGGGACCGTTTGCCCTGTCCGAACCTTTTCGTGGGTCGCCGGGACTGGTCGATGTCGGCATTCGCTGTGCCAGTGCCTCGCGCCGCAGAACTTGCAGTTGGACGTCGGAAGAGGTGCATTCCATGCACCTGGGCGTCGGGGTGTGTTGTGATACGGACCCGACATTGTGGGTGGTTGATCTTCTCTGGGTCGCGTTGTCGGTACACTGGGTCCGTGGATCCGCTGTACCAGTCGGAACCACTCTCCTAGGTTCTCGGGAGGCACTACGCGGACTAGGCGCTGGTCGTTGAATGGCAGTCCTTCTGTCAGCGTCTCGAGAATCACCTCCTGTGGAAGTCCTAGTTGCAATCCCATGGCGGTTTTCTCCCGGTAGTAGGTCTCTAGGTTGGCTTGTCCAGTGAGCTTCATGGCGAAATATTTCGCAAAGGACGCTTCGCTTGATTCAGGATAGAGATCTAGGAGGGTTTGCCTCACCTGGAAATAGCTCTGGTCGGCCATCCGAAGTTTCCTGAAGAGCTCCAGGGGTTGTCGCACCAGGTAGTTTGGCAGGCGGAGTAATTTTTCTTGTTCTCCCATGGATGCGTCTTCCATTTTTCGGTCGAATGCTTGGAAAAACTGTGTCGCGCTGTATGTGCCATCGAAAGGCGGGATTATCGCCTCAGCTCCATCAGAAATCTTTACTCGGGTCAGGAGCGCCGACAGCTGGGTGACGGCGTCCGCTAGGGGCGCAGTTGTCTCGCCCGTCTCTCTTACTTCTTGCCTTCTTTCCGTTGTTTCCGTCGGGCCGTCCGACTTTACGCCTATGGGATCCTGATTAAGCTCCATAATATCTTTATCCTGTCGACTTATTGTAATATATCCAAAGTTATTACACTGCAATATTTGATGTATTACACTGTTGTAGAATCCTGTCGACTCTTCAAGTTATGTGGTAATATATCCTGTCGACTTAACCGTTCTGTGACAATATCGTTGCGGAATTTCTTGTTGTTCGATTTGAATGGTGAGGATTGGTTGAAACGCAGTCGTTTGAGTGGAAGTTGAAGCATACAGTTAGGAATAATCAGGACACGTGATGGGGTTTGAAAATAAAAGGCAACTGGGTTGGAGGAAGAAAGCTTGAGAAGGCGGAGCGGATTTTGATTGTTAATTATCTGATCACATGGTGGTGATTGTACTTAGCTACGGAATGAGCAGAGGGAGAGAGGTCCAGAGCCGATGTCACCTCGTTGGGAGCGAAGGAGCAACTGTAGGTGTTGTTCCGATGGGAGCCAAAGCACAACTGACAATTCTTGCTTCTCGATTTAACACCACGAGTTGTCTTCCTTCCCATTGGTCGAAGGATGGAACGTGCCCGTTTTTCTATTGGTTGACCTACTTAGTTATTGCTTCCTAATTGGACCGGCGGCTTTCTTTGGTGGAAGATATGCCCGGCCTGGTCAGGAAGTATCGGGTGTTAGTTCGACTCTATTTACTTCCGCGGTTATCAAATACGTCCGGTCTTGCTCCGGAAATATTGGGCGTCTCTCTACTTTTATAACTTCTGGTCACCAGATACGCACGGCCTTGCCAGGAAGTATTGACTGTACAAGTTATTTATACTTGTGCCCGCTTTTAGCCTGCTTCCTATGTCTTGTTGCTACTTTCTTTCCTCCAGTTACCTTATTCTTTATTAAATCTTTGAAAATCATACATTGTACATGCATAGTGGGTCGGGGTTGCATACAATTATATACAAATTATGACATATCTGTATCTTATTTTTCTATTATTGAAATATGACTTGAAAAGTTTAACAATAGATGCATTTACATTATCTTCATCGATTCTTTTTAGCACCATTGGCCACCATGCATTATCGAATGCTCCACTGATGTCGATTGTTATAATGGCCGTAAATTCCATAGCTTTGTGGTCTAAAGCAGTTTTGACAATGTCAGTTAGCGCTGTTATCGTTGATCGTGATTTTGTAAATCCGTGTTGACGATTGCTGAACATCTTATTTTCTATGTTTGAGTTTAAACATAAGGGTCTGTAGCTCTTATACTCGCAGTAGTCAGCTTTACCTGGCTTTGGGATAACCAGCACTTCTGCTTTCTTCAACTCATTTGGGAAGTAGCTCATATCCAAAAACTTCTGAAACAGCTTAGTCAAGAGCGGAGCGATAAAGTGTTTAGTATGCAATATCATATTGTTAGATATATAGTCAGTACCAGGAGATTTCCTTGGGTTTAATTTATCAATTGTATCATTTATTTCCTTCAATGTGACTACTATATTTGCTGTATTCAAAATCTTTGGTTTATAGTTTCTTATTTCTTTATGTAAATTCGTGTCATCGTTAGGCTGTCATCGGGAAAGAGACAGGCTAACAAGCCCTCGGTTCTCTACAACCGCTCATGACATGTATTTGTTTCCAATATTTGTATTTGCTTATCAGGTGTTCCTTTCAATTTTTGTATATTCTATATAAATTTCCAAAAGGATTGTTAGAATTGTTTTCTTCCAGAAAAGTTCTCCATGATATTCTTTTTGCTTTCTTAATTTCACGTATATATTTGTTTCGTGTATTTTTAAACAATTCAGCAATATAACTTGGAGGATTAGGGTTTCGGTAATATAAGTTTCTTATATAGTGAAAGTTATTTTTCATAGTTTCCAGTTCTGCATTCCACCAGTTGATCGCTCTACCTCTCATAGAGTTGTTTTCCCTAATTCTTAATGTTGAGTAGGCAGATTCAATTAAGATATTTGTAATTTATCTTATTGTTTGATCTATCATCTCTGGTGTAAAAGCATTTTCTGTATAGTTTTTATCTTCTCATGGTCAGTTCCATTCACGCTCTGAGTGTATTGATTCCAGTCAACTCTCTGCTCATTGAATTTCCAATTTGAATAAGAAATGATTGTGGAGAATTGATCATCTATACAGACATCAAATGTTATTGCCTTGTGGTCAGATATTTGAGAGATTTGTTTAGAGCTCCAGTTTCTAATAGTTCTAATTGCCCGTCTGTTTGTTAACGTTAAATCGATTATGTGCTCTCATTTCGGCATGTTGGAGTTTTGACATTGTGTATCGTTAAGTTTAAATCGTCTATTTGTGGTGTCAGTTTATGACCATTGTAGTTTTTCTTTGAGTCATACCATAGTGGATCTCTTGCGTTGAAGTCTCCACATATGACCACTGGGGAATCTTCGTACTCATTACTTAATTGTCTTAAGAATATTGTATGTTCGCTTTTCATAGAGTTTGGTTGTATATAAATATTTTAGATTATGACTTTTTTAGTTGAGGTATAAATCTAATTGTTGTTCCAAATGTGTTGGTATATTTTTTGATCAGTTTAGTCTGAAGAGAGGAATTATTTATAATGATTGCTGTATTGACATTTCGGCAGTTTTCCAGCTGAAACTTTTTCGCGGACCATGAGTATATTACTTCATCATTTATTGTATACTAGACGAATGGCCCGGGCAACGCCCGGGTTTTACCCGAGTGCGTATATATTTTAAAAACGTTTTAATTCAAATACTATTCCTTACAATTATAAATTGGCGCCATGGATGTCACTCTTGTGAAACGTCGCGTTCCAAACTGTGTGTTTTTAAAACGTTTTAATTAAAATACTATTCGTTACAATTATAAATTGGCGCCGTGGATGTCTTTCTTGTGAAACGTCCCGCCCCAAACTGTGTGTGTCTTGAAAATATAAAAATAAAAATGTGAATTTTCATAAAGATTATATCATGTCGATTTTTTTTTTTTTTTTGCATTTCACCTACTAAATCGATAGAGATAATTACATTTGCAACATGAACTTAGGTATATTGACTAAATAGAAAACTGCATAGTAATAAAGATCATTTTTTAAAGGCACCATATCGTTTTTTTTTCAATAAAATCGAAACAAAAATTAACGATAAATAACGATAATTGCCTTAAAAAGAAATTGCCTTAAAAAAAGAAACATTCGCGGTGATTTTGTCTTGCATTCGTTTATACAATTATTATATACGAATGACCCGGGCAACGCCCGGGTTTTACCCGATTAAATGCTTTTGTTCAAATACTATTCGTTACAATTATAAATTGGCGCCGTGGATGTCATTCTTGTATAATATATAAATGAGTTTTAAAAATTGTAAAAAAAAAAAAAAAATGCATCGGCCGGGAATCGAACCCGGGCCGCCCGCGTGGCAGGCGAGCATTCTACCACTGAACCACCGATGGTTATGAAAAATCCCATCCGTGAGCTTCAGACAAACAGACAGAATAAGGCAAATATATAAGTAGATGGTTCCTGTATTAATATTATATCAGCCTCCGTAAAGTCTTTGGAAGCACAGAGTTATTAATACATGCAATGCTTTTTCTGGTGTTTTGTTGGACAATTTTGACTTTATTAATTTGCATGGTATCTAAGTACGTGCCTTGTTTGTTTACTGCTCCGAGCGTATTATTCATTTTTATATTGTGGTACAGTTGTTGTGTAGGCAGTTTTTTGTATCGTATACTCAATTTGTTTAGCATATATCGGGCAGTCTTTAGAGTTTCGTTTATGTGATCTTGATTTTTATTTTCAAAGTATGGGTGTTTCGTGCAATTGCAACACTTAATGCTGCCAGAGCAAAGATGCTGACCTTCCTGGCCACATTTGATACATTTTTCAAGTTAGGACAGTTGTTTGTACGATGCTTAGGGTTAAATTCAAAGCAATTTTGACATTGGCTAACCAGTATTTTATCTCTCACCTCACAGCGTTGTATATCTGTGTAAACTTTACCAGTTTTCTTTAATATTTGGTATACTTGTGTAAAGACTCTCAACACGATGTCTTGTTCTTGCCTATTAGATTTGATCAGAAAAAGAACCTTTATATGATCTTGTAGGTTGTCAAGTTCCGGATTCATATTGCATAATATAGTTGGCAGATTGGTTATATCAGTTATTTTTTTGACAGATTTGATAAGTATATTAGGATCTCTTAGTTCTGGTTTGTATACCTTGCTCATTTTGTTAATTTCGTCTATATTTTTGAAACTTTCTAGAAGCTGGTCGATATCTTCCTCATTAGGAGATCTGATGATTGTACCATTTTTTGTATTTATTATGTTTGTTATTTTGGCTTTGTTACCTTCCTGACGCAAAAGTTTTATTTTTTCGCTTACCAGTTGATGAATGCCTGATATATTTAGATTGTTATTTGCTGAAATAATCAAAGTATTCTCTTCATTTGTATATCCGTCTTTCTGTATTGATTTTCCTATTTTATTTTTAACCATATCTGCATAAGTATCCTTAGTTGTGCTTTTTGTAACCATTTTACATAGTTCATTTTTTATTTCATCTAAATTAGTTTGCAGACATCCTTCAATTTTTGATACATTTTCACCAAGTTTAATTAGTTCACATACGCTATCTTTTATTTGTTTAATAGTTCCTTTTAAATAACCAATATCCTCTTTGCAAAGATTTTTCCTATTGCTATCATATTTGTCAGAAAAATACTTAAATATTTCATCCAAACGATTTAAAATTAATGAGTTCATATCTCATTCTAGCTAAGAATCTCCGCAATGGATAACGATTAAAAAAAAGTAATTTGATATTTTCTTACTAATAAGAACCTTTTATTTATAATTGGACTTGTACATTTGATCTTCTATATTTAGTTATTTAATACTATTTATATCAGTGTAAGTATTAAAAGATAATCATGAAGTAATTTTATTTTTGAGGATTTTAAATTTGTTGATTATTTTAATATATATTATATAATCTAAAAACTTGAATTTAACTAATGTGAAATTAATTTCATAAATATTAATGTATAATTTTCCTTCAAGTAATTGACAATAAAAACTACTTGATAGTAAATAATTATTTTTATCACGACTGCACCTTCAATCCTTTATCTTAAGCAATCCTTTATCTAACAACAAACATATTATTCATATGAAAAAATGATAGAAAAATAAATAAATAAAAAGGTCAGGTGTTGATATTAAAAATAAAAAAGGCATATCCTGACCAGGAGCACATGTGCTTTTTTTGATGGCAGCGCGCCATCTAGTGGAACAGAAATTAACTAAGCATTTATTAAGCCTGTTCCGTGATATTTGGCCAACCCAATTTCTTGATAAATCAAGAAAAGCCATCCACGAACGAGTTTCGCGCTGTTGGCGCTCGTCAGCGTGGAGTAGGCTGTACCATTTATCTCGATTTATCAAGAAATTGGGTTGGAAAGCACATGTGCTCCTGGTCAGGATATGCCTTTTTTATTTTTAATATATATATGATTACACTGATAGACAAAACTTAAGGAAGTTGTACCTTATAGCATATATATATCGGGATTCAGAAAATAACTCTGAGAGATATTTTCTGAATCCCGATATATATATGCTATAAGGTACAACTTCCTTAGGTTTTGTCTATCAGTGTTTTTTTTAAATAAAATTAAATCAAAAGCAAAGGTCTTAATACTTTTACAGCTTTATGACCTTAATAAATTACATTAATTGGCATTTAACTGAACATAGTCTTATTATAGTATGAAATATTTTATACTATTCTTGTGTATGTAGGATTTTCACTTTTAGAAAACTTTTAAAGATGACTATTCACACCAATTAACATTTCTAGGTCAACATTTTAAACTTTAATAACATTCTTTAGCAGTTCGATTATAAGATTTCATTGGTTTTCCCTAGTATTTTAATACTCTTATATGAGATAACATTTCACAAAGGTGATAATTAACACCAATTTACATCACAATGACAATATTTTAAAAGATTAAAAACAAAATTTAAACCATAATAACAACAGATTAAACAATTTATAATAACAACCTTTAACATTTCGATTATGATGCGCCATCTGTTATGAAAATTCGTAACTATTATAGACGCGTATGATTCTTTTTTAAGGCTCTTCCATTAAATTTTCCATTGCAGTAAGGGGGGGCAGTAGATATTGTTTAATTTTTTAAAAAGAATCATACGCGTCTATAATAGTTTCGAATTTTCATAACATTTCGATTATAAGATTTACTGGTTTCTAGATTTGTATATGCATTTTAATCAAATAAGCTAAAATATAGTGAAATGTACATCTTTTTGTCATGTTTGACCCATAATTCCTCTCGTAGGAAGTTACAGCGGCCCCTGTACTGAACATGGTTGTAGCCTGAATTTACAAAAGCTGGTGTTGTAGTACATATTTACCCCCATCTATGCGTTCTGCACTGGGGTGAAAAGCAAAATGAAATGTTTTGATGCATTTTTAAAGGGTGAGGTGCCTATCTCTAATTTTGGTACATGAATGAATGTTATACCAATCTGCACTGGGGTGATAAGCAAAATGAATTGTTTTAATGCATTTTTAAAGGGAGAGGTACCTATCTCTAATGAATAAATGTTATACCAATCCTTTATTAAGAAAGAAAATATTAAATATAGGTAACCAATTTAGAAATTTTAAGCCATATAATGCATGATATTTTTGTGCTAGTGTAGCTCTTCAACTGTTTGACTGGCCCTTATATTTCTTCGTTCAACGCAGATTTATCAGCTTCGAATTCTTATTATCAACACAAGTAAAAATACTCTGAGAGAATAATTACAAAAACTTTAACATGACTCAGAACAAAACACTATAAATGAATGGTAATACATCCAGATGGCACAAGAACCTACAGGACATGCAACAACTGTCCTGGTGTGGAACTAACACCTACCCACATATTCTCATGCCCAGCAATGGCCGCAGCATTGCAGAAAATTGACATGGACCCAGAGAAGCAGCTTTACACACCCAAGATAGTGGACATTGCTGCTGCTGTGATAGAGATGCATGGAGATATCTGAGGCTCTTCATTGTATACGACAACAACACCTTACTGCAATGATATAAGTTATTGAATGAGAGTACTTGGCTCATCAGTAGTGAACATTCTCAGCGGTTTCGCCAAATTAATCTCTAGACCGCTCTACTATTGTATTGGATTGGTTTGGGATATACCCTTTATTTTCTATAGAAGGCAGCTTGAGGGTGTTTAGTGAACTATGGACATAAGCTTATAGGTATTATCTTATATTTGCGGAAAAGTGTTGCTCGATGCAATACCTTGAAATTATATGTATGTACCTCTACAGACCTATAAGCTTATGTCCATAGTTCACTAAACACCCCTAAGCTGCCTTACATAGAAAATACAGAGTATATCCCAAACCAATCCAATACAAATAATAGTCGGTGAACGCGCGCGAGTGGGTAACACCCTCGATTCCCGACAGCCATGAACCGGAATTGAATCCCGCGTTAACATTTTGTTTAATATGTGAATAACCTTCACATATTATTCATTGTTGTAAATATCATAAGCTAGGTTGCTCTTTTTGAGCGGTACCTAGTAAAGTGATTTTGGAATAAGAAGAACAAGATCCAATACAATAGAAGAGCGGTCTAGAGATTAATTTGGCGAAACCGCTGAAAGGGTTCACTACTGACGAGCCAAGCCCTCTCATTCAATAACTCATATCATTGAAGTAAGATCTGTAGAGATAATATTTGATTATATTGATGAAAAGAAACACATTTCTAGTTAATTTATTTGTACAAAATATATGTATGAAATGGCTTTAAAATAGAAAAACAACACTTTCTCAACAAAATGTTTAAGGAAATGGTTCTACGTTTTAAGGGGGTTTTGGCTAAATACCACTTCACATTAGAAAGATGGCTAGTGGATGATGGCTTCCCACAAATAAACATTTTTTAGAGATTAAGAAACATCTTTCAAAATTTAAAGGTTTGTTTATAAAAGATGACGTTTTCAAAATTATGGGGAGGTGTTCCTAATATATATAATAAAGATATAAAAATTAACGAAATGTTTTAAAAAGATATATACATAATGTATCCAAAATATAAGACATTTCGTTAAATATGAAATGGTTATATACTATCTATGACACAAAATATTCGAAGCACCAAGAACTATTTGTCAGATTTGGACAAAAGTTGGTTTATGCGAAGAACATATATAGAGGGGAAAACGATTAAAATTTTCGAAAAGTTAATTGTTTTATTCCAGAGTTTGATTGTCACAAATTGAGAAAGTCAATATGTCGTTGGACTGGCCTGAATGCAGGCTGCCAACCGGCGTGTCATGGATTGGTAAAGATTCCGGATGGTGTGCTGCGGGATTTCTTGCCAAATTGTCTCCAATTGTCGGGTTAAATAGTCAACATTCCGGGATGGTTACAATCGCCTTCCCATCACGTTCCAGATGTGATCAAACGGTGAGATATCAGGCGAATTTGCTGCCACGGAAACGTTCGGCAAAATAGAAGACAATCCATAGTAACACTTGCCGTGTGTGGCTGGATATTATCTTGTTGAAAAGTAAGCCCAGGGTGATGTGAGAGAACGGCAACAAAATAGGCCTTAGAATGTCATCTAAGTACCGTTGTGCAGTCAGGGTGCCAGGAATGACTACCAATGGGACCTGTTATCAAATGAAATGACACCCCAGACCATAACACCCTGCTGTGGACATGTGTGGTGTTCGAAAGGCCAGGATCTACACGCTGCCGACAGGTTTGCGACGGTCATCAGAACACAGTAAGAAACGAGACTCGTCACTAAAAACTATACGTCCCTAGTCAGCACAGTTCCAAGTTGATCGCTCTCGACATCACTATAGTCGAACTTGTCAGTTTAAAGGTGTGAGGTGTAGGCATCTTGACAGTCTGCGAGCTCTTAGATTCCGTTTTCTCAGTCGTCAGTTGATGGTCATTTTGGACACCTGTGTGCCAGTCACACGTAAGATGGTAGATAACGTCGAATCAGGTGCTGCGACAGCCGTTCTGACAATTGCTCTGTCCTCCCGTGTTGTTGTGTCTCTTGGTCGACCGCTGCTGTCCTGACGTTTCATTCTTCCGTTGTTGACTCACTCTTGCCAACATCGTCTTATAGCTGCATCACTTCGACACAGATATCGCGCAATAGTCCCTATCATTAGTTGTCCTAATTATCAATAGCCCCATATCATTAATAATCCCAATTATTAATATCCCCTATGGGGGTCGGTGGAAGGATGGTTTAAACCGTTGGTTTTCGATCGCTACGACCCGGATTCAATTCCCGCATTGGGCACTTTTTTTCTGATTAAAAAAAATGCTCCAATGGCCCCCGATTCTTGCAGAAGTCTAACCCCATCAGCGAGTGCAAGTAACCAAACGGGGCTCTGGCACATTTGTAAGTGCCAAGCCGAGTTGCTTTTCACATGTGTAGATATGTGGTGCACTTACAGTAAAAACAGTCACCTACCTCTACCTACCATGATTATCATGGCCTGTACCACGTGTACTAGGGATTGCAGACTTCTGATAATTGGGTTTGATGATAACTGATATTTCTGTTGGTTGGGACTACTGATATAATAAGGACTGGTGATAATTGGGAATACTGATAATTGCAACTATTGAGGATTGGGATTACTGATATAATTGGGACTGATGATAATTGGGACTGCTGACAATTAACAATAATGATAATTGGGACGACAGATAATTAAGATTATTGTTAATTGAAACTCCTAAAATTGGAACTACTGATATAATTGGGACTGACGATAATTGGGAGTGCTGATAATTGAGATTACTGATAATTGGGAATGTTGATTATTAAGAATACTGATAATTGAAGCTTATTTTAATTGAGACCGCTATAATTGGGACTACTGGTAACTATTTTTTTTTAATATATATTTTCATGTGTTTCTCTATATGGTCCTGCCGCTACATCAGGCCTCTCATCAGGGAGGCATTTACCATCATCGGGCGGCCCCCTGACTTGCAGGGCTGGGTCTTCGGGCATGGCCTAGACGATGACGCCCTGGCCATCCTGGCGTCCGCCAAGACGCGCATCTATAGGCACTTCCTCGGCGCGGAACTGAGGAGTGTACAAGAAGACCCCCTCCTTGTCTGGAGGAGGACCCTCTCAAGGTGGGGAAGCCTTCCTTGCTGAAGATATTTGTATATATATTCCCCTACACCTTATATGCCCATTTACTCTTTGTAAAATCCTTTGTAAAATTTGATTGAAAGAATCAATAAAATTGTTTAATTTGTCTATATAGAGTAAAACATTTCAGACTTATCTTTCAAAATGTTTTGTCCATTTAACATTCCTTTTGAGTCTTGTGACATCGAAGCCTGAGGCAAAGATGGTTTTTGTCTGAATTTACTAACACTGGTGTTGTAGCATATTTAATACCTTCTAACCTCTCTACTGATGTGAAATACTGAATGGGCTGTTTTGATACATTTATAAAGGTAAGGGGTGAGCTCTTTGTCCATGAGGAACTCTTTATTTTCGATATATTATATTTATTTATATAAATATTGCAACGTAAAAAATTAAGAAAAACAAACTTCAAAATGACGCGGCAATTTATTTAAGGCAAAACCAAAGTAAAACTAATAAAATAGCAGAGAGGCAAAGAGATTATTTTTGTGTATCAGAATACAAAAATATATAAATTTGAAAATATTTTCATAGAATAATAAATAATTTGCTACATAGGTTCTTCACTATGGGAGATGTGACCCACAGTTTGCTATTCTTGTTGCTACTGACATGGATCTGACGTGTTTCCGTCAAGTATTCCCTCGGAGTCTTGGATGTCTGTCTCTAGTAGCTTTGCGTCCATTTTCTTGCGGCGTGAAGAGCGGCTTTGTCGTCGTATCGTCAATAGGAACATGGTCATCTTAGAAGGAATTCCTTGCTTTGACACGGCGGTGGAATCCTGGAGCCACAGTCTCTGAAAATGTAGATCATAGCAGCCATGGCTTCAAGGTCTTCTCGGCGATCTTCAGTTTGTCTTCCCTAATCTACCCAGCATCACCACCAAATGTAACGTAGAATATTAGAAAAGACAAACTTCAGAATGGCGCGGCAATTTATTTAAGGCAAAACCAAATTAAAACTAATAAAATAGCAGAGAGAAAATGAGAAACTTTTTTACAGTGAATCAAAATAAAAATATCTAAATTTTAAAAAATAATAATAATAATCTGCTACAATATTGGAAAATTCGTATTGTTATGTATTGAAAATGTAACATATGGTTGCACCAAGTTGCAGCTTTGCAGGGTCGTCGACCTTGGTTTCCTCCTTCTTGATGTTATACACGTTTCTCCGAGCGGGTTTCCATACTTAAATCAAATAAAGAAAAGTAATTAAAAGTAAATTACCTTTAAAATTTATTGTGTTTATTTATTCGTTGTCTCTCTTCCTCGTAGGTCGTGATCCGCAGTCTTCGTCTAGGTCCTCTCTCGCTCCAATAACCAATCAAGATATATGACAATAAAAATATTACAAAAGGAATGAAGCTATAAAAAGGAATGATGGTAATGTAAGCAATCTCTGTTCTAAATAAATATTAAATATCATATAATAATTTGAATAAATTTAGGGCGCATTAAAATTGATGCAACAATAAAACCATGAGGATATATTTAAAACGTGTTAGAATAATCCTGAGAGGTTTCAGCTCTACGTGGGGTGTACGAGATGTTATGATTTCTCTCCGACATACGGATCAACCTCTCACCAAGTCCTCAATGGGCTCCAAGTAGAAATTTCCCACAGATGTGATACTCATGTAAACTTATAGATCCCAAAATAGAAACTAGTTAAGCGCGCATGTTTTCATCAAATAAACAATTCTCTTTATTGCAGTGATAAAATATATTGGGAGGACGCCTGACACATCAGTGGTGAACCCTCCCTGCGGTGTCGCCAGTCTATCATACCGCTCTACTATTGTATTGGACTGTTTAATATATATATCCGGTACTGAAGAAAAGTCCCGCCCAGAAGTCCAACCCCTCCTCTATGTGGAAGGCGGGAGAAGCAGCACAAGTAGGAGACTGCTCTGTAGTACGGTGTCGTGAGCCCCGAGCTCTAACGATAACCGTGAAGGCCTACAGAGAACTCTGAAATGTGGCTGACTAACGGGGCAATGGCATCCCTCCCCCTTTTCATGGAGCAAAAAAATCAGTAATTGACGTTCCATGCTACTGTGTCCGAGGGAGCCGCCGCGCTGGGGCCTGCAGTCCGGGGAACCAGTGGGAAATATGCTATGAGGACCTTGAACGGCCGGCCATCCTTGCAGTCCCTTTATGGCAGACATCAATCCAGAAGAGGACATCCATACGGACAAGACACCTCAGTTGGCCGGTATTGTGATCAGGATGCATGGACTGATCTGATCTGCTCCATGGACAAGACACCACCACCACCTCAGTTGGCCGGTATTGGGATCACGGTGCATGGACCGATCTGATATGCTACATGGACAAGACACCACCACCTCAGTTGGCTGGTATTGTGATCAGGGTGCATGGACCGGTCTGATCTGCTCCATGGACAAGACACCACCACCACTGAAAGAAAATTCTTGAAGTGGCAGCTATATAAAGTCAAACACAATTTTAGAGCGGTATGGTATAAACATTAAACTGGTCGAAACAGATGGGAGGGTTCACCACTGATGAGCCAGAACCACCTTCCAATATCAATGGGATGTGTGGTTATTTAAAAACAACAACATACGCACTTAAATAGTTTCTAAATTAGAATTCAGATGGCGCGCTATGGAATTAAATAGGCAGGGTGAATCATTAAAAATTTCAAACATGCAGATTTGGAATTACATATTTTAAAACTTTCTATTTTCATTTGAATAATACCATAGTGAAACTTCACAAATATAATCCGCGGAATATAAAGAAAGCAAAAAATATACACGTTGAAAAAGAAAATAATTTCCCCCAGAAACATCAGTGAATATTTAATTTGGATTTGTGCGAACATTAAATTAAAGATTCTACTAGATGATTTTCGTTAAACCAGTTTTGAACGACAGCAAGTTCTAAGCCTTATTGAAGTGTGTCTCCTTTTTTACCATTAATAAAGCAAAATAATAAATTAGGTGTGAGCATCTATGTAATTCGCAAGGTGCTTACATAAAATACTATTATGAAAAACTCCTAAAATATTTCAAAATCGATAATACAGAATAATTCTAAATGGAGATCGAATCCCGCATTTGTCTATGAAAAAGAAAAGGCTCCAATGGCTTCGATTCTTGCAAAAGTCCAACCCCAAATTTGAGAGTCAGCGGTTTTAATTTATTATTCGCACATCAGAACGCATTTATATATAAATAATTTCGAAATGTGAAGCAATCTCTATGGAATACATTAATTATGATAACCTTGTATTTGGTTTAAATATTTATCCTTCTCTAATATTTCGACGTGGCCGCCGATCGCCCATCTTCCTCTGAGAATTCTACGGTAACATCATATACAGTAAAGTGCACAAGATAATCCGGATATTTTATTTAAGCAGAGAAGTTGAATTTTACATTGATAAAATTCAATTTATGCAAAAATATTGTCGCGCGTTTCCTCTTTCTCTGGTTCTTCGCGACGATACCACTTCCTCAACCGTGGATCACCTACCCAGGCTCCGTTGATTCTCCTCTGCAGCTCTACCCCGCAGACCACCCAAAGATCCTCCGAGTACCACTACTCACGTAAATTTCCTTTCCTCTGGCAGTATCTCTCGGCCTTACCAGAAGAGTAGCTACTGTAGTGTTGGAAAGAGTCACAACGGCAACCAGTAACAAGTCTTTTAACACTGCTTTCTTATTGCAATCTTTAATCCACATTACACAAGAACTCAAATATCAATTAACGGGTATTTACAGTACGTTAGGTCCTAGAGCCAATATAAACGTGTATTTACAATTATTAGTCCCAGGAAACAGGACCACAACAGTAGGCGATTCCCACACTAGTCCCAGACTAGAAATAGGCTAAAGCGCCATCTATTGGAGGAGGTTGTAGGTGTTTTCAGGCCGATACTCACGACAATAGCTCATTCAGATTGCTATACTTATATAAGAAATCCAGATTCCCTTTCACTTTACTGTAGATATGATGTTCCTTGCAGAATTCTCTCTCAGAGAAAGATGGGCGATTGATCACATCGAAATATTAGAATATTAAAACATTTTGGAACAAGTGCATAATAATTGATATAAGTATTTATAACAGAACTCTAATAATAATCCGAACTAATAAATTGTTTTAAACTTCTTACAAAGAGGGCGTTATTATACCACAATAGGTTTCCGCAACTTTTACTGGATTGTTTCATAGTAAATATTTACATTTAAAAATGCTTATGTTTTTCTCTGCAGGGAACAAATTCCTGCTTTAAAAAAATCTTGGAAAATTACAATCATAGTTCTATCTTTGTTCTTTATATGTTCTCTTATATTGTTTACTTAATTCGAGTATATGACGCCTAGCTGCCATGCTTTTCGCTGGAATGCTTTCAATAAACCATTTTCAAATTTTTGTTTAAAGTATTAGAACATCGATTTTTAATATAGATTCAAAATAATTGTATTTATTTTCATTTATATGTTATGTATTTTTATAAATAATCTTAAATTTTATAGAAGAATAAATTGTTATTGTGTTTAACAAATGTTTTAATTAATTTAAATAAAACATAACACGTTTATATTTTGTTGTGTATTTGCATACTTGGGATATTTGCAGAAATTCAAATATCCTCTTTGCATACTCGATTCTGACTTAATGTATAAATAGCGCTACAAGTTGTTAGCAATCAGTCAGTCCATATTGTAGAAGTTAGTGTTCTAATAAATTCTAAGAGAATGTAGTGGCCTGGTAATGAGCAACCCACACAGAGGCAACACAACAATATTAAAATCGAAAATTGCTATAAAGTATAAAATATAAACAGTAGCAATATGCGTTTCTTTATTATTTAGCACTCTATATAACTAAAAATTATAAACATTTTTATGATACTTTTCTATATCTATATATATAATTGCCTTATTCTGTCTGAAGCTCACGGATAGAATGCGCGCCCATTGGCTGCCGGCGAACACGTGTCCTCCCTGCCCCCCTCTATAGCCCTGTCTATAGCGGTCACTTTAGGCAACCCTGTTATCAGCAGTGTGATACATACACCTGTCTATACAGACCACCCTGTCTATAGCGGCCACTCTATACAACCCTGTTATCAGCTGTGTGATACATACACCTGTCTATACAGACCACCCTGTCTATAGCGACCACTCTAGACAACCCTGATATCAGCTGTGTGATACATCCACCTGTCTATACAGACCACCCTGTATATAGCGGCCATTCTAGATAACCCTGTTATCAGCTGTGTGATACATACACCTGTCTATAGCGGCCACTCTAGACAACCCTGTTATCAGCTGTGTGATACATCCACCTGTCTATACAGACCACCCTGTCTATAGCGGTCACTTTAGGCAACCCTGTTATCATCAGTGTGTTACATTCACCTGTCTATACAGACCACCCTGTCTATAGCGGTCACTTTAGGCAACCCTGTTATCAGCAGTGTGATACATACACCTGTCTATACAGACCACCCTGCCTATAGCGACCACTCTAGGCAACCCTGTTATCAGCTGTGTGATACATCCACCTGTCTATACAGACCACCCTGTCTATAGCGGCCACTCTAGGCAACCCTAGGAAGCAAGATGTATACAAGATGTAGACAAGATGAAGATCTAGATGAAGATTAAAGCGTTTTTAAAATATATTCGCATTCGGGTAAAACCCGGGCGTTGCCCGAGCCATTCGTCTAGTATATATATATATACACACACACGTTATAATATTCTACTGGAGAATAGACATCCCAAAGTAATTGTGTCATACTCCGAATCAAGATTAAATAGCCATAATTTATTTGTTTTATATAATGAATTGTTGTGACGTAGTTGGTGGGGAGGGCATTTGAGGAATTGTTAAAGGAATAAATTGAAACATACAATGAGCCTTTAATACACATTGATCTTCCTGAAAATGCTGTGCCAAAATTTTTAAAGGTCAGGGCAGTACATTTTGCTCTAAGAGAGTTAGTGAATAAAAATTTGAAATCCCTGGAAGAACAAGGTATTATTGAACCTATAAAATTTTCTAAAGGAGCATCACCGATTGTTACGATTCTAAAAAATAATGGAAAAATAAGAATTTTTTATGACTACAAAACAACAGTTAACTTATATAACAACCCTGATAAATATCCACTTCCCACAATTCCACAACTTTTGGACAGGTTAAGGTAAGGTATTTACTAAATTAGATATGGCCCAAGCCTATCAACAATTAAAGGTGGATGATACATGTTTTGAAATACTTACCATTAATACGCCTAGAGGATTGTATAGAGTTAGGCGTCTTCCTTTTGGATTGAAATCCGCTGTGGGAACCTTCCAAAGATTTATGGACACTCTTCTAATTGGGATTAATGGAGTAGCAGTTTATTTGGATGATGTCCTTATATCAGGAATAAATTGTGATGACCTAAAAAACTGAAAAGTTTTTTTTTGCGTTTCAAGGAAGCAGGACTCCGTCTTAAAAGAGACAAATGTTAATTTTATATTTCAGAAATTGAATTTTTAGGAAATCAAATTGACAATAAAGGAATTCATCCGTCCGAAGAAAAGTTGTGAGCAATTAAAGATGCCAGACCACCATCTAATAAAAAAGAATTGATGTCTTTTTTTTTTTAGGACTTTTAAATTATTATGAGAGGTTTTTAAGAAATAAAGCCACAGTATTTGAACCTCTCCATAGACTTGTAGACAGCAATAATCCTTGGAAATGGAACAGAGAGCATCAAAGAGCCTTTAAAGAAGTTAAAAGCTTAATCAGTTCTAGCTCATTTTGATGATGATCTGCCTATTCTTGTCAGCTATGATTATTCATTGGAGCCATATTGTCCCAAGTAGATCATAGAGTTGAAAGATGTTGTACATATATTAATTATGTGTTACCACAGAATGTGTGTAAGCTCACAGGTAAATAGGCGCTAACCGAAACAGAAAAAGGTTCCTTTGTTTCCATATTAGTTTCCCTTTTTATATTTTGATCTTTCTCTTGTAAATCAATAAATATAATGTTTAATTAATAATTATTGGAATCAGTTTCATTAATAATTCTAAGCAAAGTCAACAATTGGTAGCAGAGCGTGGTTGTTTGATATAAAGCTCAAAAACGAAAATATTTAATCTGAAGATTAAGCAAGAAGTTTATTCTGATCGGTAAACTGAAGCACTTCTAAGAAGATTAAAGGTATTTATATAGATTAAGTTAAATAATATCTATATATTGCATGTTTAAAAGCTACCCAATATTCAAATAAATTTAATATATATATTTGTATTTAAAATATATTGGTTTGTTTATACTAGCTCAAAAGGCGAAAATGGCCGAATATAATTTTTTATCCCAAACAAAAATTGAACCATTAACAGGAACTAATTATCAAATATGGGCGTTGAAAATCGCCGCAGTTCTGAGAGGAAGAAAATTATTTAAATGTGTAATTTCCTATCCAGAACCTGATATAGAAGACAAAAGTTCTTGGGAGATTTGGAGTGATAAAAATGATGAAGCTTTTGGGATAATCATCACAACATTGACTAATGAACAAGCTGGAATGTTCATAGGAGAAACAAATGCTAAGAAAGTTTGGGACTCACTGAGAAAAACATACACAGGCAATTTGGAAGATAAAATTATTGATATAGGCTTAGAATTAAAGAACATTAAAATGAAAGATAAGGAAACTGTAGATGAATATATAACAAGGGGAAAAAATATTGCTGCTAGAAGTTTATCATTAGGGCATCAATTTCCCTCAAGAGAACTTTCATTTCATATTGTCAGAGGCATACATCCAAGGTATGAATATATTGTTATTGTCTTACGATCTAAGAGAGAGGCAACAATTGAAGAGATCCAACAAACTCTAAGAGAAGAGGAGTCAAGAAGAAATATGCGATTAAATCAATCAGTTGAGAATGGGCATGAACAAGCATACATAATTAAAAATAGAAAGGTTAAACAATTTCAGCCAAAAATATGTTTTGTTTGTAATAAAAAGGGACATCTAGCTAATGATTGCTGGTTTCGAGATAAACAGAAACAAGGATATCAAAAGAAATGGACTCCTGATTATATAAATCACAAATACAGTAGGGAACATTCAAATTACCTAGTGGATACTATGAGAAGTGGATTTAATGAGCAAGCATTTAAAACATATGTCAAAGAATTTGAAGATTCACCAGATGGGAGAAATGATAGGCAAATATGGTGTATAGATTCAGGATGCACCGCACATTTAACCCCAAACCTAACTTTGATGGAAAATGTGACAGAGTGAAAGTGAAATCAATTTAGCTGAGAAGGGAAAACCTACTCAAGCCATAGCCAAAGGAGATATGAGACTTACTACATGCACAAGTGAAGGTCAAGAAAATATTCGCATCAAATATATCTTACATGTACCAAATTTAAGGAATAATTTCTTGTCAGTATACGAATTATCCAACAAAGGAAATTCAGTTATTTTCAATAAGGATGGAGCAAAAATTTATAATGAAGGGAATGATTTAGTTGCTGAAGCATATATTAAAGATAGAATGTTATGATGGAAACAAAACTAAGAAATGTACCAATAGCAAAAATTGAAAATGTCATGGTTATTAATACACATTTATCAAATAAAAATAGCAATATAAGTTTATGGCATAAGAGATTAAACCATATAAATGAAGAATACATGAAAAAATGATTCAAGGACATATTGTAAGAGGATTGGATCTAAAATTTGAAAGGTTACCAGAGTGCGAAGCATGCATAATGGGAAAACTGGTTCAGAAGCCATATAATATTACGGAAAATTATACAGTTAAGCCCCTGCATTTGATTCATATGAATTTATGTGGACCAATGCCATGTCAATCTTTAGGAGTATCTAAATATTTTCTTGTTATAGTAGATGATTACAGTAGAAGAATCTTTGTATATTTCCTGAGGTCAAAAAATGAGACCTTTGAAAGATTTAAAGAATTTAAAGCAAGAGCCGAAAACGAATTAAGTCTTAGAATAAAAGATGTAAGAACGGACAATGGAACTGAATTTTGTAACTCTAGATTTGAAGGACTTTTCAAGAGAAGTGGGATCCATCACCAACATACCACCACATACTCACCACAAAGTAATGGAGTCGCAGATAGAGTGAATAGGACTCTTATAGATACAGCGAGAACCTTACTAATTGACTCAAAATTACCCATGAAGTTTTGGGCAGAGGCAATTGCTACAGCTGTGTACATTAAGAATTGTACTCCCCACAGGTCTATCAAGCACCATACACCTATGCAGAGATGGAATGGCAGGAAACCATCGGTTAAACACATTCGAATATTTGGATGTTTGACACATTGGCTTGAGAGCAAACCAAGAAGAAACAAGTTTTCACCAAAGGGTAGAAAGGGAATATTTATTGGTTATTCCATTAAAAGAAAAGCCTACAGAATATATGATATAATGACAAAGAGAATTCATGAAGTCAGATCAGTAAAATTTAGTGAAGATAAGAGAGGAATTGATGATGCAAATGATATTCAGGAAGATACTAATTGTGATAATTTGACCTATAAAGGAAATTGTGAAGAAATAGTTGCTGAAAACTTTCATATCTTGAAAGAAGACAATCCTGTCACAGAGAGTGAAATGAAGTCTCAGGAGGATACTTCAGTAAAACCAGGTGGTGACACTGAAAATGACTCATCACAAACTGAACCAATAGAGGAAAGATGCGCAAAAGGAGGATGAAAGATAGGAGAAACAAAGAGCATCTTAGAAGAACGGCACAAAGCAAGACTTGAAGAACAAGAAAGAAATTTGATTGAAGAAGGAGTTCGACGCTCACAAAGAATAAAGGATAGGAATGATACAAACTTAATTATGGAAATAGATCATTATATCCCGGAGAACTTTAAAGAAGCAATGGATAGTGGAGAAAGAAATGAATGGCACAAAGCAATGGAAGAAGAGCTCAGTGTGATAGAGAAACATAAAGTATGGACACTAGTACCAAGGGAAAATGGTATGAAAGTCATCAATAGTAAATGGGTCTACAGTACGAAGAAAACATCAAATGACGGCATATATAAAAGAAAGGCCAGACTGGTTGCTGTTGGATGCAATCAGAGATATGGTGTGGACTATAAGGAATCTTTTTCACCTGTACTCAAAAAGGAAAGCTTGCGAAAAATAGTAGCTCTTGCAACACAACAGAATTTAATCATAAAGACTTATGATGTGAAGACAGCTTATCTCTATGGAGAGTTAGAAGAGACAGTATACATGAGGCAACCAGATGGTTTTATGCAAAAAGGAGAAGAAAACAAAGTGTCTAAATTGGAAAACAGTTTGTATGGTCTACCACAATCAGGAAAATGTTGGAACAAAAAGATCAATGAAATTTTATACCAGTTGCGAATGTTTATAACTAAATGTGATCCATGTGTCTATAAACTCCAGAGAGGAGAAGAGTATGTAATACTGGGTCTATATGTAGATGATCTCATTATTTCTGGAACTAGTGAGGAAATTAATGACAACCTAGTCTCAGAAATAGAAAAATATGTTACTCTAACAGAAAAGAAAGATAGCGAACCATTTATTGGAATTCAAATAAAAAGGGCAGAAGATGGATTTTATCTATCTCAGACTCATTATATTGATACAATTCTTCACAGATTTGGACTGGAAGAATGCAACAGTGTGCAGACATCTGGAGATCAAAATCAAAATGTGGATGAATATTTGGACTCTAAGCCAGTAGATAAAACTGTATACCAGGAAATGATTGGATCATTTATGTACCTTTCTACGGGTACTCGACCGGACATATCCTTCAACGTCAGCAATTTATCTCAGTATAGTAATGATCCTAAAGAAATACACTTAACTGGAGTTAAAAGGATTTATAGATATCTGAAGGGAACAAGAAATAAAATGTTGGCATATAAGTCAAAAGACAACAATATTACAATAAGTACTGATGCGAGCTGGTGCACAACCCGAGACGCAAAATCCTATTCAGGCTATACAGTCAAACTTGGCGACAACTTAATAAACTGGAGAAGTAGAAGCAAAATTTAGTAGCCTTGTCTACATGTGAAGCAGAACTTATTTCAATATGTGAAGGCATTTCAGAAGTATCATGGTTAAAGGGATTACTAGAAGAACTTTGTGAAAATTTAACTTTCCCAATTACCTTGAAAAGTGACAGCCAGGCTGCAATAAACTGGATACAATCTGACAAAATTTCTTCACGAAAAAAGCACATAAACTGAAAGTATTATTTTGTGAAAGAGGAAATTCAAAAAGGAATCAAGCTGGCATACACCAAAAGTGAAGACATGGAGGCGGATATACTATCGAAGAGTCTACCTAAGGACAAACTACAGAAATGTGCAGATAGCCTTGGACTTGCTGATTAGGCCTTACACACAGGGGAGGGTGTGTTGTACATATATTAATTACTAGCGGACGTACCCGGCTTCGCCCGAGGTTTTACCCGAGTAAAGGTTTGTCTAACGAACATTTGTTAAAACAATTCTCTATAAACTTATAAAAAAAAAAAGATATATTTTGATAATTTGAAACTCGTATATTTGAATCTCTCGATAAAGTGAACATTTTTTCCCGGTCCCTGTGTGCCGTGTCATCCTGAATTTTGTCTTTCATAATTTTCTACATTACAAAATCATCGTTTTATCTAGTGAACATTTTTTCCCGGTCCCTTGAAAAATACTCGATAAGGTTGAATAAATTCATGGTCGTTTATGGAAGATGGACGAAGTTCCCGGAGGTCATCTTGGGCAAGCTCCCGCGAGGCTTTCCCGCACAGCTGTGTCACCAACTCTGCCCTGATTGGTCGGTGGGTACTTGGAATGTCCTTGAACTTGTCCTTGGACTGCCGCCGGCCGGATGAATCCATTCTCGTCGCAAGATGGCGCTGCTTGCGAGTTAAAGCTACAATTCTGCAAATAACTCTAAGGATATTATAGATATTCAAGATATTATTTTTCGTAAACCTTTCCGGGGATATGCCTAATAATATCCCAAAATTTCACGGCGATTGGATGTACGGTTTTTGAATCTATAGAGTACACACAGACCACAGACAAACAGACAGACAGACAGACAGACATTCAATTTTATATATATAGATTTGTTACCACAGAGTGTGTGTAAGCTCACAGGTAAATAGGCGCTAACCGAAACAGAAAAAAATCCTTTGTTTCAATATCAGTTTCCTTTTTTATATTTTGATCTTTCTCTTGTAAATCAATAAATATAATGTTTAATTAATAATTATTGGAATCCGTTTCATTAATAATTCTAAGCAAAGTCAACAAAAGACCAGTTGTATTCGCCTCCCGAACCTTGAATAAAACTGAAAGAAGATATGCTGTGATTGATAGAGAAGCATTGGCAGTAATATTTGCTGTATCTAAATTTTATCAGTATCTTTTGGAGAGGAAATTCAAATTTTTGACAGATCATAAACCTCTAGTTGGCCTTTTCAACCCGAGTAAACCAATGCCTCAACTTTTATTGCCCCGCATGTTGAGATGGTGCCTAACTCTGTCTACATATTCATACTCTATAGAATATAAACCAGGAAGAACAAATGGAAATGTGGATGCACTCAGTAGACTTCCATTAAATGAATCACCAAGTGAAGTTCCAAACCCACCCGAAGTAATTTTCATTGAGTCAGAACATGCTGCTATTAGTTCTTCTGAAGTTGCAAAGTTGACTAATAAGGATCCTATTCTGTCTAGAATAAAATGTTGGGCAATGAATGGGTGGCCTGAGCAGAGGTATGATGAGAAATTTAAAGATTTTTCCAGCAAGTCAAGTAAGATTTCAGTTCACAAAGATTGCTTGCTCTGGGTAAGCAGAGTGATAATTCCTGAAAATTTGAGAAGAGACATCTTAAATCTCTTGCATAACACCCATGTTGGTATAGTAGGAACTAAGGCATTAGCTCGAGGATTGTGCTGGTGGCCTAATATGGACAAGGACATTGAGAGAATGGTATCTAATTTCAGAATCTGTTTGTCTTTTATCATGATCCACCATAGTGTATACTCCTGGATTTGGCCTTCCAGACCTTGGTCAAGATTACACATCGACCATGCTGGTCCTTTTCAAGGAAAGTTATTTTTAGTAGCAATAGATTTTTTTCAAAATGAACAAAAGCAAAGATCGTGTCATCAACCTCTTCTGAAACTACAGTTAAGGTATTAAGAGAAATGTTTGCAACTCATGGTTTGCAGGATGCGATTTTTTCTGACACTGGAACTTTTTTACTTCTGAACTATTTCAGACCTTCCAAAAATAAATGGAATAAGACACATCTTGTGTGCTCCATATCACGCTGCATCTAGTAGGCAGGTTGAAAGTGCCATACTGTTGGAAAATATTTTCAGAAAAAAAAAACGACAAAGGTGATTGGTCAACCAGGTTGGCTAGATCTCTCTTTACAATGAGAATAAATGTGAGCAATACTACTCCAAAATCTGCAGCTCAGCTTCTAATGAATAGGAATTTAAAATGTATTCTGAATAAATTCGCCCAGAAATTGTCTCTGAGGAGAGAAGTAAACAGGAAGACATGAGAACATGGAGACCCCATAGAAAGGTGGAGGAAGGACAGGAGATAGTTGCTAGGAATTACCATGGTCCTAAATGGCTACCTGGAGTGGTCTATGAAAAGACAGGCCCTGTCTCAGTTAAAGTGAAAACTGGTGATGGAAGAGTTATTAATCGACATTTGGATCAGGTGAGGAGCTGTGGAGAAAATGAATCCATTCCTTCTACATCGTCGACTACACAAGTGCTGCCTGAGAGTGAAGTTGAAAGAACCCAAGCTACTCCAGTAATAGAGTCTCCTGCAGTGACTCCGAAGCCTGTCTTGAGGAGGTCCTCAAGCATAAGGAAGCCTACAAAGCTTTTTGACATTTGATGGGTGTTTGACTTAATGAGTTGTTGTGTATTGTAAATAATCAGTAATTTTATATTCTGTGTTATCATAATTTTGTTATAAAAAGAATATACACTGAAGGATAAGTTACCATTGTTATTGTATTAAACAAATGTTTTCATTAATTTAAATATAGTATAACGATAAACCATTATTTAAAAAAAAGTATTAGAACATCTATTTTAATAAATATTTAAAATAATTGTATATTTATTTTCATTTATTCTCATATATATAAGATGTATCGACAATTAAAAATAAACACATACAAACACGCCACCGGTCTTATACAGATTCACTACAGGAATAAATCATAGATAGAACTCCTATAATCTCCAGGCAGCGCAGAGCCCAACAGCCTCCAGGTCCGACGCATAACAATTAAAAATATCCTTAAAGTAGTTGGTGCGGTAAACAAGCGTCCTTCATTAATAACGTGTACGGACATAGCTGAGAATTAAAAATAATAATGATCTTCCTAAAGATAGAGGATGCCTGGCCTGCATTCATTGTTCTTAAAATTAAAGATACTTCGGCCAGTAAATCTTTTTATTATCTCGACGTTTCGACAAAAATATTTTGTCCTCGACAGAAGCAAACAAAAATTAAAACATTTGGCAAAGCGTTAAAAATTATTTTTATATAGAATTATTTTATATAGAATATTTTTAACGCCTTGCCAAATGTTTTAATTTTTGTTTGCTCCTGTCGAGGACAAAATATTTTTGTCGAAACGTCGAGATAATAAAGATATTTACTGGCCGAAGTATCTTTAATTTTAAGAATAATGATCTTCTATATTTTTAGATGTGTGAAGTTTTATGTGTGTGCTAATATGATTTGAAATTCTCTTTTTCAAATTGACGCGTTATCGTTAATCCGTCCTTAGTATTTTCCGCCAGGTGGCCAAACGGAAAGGTTGCGTGAAACGACAGCTCCTGCTAGGTAAATTATTTTTTTGTTTTTTTTCCCCGTACTTTATAAAATATATAGTTACTAGAAGAATGACCCGGCTTCGCCCGAGAAATCCCCCGAGTGAAGTATCCTTCATACTGTAAGTACATCAATAATAAATAGTAGAAGTGCCATAGAATAGCAATGCAGAAGAAACACATAAACTACAGGAAAAAAAAGTGTGTAATGGCAATTGCAATCCATTTAGTTGTTTCAAAATTAATATAGTTTAAATAAATGAGTTTTAAAAATTGTAAAAAAAAAAAATGCATCGGCCGGGAATCGAACCCGGGCCGCCCGCGTGGCAGGCGAGCATTTTACCACTGAACCACCGATGGTTATGAGAAATGGCCATATTTGGGTATTTATTCCATTCACAAAGCAAACGGTGACAGAATTAAGAATTGTTGCTTGATTATGACGCTGATAACATTATTCTCATAATGAGGCCAATTGCCATATTTATCAAAAGTTGCTTGAATTTATAGAGAAACAAGTTTAACTTTTAGATATGCAAATTTTGGCTAGGGTGAAAATTGTGCAAATTATAGTTTGGCAATGAATCTGGGTTTATCTGGGTTAATCCGTCCACCGAAATCAAAGATAGCTATTAAACATGTTTTTAATATTAGAAATTGAAATCAAAATCTTTTCACTTGATATTCTTGATTGTTGCCAGCCACAACAATGGTCGCTGGATGTGTCTACAGCCAATATTGACAACATGGACTCGCTGAATCGTAATCTACACTACATCCCGCTGGACTCCCCACAACCTGGGACCTGGATTATCAGCTAAGTTATAGAGCCTCTCCACTCACCTCGATGGATCTGTAGCAAACGCTAGAATTATAAACTGTAAACTTGTAAATAAGTAAGGGCTTGATTTTCTAATTAATTAAAATACTTAGTTAGTTTTGTAATAATATTCTAAGAATTTTTTCTTTTACATATTATTGATGACTTTATCAATTTATTTATTTATCACTTATATTTGTTTTTTTTTATCCTGCATTGTTTACTTTTTAAAAGAATAACTAAAAATATTTTAGAGTTGATTATTTGAATGTAAAATATATTAATTAATTAAAAGTAACAACTTTTAAATAAATAATTATGTTCATTTAAAATATTAAGAGTATTTATATATCATCGATATAAAAAAACGTGGAATAATAAACAGTTGCTAGATGGCTTCTGTTTGATTCTTTAAAATCTATAAATATTTGAAATCATTGTAGACATCAACTTTCGATTACCATAACTATGTTGTAAGATTATAAACTCAAAAGGAGCTTCTTCTATAGAACATGTTTATTTCGCTAGCTTTCGAATAACATCGTTCTTCAACGGGCGTAAAGACTTCGTAAAAGGCTCTTTGCACCCGTTGAAGAACGATGTCGTTCGAAAGCTAGCAAAATAAACATGTTATAAAGAAGAAGCTCCTTTTGAGTTTATAATCTTACAATATATTTAAAATCATTTTTTTTTGTGTCTAAATAGCTACTAAATAATAATTTTAACAACTTGTTTAAACTTCTGATTAAAGTTACTGGTAGCAAAATATGACGCAATAGAATTCTTAACACCGAGAAAACTAGGTGGACGGATCAAAAGCTGAGCTAACCTCAAGCTACCTGTCTAGATCTATTCGGTGTTTACTGACCACGTCAGTCCGTGAGTAGCAACGTTGTGTTCTCCCACACAATCAACCTCACCTTCAACTTTCAACTCCGGGCGTTCAGCGTGTCAGTGATGGCCTGTGTTCTTGTTGTATATATATATTAATTAATTAATTAATTAATTATACCCACAGAGTATATGTGTAAGATCTCGGCTGGAGCCCGAAAGCTCGCGTATATCACAATAAAAGAAACTCATTGTGAAAGGTTGTATTGAAAGCATTGCTCGAAGCAAATATTTGAATATAATTCTACTGTCCTATAAGCTTATGTCCATAGTTTACTTGAAAACCATTTCTAAGATTCCATCCTTCAGTGTAGCATATAAAAGCAGAATGATCCAATACAATATTAGAGCTCTGAGAAGCGGTCTGGTGGATTAAATTGGCGAAACCGCTGGGAGGGTTCAACACTGATGAGCCAAGCCCTCCCAATATATTTTTTCATCGCAGTAAGGACAGTAGAAGTTCGTTTTATGTATAAAAGAAACATTCGCGCTTTTTTAAATCCTTTTATTTTATATGTATAGATGGCGCGTTATTGCTTTGTGTTAATTTATTCCTAATGGCCTTGTCTTTATAGTTTGCTGAAGAGCATTGCTCGAAGCAAATATTTGAATATAATTCTACTGTCCTATAAGCTTATGTCCATAGTTTACTTGAAAACCATTTCTAAGATTCCATCCTTCAGTGTAGCATATAAAAGCAGAATGATCCAATACAATATTAGAGCTCTGAGAAGCGGCCTGGTGGATTAAATTGGCGAAACCGCTGGGAGGGTTCACCACTGATGAGCCAAGCCCTCCCAATATATTTTTTCATCGCAGTAAGGACAGTAGAAGTTCGTTTTATGTATAAAAGAAACATTCGCGCTTTTTTAAATCCTTTTATTTTATATGTATAGATGGCGCGTTATTGCCTTGTGTTAATTTTTATTTTTATTAATATAGCTGTACTCTCCTCCGTTTCTTATATCTTTGTAATTGATGTTAGAGGAATGCTGGCGACTTCTTTATAGATTTAAAAATGGAAACTATGTTTATATTCGCTCAAGAAAATCCTATATATTGTTGCGTGTAAGGCCTCCAAATGATTACAACCTCCGCCAATGGATGGCGCTTTCGCCTGTTTCCCTTCTTTAACTGATGTGGGAGTCGCTGACTGCTGTGGTCCTGTTTCCTGGGGAGGATGATTGTTACACTTTTGGCCCCACAATGTTGGCCCCAGGATGTAATATAATGTAAATTCTCATTGTTATTTATCTCATTTAAGTGTAATGTTTAGTAGTGGATGATAATAAATGTCAGTGCTTCAAGTCTCCGTGCCGCCTTCTGTCGTTACTCTCGCCATTGCCATCATCGCCAGGCTGCTGCTGCTACTCTTCTGGTAAGTCTCTCGTGTTTCCCCACCAGTGGTAAGGCCGAGAGATACTGCCAGAGGAAGGGAATTCCACTGGAGAGGTGGATCTCAGGACGTCTTTGGGTGGCCTGCAGGGAAGAGCAACGGGAGCCTGATTAGGTGATCCACGAAGGAGGAAGCGGCGTTGTCGCAAAGAACCGGTAGGGTCCAGCCGCGACAATATTTATATTATCATACCGATATAAAGACATTGCAATGATGATTTCTATATTATATTAAAAGTGATGGTGGTGGTGTCTTGTCCATCCATGGAAGGGGAGGGGTGCCATTGCCCCGTTAGTCAGCCACATTTCAGAGTTTCCTGTAGGCCTTCACAACCACCAAGGTTACCGTAGCATCTCGGGGCTCGCGACACCGTACTACAGGGCAGTCCCTTACTTGTACTGCTTCTCCCGCCCGTCACGTAGAGGGAGGAATTCTGGGCAGGTATATCTTACAAGTGATATATATTATCATATTTTTTGTCTCATAGAGGATACTCCTTTAGATTATTATAATCAAGATACTTGCACTATTTATACATAAGCAAAAGAATTACAATAAGAGAAATCGCCGAATATCATTGCTAAGGAGAGACAAAAACTAACGGAAACGAGTTGAAGGCTCTATTGAAGAGATATAAGCTTGGCGAGCTTTCTGAAAATAACGTCCTTCACAGATGTGATACGAATACAGACCTGTATTCTTGTATTCATATTACAGCCTGTTGAAGGATGTTATTTCCCGAAAACTCTCGCCAAGCTTATATATCTTCAATAGAGACTTCAACTCGTCGCCGTTAGCTTTTTGTTTCTTAAATGAAACAAATTTATAAATGATTTATATTTTATATATATATACTAGCCGACTGGATCCGTCTTCGCCCGGGTATTGTTCGAGTGGGGTTTACTCATGAATGGAGCCCTCAACTGTTTTAAAACTTATAGTAATTAATTTTCTTTCCGCACAATGGAGATAAACTGCAAATAGTAAAATTGAAAATGCTGGTAAAAAAAATCTGAAATATAAGATAAATTTCACAAACACATCTAATGAATAGAATGCTGTTTTGGAGTAGTGGTCTAAACTGTTTATTTTTAAAAACCACGACCCAGGATCATCGAATCCAGTTTGGGCACTTTGTTCTGGAAAAAAAAAACTGCCCCAATGGCCCCTGATTCTTGGAAAAGTAATCCCTCCAGTGAGTGCAAGTAACCAAACTGGGCTTTGGTATCTAAAAAATGAAAAAAAAAATCCAATTAGTGTGAATTAAGGAAAATGGTCCTCGGAACCTGAAACTTTCACTTTCTCCACTTCACTCTCGGCTTTTGAAGAAGAAACAGCCAGATTAAACATTTTAAGGGCACCTAATCCGGCACTTACATCTCTAAATAGTTAAGCAACTTTTATAAATGTAATATATCTGCAATACTGAAATACCCGGACTTGGATGAATTTTTTATTAGGTTATTGTTGGCAGTTTTAGAAAAGTGTGAGAAATTGATTATTTTTACAAAAGAATGTACTTTTAAAAATGGTATATAAAATAAATAGGAAATTTGCATAATTTTCTAATAGTCAAGGGCAATTTTAAAAATACCAAAAAAGCAAGACCAAATAAAAAATGAACAAATTATGTGTGATGTTTCAGTAACAGCATTGTTACCATATTAAGACAAAATTGCTGAATGTATTCAGTACTTTTGTCTGAAGATGGTAACAATGCTGTTACTGAAACCACACATAATTTATTTATTTGGATTTGGTCTTGCTCCCTTGTGATTCTATATTTCAAAATATACCTCAATTTTCTACCTAAAAAGGTATATTGCCAAGACCTTAAATAAAAGTAAAATGTCAAATGAGTTATTAATTAACCCTATATGGATCAGCATTATGGGTCAGTAACATGTGAAAATAAGGCCAACAATTGAAATATATTTTTAAACAAATAAATTTTGAACGCTAGCTCAACACAGGGCACAAACTTTGCTACCAGCTACATGCGTTCTTTTTTACTATGGTGTGATTTCCACATGATGGATCTGTCGATACATTATAATCTCTCCAGAGCTTAAGGTAGCAAACAGTACTTTCACAATACACAAATATCAATTCCAAAAGCCAGAGTTATGGTAGCATGTTACAGTGTAATGTTGACCTGCAGGATGGGAAAAAAGCAATATTATTTCCAAAGACTTTAATTTGAAAAGTATTATGAAACGTTAAAAATATAATCTTAACTTTTAAAATCATGAAAAAAAAGTTATCTTTATTTGAATAAATTTAGTCTAAAAACAAACATTATGTAAAAGTATGCACCAATCGAAATCATTTGTTAGCTCTAAACAGTGCTGCCCCCAGCGGTAAAAGACTGGAGCTAACGCTTCATGGGTTGGTATTTTTTTTTTTTAATATTACATTAACTTAACAATATTCAATGTTTTGCTAAAATAATTTTTAAAAAATAATATGGCTAAAAATAATGCAATTCTAAAAATCATAAATGAAGCGTTTATTAAATTAAATGGGAGAGAAATGGTGTTGCAACTTTTTTTTTTGTAAAACTTTTGACCTTTATATTTTTAAAATTCTTAATGTACATAACCCAAACCAAATTTTTTATAAATTCTGCAAACTAATATAATTAAAAAAAAATTACGGAATGAAGAATTGTATAGAAACAACTATATTACAATTGTGTATATATTATGATTATGTATATATTGCCACGTGGAAAATTAGGGAAGACAAAAACTTCAGGAGGAAACAAAAATTTATTTCAGGCAAGGACAAACTATGAATTGTAAAAACAAAAGATAAGACACGAGGGAAATTTACAGAGTCGCAAGATATAAACATAAAAATGACCACTCTGTTAATAAAAAATAATAAAATTAATAAATACTATGTTACATAAATAAAATTAATAAATACTATTTTACACAAAAAAATGCCACGTGGAAAATTAGGGAAGACAAAAACTTCAGGAGGAAACAAAAATTATTTCAGGCAAGGACAAACTATGAATTGTAAAAACAAAAGATAAGCCACGAGGGAAATTTACAGAGTCGCAAGATATAAACAAAAAAAATGACCACTCTGTTAATAAAAAATAATACAATTAATAAATACTATGTTACATAAATAAAATTAATAAATACTATATTATAAAATTGTGAGTATGCAGAATTAACTTTCTGTTCAATATTGCAGAGTGGTGTAACTAATTGTGTAAAATTCAAAACAGCAAAGTTATCCTGATAAATGCAATGAGCTATCATAAGGTATGTGTTGCAGGCTAACAAAAACTTAAATTGAACCAGAAATGTTTACACCATAAAAATAACAATTATCTAGAATAGAGTTATGCAAATGAATTAATAGGGGAAAAAACAAAATAAAGTAAAAAAAAAGCTTTATTGATGAAACTACAGTAGAGCAATAATGATGAACAAAATATTGACAAAATATATTTACAAAAGTCAAGCTTCCCAAAAACATTATTCGAAGAAATATCTTTAAAAATTGTCAAAATCTAGATCAGAGCCCTCTGATAAACAATATTGCGCGTCTTGCTAAAAGTAGAACTAAAGACAAATAAATTTCTTGGGCTGGAAACACGGGAGCATGCTACATAGAGTTTCCCATGCGAGAAACAGGGAGACTCAAGATGCACACACTACTTAGAATGTTTGACCCTGAGATTTATTGTCATAGCAAAGGCAGCCATAACTGGGAATTGCAAGAGTCTAAACTTAAAAGGCAGATCATTTGGAATAATAGGTATTCTAGGAATCAGGACCTCTTCTCCTCGAAAAGAGCCAGTTAAAATTCGAGCCTGGAGAACATTAGTGCCCATTCGAGTGATGCATAATCTAGTGCCATTGCAGAGACAAGGGTTCGTATTAAGATTACTGGCACACCAACTTTTAGTACAATTTTGTGTGAAGGTGTACCAGACAATTCCAGTGAATTAAAAAATTCGGGGGAATACGACACAGATTCATCAGGATCAACCATTGTATCAATTGATCTATAGACTTTGCTTTCACCCGGGATTAAATTTAATATTTTATTTTTTATTTCTATCACAGTGCTATTTTTGGGGGCTAAAATAGTGCGCGCACATAACCATTCTTCAGATAAATATTTTACACATATATTAGGAAAAACTTTTTCATACAGACTTTCTGAAGATTCAACCACTTGGCAAAAAGTATTTGAAAACTGGATGTTACCCTCGGAATCAGTTTCCAGTCGCCCTTCTCCTATCTTTAAGAGTTCGTCTGCAAATTGTGCAGCAGAGGTATCATTATGGAGTTGAACTCTCGTGTTGACTGTGAGATGCATTTTCACAATATGGTTCCAAAGATAAGGAGGCTTTAGACAGGCATTCAGCTCATCAGCAGATGTACCTCTAGTGACTACTGGAAGAGTCTGTCGGAAATCACCGGCCAAAAGCACTACTAAACCACCCATAGGTTGTGGATCATCACGGATATCCTGTAATGTCCGATCAAGGGCTTCCAAGGCAATTTTATGGACCATGGTGCACTCATCCCAAATCAGCAACTTACAGCTACGTAAGAGTGAAGCTTTATCACTATTTTTTCGTATATTGCAGATAACAGTCTGGCCCCCTGCAAAAGCCAGAGGTAATTCCAGCACTAAGTGTGCAGTCCTTCCCTCCGCAAGCAATGTCGCAGTTATCCCAGAGGAAGCAACAGCAATGGCAATATTTTGTTCCTTCCTAACCATTGCTAATAGAAGATTCAAAAGAAATGTTTTACCTGTTCAGCCCGGCGCATCTGAAAAAATAATTATGGGTTGTGACAAATTAATTCTTGCTAAAACAGCATCAAAAATTCTTCTTTGTTCTGGCAAGAGTTTGGGAATCATGGATGCAACATTATCTTCAAGTTCTGCCGTATCATACGCAAGTTCTCTCAAAATGTCAGTATAATCTAGGGCTCCTGGGTGCTTCTAAGCCTAATTCCTGCAACTTCTTCCCACATATAGATACGACACGATCCTCAATGTCACACAATGTTTCATTATATATCAGATCATTATACCTGATGGAGGAATTTAAAAGCTGATAACGATGAAGAATATCACTTGCCATCTCATCTCTATATGTAATCCATAACTGCTGAGGGTTTGAAATTGTGCACGTAGAAATTAATATGGCAAGCAATTGCCTTACTCTTGTAGGGGCCTGGCAAAGAATGGCCTCATCCATTGTGACAACCCACAATGGTTATCATTCTCCAATAATCCAAGAGCTGCGCATGTATCTCTAAATGTTTCGTATTGCCTGTCATTAACAATTTTCAAATATGTGGAGGAAGTTGGTCCCTACGTAAAAAAAAAGCATTCAAAGTTACAGATATGCACAGCGTAAACCCGTCCAATAGTGTCTGATCTCTTCACTCCTGGCCATCCTTCAACCGGCTTGCCTTGAACTCGCCTTCTCCATTTATGGGCAGAAGAATTCCAAGTATATTATTGGGGACCATCTGGATAGAGCAGGGTCCAAGCAAAGGAATCAGTTTGGCATAATGAAAAATTGTAGTCAAGGTTATCTTTGGTGGATTACGCATTTGATTGGCAACAGTGTTTTGATTTAAATATATCCGTTCTCCATTCTCAAGACGCACAGCTAAATGGATAACAGCTGGATGGCGTTGGTGTAAAGGGAAGCTGAGAAGACGCCAAACAGCTTCATTGCTGCTTATGTATCTGGCACACTGATACATTCACACCTCATTTTGAGGGTCAGGACCTCTACCTTCTCTGCGTAAATTAATAATAGCTTGATCGCTGCCCTTATTAATATATTTGCAAATATATTTTATCGCCTTAACAGAACTACGGTTCTCAACATTGATATGGGCACAAAACATCTTCGATAGCAATGGAGAATAAGGCACCACCCAACGATTGTCAATTGTGACCTCTTCATTTCCACGTATCTTGACCTTTTCAGTAAAGCCACCTGCTTCAGGCGCGCGTCTCCTATATAAAGGATAACCATTCTCATTAGTCTGGGTTTCCAGCAAAAACTGTTTAGGATATTTTTTAGAACATCTACTATTCTTCATGCAGGGGGACACAGGGTTGTACTCACCGCAAGGCCCATGGATCATATTCTTAACCACAATGTTATACAATAGTGGGTCTTGAATAGGATCTGGAAACTCAGCACATATAACAGTTTCTATCTGAGTGAGACGGAGCTTATTTGCTAGACAAACTAATATGTGCGCAAGAGGAAATCCCCTTTTCTGCCATTCAACAGACTACATCCACGCAACTATTGCTCCATACAATTGTCCTTTTGTTAGAGCCCCAATAAATTTAAGTAATTTTTGTCGAAAACCCCGAGCTGTGATATCATGCCTATCCAGCTGTTTTTGTCCTGATAGCAACGCTGCAGATATATCTTCCCAAGAGGGGTTACTCGTAAAAGTAATAAAAAGATCTGGACGCCCAAATTTCCGAACATAACAAAAAGCATTCTGCGTATATTCTGCCAAATATCTGGAAATATTGACAAAACATGATGGTAAAATGACCCTTTAACCCAAGCAATTAGGGTCAATATTTGCATCAGTTGACAGGGCATCGCGCAAATGAATATAACTCTCTGCACGCGTTTCTCTGGTGCAGCGTAATATAGCGCAAACGTTCACTTTCTACCTTAGCATATATATCGACCAGGAATTGATGAAAGAGCTGGCCAAATTGAACAATGACATTTGGACTATTTCGTCGAACCATAATAAAATAGCCATAAAAATCCATAGAAGACACTTTACTTGACAAAGGCTGTCTAGTGTTTGGGTCGATCTGAGGAATATGAAAAGAATATCCTTCTTGGCCTTTCCAGAAAATTAAAGGATATTGAAGGGCATCATAAAAACGATGTGTGTCGCTAACATGTTGAAGTACATTATCTCGCTGACGTAAAACAATGTTACCTGAGCCAAACTGATTACCAGCTAAGACAACTGCAACCTCATTAGCTGTAGGAGCATTATACCGTCTAGGATGTTGACCAGGAGGTGTCCGATCTGCATTTATAACAACTCTGTATGCGTCACTGGGGAGATTTTCAAGTGCAGTTTTAAACTGTTGAACCAGTAGTTTGTGCTGGTGCAACATGCACTGCAAACCCTGTACAATATAACGACGTACTCCCTTTGATCAGTCCGAATTTCATCATCATTATCATTGCCCATGAAATAGATATGAAGAAATCTACTTGGCTGGTTCTCAGATGGCATAAGAGAACCTATCCTGTGGTAGAACTGGCCTTGGATAGAAAATGTGGTTGGAAAAGTAACAGAGTGGGTTTGGTTTTCAGCTCCAAATTATGTAATTTGAAAGCAGGGATTATATTTTCGAATATTACGCAAAAAATGGACTGAATCAGAATTCTCTCTAGATAAGAGGCTACGAAGTGACTCGGGAGGTAGGTCAATTAATGGCAAACTGACTTTCCCGTTAGAACAGCACATTCCAGAAGACGCATCTTTCCATCTTAAGGCCCCACAAAACCTGCATGTAGTGTCCATCACCCCAAGGGAAATTAAAGGGTGCTTAAAGTATTCGACAGCAACAGAATAATTAAACCTGCAGAAGACCAAACGCTTCTAATAAAATTATTTGTTCTAGTATTCCTCCGAGTAGAAGAATATCTCTCTGAATGCGTCTGTAATCGAGAATGGGTGTGATCAGGTGTCTCTAACGACCGCCGAGTGGCTTGACGCTCTGCTTGTTCACGTAATCTTCTAATATTCTGCGCTCTATTTTCATGCTGGCCCACCGCTACTAGTCCTGCAGCGCCGTTCGCCCTGTCATCCGAGAGGTGTTCTCCATCATTGGCCGGCCGCCGGACCTGCAGTCCTGGATCTTTCCAGTTGGTCTCGAGGACCACGCCATCACCATCTCCTCAGCGGCGAAGTACGCGATCTACGTATTCTTCGTAGATCGCGAAATGCGTGGTGTCGCTGGAGACCCACTGGCGATTCTCCACCAAACTCTGCAGCGCTGGCAGAGGCGCCATATTCATTGTACATAGTGTATATAATGCATATTATCTTTTTTAAATAGTGCAGACTGTGCACTTTGCATGTATTGACAATATGTCAATAAAATTATTTTAATTGTCATTGTCTATTTTCACGCAGTCTGTAAGCACGCTGAATCCTAGAGTTATTGGAATGCTGAGAAAGATTGCTTCTCCGATGTCTTGACATACCTACAAACACAAAACATTATAAAAAATAAAAATAGGGTTAATAAAAAATGTAAAACATCAAGGGCTGAGAATGAAGAAAAATGAAGAAACTCGGCCCTTGATGTTATAAATTTTCCGATGAACTTAATCAAAAAGGGAGTATTGATTTGAAAAAATAGTGTATTAAAATAAGCTCGACTAAAAAGCTTGACTTATGACTGAAATGTAGGTCCAAAATCAAAAATGCATAGAAATAATCTGAAATGTGGGGAAAAAATGCATTAAATTCAGTGAAGTGGGAAAAAATTGAAAACTTAGAACAACTGACTAAAAAAAAAATAAAATGGAAGAAGATAAAAAATAATAATTAAAAAAAAGCATAATTTGCTGGAAAATCTGCACAATAAATATGAGTAGAACATATTCTGGCTCCCTCATTGGTCAGATTGCTGATTATATATTTATTTACCTACGAGGGGTGTCCCATAAGTCCGTGGCCCGACCACGAGAACGAAATCTTAGAAACTAATAAATTTTACCATATATACCTTAAAGCCTTGTATAAAGATATGTAAATTTTTAAGCTTCTACAACTAACCGTTTTTTTTTTGTTGTTGTTGTTGTTATAGGTTCTGAAAGAGGACAAGAAACAGGAATCATCTAAAATGTAGACAAACGAGATTCGTGCTGTAATAAAATATCTTTGTAAGAAAGGAATGTCGCCGAATGAAATCTATGAAGATATGGTGGATACATTAAGGGAAGATGCTCCTTCCTATAGCACAGTAAAAAAAATGGGTAGCTGCGTTTAAATTAGGGAGGATCAGCACCGAAGACGAACATGGACCAGGAATACCTGTTGAGTCAGTTACTCAAGAAAACATCGACAAGATACATGATTTGGTTATATTGGACAGAAGAATGACAGTTTGTCAGATAGAAGAGACCTTGGGTATTCCAAAAACAACAGTGGATCGGATAATGAGAGAACACTTGGGCCTCAGGAAGCTTTCTGCCCGTTGGGTTCCCAAACTTTTGACACCCGATCAAAAGGCTGTAAGGAGAAAGTAATCTTCGGACAATCTTGCGTTATTTGAAGCCAATCCAGAGGCATTTGTTAATAGATTTGTTACCATGGATGAGGCTTGGGCCCATCACTTTACACCAGAGTCCAAGCAACAATCCATGCAATGGAGACACTCTGGTTCCCCCCCCCTCCCAAGAAAGCCAAGACAGTTCCATCAGCAGGGAAGGTTATGGTGTCTGTCTTTTGGGATTCCGAGGGTGTACTTCTTCTAGACTTTCTGAATAAGGGTCAAATCATCACTGGCGATTATTATGCAAATCTTGTGAAGCAACTACGAGAAGCTATTAAAGAAAAAAGAAGAGGAAAGCTGTCCAGGAAGATTGTTTACCATCAAGACAATGCCCCGAGTCATCGATCGCTGCAAGCCATGGCTACTGTTTATTATTCTGGCTTTGAAATTTTACCACATGCACCCTATCTACCAGATCTAGCTCCGTCTGACTTCAACCAATTTCCTCATTTGAAAAAATCACTTTCTGGCATTCATTTTAGGTCAGATGAAGAGGTCATTGATGCTGTAACCTCATTTTTTGAGTCACTTGAAACATCGTTCTTTTTGGAGGGTATAAAAGCATTAGAACATCGCTGGAAAAAGTGTATAGACCTTAAAGGGGATTATGTTGAAGGATAAATGATAATCATTTTATTAGTCATTTTCTTTATATGTCGGGCCACAGACTTATGGGACACCCCTCGTAAACATAAGTATATTTTCATCTATATATCTAAATACATATATTCAGAAATATGGTTGTACCATATAGATATATGAGCAGTTATATATTATGAAGCTGATAAATATAAACCCTACCTAAACAAATGACAGAAAAAAAAATTGAGCCTACCCTAAAAAAAAAGCAGTTACTGAAAATGCATAGCTGCTGCTTACAATATAAATGCTATTAGAGCATAAACATATTACATGGAACAAAGATATAGTAAAATATATGCAGCAAGTTATATAGAAAAAAACATACTTTTTTCAATAAATATACTTTTTACAACTTCAATAAAATTTATACTTACTCTAAATATAAGAAAAAAAATAGAATACTGTTCTAAATCTCAATTTGTCTTAAAATATGAATATTCCTTATGAGAATGAAATAGTAAACCTTATCTTAAAAAATGCAGATCGTTATATTTACACTATTTAAAATTAAACGAAGCAAAAATGCATCGTCCCAAAAATATATGAATAAGCTGCGAAATAAATAATATTTACAATTAATTTAATTTGAAATATATTACTAAATAACTAAATAAAATCTTACCTTCTAAAAAGGAAAAAAAAGTTATTCTAAATGCAATTTTTGCACTTTTAGTCTAAAGGCTAAACCAAAACCTCAGCTATCTACGTGCGAAATTTCACAAAACAGTTTTAATTAACCCAGGTTCCGGGGACGTATAAATTTAATAACGATCGATTAATGTTATTTCCAAAGAGTTTAAATATATATATATGTAATATAATCCAAAGTTATTACACTGCAATATTTGATGTATTACACTGTTGTAGAATCCTGTCGACTTAACCGTTCTGTGACAATATCGTTGCGGAATTTCTTGTTGTTCGATTTGAATGGTGAGGATTGGTTGAAACGCAGTCGTTGAGTGGCAAGTGAAGCACACAGTTAGGAATAATCAGGACACGTGATGGGGTTTGAAAATAAAAGGCAACTGGGTTGGAGGAAAGAAAGCTTGAGAAGAGCGGAGCGATTTGGATTGTTAATTATCTGATCACATGGCGGTGATTGAACTTAGCTGTGGGATGAGCAGAGGGAGAGAGGCCTCGAGAGTAGATGTCACCTTGTTGGAAGCGGAATCACAACTAGGTCCGAACTCGGCGAGAACGAGTGAACAACTGACCATTCTTGCTTTTCGATTTAACACCAAGACTCAGTTTCTTTTTGATTGGTCGAGAGATGTCACATGATCTTTTCCTATTGGTCGACCTATTTAGGTACTGTCTTCTGATTGGCCCGGCGGTTTTCTTTGGTGTTGCTTTTGCCGGAAGATATATCCGATTTCGCCAGGAAGTGTTGGGTAGCTCGACGCTTATAACTTCGGCGGATATTAGATACGTCCTGTCTTTGCCGGAAATATTGGGCGTTAGCTTAACATTTATAACTTCTGCGGTCACTAGATACGTCCGGTCTTTGCCCCTACAATATTGACGGGGGTGCCAAGAATAGTCGTGCCAGCTTTAGGCCTACTTCCTATGTCTTATTGCTACTTGCTTTCCTCCAGTTACCTTATTCTTTATTAAATCTTTGAAAATCATACATGGTACATACATAGGGGGTCGGGGGTGCATTTAATTATATACAAATTATGACAGATGCGCCCCCTACATGAGAAGAATTCAAGAAGGGGTTAGCCTGAGAGAATTCTGTAAGGTGAAAAATAATTTTGTGGGAAAATTAGTTGTGGGTATAGAGTCTATATACAAGCATTGGTGGCGATATAAGAAGTAAAATAGAATGGTGTTGATGATATAGGTTGAGTATAATTAATAGAAATCAAAAAATTTTTTAATTGTAAGAAATCAAAATGAATGCTATGGTACATAGTGGATTAAAAAGAAAGGAGAATGCGCCTAACTAATTACTACTCGAAATTGGAGATAATAACGAGGGAGTTCTATTAGGGCTTTTGAGAAATCAAAAATAAAAATGAAAAGTTGGAAGAAATCAAAGTAAATGCTTGGTTGCATGTTGGAAAAAAAAAATGCTTCGTTGCATGGTGAAAAAAAAAGAAAAATGCCTAACTAATTTTTGCTCGAATTTTGAGAAAAGAAATCGAGGAAATTTCATAAGGTCTTTTGAGAAATCAAAAATAAAAATAAAAATAAAAAGTTGGAAGAAATCAAAGTGAATGCTTGGTGCATGGTGAGAAAAAAAAAAGGAAAAATGCCTAACCATATTCTAGCTCGAAATTGGGAATGGAAACCGAGGGAATTTTATTAGGGCTTTTGAGAAATCAAAATAAAAATAAAATTTCATAAGGTATTTTGAAATCAAATAAAAATAAAAAGTGGTTGAGCGAAATCAAAGTTGAGTGCTTGGAAAAAAAAAGAAAAATGAAAAATAAAAAGGTTTCAACAACAAAGGATGATTTAATGTTTTTAGTTTAACCGAAAATCAATGAGTTTTCGTTGATAATTGAGTTATGGCAATATAAGCTAAGTGGTAAATAGAATGATAATTGATAAATAAAAATGATAATATAAACTAATTGGAAAAAAAATGATAATTAATGATTAAAAGTGATAATAAGTTGAATAAATTGATAAATTGATTATATATTTAAATTTTAATTGAGAGAAAATAATGAAAATGATTAATATGAAAAATAAGGTGTAGTGGTTTGAACCCTTTTGTGTCTCTACATGCCCTATAAATGTTTTAATTGCTCAATTATGCCCTATAAATTTTTTGTCTCATCTGTAGCGACACTTAGGTGAAAACGTGATTCTACCCCTCAAGTGCGTTTATGCTATGTGTACAGGAGACATGGAAATCTATATAACCTTTATGTGTAATTTTTTTTGTCTTTGTGTGTGTTGTGAAAAAATGTTAGAAGTCTGTTGTGTAAGAAATGTGTGAGCGAGTTCTATGTGTTGTCTTGTGGATGTGAAATTGGATGGTAAAAATCGATATGTAGACTCGAACTGGAATCCAAAACCGGTGGCATAGAGAGGTTCCCAGTTGACCTCAATAGGGGACCTTCTCATTGTAATTAGAGATACGGAAGTGGGGTGTGTCGGGCAAAAGAGAGGGAATGAAATTGGAGATCGGACGAGGCGCTCCGCTTTGTTTGCATAGGCCGAATTTATCGCCGCGGACTACACTTCCTGTCGCGGTGTCTCAAAATTCTCTCTTCCTTCCGCTTATTTAATTTTTGGTGCGGCTCAGATCTTGTTTTTGGAGTGTGACTTCTCCGACACTGGTTGGTCATCTTTCAGTTACTTCTATCTCTTCGGAGTTTATTTAGATTTTCTGCAAAGATGGTTCCTAAAATTATGAGAAGTTTTATAAATGTTTGTCCACAATGAAAAACTGCCTCTTGTAGTTCGAAAATTTTATGAGCGGACATGGTATAGATAAATAAATAATTAAGGAATAAAATTGGGATACATTTGTATGGTAGAACTAACAAACAAAGGATGAAAATCAGATGAAAAATAGGGTATTGCCCCATGTTCCTCCAGATTTTTGTAAATGGGGACTCTGAAATATTTGCCTGAACCTTATTAATTGTAGAATTTAGATGATTGGTAGGTTCGCAGTTCTCCTGTTTGATCGTTAATGGTTTTATTAGCGATATGTCGGTGGTAATTGATTTAGGTTGAGCTGTGTGATCGTTCTGACGTGGGTGGTGTAATTTTGGCATTGTTTGTGTTGTGTGTACGCTGTGTTTTATGTACGAATTTTGTTTTGCTTTGGGGCCTGTGTCGGTATTTTTACGTGAAGGTTGGTTGTATTCATCGATTCTTCTAGCGAATCGGCAGGTGGGGCAGGTTTTTACCTGTTTTGCGATGTCTTGTGTCATGTTCTGCCAATAATATTGTGACGAGATGAGTCTCGTCATCTTGGAGATGTTTGGGTGGTGGTGTTGTGTGTGTACGGATTTAAGAAGTCTGGTTGTAAGTGAACTTGGGACTATAGTTTTAAGTACTCCTTTTCGGGAGACGGTGCGCAGTTTATTGTGATCCATAGTCACGCGAGATTTTCCCGGTGGAGAAGACTGTTGGCTCTTTATGAGTGGCGCATCTAGAAAGCCACAAAATGGGATACGAGTTACAACGCCCGTTTCATATTGTTGTACTCCATTTATGCTACGGACCTCATATTCGTATCTTGACAGTCTTAACCTCCATCGAAACAATCTGCCTGACGGGGCTTTGATCTCTTTCAACCACTGCAATGCAGGATGGTCAGAAAGTATTGTAAACTTTCTGCCCATTAGACAGGCGCGGAAGTTATCCACACTTTCCACAATGGCTAGGCATTGTAGTTCCAAGTCTGAATAATTTCGCTCGTGACCACGCAGAGAGCGGCTGAAATGTTGAACTGGGTATGTCTTCCCATCAGGGTAGACTTGTTTAAGAATGCCTGCAATGCCGAATGTTGAGGTGTTACAGTACACCTGGCATGGCAGGTCTTCTTGGTAAAGGTATAATGTGGGGTGTGTGGTAAGGCTTTCTTTCAGGTTAGTGAACGCTTTCTGGCATTCGTCACTCCAGACCCACACGACATCCTTTTTTAGAAGGTTGACAAGTGGCGTCCGCAAGCGGGCGTGGTCCGGAATGAACTCTTTATAGGCGTTCACAGCTTTTAGGAAAGATCGCAATGTTTTTCGATTGTGTGGTTGTTTGGTGGCGTGAATTTTTTCTATGTTTTGTGTAGACGGGATGACTGTATTATGCTTAACGGTTGTGCATGCGCTTGTTTGTTGTTGTTGTCTTTTGGCGCGCGTGTTGCATTTGTTGTGCGGGTTGTGCGTGTTTGTCGCGTGGTGACGTATGGGTGCGTGTATGTTGTGAGGTACATTTGCGTGGTAAGTGGGTGAGCTGTGTCGGTGTACGGACACTTTTTTGGGCATTATTGGAATTGTAGGTTGAAGTCGTGTTGGCTTTATATGTGGTGGGCATGAAAAGTTGCGTGGTGTGAGATTAGAATGGTGGCATGTAAATATTTGAGGTTTGGGCAATGAATGCAGGCAAGGGTTTCCATGTGTGAAAGCTTTGTGTGCTGTACGAGTCCTTTGGGACAGGTTTTGGTCTAGCCCGTGCTTGCATTCATTTGGTACATGTTTAGATACATGGTTAAAGGGGTAGGTAGGGTTAGGTAAATAGGGGGGGTGCCTACCTTAGTCTCGAAAAGTCTGCTCGGCTGGGGTGTCTCTGGCTTGACTTGGTTGTTGTGGACTCGGGACTGGTGATTTTGGGACTGCTTGCACCGTCCGCACTTTTTCGTGGGCCGTCGGGACTGGTCGATGTCGGCATTCGTTGTGCCAGTGCCTCGCGCCGCAGAACTTGCAGTTGGACGGCGGAAGAGGTGCATTCCATGCACCTGGGTGTCGGGGTGTGCTGTGATACGGGTACGGCATGGCGGTGGATGACTCCTCGGTGGTCGGTGTCCGGCCTTGGTGACACTCGCCTGGGGTTGGCGGGGGTTGTGTCCGTCGTCCTCCCCGGGGAATGGCGCTCCGGAACTCCGTCTCACTTTGCGGGGCGTCGACACGTCGGAGGGTCACGGTCATCTGCCATATGATGGCCGCTAGAAGGCGCCTGGTCGCCTCTCTTCTTGCCCGCTTCTTTTCCGCTGGTTTTGTCATTGCCGTTTGATTTGCTGGTGTCTGGGCTAATTTCCATTTTGATCCTGATTAAGCTCCATAATCTTTATCCTGTCGACTCTATGTAATATAATCCAAAGTTATTACACTGCAATATTTGATGTATTACACTGTTGTAGAATCCTGTCGACTTAACCGTTCTGTGACAATATCGTTGCGGAATTTCTTGTTGTTCGATTTGAATGGTGAGGATTGGTTGAAACGCAGTCGTTGAGTGGCAAGTGAAGCACACAGTTAGGAATAATCAGGACACGTGATGGGGTTTGAAAATAAAAGGCAACTGGGTTGGAGGAAAGAAAGCTTGAGAAGAGCGGAGCGATTTGGATTGTTAATTATCTGATCACATGGCGGTGATTGAACTTAGCTGTGGGATGAGCAGAGGGAGAGAGGCCTCGAGAGTAGATGTCACCTTGTTGGAAGCGGAATCACAACTAGGTCCGAACTCGGCGAGAACGAGTGAACAACTGACCATTCTTGCTTTTCGATTTAACACCAAGACTCAGTTTCTTTTTGATTGGTCGAGAGATGTCACATGATCTTTTCCTATTGGTCGACCTATTTAGGTACTGTCTTCTGATTGGCCCGGCGGTTTTCTTTGGTGTTGCTTTTGCCGGAAGATATATCCGATTTCGCCAGGAAGTGTTGGGTAGCTCGACGCTTATAACTTCGGCGGATATTAGATACGTCCTGTCTTTGCCGGAAATATTGGGCGTTAGCTTAACATTTATAACTTCTGCGGTCACTAGATACGTCCGGTCTTTGCCCCTGCAATATTGACGGGGGTGCCAAGAATAGTCGTGCCAGCTTTAGGCCTACTTCCTATGTCTTATTGCTACTTGCTTTCCTCCAGTTACCTTATTCTTTATTAAATCTTTGAAAATTATACATGGTACATACATAGGGGGTCGGGGGTGCATTTAATTATATACAAATTATGACATATATATAATCTTACCTTTTAAAAACATTCATCTTGTAAACAAACTAACATTCATCGTGTAAAATTATTAACCAATCAAATTCATTTATCGTCGCGAACAAGCGGTAAAAGACTGGAACTAAAGCTTTTTGGTTTTACATTTTTATAAAAAGCACATTAACCTTTTTAGTTTTTGAATAGCCTATATGTTAAAAGAAATCTTCGGCTACCTACATGCGAAATTTCATAATGATTTATTCTGTAGACTTTGCGCAACGCGATAACAAACATCGATTTTGGATTTCATTTTTATAGATATAAGGAAGGATATAACAGTTTTGGTTAATATGTAATTTAGATTAGATTTGCTTGCCAAGTTAGTACTGTTGATGGTTAGCCTACTTCCCTCATGCCATGTAGTAGGGTCACACTCCTTATATATTTTTGGAGATCTCTTTACAACTCTCTCAATGTTTCCACCACAAGTAAGTCAGCATGGCTGTACACCAAATGTCAGGTGTGCGTTACACTTGTGGCAGAGAAAATATCCTGGGACTCAGGGGAGTCCCTCCACTGTTCTAGTAAACTGGGGCTCTTTCTGGCCTGGGCTAATTTAGATTAGAGAAATGTATGTTTTTGAATATATATTAATATATCCATTATGAATAAAACATACATACACGTTATTGTTAAAACTCATTATTCACCAATACACCTTTATCACCATATATGGTGTCAATTTCACATTTTAAAGCGAGATATCGTTCCCCATTCTAGCACTTCAGAGTCATGTTTAGATTCCTCGAGTTTCACCATAGCATATATGACGGGCTAACGCGTTCTAATTTACATAACATTTAAATACCATAAAGAATATATCTTGAGTGATATTTCAATAAAAGGAATATATTTGCCTTAAAATTTCTATACAAATTGGTTTTGATATTTTCATATGAAAAGGAAATAGATCAAGTATTATTCAAATTTTAAAATTATAAAAGAAATATAAAAGTGATATCATAAGCGAAACACTTTATAATTAGACTCAAATATCGTTGAAAGAAACAAATATTCCAGAAATAAAATCATCCAAGAAATCAATGTAATTTTTATTTTCATATTGAAGGGAGAATAAATAACCATTGTCAATTCTAGAGTAGATTTATTCTGGACACAATTAAACCAAAGTTATTATTATTAACAATGGATGTGATATATTTCATTTCTATTTAAGAAACATTATTAAAAATATATTTCTATAAATCTGTGCTATAAGTTTATATTTGAATATACGTTGACTGAATATGTATATTGGAAAGAGCATACTAATGAATTTACAATCTCTCACCACCAATCATATAATTCTACGAAGACAAAAAAAAATAATAATAAACAAACCGCAAAGCTATTCTGAAGATAAAGAAGAATTGAAAGAAAAATTACCTATTTTATAAATATTAAGTCGAATAATTCTTTAGCACAAGATATTTGATTGAATTTAATCAGGCGAAAGAGATCATAAAATAACGAATGATGAAGAAATATGCAACAACAACACAGCTTTATTAAGACCACCGGTCTTATACAGATTCACCACAGGAAGAAAAGAATCATGGAGCACCTGTACTTCAGGCAGCGCAGCACCCAACAACAGTCTACAGGTCCGACGTATGTCCAATGACCACACATTCCTTCGTGCACACGACAAGTAGCGTATCAGTGAAAGGCCAGTGTTGAATCAGCCGCGTTCTAGTCTTCGCTTTCCTCATCCAAATGGACCACTACATTCGGCGATTCTATTAATCTCCTCCGAATGGTGACTGCGGCCTTGTAGAATTTATATAAACCAAAAAGAAGACCTTGATCAAACATCATTGCATTCATCCAGTTATATATTTGTTGACTATCGGATTGAGACAAGGATAAATCACCCAAGAGTTCCCCTTTTTGTTTCTCCAGTCAAGAACAACCAAATATTTGTATGCATGATTTAGTCTTGTATTCATTGAAGAAATATGCCTCAAAATTCTACGTGTTAAGAATTGAGAGAGGCTCAAAAGAGAGAAAAATTGTCCAAAGTTTACTATTTGAGGATGTCTAAAAGAAAAACACTGGTTTTAATTTTTGAGCATTTCAAGGAAAAAGCAAAATGATACAAACAAAGAGCTAATTTTGAAGTGAGAGCAAATATGATGCCAAAGATATCAGGTAAGAATTTCTCTATATAGTCAATATTTTTTTTTTGAATTATTATTCTCAGTAAAAAAAAGGAAAGGAATCCAACTTTTCTATCACAACCTCAAATAAAATCGCCTCTTTTTTTAAAACATATTTACTGATGAGGGCCACAGGTCCAATCAAATGTTCAATTGGACCAACCAGATATTGGATGTAAGCAAAGCACATAATGTGACTCAATGGATTGGGCCATTTGACTGCATGGGAAATTAAACTAGATTAATTCACTTTTAACATATTCAAAACACTTTTATGATGCTCTGCCACTTATTGTAAATCAATGTAGATAAGAAGATAGTTCATATATAAGGTAGAAAGATGGCGTCCATCAATCTATCTTCTTTAGACGTTGTCGACCTAGAGTCTTAGATTGTATCAAAGACTTAGAACAAATACAAAACTGTCTCTAATAGTCTTCTATTAAAGAAACATAAATTTCAACATTTTAAAAATTGATAGAAATATTTTATAATTATTTTCTAAAAAGTAAATATAAAGAGAGAGAAAAAAGAGAGGGGAAATAAAGAAGAACTAAATTAAAGCAATGCTGGTAGGTTATAGGAAATATGTGTGACGTGGTATTTGTTCTTCCTGAGAGTTCTTCTGAAAAGTTTGGATATTTTTGAAAGATTTTATTTAATTTGCTTCCCTGTCTGTCCACAATTCCTGTAATCAATTTTTAATATACTTCTAGAGCACGTGGGAATATGAAATTTGGTACACATTTCAGAACCCGATGACAATGAAAGTTGACAAATCTTCAGACTTCTGGGTTGTCAGGGTGGCCGTAAATGGACAAATTTCCAAATTACCTTTCAAATTTTGTGAATTAATTTTGATATACTTCCAGATCGTATAGAAGTATAAACTTTTAACACTCACTCAGTCCAATGAACAATACAAGTGTACAAATTTTCAGACCTCTGGGTATTCGGAGTGGCCAGGAATGAACAAATTTCTATATTTATTTTAAAGTCTTATGTTACGCCCTTACATTGACCAATCTGCTGCGAGCAGGCTTCCGTCTATTTAATGCCTAATCCCCAGTGAACTTTTGATTCTAAGTTTTGTAAATTCATTACTAAAAACTAACTAAATAATTAAGATATAAAAATATATTTAAAAAAAAAGCTTTTATTTAAATGTACTAAAAAGAAAAAAAAGAAATATTTTATCTTCTGTCATTGAGCAATTAGATGTATCTGAGTGAAAATAAAAGCGGCGGGGGACCATCATATTTAGAGAAGAGGTAAAAATATAGCAAACACTTCTAAAAATCGCTCATCAGTTGCTACGTATTAAATCACATTAGGTTCGAAATTCATTATGATCGTCCCCCGCCGCTTTTATTTTCACTCAGATACATCTAATTGCTCAATGACAGAGGATAAAATATTTTATTTTTTTCCTTTTAGTGCATTTAAATAAAAGCTTTTTTTAAATGTATTTTTATTTCTTAATTATTTAGCTTGGGTCTACAGCCACCTTATCTAATTGTTGATTACGAGGTTTTAAACTCCGTGTGTGAGGTAGATCCTGAAGAACAGATTTTCACGTGAACTTACTTTCTTAGGTTGAAATCAAATTTAAGAAAAATTAATTTTGAAAATCTACAAATCAAGTGAAGACTAAGAATAAAAAAGAGACTCGGTGACAATAATCTGTTGACGATAAAGTCTGAATTCTAGGCTTCTGTGTGTAACATGTTCCAGATGGGGAGTCGTGACTTGCCTTCGTTATGATAATAGCATGTTTTCATATCTTCGGGAAGTAGCACAGGTTTAATGCAGCATTGAAGATCCCAGCGATGAAAACTATCCATTTGATAAGAAGGTTTTTGTCATTTGTGGCGTAATATTGTCGTGGCCTGGAGCTTTGTGATTACCTAGGTTTTTAATAACTTCCTTGATTTCATTTGGTGTTGTCATTGATAGCAATTTTTCTTGGAGGTGTTGATAAGTTATCTGTTAGATTAGATGGAACTTCATCCTCCACCTTGGAAAAGTGTTTGGAAAAATGCTCTGCAAGACCATTTCCAATTTCTTTGTCGGTCAGAAAGGTTTTTCCATTTGCATTTAAACTGGTGATTTCGTCAGGTTTTTTTTTCTGATGTGTTTTTTTTTCTTCAGAAGTCCTTTGGGTTCGATTCAAGTTTACTTATGAAACTATTCCAATATTCAGATTTATCTGCTTCAAGGGCTTGGTTTACCTTTCCTTGAAGGTGCAGGTAAGTAGCTCTATGAGCTGGATCCCAGGTTGCTTGCCATCTTTTCCGAGCTTTATTTTTCTCCCTTATTAAAGCTTTGGGGTTAGGTTTTTTTTATTATTATTAATTTGGAGGATGATACTATGGCGTTTTTCGAGTAGCTATTTTTTTTTTTTCATTTAAAATTTCAATTGCTGAATCAATGTCTACATTTGTTTTCAAGGGGAGTCTGGGGGATGTGGTGGAAATTAGATCTTGTTGAAAATGAACCCAATTAGTTACTCGGCTGAGCCTAGTTGTGAATTCATCCTTTGGACAATTCAATTCCAAGATTACAGGGAGATGATCAGATGATAATTCGTCGGTGGTTCTGGCCTTTGGGGTCCAGGGAATGTTTATAAAAACAGCGAAGTCTAGGATATCGGGAGTGCCGAGTGGACTGTATTGCGTGGGTGAAGAAGGTGCGACTATGTCGAGGTTTTCTCTTTCAGAGAAATTGTGCAGTATGATTCCGCTGTTGTTAGGAGTTCTTGATCCCCAGAGAGGGTGATTGGAGTTCCAGTCTCCCGCAATGATTGTTGCATGGTTGTGTTTTGTCAGTAGGTTTAAATCTTCTTCCAATAATGGTGTGTCGGGCTTCTTATGAATTGCAGATATTTGTAAGAGGGGTTTTCCATCTGGTTTCATCAAAATTGAAGTATTTTCCAATTTAGAAGTATGAATCTGCATATTTTTATATTTAAAAATGGTTTTATAATGATGGCTGTTCCCCCGCCTTTTCCTGTTATTTGGTCAGTTCTAATCGTTTGATAATTCCTGAACTTTAGATCAATTGAGGGTTTCAGGTGAGTTTCACTGAGCAGAGAAATGTCTATTGAGTTATCTTCTAAAAATTGAAATAATTCTTCTTTCTTTGATCTGATTCCCTTACAATTCCAAGCAATAATTTTTAAAGGTAGTTTGCGATTCATTGTAGGTATGTTTTGATTACCTGCATCAATTTTTCACAAAGGTCCTTAGTATCATAACAAGGAGTTTTTCTTGTTGCAACCTCAGCATTGCTTTGGTTCTGTTTTTCTACAATTTGGCAGTGTTTCAGGTCTCTTTGAAACATGAATTGGGTTGTTAGATTTGTACTGACCAGGGTATCTTGGCTGTTGCTTTTGTACTCTTGAAAATTTTGGGCATCCGCAGTAATTGGCAGTGTGAGCTTCTTCGCAAAATGCACATTTCAGAGTTAAGATGATGTAATCAAAATAAATAGCATTTGTTAAAATAATATTCGTCTGGCAAATATTCACTCGGTAAGAAGCTGGGCGAAGCCAGATCATTCAATTAGTGTATGATAATTTTGAACATTCAATATCCCCAAATTACGCAAAATTGTTTGTTAATTATCTATATAGGGTTTAAATAGCTTTAATATTAACATATTTTTTAAGCAATATTTTCAAATGATTTTTTTTAGTAGTTTTGATGGGGAATAGTAGAAAACACAATTTTTTCAGCAATATTTTCAAATGATTTTTTTTAGTAGTTTTGATGGGGAATAGTAGAAAACACAATTTTTATTTTAAGGAACAGATTCTGGAGTTTTATTTTTTACTAGCCGAATGACCCGGGCAACGCCCGGGTTTTACCCGATTAAATGTTTTTATTCAAATACTATTCGTAACTATTATAAATTGGCGCCGTGGATGTCACTCTTGTGAAACGTCCCGCTCCAAACTTTGTGTCTGATAAGCGATATTTTTATAGAGAGATGATCTGGCTTTGTGTCTTCTGCTCGAATGAATGTTTTTCTGTTAGAATTTTGTCCCTGCATACTAAAAATAAACTGGCTTCACCCGTGGTCTCTGCTTTATGGAATTTTTCCCGATATGATTTTGTATCTGATAATCAAATATGATACAGAAATATTGTCATCATCATTTTTTAACTAAAGAACAACTATTTATGCCCAGAACCTGTCAATTTCAATTTTTCTTGGCTAAAAATCCGATAAATATCTCTTCCAGATTTTTCTCTACGTCCTGTTAAAACACGTTTTACATGTACATTAGGTCAACTGATATTATCTCCCATCTTCACCGCTAGAGGCGCTGCTTGCGAGCGAAAGTGCAAATTTGCAACGCAATTTGCAAATAACTCGAAGAATATTCGGGATAGAGACCTGAAATTTTCACTATAAGTTTTTCCAGATTCTACTCTATATATTGTTAAAATTTCAGTCAGATTAGTTACGTATTGTGGACGTGTATAGCCGACATAGGAACAAACACACATACATACATACATACATACACTGACTTTTATATATATATAGGGATTTTGTGAAAAGGAGAGAGAGAGTGAATTATTACAAATTCAAATAGACGATGATTATTATGACTATTAATAACTTTAAACATATTTTGAAATATGTCAAGATTCTTCTTGAGTGGATGTTTGGGTAAAAATATTGTTTGAAAAAAAATTTACCCATAAAATTATTCATCTTAAAAAGCTGTATACCTGAGCAATGCCAGTATTTGAGTGAATTTTAACTCGAGTGTATATGTATAAAATAAAATGATATTTTAAAAATCAAATATATATTTATTTTTTACATTTAATATCCAGTTTCACTTGGTTTCCTTCCAATTGAATATTTTCCCATGACACAAATATTACTTAAACTTTAACAAATAATATTCATTATAATAATTTATATTATCACTCCCAGCAGACACCATCAAAAGTCTCAAGCTCTACAAGCTTGATACCCTAATATTATTGAGTAGAGATAAGAAAGAAGAAATTATCGCTCTAAAGTGAAATAATTTGAAATATATATATTTTTTAGAATGAAACACGAAGGGATGATGATAGTTTAATAATAGATTAATTAAAATACTCATTGGTAATTATTAGAGGGTTGATAATGATATTTCTCTAATATAATAAAATAAATAACATATGTTAAAGCTATATTCGCCTGGCAAATATTCACTTGGGAATAATTCGGGAAAATCTAGGTCATTAGTGTCATTATATAATAATTATCTCATAATTTTATAATTCCAAAATATGCAAAATGTTTTATTATATAATTTTAGTCTTTTTGGATAGCTTATATGTTGATCTATATATTCAGCTATCAACATGAAAAATTTTCTAATAGTTTATTTAGTAGTTTTATGCTGAAAAGTAACAAACCTTTTATCTTTATAAGAATACTAGACGAATGACCCGGGCAACGCCCGGGTTTACACGATTAAATGTATTATTCAAACACATAAAACATAGGAAAATAAAACATAGCAAATATAGCAAGAGCCGTTATTTTAAACGGCGAATTAGATCAGTTATAGCAAAAAATGAAAAAATATATGTGATATCTTGGGACCTCTGGGACCAGTGTTACCTGATGCTAGACGAACCTCGATGTCAACTCTACCGTGCAGTCGTGGTGGAAGGCGACACAGCTGGGCCAAAGGTGAAATAAACAAACAGAGATTCCACTAAGAAGCGTCTGACGTCAAGAAGGAATGGGATGAGGGGAGAGAGAGATCTTTAGAGCAAGTGTTACCGTTGGGATCCAAGCGCCGACTGACAATTCTTGCTTCTCGATTTAACACCACGACCTGTCTTCTTTCCCATTGGTCGAAAGGTGTCACATGGCCTTTTTCTATTGGTTGACCTATTTAGGTGATTCTTTCTAATTGGTCCTGACTGAGGTCTTTGTCGGAAGACACGCCCGATCTTGTCAGGAAGTATTGGGTGTTAGTTCGACTCTTATAACTTCCGCGGTTATCAAATACGTCCGGTCCTGCCCCGGAAATTTGGGCGTCTCTCAACTTTTATAACTTCTGCGGTCACCAGATACGTCCGGCCTTGTCAGGAAGTATTGACTGTACAAGTTATTAATAATTGTACCCGCTTTAAGCCTACTTCCTATGTCTTGCTGCTACTTTCTGTCCTAAGCCTGATTAGTTTTAACCTTAATTTTCTCCTGTTAGTCTCCATTCCTTCTATCTGTACAGTTGCGATACTTTATTAGATTCTTACGCGGTACAGATTGATGTTAGTTGAGGTTTTCTATTTGCAGTACATAAGAAGTTATATACAGTCATGGGGTGGAACATGTGGTAGTAGATATCTAGACTATTTACAACAATTCCATGGTCTTAAATCATCACATATATGTAAATATGTGAAATAGTTATAAATTAGAAAACCTGTAAATATAGTTAAGGCTTGCATTGTAATTAAGAAAAAGCTTCTCGTCTAGAACGCTCAGGCGACCTGCCGGCAGCCAACGGGCGCGCGCCGCCGGCAGGTCGCCTGAGCGTTCTAGAGGGCGCTGCTCGTGAGCTAAGTAGAATAATTTGAATATATAGTTTTAATAATTGATTTATATATTTTTTAAAATAGCCTATCGTCATCCCTGTTATTTTTTACCTATGTATGGAAATTTTGGTTTGAATTAGTGAATTACTGCGAATTTGTATACCGGACATACAAACCAACAAACATACAAACATTAATTTTTATATATATAGATATCAAGTAAAGAGTGGATGTTTGCTCGCGTAGTATCTTGTATAATTAGGCAACCCCAATCACATAATAAAATTAATGAGTATTTATTTCCTGTATATATATATGCAAATATAGAGTACATTTTACAGAGTATTCATTGATATATCACATCCACGTCATGAATCTTGCTGGTGAACGTCTGTTCCTAGGTGGGTCCATTCTGGGCATGATCTCCTCTTGAGCTGGACTCACGTGGTGATAATTTTCTTCAGCGGGATCTTCTTTCACTTCAATACCTGCTTGCATCTTCCTGTCCTCCCTTGATCTTGCTTCATTTAATGGAATCATCTCTATAGTTCTTGCACCATACCTTGTCATTTATATCAAAGGTTCTAAATGTTCCACGACCTTTCTGATTCCATTTCTGTTGTTCAATTTGTTTGTTTTTTTCCTACCTTATCTGTTAGGCATGGATGCAATAAAGTCAATTTGATTCTGAAGGGGCGCCCTAAAAACAATTCGGCAGAGGTTTTTCTGATATGAATGCTGTATAGAGTCA